>VXAZ01006886.1:605279-1205279 GCA_013399875.1 Gymnorhina tibicen
CCCCGCGCCGCCGCTGCCCCGGCCGGGCCGGGCCGCCGAGGTGCAGCGCTCCCGCGAGCGGCGCCGGGGCGGCCCCAGATCGGAGGGCGGCTCATGAAACCGGTTCTCCCGGGAGCTTTCGGCGGCTCCGCGCCGTTCCCCCGGGCCCCGGTTCAGCCCGTTCTGCGGGACGGTCCGGCGGCGGCTCCGCGGGGGAAGCCCGCGGCCGTCCCGCGGTGTGGGCGTGGGGCGCCGGTCCCCTCAGGAGCCTCTGCCAGGTCTCTCGGTGCCTAGCCAGGCTCCCGGGGTCCCGGAAAGTACCGATTTTGAGCCCATCGCTGGCATGCGGGCGCGCTGTCCCAGGCGGCGGGAGGTGCGGTGCCCAGCGCCGCGGGAGCGCTCCGAGACGCGCTCCGGTGTCTCCCGCAGGTGTGCCGGGACTCCGCCGCTCCCCTCTGCGCCCCTGAGCGGCTCCAGTGCGCCGGGAAACGAACGTGCGATTCCTCAGAGAGAGTTTCGAAGTGTTTTTAAGATATTGGCGCGGTCGGAAATAACATTTCATTTCAAGTGGAAGGTGGATGTGATCGTGCTCCGCACATATGGAAACTTTCAGGTAAACCATTTATTTTAATATTGCCTTTTGGCAGCTGGAATTTAATCTCTTTTATTTGTACCTTTCTGCAGTTACCTTGCTGGATTCCAGATCAGTTCAGGGAGAGCTGGGGTGGATAGCAAGTCCCCTGGAAGGAGGGGTAAGTTTTAAACCGCTATCTGATCAAAAGGGTAAAGGGGGTGATTAGTAACTTTCAGAGAGTCCTAATGGCTCGATTATTGTTGATTGTGGTGAGGAGGTCAGATTTCTTCCCTGGCTTACCAAGTGAATTACTCTTTGTTGCAGAAACTCTATACTCCCTTTGGATAGTTCTGTCATGGAATAAGTGGAAACCAAAAGGGCAGAAAAGAGGTTTCAGAATTAAGAGATTGGTTGAGGCATGGGCTTAGATGCCTATTTAAAACTGAAATACCAACAAGAAATGTGATCTGCCGACTGAATTGACATTCTTGACTGCTATTATTTTATCTGTGGACCTTCTTGGCTGGGAGATGTTCAGGGCAATTGCCGTTCTATTTCTGGATGAAGGAATAGGGATCAATATACACGACAGACCTTTTGTTGTGATGGGACAGTTGTCCTATTTCAGGGTGTAAACATCGTGTGTTTTGGTTTCTGAACAGATAAACTGCAGCACCCAGTGCTTGACTATGATTCCTTGGAGTTTCTTTTCATGTACTTACACAGTTGTCTTATTGAAGAGAAGGCTGCTCGAATGCACTGCCCAGTGGTGATGCAGTGATGTTAAGAGGTTCACTGCTGGGCTTAGAGTCCCTTTGCTTAGAGAGCTGAACACAAGGTAGCTTTATTTTTTGTTTAGCTTTATGTTATTGGATGGGCACCTTGTTGCTCCCTTATCTGTGCCCCGAACTGCAGGGTGCCCCATGCCTCTCTGGGAAACTGCTTTGAATGTTGGTCTCTGGAGTTGCTGGGATCTGGAGGAGACTGTACTTCATGGGACTTTCTTTTAATAAGCAATTAGAAAGGCTTTTTCTTTCTTCATAAGAACAATTTAAACAAAAATGCCAGCAATGCACACTGAACAGGAATGTAAAAAAAAAAATCTGAAATCCTTTTAATATTAAATGAGTAAAAGCAGCTTGGAATCCTTATGCAGAAGTAACTAAGTCAAAGTGTTTGAAAAAGGAAAGTGCTGAAAGATCAGGACTTGTGCACAACAAAGCACTGGATTCTTCAGGAAACCTACAAATTTACTTTTTTTTGTATGCGTTCCCACTTGTAATTAGAAGAAGCAGAGCTAAGGAAACAGCAGTGAGCGGAAGGAATCCGAGGCTTCGTTGGCTGGTGATGCATTATGCATAAGCTCTGAATAACCATAACATGGGAGAATGGGGGATTGTTTTGCTCCCCCATTGTTGTTCTGGGTGAACTTGACTACAGTCCTGGCTTGTGCTCCGCCTGAGCACGCTGTGCTGTCCCCAAAACTCGGTTTTTCAAAGAGTGGGGATGTGATTGGCAGGCCTCTGGCAGCGCCCACCGTGCACATTCAGTGCTGATTGCAGGCAATTGCCCTCATCTTTTGACAGTGTGGAAAGGTACAGCTCTATCTCGGTGAGAGTTGGGCTTCCTTGTTAATCCCGCACCCTGGAAATGTCGGTTAATGAGACAGGGTCTTTCAAACGGCTCTCCAAGGGATATCTGTGGTCTGTATTAAAACAGAACCTAAAATACAAGTTTTAATAAGTCAGCAGTGGAATCAATGATCAGAGGACAGCTGTATATTATTAATGGCTGTTGGATTCCCCCTTTTTCCCCATATTTTTTCTGAAAGTGCCGTGCAAGCTTGAGAAGGAAAAGTGTGTGCTCTTATTGTGGACGTGACTCGTTTCACTAAACCTACATACGTGTGTTCTATTTTTAAGCCTGTAGTGAAAAATTTAAGGGTACATGGTCTGTTTCTGAGATACAGTGCTTGGAAAGCATTTGCTTCATATGCTGCAGATTTATTTCAAGCAGCAGAAACAAACTCCTTTATCTTCCTGGGAAGAGTTTGTCCTTCAGTGTTTTTTTTTTTTTTTTTTTTTAACTGTGTATACTTTATTGTCTGTTTAAAAAAAGGTATTTTTGTACATCTGAACCACACTGTTCCTGAGGTGTGAGGGTTGTGTGGATAAGAAGGGCTGGAGATAAACATAGTCATTTAGCAGTGACTAGCTATATAGTAGCCCTGGAGGAGTTAAGGAATTGCATTATAAATGTAATTAATGATTTACTCTTGCATTTCACAGTTGAAAAGCAGGTTTTGTGCCCAGAATGTTTTAATCTGCATCATTAAACTGTGGGAAGAGCTGAATTATAAAACTTAATTTCAGCTTGAAAGCAAAAAGTTACAGCTTTGACCACATACTTAAAGTTACAAGTCATTTACAGTGGCTGGAAATTCTGGGCTGTAGTTATTTTCAGCTCTGTCAGAAAGATGCTCTTAGATTTGTTTTGTTTTTGTGTTTAAATGAAATAAGAAGCCCAACTCTGTACATTTGTGTGTTGGTCAGCAGACGGTGTGTGAGAACCCGATCCAAAAACTTGCTGAATTCAGTTGCTGTGTGTCTGTTGACCTCAGCGGTCTCTCTATTGAATCCTCTAGCAGCATCCTCCATTGTGTAAATGCACTAAAGGAAATCCCATCAACAAGTATTATTTCCCTCTGCTTCTTCCTTTCTCTTGTACCACACACAATATCAGTAGCGTAGACAATCTGAAGATAAGCAGAATGGAAAGTGATGGATCATAAAGACAATATTGTAACAGTAAACTAGCTCTGTGGTGCTGTAAATTAAACAACTGTCTTCTTACTAACTGCATGTTACACTTTACATTGATAGATTACTTTTTAAGATTTATTTTTTCCTTTTCTCTGGAAAGGAGTGACATGCTGAGTATTGATTTCCCCCCTCCTTCATTTTAATTTGCAGTTATCTCTAGGCAGCAAATAAAATATTATTCTTTCTGCTCCTAGTGACTCATGGTGCTAACTGCTGTCATTCTATAAATGGATTCAGCTAAGCTGGAAGCTTTTTAAGTAAAAATCACTTGCATAAGAGCAATCCTTGTGAGAAGAATGCAGGATATTATACAAGAAGCCCCTTCATGTCAAGAAGGCTTCTGTTTATCAAAGCTATGGCTTCAGTAGTTCTGAAAAGCACTTCTGAGAAGTCTCTTTAAAGTTATTACTGTTTTCTAAGGATAATTTTATATGCTTCATTGTATTGCCTGCAATCCTAGTCAGCATATCATTATCTAGTATTTCTTATAGGGAAGGATAAATTGAATAATATAAATTGAAGTGCTATGGTTTTGCTGTTTTTTTTTTTTCCTGGAAAGATTTCTTTCCCTAATGCCCCTACTTCCCCTTCTCTCCCTGCCAGAAGAGCACTGTGATAAACTTTTTTCTGTCTATGATAATTATTTGACTGATTTTTTAAGAACTGTTGAGTATATGTGCTTTCCTTTTCTAAGTTCATTTTGCTGAACTCCTGCATCTCCTCCTTCCATACCCGCCTTGGATTACGTGTTGTTGTTGTTTCATAATCATGTTGCCTGTTTGGCACTTCTGATGATGCCTGAACTTGATTTGAGGGGTGTAACAATTTTGAAGAATGCTGCCATCCTGATCTTTCAGCACCTTCTCTCTCTGCTAACCTTTTTGGGATTTTGATAATATGAATTTAGCTACTTCTCGACATTTCCTCCAGAAAAAAAGATGTGTAGTATTTCTTCTTTTTTTACCTTCCCACTACTAAGAAACTCTGTTTGGATAACAAAGTTATGGTGGTGTTGCTGGTAGACAAATGATGTTGTCTCCTTACCTGTTTTTCCTTCTCTAGGAGCTTGACCCAAGTCAAGGACCCGGTTCTCAGTAGACAGCTGTTTCTGCCCAGCTCCAAAGTAAAGGCTTTGCTGAGTCTGTCTGGGATATTGGTAGCCCAGGAAAGTAGTTGTCAGCTTAGAGAAGTAATGAGGGATGGCTTAAGAGTTTTTAAAATAAGTGATAGTGATGCCCGAAGTGTGGATATCACTCTCTGCGTGAGTAAGTCACGCTGTGTCACGTGTTGGCTATTCCCATGTGCAAAGCGGGGTCCGTGAGATACCTGCTGCAGGTCAGTGCTGCTCCGTGAGTCTGTAAAGTCCTGCGTGTAGCCCTGCTCTAGGCAGGGTCCCGTGGACTGGACTGTAGTGCAGATAAGCCTAGTCAGTTGAGGGAGCATTCTTGGATTGGTTCAGAGGACCCTTAAAACACATGCTTGCTCCTGGAGGCATGAGGGGGTTTGGAATTTGTTTCTGCTGAACAGATGCTTCCTGTAATGTCCAAGTAGTTGAGGTCTTGGCTATGGCTTGGTCTGCTGGTTTGGTTTTTTTGTCTGTTTTTTTTCACTGTAATGGAACAAGGGCATATTGTTTGTTGTGAAGCTCTGTTGTTCCTTTTAATACTGATGTACCTTTCTCCCCCTTTTCCTCCCTGCAGTGGGAGGAAGTGAGCATCATGGATGAGAAGAACACTCCGATCCGCACCTATCAAGTCTGCAACGTGATGGAGCCCAGTCAGAACAATTGGTTACGAACTGATTGGATTCCCCGTGAGGGGGCTCAGAGGGTTTATATTGAAATCAAGTTCACGCTGAGAGACTGCAACAGCCTGCCGGGTGTCATGGGAACTTGCAAAGAGACCTTCAACCTTTATTACTACGAATCAAACAACGATAAGGAGCGTTTTATTCGCGAGAGCCAGTTTGCCAAGATCGACACCATTGCTGCTGATGAGAGCTTCACCCAGGTGGACATTGGTGACAGGATCATGAAGCTGAATACAGAGATCCGGGATGTGGGACCACTCAGCAAGAAGGGGTTTTATTTGGCTTTTCAGGACGTCGGTGCCTGCATTGCTTTGGTCTCTGTCCGTGTGTTCTATAAGAAGTGCCCGCTGACGGTTCGGAACCTGGCGCAGTTTCCAGACACCATTACTGGGGCTGATACCTCCTCTCTGGTGGAGGTTCGCGGCTCCTGTGTCAACAACTCGGAAGAGAAGGATGTGCCAAAAATGTACTGTGGGGCAGATGGCGAATGGCTGGTGCCCATTGGCAACTGCTTGTGCAATGCTGGCTACGAGGAGCGCAATGGAGAATGCCAAGGTAGGATGAGCCATATTGTACTCTTCATTAGGGCTTAGTGGAATGCATAATTGAATCGGAGATGAGAGGAAATGGACTAAAGCCAGTGATTAGCAGCCCTGTGGGATGTGGTGGGACAGAGGGGTTTAATGAAGAAGCCCAATAGCTCCAGGTGGCAAGGCTAAGAATTATATAATGCAAAACAAATGATACTGCTGTAATAGGCAGAAGGTGAAACACATTTTCTAGCAGACGCCTAAATTTGATTTGGCTCGTGATAGTCACCAAAATGCGAATGACTGCAAAGCAGTGCAGTGGAGCTACCATTGTTTGAAGAGATAAATCTTTCAAGGGAACTTTGTTAAGCACAGGAAATTCTGGCAAAGTTGACTTTGGATAATGCAGTAGGCTAAGAACCAGTCTGGGAGGCAGGACAGGACTTTTAGCTGGATTACTTTCCCACTTTGGGAAGTGGAAGTCTTTGGTGTTTTACTTGTTGCAAATTTTTAGCACTAAATACCCTTTGATATTTGACACTGCTGCCTTTGTTAAATATTTTCATTTCTCAGAGAGTCTCCATTGTCAGTTAAATAATAGAGGTGCTAGGATACTCTTAGAAATGCTGAAAAGTCTCCACCCCACCCTCCCACACACACACCATCCTGTGTGCTGCAGAATTAGGGATTAAAGTTTGTATAAAAGACAGATTCACCCAAAAGAAAAAACCTCAATACCTATATTCTCTTTGCCTCTCTTTTCTGGATAAAGAAGCTGTAGAAGGTTAGGGAAGGAGAGAAGAGAGTTTATAAATAAAATATCTTTAGCCTCTGCTTTGAAACTCTTGCTCATGTAAGCATAAATTAAGATCAAACTTAAATGGATTCTTGCACAGGTCAGTGAGCTTAATTTTGCTGGGTGCTGAATTGAAGGTGCTCAGCTCCTTCGGGGATTTGGAATCATGTTTTTAGAAAAGGTTCTTTGGAGTTTGTTGCCTCACATCTTCTTGCTGTGTTTTTTACTAGGGCATTTTTATCTTCTTGAGACTGAGAACAAGTTAGCAAAGCAAGTAACTGGCTGCTTTTGTGATGGACTCCTAAGAGAATGGTGTTTTTTGAATGTCCTACTTGATTTCTTTTAAATGGTAATTTACAGTCAATATGAAGTTCATTATTATGCATTGAAATTAAACTTTGGTAGGAAAAAACCACTACATGTGAACTTCAGCCTTAGTTTCTCCAGTTTTTGCTCTGACAGAAGCTCAGTGTGGCATAGTGGCAACAAAATTGCCACGGGCTGTACAGAATGATGAGCTGCACAGTGGCAGGGCATCCTGTCTGGGGTAAAATATTCTGGTTTTTCCTTCGGTTTTTTTTTAATTGGTTTTTCCATCCCGTGAGATGGAAGCTTGAAAGCCTGTTTGTCATGATGTGTGTGAACCTGTGGCTGTGGTACCGCCTGGGTGCTGCCGGGGGAGCCACTGGTGGCTGAGGAGATGCTGTAACTCTCTTAAAGCTCAATAACCTCTCAGCAAAGCTTCCTGACACCTTACCAGCCTGGGTTGTGAGAGGAGGAAGTGAAGGGGGGAAGCATTTATTGGTTTATTGCACAGAGATGATTCCACCTTCTCCTAAAGGCCTATTAGGATAGCACTGGGTCACTCTGATTGACACAGATCATCCATTTTTCAGTGTCAGTGGCCCAGATGCGGTGAGATAATTGTCCAACAAATCCTCTGTTGTTCAGGGGAAATCTCTTGAGGCTTTGCTGATGGGCAGTGGTTATAGTGGCATACTTTTTAAATTTATTTTTGTAGTGTTGGACTAGACCTTGGGGATGACTGTTATCTTACTGTCAGCTGCATCTGGGGATGTTTGGGCTCAGGAAACCCAGTTCTCCATTTCCGAATTAAAAGGAAGATCATGTGATGCCATATTGACAAAGGTGTTAGAAATGTTCTGTCTCTTGGGCTCTCCAGAGGGAAGTTGGCCTGTGCTAGTCATTTTGAGAGCGTTTGAGCCAGCACGTAATTGAAAGCGCTAAACCCATTTCATCAGCTGTTATTTGTGGTTTCCTTTTCTCACATTTGCCATTCTCCAGCCAGAACAGTTTACTGGGAAGCTCCTCCTGAGATGAATTCATGAAGCTCACCAGAACTGTGCAGCTTCTCTCTGGTTTCCAGTGAGGCTGTTAAAGCAGTTTGGCCTTTGACACCACTGAATGAGGTTTCCCCTTTTCTTTCTCCTCTTAACTTAATCGTTTAGCAAATGTTCTGCTCTGACAGGTTTTTGGAGGGGAGGAGGAGGATGAAGTGGGGAGGATTCCTGTGGTTTTGATATAGGGGGCTGGGGGCAGGGGAAGAGACTTTGAGTTTGGGAAAGGCTGTGAAAGGGTGCTGGTCTGGGACTGGAGCTGGTGAGCAGGTTCCACCTCAATTGTTTTTCAATAGGTTGACTGTGGCAGGACAAATACAAGGAAAGGTCAGAGGTTGTCCGTTTCCTCATCCATCTTCCCCTGTGATCCTAGGGTCAGAGTTAGGATTGATTAAGATCTTAAATGTTTGACAAAAGCTCAGTGGGCAGGAATAGTTTGGGCCAGTGGACTGGGGCTTTGCACTTGTTGGGAGATCCCCAGTCTATGTTGGAGCTCCTTGTCCTCTCCTGGGACCTGCTCCCTGCAGTGCTGGGACAGACCAGCTGGCCCTTGCCGTGTCCTGAAAGCTGCTTCAAGTTCACTCACACAGTTTTTAAATAATACATTTTCCTTGAGATTCTTTTGCCTAATTTCTGATGTGTGTGTGGGAAGCGTAATGGAAAGCCTTTTCACGTCTAAAGTTCTTCTTGTAGGGGGAGTTAATGACTTCCTAACCTCAAATGGGATTTTTAAAAAATTGTGTCGATGGTATGGAGGTGTTTGAATATGATGACAAAAAACTGTCCTTTCTCTGACTGCTATTTTTTTTCCAGCTGACTTTATTGATGATGATTGTCTTACTGAACATCCATAAGTGTATGTGTATATGTATATATTTAAAAACCAAGGACAGGAAGGAAAAGAAGCTGAGTACTTAATCCATATTTATTTGGGAAGCCTAACAGGTGTGTCGTGGCAGTGGTTCTGCAAAATTGGTCCTGATCAGTAGAAATTTTAGGTGAGCTCTGATTCTTAGTTTGCAGATGAACTTGTAGCTGTGAATTTGATGCCAAAAAAATTCCAATTTGCTATTTCTATTACTGTTTATTCTCCCTCAAATGTTCTATGTTAGTGGCTATCCATTTAGGAGAACATGAATGTGGAATATTGTTGATGGAAGATAACTATCCCAAATAGTGGCACATCTCAAGGCTAAGGCAATTAGGGCTTTAGGGCAAAGCTGAGACATAAAGTAATTTTAAACTTCACTTGTACACATCATTGTTATGTAGATTTTTTTGTTACACATTAATAAAATGTGGTTTGGATTTAGTTATGATTTCCTTATGATAAAACACATATCTTTCTAACTCAAAGGAGGAGGGGGGAAAACAAGCAGGAAGGGAGAATAGACAGATTAAAGAAGCAATAGACTGTAGCCATCTGTGATGATTTTGATGCTGTGAAATTACAAATCTCAATTTTAGACCTGCCATTTAGTATAAATATGTGAGACAGTTGAGATTTTTACTGTGATATTGTAAAGGTTATGAGAGCCAACAGCTTTGTCTTCATCTACACTTGCTTTTTCTGAGTTGTGAATTGGCCAATTGGCAGAAAAACCAGTGTCATTTAAAATATGGCTCAGTCCTGGTTTCATATCACTGCTGTTTTTAGAATTTTCCTTCGAACTTTGATAAGAGCATCCCTAAGAAGTAATAATTTGAATGATAAGATTCTTTTTATCTCAGAGGCTTTGAAGAGTGGCTGTGATCATTGAAAGCAGCAGTTCAGTTTACATCAGAAGGGTACAGTCTAATTATATGTTTTTCTGTGATAAGATTCTTGGATGGTGAGTTTTTTAGGGGTGGGGAAGTAAAGTAATTTGTGTGTACTTTCCCATTTTAGTAATAGATAACTTTTTTTTTTGTCAGAACAGCACTGATGTACAGTCTGGCTGCACAAAAGGGTGATCAGAAGGGTGACTAAGACTGTGCAGATTTGAGATTTCAGAAGGATTTTTTTTCAGGTTGATTATTTTTGGCAGGGGAAAAAATGCACAGACTCAACATGTTACGTTTTAAAAGGAGCTGAGAAGACGGAAGCTACAGGCGGGGCCTGGGAGTGATACTGAAACACAGTCTGTCTGAACCAAATTTAGTTGGTTCTCTTCTCTGCTGATTTGGTTATGTTATGTTCTCATGTAGCTCAATAGATCTTCCAAGGGTTACTCCCTCTGTGATTTTCTTGTACCACCTGGTGCATTTCAAAATCTGCATTTAAATGTCATTGCAGGAGCTCTATTGCTTTCTCCTGCCTGGCCTCCTCAGAAGTCAAGTTACAGTTGTCAAGCAATTGTCCCTTCATGTATTGCTTGGAGAAAAGCTGTGACTGCTTCCCTTTGAATTTCTCACAAGACTTCTGCTAGTACACGGGGGAGCAATATCTGGTCCTTATTCTGTGTGTTACTGGTAAAAAGCACGGTCCTCAGAATCAAAGCCAGATGAGCTCCTGTGGTGGTATGAATTTCATGGTAGGTCTGCGTAGTCTTTTGTGGGACTTCCAGCCCATCTTCTGGTTTTTGTGTGTTCTTTTAGGATAAAAAAAAAAAAAAGGCAACCCAAAACTTTCCAGACGACTCTTCCAGTGTGTGATGAGTTCAGTATTTAGATCTTGGCTGGGTAAGGGTTATTATCTGTCTAATAATATGCTCCTCTGAGCTTGGTCTTTATTGTGCTTGTGAGACGTGATTAAAGAAATGCTCAGCAGTACACTAAGGTCTTTTGAGACTGCATCAAAAAGCCCCCCCAAACTTGTGAGATAAATATCTTATCTGGTTTCGTCCCATTATGCCACATCCTTTTCATATATTGCAGGGAGCAGGTGAGGTCACACAGTTTTGTGAATCAGAGACAATTAACACTCCCATGACTAAATGGCCATTTTATGAATATTCAGAGCCTGCTTCCCCTCCCTGGGAAGCAAACATGTTGGTTCCCTTCTCCTTCCTCCTGCTAGAGACTGGGGAAGCTCTCCCTGTGAATGGGGATTGGCAGCTGTCGGCCGCTTTGCCTTTTGCATGCAGCAAATTCCTCATTTACATCTTTTGTATACACCCTCATGCAAAGTAGCACACCCTTTCCCCATTTCACAAAGGAGATAAGAGCTTCCTTTGGAAACGCCAGCCAAAATCTCCTTCTGTTTATGCAGAGCTCAAAGATTTGGATTTTATGCAAATGGATTCTGTTTTGATTTTTTTGATCTCCTTGTTTAAGAGACAGTGTAATATTTGCTCAGTGTGCTCCTCATGTCTTGACCATGGCTGATTGTTGCTCTTGCCCTGATGTGCAGCTCTGTTCCAGCTGGTGTGTGGGACAGTGCTGTGCTCAAGCCCTGACCACCTCTGTAAAATGATGGCTGGGGTGTGGAAGTGCCACGTCTCATGCCTGGAGGGGCTGCAGGCCCTTGGGTGTCATCTCCTCCAGATGTTCACCGGTGATCACCAAGCTCTTCCATAGCTGCATCATCAGCTGGGGGGATGGTGAGGTTCAGGAGGTGGGGTCCCCTCTGGGCTCTAAGTGTGCACTTGGGGCATGAGAAAAAGCATTACATTTTGACATTTCCTATGCTTTGTGCCAAGTACCTGCTCAGGCCTGGGCTAGTGCCCTTCTCTTGGCTGTCTGGGCTGGCCTTGGCCCACGGTTGTGGTGTGGTGAAAAGGGGCTCCCAGCACTTGGGTAAGTAAACATGCAGAAATGCTCTGCTGTCTTTATTTATTAAATGAAAATAATCTGTGAGAAAAGTTCTGCTTTCTTAAGCCTCATGATTATACAAGAACCCATATTTTATTTTATTTTTGGTTTTAGTGGCTTTCTTTTCTTTTTAACTTTTCTTTATTTCAACTTTACTTAAAATTGCCCTTGGCTTGAAATAAAGCTGAGGCTCATTAAATGCTCCCAAAACACAGGCTTGTTCAGAATGGATTTGTTGAAAGCTTTATTGATATAAGTTAGAACACATGCTGCATGAATGTACTGTATTTCTTTAAAGGACTGTTTTTCATTTTGTGTCTTTATAAATCAGTGGTATGAAATTGGGACCCCGATCGTGTTGGGGCTACATCCTATAAGAAGCCAGAAGGAAAAACATGGTTGTGGGGGGCTTTCGTTTTTGTTGGATGTCCAATTAGTATTTAACTTGAAGGTAATTTCACAGGGGTAGTAAACTACGCAGTGTGAAACCTGGTGGTGTAATTAAATGGAGGAAAGGCTCTTTAAAACAACAAAAGAACGTGCAGAAACTTTGCTTTTGTCCTAATAGTCACCCAGAAGGGGAGGTCATGCTGTTCAAAGTACAATACGGATGGGCTATTAAGGTTTGGAGGAAAAAAAAGCCAAAAAAAAAAAAAGCTATACTATACAGTTGGTATTTGCTTTGGCTCATTTAGTCATGGATGCCTAGAAAAAACTCCCATTTGCTGATCTGCTTTTTATACTTCCCTTAGATGGGTGGGTTTAAATCTGACTAACGCTGAGTTAATCTGTACAAACGCACTGAAAGAGGTGTTCTGGGAAGCAGGCTTTGTATTCACTGGGGGCCTGGTGCTGCACTGCTCGGGCTGGGAAGAGGCAGCAGCTTCAGCAGCCTGGGCAAAGATCGGGTCCTGGGCAGGAGGAGGAGGAGGAAGGATGCTTCCGTGCTGCAGCAGCTGGAGGATGATGGACTGGGTAACTTTCCCAGAGGCACACAGGATGTCTGTGGCTGAGATAAGACCAGAGTGAAGGCTGAACGTAGTGTCCTAGCTGCAGATAGCTCCTGCCCCTCCTCACTTGCCAAAAGCTATTGCTCACCTTTCCCTAATGAGGGACCCATCTTACACATCCTTAAAACATCATTTGAGCTAAGGAGATCAATACCTATTGCTTCTGCTTGTATATGTGAAAGCTTTGTACAGCCACACTACAAAGCTGCAGTACAGTGTCTTAATTACCCAGATAATCCTGTTTGCTTGTATTTTTAAACTATGGAGTGCTGGGTAATTATTCAATTCTTAATAGAAGGCAAATGGCAATGTAAACAATAATTAGGATGTTAGACTAATGTGCTTCAAAGCAAATTGGATTTTTTTTCATACCGTTCAGCATGAAGTCCCATAAAGCTGACAATTTAGTGGCAAGGAAGCAAGTTCCATTTTGCTTGTATTTTCTGTTATCTCCTCATGCCTTGTTTCTGTGAACGAGTTTGCTGTGATGCTGCTGCCTGCTCCAGAGCAAATCTCAGATTGACAGTCAGTTCTCCCCGTTTGCCTATTCTCTCCTGCCGCTTTTTGTCCCCTGCAGCCAGGGGTTAGAGGTCAGCAGCATCCCGAATTCCCTCCTGTGCCAGGGCAGGTGAGCATGGAGGGGGGTGGCTGGTGCTGCTGGTGCAGCCAGTGCTGAGCTCAGTGGGTTGTGGCTGTCCCAGGCCAGGGTCCAGAGGAGAAAGGAGCAGGCTGAGCTCGTTGACTTAAGCTCTTCCTACATTTGGAAATAAAGACATATTTCAAGGGAAATTTAAATTTTTGGCTCTTTAATCTTTGAAAACAGGGTAATACCCTGTGGGTCAGAACTACAGCTTATCTCCCTTAGCTTGGAGAGCACTCCTGCTTTTCACAGTTCATATCAGGTTTTCCTAGGAGCATGATGCGAGCCACAAACACTGATGCAAAACACTCAATTGATTTCTGTTCTGCCTGCAAAACTTGTGTGTGTGACATATTTCAGTACTTGCCCAGACCGTTAATTAAAACCTGCCATTGTATCCATTCCTCGCATTGTATTTAGCCTGTGATTGAAAGGCGAGTGTTGGTAGCAGAGGCATCAGTCAATAACGCTGCTGCTTCCCGAAATACTTTAATAATGTCTCTGTCACACCGAGGGTTTTGTCTGGCCTTCGCTGTGTGTTCTCAGCAGTCTGAAGGGATTGAACAAGTGCCTTTATTTTCCCCATTATCAATGCTAGGAAAGGCCAAAATGTTCTCCAGTGTTGGTGCTGGATTACAGAAATTGAATTACAGAAATTTAATTTTAAATAGATTTTATTCTTCTCCTAAGAAGTGCGTGCGTAGGGGAATCAATGGAACACTTCCAGAGGTTATGGCTGAATATTTTTGATACAAGTACAGGCTATCGTTATATTTAAGTGCGCACTTAGAGGGCGTGGATTTTCTTACTTTAAATCCCAGAGGGTTTTTGCCAGGCCACATTTTAATAACCCTAATTAACAAGTCTGTCTTTCCATACATCAAACATCTCTGTCTGGGGAGCTGAAGAATACCTACGAGTGCTTCTGTGAACTTGGGGCTTGAATTCATTTGTTTTCAGTTTTAAGTTTTTCTGCTGCTGAAAAAGACATCGCTGCTTTGAAAACAGTTTCCTTTTGAAGTGTCCAGCCTGGCAGTGACTGAAGCAGCCACTGGGCAAATTAGCATGTTAAAAGGAGCGGATCAATACCTTCTCCTTGCCTGATCTCTGCTGGGGCTGGGTCTTGGCAGCCCTTTTGCTCGGGGTCTGGCTGCACCCCGGCATTTCAGGGGAGCCATCAGTAGTGGCGTGGGTTGCGTCAAGCCGAGACTGCTTGATCCAGTGCCCGGGCTCTTTCAAGGATGGCAGTTTGAAAATGGATTTGAGGGAATTGATAGCTTTGGGAAGATCAGACAGCTTGTGTAATTATAAACAGGATTAGAAGGAAAGTGGAGGGAGAAATAGGAGATCAATCGTAGGGCACAACTTGGCTGAACTCCTCTTCTGATGCTTGAGTTTTGTTGTACTTAGCTGTCGTGTGTAGAAGATTTCTTTGGGCTTTTTGAAGAGACAAGTAAACAGAAATTAAAAAGAGGGTGTGTGGGCAGTCCCTACTGTTTGACAGAAATGCTTGGAGGCAGCGGCTGCTGGATAAGTGTAGCAGGAGATGCTTAGATCCAGCTGTGTTTGCCGACAAACTGCAGAAGGTGGTTCTGGCTTCCCTGTGTGAGCCCCAGCCCGCGTGCCCGCACACCTGCAGCGGCACCCTCCGGGAGCTGGCGTGGGATGCTCTCTCCTGTCCTTGGCTTTCCCTTTGCCAGACTCCTGCTTGCTGATACAGACCTCCCTCCCTGGGCCTCTGGCAGAGCTCAGTGTCTGTTCCGTGGGGAGAGACGGCCCCTGCCTTGGGACTGGGGGGAGCGCCAGAGGGTCCTCCTCTGTCCATCACTGTTAAAACAATGAAAAAGTGATTGCAGTAATCAGAATGGCTCTGCAGCTGTTCTGAAATGGAGACTATTTCTTGAGAGACTTCCTGTGGTCTCGCTCACCAGAGATACCAGAAGACAGCAGAGTTCTGTTGCTGTTTCTTTTTAGTGGCTTCAGTATTTGCATCTTGCACATCTGCCAGCCTTCCCTAAATCTCTGAAGTACCCTAACACAGTTATTAGGTTGACACATTTTGTCCACTCATAATTAGTTCTTGGATTTCCTCATTTATTTTTGTGGTGACCAGTATTGTCCAGGGTAGAGCTAATAAGACAGCTGAAATCAGGACCAGGTCCCTGTGTGCACTCCACCTGCTCATTAATCAAGGACTCTGCAGTTAATGAGTGTAATTTCCAGGTAATATTTAAACTTAGAGTAGCAATAGTTACACTTAATGTGAAAGAACTTTTTTTTGCGGTGTGTTGCTGAAGTCATTCCCATGGCACATTAGAAACCTCTGCTACTCCCAGGTGCAGTTGTGTCAGGCTGACCCAAATTTGGACTACTTCCAAAAATCCATACAAGGTTAAAATACTGGATCCAGTATTTCGGCTGGACGTGACACTTCAGCGGGTGCTGAGTGTAACACACATGCCTATAGACATGGCTGATAATGCACACAGTTTTGTAATGCTTTGAGCTTCAAAGGCCTCTCTACGTGGGGAAGAAAGTTGAAAGCAATCAGCTACAGGGGTGAAGTCAGCGTGTATAACTGAAGGTGCATCACTAATTACCTGCAAGACTGTTTCCATCCTTTTTGTCTGAATCTACCCATGTGCAGATCCTTTATCCATTTAGTTGATTCACCTTAAAGTTCTCAGTGGCTCTTTGAAGATGTGCTCTCGGTGCCTGGTTTTAATGTGCCCAGAATTAATGTACTTGGTAACCTTGAATTCAACACACCCAATAGCTTGGGAAAGTGAGCTCAAAGAGTTGTGGGCACTGTGAAAGCACCCATTTGTAGCTTTAGGATTCTTTAATTTGGGAGAGAAAGGAGAACAAAATGCACCTACAGTCACAGCAGCAGAAGGGAAAGGAGCACGGCCACAGCCCTGCCAAGGAAGGCGGCTGGCCGGCTCCAGAGAGGGGCAGGAGCCCTTGTCCACTGTGGAAGAGCAGCACTGGCTGTGACAGAGGCTGGTGAAGGTGCACTATGGGTAGGTCCAGCACTGCAGGGACCTGCCCTTGTCTTAACAGGAGTGGTGCAGTCCCAAGAGCAGTATGTGGCCTTTATTATCTCATCTCCTTCCCATTAGGCTGCGCTGAGGCGGTGACTGTGCAGAGCTGGTGTTTTTAGTTCGAGATGAACTGTAATTGGGGTATGGGAGTGTGCAAAAGGAGACCTCCTCCCTCTTTCCTGTTTGGTTGGGCATTGGTTTGTCCATCTGTGCAGCCAGAGGACCCTGCTGCTCTAACTCGTGCTGAGTTTTTAGCAGCTCCCAGCTCCCTGTGGGGATATGGGGGGCAAGAATTCTGCCCACCATATTCCTCTGCTTCTTTAAAGGTTGCCACTAACTCCTCTTTCTTGTGGCTGTGTGTTTACCTAGCCTTTTGCAGCAATCACGCTAATTTGACCTCTTTATACACCTGTATTAAAGTTTGAGTCAAAAATCTACTGTAGCTGAGGAGAGACATTTTTCCATGGGATTGTTGAGCTCTTTGAGAATGCCGAATGACAAAGTTAACTCTTGTGCAAACACTGCCTTTTATTTGACTTTGTAGTTTGCCCTTTGAAATACAAACATATTTGTGTCAATCAGCAAGTCTCCTTTCCGGAGTTCTGGTTGACCCTGTGGAAAGAAATGTGACTGTGCAATTATTAAAGGTGAGGCCTTCGCTTTAACAAATGCTGAGTAATTGCTATTCACTCCTCTCTGTGCCTGTGCCATAAATGACAGTGAACTGCCCTTCAGCCTGGCTAAATAACAAGGAAGATACTTGTTTGGAAGGAATAATTCTTCAGAAATTTGCAGTGTGTCAGAAGTATTGTGTCACAGGGACTTGTGGGTAGGGCAAAGAAAAGAAGTTGTCTCTCTCAGCTTAGAGTGCAAGAACCTTAGTTGGGCTTTAAAATGCAATTAGGTCAAGTACTATATCTATGTCACTCAGAGTGAGCAGGGGTTGTCAGAGTATAGAAGAGGGCAGAATTTGCCCATTCTAAAAAAATCTGAAGTGTATATGGAGATGTGATACTCTGACAATTTACCTATAACTCTTTATGATTAAAAGGATGAAAGCTCCTCCTCTCCCCTGCCAGAGTGTTGGCAGGAATTGGAAAAAGGCTCCTAATGTTTCCTAGGAGTTTTTCTACAGTCTGGAGACTTGGCCCTGCTTGGTGCCACTGCTCTGATTGATTTTGTCCAGGGAGGTTGTCAGCCAGATACTGAGGCTGTGGATGAGTTGTGCCAATGAAACAGAAAATTACAGTTTTTGGAAATTAACCCCTATCCTCTGCCAGGTATTTTTTCTTGCTGTTTTTTATGTAAAAGCCTTCTGGAGATCCAGAACTATGGCATAAATTCAAGTTTATTAATCATTACTGATGCTTTATAGAGCTACTGTCACGATGGCCCAGTGCTGATTTGACCTGTCTCTTCTTTCTGTATTAGGTTCTAATTCCTATATCTTTGTTCAGTCTGTATGTGATTTCTCAAAATAAATTGTTTATTGCCCTGAGGTCAGCATCATGAGTCTTGAAGGCAGACCTTCAATAACAAGTAAGTCCTCCTGGTAAGGTAAGGGGAAATAAATTTTTGAGAGCACTTCTCAATTTGTTTCTCAAAGAGACTTTTTAGGAGTATGAGATTCTGTTTTACCTATTCACATCAACAAGCTTATTTTGGCCTTACTCCAGAAGGAAATAATTGAAACACTAGGCAGTGGCTTTCTAAGTAGTCCAGAGCTTGATTGATAGATTTGTAGCCCTTAAGCAGGCTTTAGAGACTAAGGCATCCCTTCTGCCTGTGTTACGGCTCACTGATCAGAATTTTTAGGAGTTCCCAGGTTGGACTTGCTAAAGTTGAAGATATCTTGAAATATCTCTCACCTTTCTTCTTTAACCAGAGGTGTGCAGAAGTTGGCTGCAAAGACAGAGCTGATAAACAGGGCAAGAAATAATGGGTTTAAATTGCAAAAACAAGAGGTTTATGCTAGACCCAAGGGAAAAAAAAAAATCATAATTACTGAGATCTGTTGTGCCAGTGCAGATTGCCCAGGAATGTGGGGGAATCTCAGTATCAGAGGATTTTCAGACTAAGTTAGACACCCAGTAGCATTGTTGAACCACAGGTTATCCTCCTGTGGGGCTGGGAATAGGCTGACTGGGATAATCTCCACCTGTGTCTCTTGTGGTAAGTGCTCTTGTACAGTTGTTATGGGATCACCATTGTCTCACAGCTGAAAAGTAGCTCTTGAAATCTGACCTAGAAAGAGAGACTTGATCATACTGTCCCCTGACTTCCTTCCCTCAAGAGAAACTTTTTCAGTCTGAAGAGGTCTCTTGGCTTCTAGGGCTCTTGCTGTGCTGTTCAGCTTTCCAGTTTAACCAGCTCCTTTCAGCTAAACAGAACCTTCTGTAGGTGTCAAACCCTCTCTGTTCCAGTCCTTCACAGAGCCAGAGGGACCCTGAACAGGCCCTGGCTTGTCCAGTGAATCATGGCTCTACATGTGAGATTCATAGCTCCATTTTACTGGCTTTAGTATCCCCTCTGAGTGTCTGAGGCCATGGTAATGATAGAGTCAGGGATGCTGTGGAGCAGCCATGAAGAGCTCTGCCTGTCACTGGCTCACCTGGAAAGACGAGCAGAAATGCTGCTTCTGCCCGGGTCCTTCCCCTGCCCCGCTGCAGCAGGGCTGCTCTCCTCGCTCTGCAGCAGTGCTGTCCCGGGCACTCGGAGCGGCCCACAGTAGGTGTGTACAGCACATGTGGTGCTGCACTCCTTGCTTTGTGGGTCTGTGCTGTGTTTTGGCTTAATTCTGCATTCCCTTCCGTGCACCTGAGATCCTTGGCAGATGTATCTCAGCTTGTTGAAAGATGGTCCCCTTATGCCAACAGAAGCCTTCTCTTTGCATCCAGGTTGGTTTTAATGTGGAGCACATGTGCTCACTTACAAGTTGAATAAACAAGTAACTCCTGAGGAGATATTGTCTGTTCAGGTGCAGTCCTCTATCTGTTAGGATGTGGAGAAGGGATATTAAAATTGTTTACGAGGTCAGAGCTATAGTGAGCCTTGCACCACCTTTGAGTTACGATATCATTACCTGAGCTGCGGGAACCAAGAAATAAAACCATTTACCGTGAAATATGAGGAGTGCTTATGATTTTGAAGTATAGAGAGGAAGAAAAATGTGCATTATGTCCTAGTACTTTTTTTTTGTTTTGGTTTTGTTTTGTTTTATTGCAGGGGTTTGTTTTTGCTTACTGGTGACACACATAGAATAGATATGGCATTTGCTAATAATGTTTGTGCTAGAGAAATGCTCCTTTTACTAGTTCATTTCTTTTTGGGTCACGCTAGGAAAAATGTTCCTCCCTAAAAGGAATAAATTATTCAAGTTTATGTAAATAAACATGCTGTTATTTATCTACTTGGTACCTGCACTGTTGCAAGTCCAGTCACTTGTTTTCATTTCCACGCTGTGCTTCCTGTCCTTACTGTGAACAGGTTTTTTTCTGCCCTGAAGTAGGAGCCATTACGATGTTCATGCCATATGAAAAGTTGCACCTAAAGCATTGATGGAATAGAACAGAGATTGCTGAAGCAATATTGATTAAGCTGATTATTCTCAAACAGATGAGAGCAGCTAGCAGCTTACATCTGTTAGGAGACCCACCAGCAGTCTTTCAAGGACTGAAAGCAGCTGATGCTCTATATGTAGCAATTTATCAAAACATATTTTGACAGTTTTTGTATTGTCCTGTATATTGTTTTGTATTGTCTCATAAGTCACTTCTGTGGAATTAAAGAATGCTATTAGGAGGTTACGTATCTGCAGAGCGAGAAAGAAATTAGAAGCCGTGAACAAGAGAGAAGAAAGTGTAGGTGTAAAAACTGAATGAATGCGGGCTATCAAACAGAAAGATGTGCTGTGGACAGCAGGAGAAGCAGCAGAGATTGTCCTGGGAGAAAGTGAGAGACAACTGCCATGCAGTAAACCAGTATTTAGCAAAGTTAACTTTCAGTTTCTTCAGAAAGTGGATTTTGTGGTCTTGCTGGTCTGCTGTTATGTCAGTGACTCGCATCAAAACTTCCTCGAGTCAGAACATCTGTTGCGGCCAATGGAAAGATTCCTCTTGGCTTTAATGTGCTTTGGATCAGGCCCAAAATGCAAATAGTTTTTCTCTCATCCTTTGAAGTCTTTAACATTTCATGGGCTCCCTTATGTTATTGGTAATTTGCACCAGAGGTATTTTGCATGCAAATGAAATTTTGGCAGTAACAGTGACTGCATTGGTGAATATGCATGTAGGTGTATCAGTAAAGCAAATTTTACTTTTCAGTGTATCAAACTAGAAAACTTCTTTGTAGAACAGTGGGTTCACAGTATCTACAGCTGCAATCAAGTGTATTGACAAATGCATGTAAAAGACTGTATAAAACTGTCAGAGTACATTTTGATACATCTATATAGAGCCAATTGATTGTTCTTTTTTTTTTGTGGCTTGTGCAGGTTAATACATGTTTTCTATATGAAACTGGCATTTGTCACTAACTTCTTAAAGCACTGTAGATGTCATAAATTTAAATACTGTAATTGAACCTGAATTTACTATGGATTTATTTACCAGATCAAAGAGTAACTTCAACCTACAACACTCATTTTGTTTGCTAGTATAAACTCCTGAGCTTAGGGAAGTGCCAGAGAAGGACTGTTCCTTTGAATCATGTGCATGTGAGCAAATCACTGGGATTTTAGTTTTAATAAAACTGGAAGTGTATTTTTTAGCTGAGAGATCATGCTGATTTTAGTATAAACATTTTGAAGTTTCTTTGAGTCATAAAGACTATTGTAGTGTTCTCATGGGTGTCTGCAATACCAAGGCAATAAAATATGACAAGTTTACAGTGACCCTGTTTAGCTTACATTAGGAGCTCACTTTCCCATGTGAAGTGCTTTGCTCCCCAGTACCTCTCTAGTAAACCTTGTCTGAAAAACACTGAGCCCTAATGAGGGCAGCATCTTCTCATCGTGGGTTGCCACCTGCCTTGGCCACTGGGATGCTCTTCCCCATTTAAATGTCATCCTTTCTTGCTCATCTGCTTAGTTTCATCTGGTCCTGACCCAGCCATTCCTGCCTGAGCCCTCATTTGCAGAGCAATCCTGCTGAATCCCAGCAGGCTGAGCCGAGGTCTCATCCCCTGGGGCCTCAGCCCTTCCTGCTTCCCTGCTCCCTGCAGCAGCTGGCCCTACCTGTCCTGGCTGGGCTGGCTGTGCTTCAAGGGCACAGCCAGCCAGTGCCTGGGAGGAGAAAGGGAAAAACAATTTGTGTTTCTAATTGCTCTAAGATATGATTACGAGCATCTTTCCGCAGAAAAAACGTCTGCTAAATAGAGTATTGCAGGAAGGGCTTGTCAGTGCTGTTGCTGTTGGGAGATCACCATGTATGACTGGAAATGTAAAGAGTTAGTCACTCTTCTTGTACCCCAGGCTGTTACTTAAAGCTCTTGCTGGGAATGCCATTGCAACAGGGAGGGAGTAGCAGGAAATAAGGGCTGGGGTCAACAGTGACGTTTCCGAGCGGTGAGAAAGGATGTGTCAGCTGAGCGGAGGTGGCGGTGCCCAGAGTCCTCACCTGAGCTGCAGGGATGGTGCTCACGGCAGGGCTTGGCTGTGGGAGCTTCTGTCTGTTTCAGTGCATCTTTTTGTGTAAGAAAGAAGCACGTAAATAATCAAAACCTGAACAGGGTCTTTTGTAGAATTGTATGCGTTTGCCCAGCTCATAAAACCCACCAAAAATACTTGTCTGTTGTCAGTGGAAAGTCTTTAAAGGAAAGAAGGGTCTTTTTGGTTCTCTGTGTTTAATTTTGTGTTGATTTAACCAAGTTTCATTTTGAGAAAGGAGAAAGGCAGTGTAAGGGTGCCTTAAGGAAGCATAAGGGGAGGTAGCGTTGCAAATCACGTTATGTCGCTGGTGGCTTTCCTGGGACGAAGTCTGGCAAATTGATGTACATAAACTGCCAAGGATAGCAAGGGTTTGACTAACACTAGTTGTGGTCCAGATAATACTGACGGGAAGGGAAGGGAAGGGAAGGAGTGGGGCTATGGACCAGGCTTTGCTAAAGAGTAGATTTGGAGGTGCTGTAAAGCCATGCGTTTTCCCACGGGGTTGCTCTCAGCCCGAAGCACCCAGAGCCTTGCTGAGTCAGCCCCCGCAGTCCCAAGGGCAAGCACAGAGGGCTCAGCAGGCTCTGTGGCCCTGAGAAGCCAGTGCCAACCAGCACACAGCAGAAGCAGCCTGAGGCTGCCCCATTGAATCCTGGAGCCCCAGGCTCCTTGAGCAATCTCCAGCTTCAGAGGGCACTGCTCTGATGCCTCCAGTTGCGTGTACTGCTGGGTGGTGCCTGAGCCAGGCTCGACTTTGCCTCCTCAGCCTTCCTCCAGGCGTGTCTCAGGGCACAGCCCCAGGAATGGCTTCAGGAGAGCAGAAGGGCTGCAGTGGCATCTATGCAAATCCTCGGCTGCTTTGAGCTCCTCTGTTCCAACCCAAGCTGGGGAGGTTTGTGCTCCATGGGTCGTTCCATTTGTTTAAACATGCTGCTTGTATTTTCTGCAGGCAGGCGGCGTCCCAAATTATTATGCGGCATGGACTCTTTAATATCATGAATTTGAGGGCTAACTTTGATATGAGCTGCATAAGCAGAGAGTAAGAGCTGCTTCATTCCTGGCAGAGGCTTGGTGGTGGATAGTGGCAGGGAGTGTCTGGTTAATTTTTGAACTCTCTTACTCCATCCAAAGTTAAAAGCTGATCCCAAACTGCCGATGACATCTACTGCCTAACACTAGGTGGTTAAATCTCAACCCATCAGCTTTGGTGGTTCAGGGGCACTGCTCAAGCCATACTGTGACACCCAAGCACGCTTGAAATTCACCTCACAAGTGTGCTGTTGTGTTCCTGATTCACTGCCACCCCTCTAAATAGTCAGCAAGTGACAGTCTGTGCAGTGAGAGCTGGGCTCTGTCTGAATTAGCATTCCAAAATAAGTGTGAGGTATTGCCCAATTTATTATATACTCTGCATTACCTAACACCATGAACAGCCTCTTTTGTGAGGGCCAAAGTTGTCTTTATAAAGAAATAATACAAAGATGTCTTTAAATATGCATGGAATGTGTATTGGTTATTTTAAACACTAAAAAAGCCTTGTTATCTGGGAGACCAAGGACAGTTGTTTTATTGTATTGAGTCTTACAACATCTTTGAAACTTTTCAGCTGCGTACAAGCCTGGAATGAGAATGTTCTCTTAAGGCTGAATCACATAAAGTTGTAAGCAGTATTCTATTGGCAGTGCAGAGGGCAGGATGGAAAGAGGAGGGTTGTCCACCCAGTAATGAGACAGGTTTAAAATGCAGAAATTAGGGGTTTACATGGTGTTTGTTCCCTTCTGCAGTTTGGGGTGGGGGTTGTTTGGTTAGTTGAATTATTTTTTTTTTTGGTTCTGTTTGTGGGTTTGTTTTTTTTTAAACCCACTGGAGAATAATTTTTTTCACTGCCAGGAGGGGTGTGCTTTGCCTGTAGGATGTGCGTGACAGTGCCCGCTTAATTGTCTTTAGAGGGTGGGATTGATAAAGCAGAACACAGTGTGCAGACTGTGCAGTGCTGATAGCTGGCCTTTGGCCCGAACTGGGACACCTGATGGAGCCAAGCTCAGACATCCTGTGGTGCACAGATCTGGTTTCTTGTGAGGCTTCTCAGTACACAGCCCTTGGCTCTGCTTCTCCTGCCTTACAACTTCTCTATCAGTAAAACCCCACTAATGATGAGAATTTCGATTTGCTACTTAATTTTATGGTGATATCAAGGTGAGGAGACTCAGGCCATGCATTATGAGGGTGGTTTTATGAGAGCAGTGATCAGGCTGTTGAGTCATTACATCTGCTTTACACTTTGGATTTTAATTGCTTTATGGAGCTTGTTAATTTTTGTTTAGTTTGCCAGTAGCTTATGAGGGATACTTGTCTTTATCAAAAACTGCCACCACCTCTTTAATCACTACTTCTCTATGGTACCACAGTTCTTAGAAACGCACAGGCAGGATTTTATCCCAGGTAGATATTACGTTGTGGCTTCAGAAATACCATTGTGTTTTATTTTGGCTTGTTTTCTTCTCTCAGTTGCTGGGAACAGATATAACACTCAGAACAGTGTGAGTAATAATCAGAACTTCCTAAATACCAACTTACGTGGGAGATAAAACTACCCAGGTGACGTATTTGTAAGTGCAAGCAGTAATAAAGCCATATGAGAAGTCATTATCTCCACATTTTTTGAATCATTTGCTGAGATGTATATTGCTGTTTATTTAAAATACCCTTAGTACAAAGCTCCTGGGAATACCAGTTAGAACATGGTATGCAAGTCTCTCTGCGTGGGGGTTTTCCATGGGCAGCTGTTCTTTGACCTTGCCCTACATGAGGAGTTTCAGGCTTTAATTTCTGGATTACTGACCGTCCTCTCTCAGTATCACACATTCACGTTAGCTTTCTCAAAATGCAGTGGCAAATCAGATTGCATTAATGGAAAATGCCGTGGCCTAGAAAACAGCTTTTACTGCTGACAGAATGGGCTGATGAAATCTGGGCTGGTAAGGTATGCTATTTTTGACTGTGAAAAGTAGCATTTTCTGAAGATTTGCTGAATGCAGTAATGTGATTTCATGTTCCTCTTTGTTAGTCATCTCTAGCTGCTGGTGATGGTAATGGATGTTGTTAATGTTCAACATTTAATCAGCTGAGGTATGTGTCTGTCTGCTTTTCTTTCTCAAAATTTGCAAGGATTGTTATCAGCTCCATGTATTTTCTAAGGAGTCAAAAGCAGCTCAAAGAAGGTGAACAGAGGTCTGCTAAATCTATTTTAGAATCCTGTGAGTACAAATGAATGATTATGTGAAAATAATTTAGTCTTCCCTCTGACTAAAGAGGTGCTTGGAGTAATTGTTGGCTTGCACAGTCTTCCTCCAACCCTGCCATGACCATTTAGTGAGGTCTGATTCAGACTAATTCCCACAATCTCTAGGTTTTATTCCCCGCTGAGGCTGGAATATTTGGATGTCTGTTCAGACACAGAGTTTACTTTCTAATTAGCACATCAAGTGCCTTTTTTTCCCCCTTGGTTTTTTTTTTCGTTTTTTTTTTTTTTCCTGAAGGCCACAACCTCTGTTCCAATCCGGGCAGATGAAATTTCACAAGCACTTTTATCATGGCTCATACCTCAAGCATCCGGACACGCCTTTCTGATTGTCATTCGTATCCGCCTGTCATTGCCTCTGGCATTTGCTGAGTTCACGTTTCCATGTGATTTACTGCAAAATATTTTGTTTAACGAGTCACTAACACACACAGGGAAGTCCCCCTGAAGAAGCTGAACTAATGATAGCCTTCATCTTTGCTTTCTTCAGGTAGACGCTAAAAAATCGATCTGTTGGTATCCGTGCTTTAGACTTGGCACTTAGGAAGAATTCTTGAAACTTGGAAACTCTGACCTTGAGTCCGTGAGTGGTTTGAATTGCAGATGGGCTCTGTGTGTGTAGCAAGGCAGAGGAGCTCTGAGGCAGCGCCTGTGCTCCCCATTTGCAGAATTTCCAGTGCAATTGGGTTATGAGTCAGCAGCAGTTCTCTGAGTGTTCAGGTAACTACTGAGGTGTCCGGATGCTAAAGCTGCTCCTTGACAGCATTGCTGGGAAACCTTTTAATATACCAGAGCAGCTGCTTTGTCTTCTGGCCCTGGCTTCTTTGGTGCATGCCTGAATAAAGTCACTAAGTGTTTGCACACCAAAACCCACTTAATGTTGACAAAAGTGATTCATACGGGGTCTTATAAAAGATTGCTTATCTCCCATGATGAGTTGGGTACAACTGCAAACATAGCTCTAAGTGTCACATTCACAAAACGTAAGTAAATGCATAAGAATAAAATACAGCAAAAAACCCATCTCCCGTCTTTCCCCAGTTGTTTGCTGATCTCATGTATTTGGGGTTCTGCCTGGCACAGTGCAGATTTACTGATCCATTAGTGGCTGCTGTTTGGCTGCACCTTCACATAGGAAAAATATGTCTAGAAAATAAACTTGGCACATCAGACACGCCATAACTAATTCATTGCAGCCAGCACATTTCCTCCTGTTCTGCTTAACTGCCTCAAGTTTTGATTATGTACAAATTTAATGGTTTGGTTCTGCTAGAAAATCCGGGGTTTGTTTATTTAAATTTATATTTCTTAATGAATGCATGCAAGAGGAAGCGCTAAGTAATTACAAGTGAGGAACATGGAAAACTACTATGCTGAGCTGAGCATTAGTTTTTTGAAAGTACAGGCTCTCCTATGGTTTTTTAATAGTCTAATAAAAATTTTGGTAAACGAGTGATGAAGTGCTTGCAAATTCGAGCAGATGGTCCCTGGAGGACTCCTTGCTGGGGCAACCTAACAAATCCTCTGGGAACTCTGTTTTGGTGCTTAAGGCAGAGTCCAAGTAACCCTTCTGTGGAGTGGGCACAGGGGGAAAAGGCTCTCCTGGTCATAGGTGGATGCTGGGGCTGCTCTTGAGGATTCTCCATCTGTAGCTGTAAGGTGCCTCACTGTATGAAACTTGACAGTCAGAGGAACACCAGGAAGACAATGAAATTTTGCAAGGTATTTTTTTCTATTTTGGGAAGAACCTACTGACAGACGCAGAGAGAAGAGGGGGAAAAAAAATCCATTTCTGCCTCAGGTCTTCTGTCTTGACTGAAGGTAGGAGTGAGGTTACTCTGTGTGACTTTGGGATCTCTTGAAAAGTGAGAAATAGATGCCAAAACCAGATTGTCTTGCATTCCCAAGTAAATTTGTTGAACTTGTGCAAGATCACCTTGTTCACAGCATTTTAAAACCTTGCTTTCCTAAGCTATCTTAGATACAATTGGGATGTTGGTGATAACATTTTGTTAATTGTTGAGGCAAAATTAAGTCTTGATATGGTTTAGTGAGAGTAGATAAAGCAGTGTTCATAAGAACTCTGAGCTGATAAGTTATCGTATCAGGAAGAGCACGAGGTGATCAGGGCGGATGTGAGTCACGTGCCAGCTCCAGCCTCGCCACCAGGTTTCTTTGCTGGAGTAAATTTTTGTGGCCTGGACTGAAGTCAGTAGTGCTTTTGGCCATTTCTAAATAGTTCCATGGTTGCCACAATTAATTTCTTTATTATCTTCCACTAATTTATGTATCATGTAGATATTTTAATAAATAGCTTTATCATGTCAACCATGGGGGCCTCTGAGCCAAATGGAATATTATTGTTGAGTTTATTTGCCAGTAGTTTTGTGGGAGACAGATGCTTTTCCAGATTAGAAGCAAAACTGTGTTTATTTTGTCACTTTCTCCTAATTAGCAGCTGTACGACATCCAGCAGGAATTCAAAGGGAAGCTTTCCTTCTTCTGTGTCACTGTTGCTGGGATGAAGGCTCTGCGGGCTGGGCTGTGTCCTGACCTGTATCCCAGCCTGGGGACTGTGTGTGCCCTCTGGGTACCTGCTCTGGTGACCAGGGCTGCAGGAGGCTCCGGGCAATGTGGCAAAGCCCCACTGGGCATGGGGCTGGCATCCTGGGATCTGCACGGAGAGAGGGAAGAAACCCCTCATTTATTCATCAGCTCTGGCTGGCATTAACCTAGTCACCTGAGAAGTCTTTATTTGCTTTAGCAGTTGGCTCAGCTGAGGGCTCATTCCTCGTGCTGGAGCTGGTGTTGTCTTGAAACTGTGTTATCATGCCACGGTTTGTGCCTCCTGCAGCGCCGAGAGCGTGTCCTCCATCTCCCACAGGAGCAACAGGCACCTCCACCATGTAGTGGCCATGTAGGCCACTGTGGCTTTGCTCTGGTACAGGTGAATTCACACTCCGGATCCTTCCCCTGGAGCAAGTCAGAGAGCCCTGCCATCCTCTCATAATTCATCATTTCCACTGCTCACTGGAGTGTCTGCTGAGAGCCTCCCTGGAACTGTCTGGCAAAGACTAAGCTGGGAGAGAAGAGAGCTATCCCAAATATTTTTGGTCATGCCTGACATCGGCTTCTTTTCCCCAGGACTTTATTTAATTTCATATACTCTCTAATTTACCTTCTCATACAAAGGGAGACTTTCTGCAGGACTTTTGAAGAAAAACTTGGCCTAAAATATTCATTAAATGGCTGCCTCCATAAAAACTCCTACTGTAAAATTTTATCAGGTGATATGCCCATTGCACAACTGGGCCAAATCCTGTACTCCTGGAGGAGCAGCTGTGTTGTAAATCTGGGGGTTGTCTGGACTTGGAAGATGGTGGGGTAGAGCTCTGATATAAAGATACCATACATCTTATGAATTCAGGATAGCAGAGGATTTAAAAGCTGAGTCCAGCTCAAACTGTAGTTCTTCTTATCCAGAACCCCCACCAGCCACTCATAAAACTGGTTTCTCTCTGGCTCTTCTTTTTCTGAACCTCTTTCTTGCTGGGGCTGTGACAGCAGGTCCTCCAAACCAGCCTGTGTACATCCAGTGCCTTTCCCTCAGTCTGCAGGGATGTATGAGGATGAAGAGGCACTGAATGCAGCCTTGGGGGAGACATGTGCTCTCTGCAGAGCAAGTGCTGATGCACCAGAGTGGTGGAAAGCATTCTGAGTGCACCTGAATGGGGTCAGCAGCGAGAGCTGCTTTCCTTCTGCTTCTGGACTGGTGCAGTGCCACTCCTGGCATATCCTTCAGGATGTCACGGTACACAGCTTTACAGGGGTTCTGCTGTGCTGGTGTTTCTGTTGGTGACCTAACAGACTGTGCTTCAGAGCTATTTTCTCCTGAGGTAATTCCCTGTCTTGCTTTTATTTATTGGTGATAAAAGACTATCACAGATAAATAAGCATGTTCTCACTTGACTTGATAATTTACATGGCATTGCTGAAGGTGATTTACAGTTTATACATGGAAAGGATTTGCTGATCTCATTAATAACTTTCCAAACATCTAGATAAACACGCTATTGCTCTGAATCAAATGAGCATGAAACAGCCAAGGTATTCACCTGCAAGGGCTTCTGGCACTCTGCTCTTTCCCAGACAACAGAAGTTTGACAAAAGAATGTGGGAACTGCCAAAACGCGTTTCTCCTCACAGCCACCCAGATCACCCTAAGGTGGGAGATTTCAGCTATTCTTGCTAAATTATTCTTCTCTATTGGAAGGCTTGTTGACAGAAGATTCCCAGCTCTTTGACTTTTAAGTAGGGGCTGTATTTCACAACTCAGAGCCTGCAGCCCATGCAGGTATTTCACTGCATCCTCTTGAACATCCTGCCAAAGAATGAGATGCAAAAGAGCAGGTGAACAATCGCCACAAGCTTCCGCCATCAAGGCTGTAAAAGGAGAGCTGAGACAGCCCTGGATATTCCCTGCTGAGCCAGGTTGTTGCCATGATTTGTTTCATCAGAAATAATCACCTCCTCTTGTTTTATGGGCAGCTTGTTATCTGGAGATCTCCAAGTGCTCTGTTGCTTAATTAAACCTCACAACACCTTTTAGATGTATCTATTGTGAATCTTATTGCCACTTTCTAAGTGGATAAACTGAGGCAGGGATATTGAAGCTTACACTCTGGCTGTCTGTGTAGTTACACTTTTCAATTTAGGGGGCCCAAAGGAACAGCCCTGCTTTCTCTTCCTCTGCTCCCTGCTTCTTTCATGCCATTAACTCCTGTTAGAGGGTTATTGTAATACGGGAATGTCCCATGATCTGCAGAGAGATGAGCTGGAAGTTTGTGAGCAGAAGGTGAGGCCAGACCAGCTGGGAGGAAAATGAACGATTTTTCCTCTCTAGGACCGTGATACACACTGTTGTGTCCATGAATGCCAGAGGCAGGTCAGGCAAGCTGTTCTAGCTGCTGTGGCAGAGCCAGGAATCACACCTGTCTTGGTCTCCCATGTAGCTGTGAGATCGCACCTCGCTGTGAAGCTTCAGGCTGTAAGTGAGAACAAATGTTGAAGAATAGCTTCCAGATGGCTCCTGGCGTATTTGGGGGCTTGTAGGTTAGCCCAGTGAGGGGCAGATCTCCTTCCCTGGAGATACTCAGAAGAGGTCTGGACACAATCCTGAGTGATGTGCTCTACGGGACCCTGCCTGAGCAGAGAGGTTGGAGTAGAGAACCTCCCGTGGTCCCTTCCAACCTTACCCATTCTGTGAAACATCAGCTTGATTTTCACATCTAGGAGAGAGTTGGGGGGGAAAAAAGGCATCTAGGAAAATCCTGGGTGGTTTGAGTCTTCCTCTTTCTCCTTCAGAACCTCTTTGGTAGAGAATGCCACGATTAAACAAGGGTGCACCTGCATGTGCCTCAAGTCCAACGCTTCTGAAAAGGTGTGATCTATGTAGAACAGAGAAACATGCAGCTTGAGCAGATTAAGGGAGAAAAGGACAAACAATTGAGCTGCTGTTTTCCTCTTGCTGAAGTTGAGCTTTGTGCTAAATTTTGCATTGGTAATGAACTAGAAGTGGTCATGTGCTCCAAATAGCAAAGGGCAAAGAAGAGAGAAGCAACTCATCAATGTATGACCCTCTCTAAAGTGTCGTGGGTAATCAAGTGTGAAGTACTTAATGGATCATGATTTGCATGCCACTATTTTGATTGATGTACTACTTAGTAGAGGTTTGATAGTTTTTTACAGTAGTGTTGATGGGAGTCTCTCAGAAGCAAAGGTATTTAAAAGATGTGTAGATGTGGCACTTAGGGACATGGTTTGGTAGTGGATTTGGCAGTGCAGAGTTAGAGGCTGGACTCGGTTTTTTCCCAACCTAAATGACTCTGTAAGCACCTCGTCTATTTTCTTTAGTGCTGGGGAGAGCCAAAGCAGTGTTTTTTTGAAGTCATTGTATTCCCAGCATCTTTGTTAAACAGTCAAAAATAGTGCAGAGTTGTTATCTTGCATAGACCCGGATCTCACCAGAACTGTCTATATTTAGGCATCTTCCAAAACCTTTGTATCAAGAAATTCTCTGGGGAGACCAAAATAGCTTTTTTCTTTTTGTTGTTTATATATAATATCGTACAGCCATCTAGAGAGGATGTGATGATTAAACCATATTAAGACATCTTGCTATAGCTCTGCACATAGGAGGTTTAATTGTGTTCCAGGCTGCTCACAGTTAAAGCAAGAATAAAAAAAGCCCAGAAAAACACTGTAGTTTTTAGTTTGCTGCCATGACGTGGCTCCATCACACTCATGATACAAGTTCAAACAGTAGCAGAAAACATTACAGCTATGCTGGGTTCTGCTGAGGAGTGAAATTCCACTTGCACAAAAGAGACAGCATTAAAGGATTTAAGCGCAGGATCAATCCTCAAATTCTTGACAATAGACAATTTGTTATGGGGTATTAATGTAATAATTATTTCAGCCAACTGCAGTGTCTCATTAGCCTGTATATAATACAAGCACTTTTAAAATAACTGGGAATAACATGTTAGATGCTCTATAATACATTACAAGTACCCTCTTTGCGAAGTCCAGGACCCTGAGCTGATGCTTGTGTTAGGAACAGACAGACATTTTAAACAGTAACGTCAGAGCTCTGTGCTGGGCCCTTCTGTCTTAAAGTGCTCAAGCTGATACTGTGCTCTATCACAGACTTATCTAACTTTGGAGGTTTAATTGCCTTTCTACAGAGCTGTTAAGATTTAGGAGATGAGAGATAATCCCAGGCTGGCTGGACAGTGCTTTTGAGATACGGATCTCTGTTCTCATCAGTGCTTTTACACCACTGGGGAGAGAAGCTTGTAAGCAGGTCTCTTGACAAGAGGATTAGGGCTTGTTAATGTGGAGATTCAGGCCAATTAATCAGCTTTCACTGGAGTATATCATAAAACTTCAGTGGGAATTTTTTTTTTCCCCTGTAAAATATAGTTGCTAAAGAACAAAAATCACGATTTTCTGTGTTTTTTTATTAAAAAAACCCACCTTAATATCTTGGGTTTGCTTGAAAATCTGTTAGTTTCATGATTCTCCTTGTGCTGCTTCTGTTCAAGGGAATCCATCAACTTGTTTTTCTAATTGAGTAATTATTTGAAACTGATTAGTTGACTCATCCCTTAAATCTCACAGCTTGTATAAAGGTGATTAAACTTTCAAAGTTAGATGAAGTCTGTGATAGAGCAGAGTGACAGCCTGAGCACTCTGAAGCGCAGAACATCTGAACACTTGGCTCAGGCAGCAGTGCTTTAAAGATACCCTTAGCTCTTGGGTCAGCGTGCTGGCAGTGTTGGCACTCCCAGCTCCCAAAAAGGACACGGCTGCTCCAGCGCTCTTTGCGAGCAGAGAGAGCTTTATCATACCAGGGCATCTGTTTATTCTTTAAATACTTCTAAAAAGCAAAAATGCAAACAGGGCTGTGCCAAGTCCCCAGTTCAGCAGCACATTCCTGTTAGTTAAAGCCCTCAAACGTGAAGTTGTGCGTGCTTTTAGTGCTCTGCTGCCTGGAAGGAAGGGACGTGTCCCTGTGCCACTGCGCAGGCACAGTGTCCCCAATGCTTCCCGCTGGTGGCCATCGGCTGCTTTGCTTGCCACTGCCAGTCCTAGCAAATATCTTCCTGTAGAGAGCAGAGCAGGTTGGGATTTTCATTCCTCGTGGAAAGTGCTGACTTCTCAATGAGAAAGGATTTTTTTTTTTTTTTTNTTTTTTTTTTTTTTTTTGTGGTTATTTTCAGTCACGAATTTTTTTCACTTGGTCCTTGAATTTTTAGCTTTCTATTTTTATTTTAATTTCAGACAAAAACCCAGTGCAGCAAATGTTCTGTCCAGCGGCTGATTTTCCTTGGGGAGATTTTCCAGCTGTTCCCCCTCGGTGCAGCGCGGGAAGCTTTGTGTGCTGGCAGGGTTGACAGAGCTAACGTGAGATCAGGGCGCTGTCAAAGACAGGAGTGAGCATGATGTGGGAAATGTCAAGCTTATCCCCAACTATTCCCCCTGACTACCACAGCTGTAGCAGAGAAGAGGGTTGCATAGACAAGCTATTATTATTAATACATAGAAATGTGAGATTTTCAAATTCATATGTTTCTAAGAAGAGGGATTTTTTTAGCAGTTGTGATCTATCGGCTATGTAGCAAAGTTCAGAATAATTCTTAATAATTTTTAAGAATAAAAGCTAATTTTTAATTTTTGACTTTTCTATGTATGTACCTATTTAACTTAATGTATGAATTGTATATGCATTTAATTTTTTGGTTTATGGTTTTGACTATCTAGTTTCTTTAGAAAAAGGTGGCTGATAAAGCAGGTTTCAGCTTTTGAATTGGTTGCATTATCAGCATAATTATATTCCTTTTGCATGAGGTACAAGTTGGTTTGAAATATTTCTGTAGAAGACAAGCAAAGCATTTTTCTGTGTAAAACTGCTGCTTAGGAGTGGCACTCCAAACCCATGAACTCTGTCCCTGCCGAGAGGATTTGGCAGTGAGGCCGTGCCAGCAGTGCCGTGGGTCTGTGCCTGCAGTGTGCGGTGCCCAAGTGCATGGCAAAAACATCTGGCAATTGGCTCTGAAGGCTGTGCAAAGGAAATGATACCCAGGCAAACAGGACCTCCTTGGCTGGGATTAATAGGCCATTCTGGTTCTTGTATCATACACCTGGGAGTTTTGTTAGTGCCTGTAGCTCTCTCTCGAGCAGATTGTTGGATCACATGTCCTGTCCTGTTGTGCTTGTGCCCTTTGCTGAGCTGGAGACATCATTTTTCGTGGTTTGTTTCCCTGGATTTCATGTATATTAAAAAAATTAAGAAATTAAAGCTCTGGAGTTCAGGTCAGAAGATTTTGGCTTGTTCAGGAATTTTATCAGGAGGGCAGTGAAGAAGCCCACATGGGCTGGTGGGTTTTAAAGGACAAGCTGCTGCCAGCACATGCACAGCAGCTGCAGAAGGTAAAGGGGGTGTTGCAGAAGGCCAAGGTGGATGGACAGGAACCCTTGGCACAGCTCAGACACACAAGAGAAGCACTCAGGAGGATTCTACAGTCCGGCCATTGCCTGAGGATGCAGGGGAGGTTTTAGGAAAGCCAAAGCTTGGCTGGAGTTTGTCTGGTGTGGAATATGAGGGACACCCAAGGACACTTGCTCCTGCAGGCACCAAAAGGAAGGCTGAGGAAAATGCAGTCCCAGTGCTCAGTGGGGAAGGAGACCTAGTGAGCAAGGACATGGCAGAGGTACTGAATGCCTTTTTGTCTTGGCTTCACTGCTGGGGTTGGCTGGCTGGCCCTCCAGGTCCAGCAGAGTCTGTGAAAGTGAAGTGTTGCAGGAGAGGACTGAGTACAGAGGAACTTCAGTGAAGTGGACCTGATGGATGTGCCTGATGGTGCAGAAGGATTTGGCTGATGTCCGTGCACTGCCATTCCCTGCTGTCTGTGACAGGCTGTGGCAGTGGGCACCCTAGCAGTGAGTGCCTCATCCCTTTCCTTCCTGAGGATTCAGTTCACCTTGGGTGGTGATGGTGATTTGTTTCCACACCAAAGATCGCTCTAGCTGCTCACTTCTTTTAACTTAAACTGAAGTAGGCAATTGCATTTCTAGTCTCTCCAAATAAAAATCTGGCCACCTCTCAATGAGGTGATCATCACGTCTCCATGGATGCACGTCAGGCAAGATACTCTTGGATTTGCCGAACATGTTTGAGTCCTGCTGTGACTGGCATCACAGGATCAGTCCCCAGCTTTACCTTATCAGCAAACCACAGCAGCAGCTGCAGACCTGTAGCCACATTAGCTACTCTGGGGAAAAAACAACCAAAGATTTTTAATTTTTTTTTTTTATGGTTGTTCAGATTGGGTGTGTGAAAAGCTCCTCCACTTGGTTTCTGCTGCAGCTTTTCAAAGGAGGTCTGAGTGCTTAACCTGCCAGGGTACCTGCATGTGCAGGTCCAGTGGCTTGGATACTCAGAGTTTGGATTTCAAATCATACTACATTTATGTTCCAAGGTCCCTTTATTTCTGTTTTGAACTTCCTGAGTTTGTACCCAGTCATGGAGTAAAAGTGCTCTGCAGTCAAACAGTCTAGACTCTTTCCCCAGTGGGATTGTGTTTGTGTTTCCTTGTGTCACTCATGCATCAGAAATACATGCTTAGTGTGTAGAAATACTGGTTTTCTCATCAGAGATACAAGTTAAAGATGGGGAGCTCCTTTTTATGTGTAGCAATAGTACAGTCATTATTAACAGGAGGCAAAGATCTTACAGTGTGAACATCAAAGGAATCTGACATTGTTTGGAAAGAGCATTTGGTACATCACATCACATTCTACAACTTGACTTTTAAGAAATGCTCAAGAGAAGGCTTTTTTTTTCCCCCCGCCTGGCTTCTAAGGATCTTTATTTATCACCCTCAGGGGCATTACAGTGAGTAATTAGATTGGACCAGGAGAACGACTTAATTTTACAAGAAACTCATTAATTCATCCTATTTTAAATCTTCTCATTTCACTCAAAACCCAATTATGCTTGTAGTGGCAATGATCTGGAAAGGCATTGTCTCGTAGGTATCGGGGGGGCCACTGGGACTGCTGTGGTATTCATGTCGGGGAGACAAGGGTGACTCCCTTTCTTTGACTTTTAGGTCAAAAGAACTAGTTGCTGGGACAGCTTGACAATTAGAAAACCCTGATGAGCATTTGGAAGTAAAACAGCTGTACAATAACGGAGGGGTTCATGGTGCAGGGCAGAAAGCTCATCAAAAGAGACTATCCAAACAATTGAGTTCTATAATTAACACAGAAAAATCTGTTCAGAAATGGTAATAACAGTAAAAGAAAGCTGAGAAGATGCTGCCTTCTTATGTGGCAGATGTGGTTTTGTTAAAATGCGAGAGAGAAAATCCGTCCTCTTGAAGACTAAGAACAACATTCAAGGGGAAAAGTAAAAGTAACTTTTTGTTCCTAAGGGTGCAGTTAAAACATGAGCTTAAAATATTTCCAGAGAGAAGAGCCATAGAAAAAGTAACCAGTGATGAAAGACATCAAATATGCTATCAAAGTATTTTTTCAAGTCTTTAAACACAAATTTCTTTTCTCACTGAAATGTATAAACGTGACATTGAAATATCTCTTATTAAATTATTTGCCTTGTCCTTCATTTTCAAGAGTACTATTTTGGAGTCTTTCTTTAAAGTTGGCTACAATCATTGACTTTAAAAGTAGTTTTCCCTCTTCTGTCGTATATGGAGGGAGGTTTGATTCAAAATTGCTTCTCAAGGAATTTTGAAGTTTCCTTGAGTATGTAGCTAATGTATTTTTCTGCTTCAAAAAATGGAAACTGGAATGCATAGCTTCTGACAATTCAGCGGACTCCACACACAGGTTTTGGCAGCATTGCTCACTTGCCTGTGATAATAAATGTTCTTGGTGGTACAGAGGGTTCATTTTGAGCAGGAGGGTGCAGCAGGAGCATGGTTTGGTTGTGGTCCTGTCCTGGCTGGGGGCCCTGTCCTTGTGGTGCTTGTGTGGAGAGCTCAGCCTTTGGCCCAGGGATCTCTGTGGCCACGGCTCTGCAGCCAGTGCCGCTGGCCTGTGCGGGACTGCATCCCCCCGGGCTTGTGGAAATCAGCAATTCAGAGCATCTCTGTCACATTTGCCTCTAATATCAGTTCGCTGACTTACCTAGATTTACTTGAGCAAAACCACGTTTCTGTGCTTGTTTTTCTTCCTATTCACTTTATTAGGTCATAATCAGAAATCAGTATTTTCTTGGTTGCAAGTCCTCCTCTTCAGCAGAGGCTGAGGCTGCAAGCAGGATTTCTCCTGGCCTTGGTCCCTGGTGTCCAGGGCTGCTGCCAGAGCTCCTGCCCAGCAGTTTTCAGCTCGGGGCTGGCCCTCTTGGGCCTTCCCCATCCCATCACTGCTCAGATCCCATCTGGGCTCAGGGGTCTCTCCCATCCCTGCCTCAGTCCTGCTCAGCCTCTAGGCACTGCCGGAGCCTCTGCCTGGAGCTCCCTGAGATGTTTTTAAGATATGCATTGCATTTTTAATGGTTTAGGAACTTGTCAGAAAAGAGGTTGGGATGATTTCTTTATCCAACCCTTTGCAAAACATTGCACGATTTGTATTTTTTTTAAAGGACTATTAGGTATGTCAAGCCTTTTCCAAACTCTGATGGAGAGAATTACTGCCATTCCCACAAGGGTAAAGGAACAATTTAGGAGTACTGGGGGATTTTTGTAAACAGCTCTAAATTTGAAAGAATAATTTTCTTAAATATTTCCCCCACCCCCAAATTAAAAACCCCAACAACACAGCTTATTTAAAAATAGTTAAAACCAATTTAATACATACATTTTGTTGCAGCCGTGTTTAAAAGAATGTGATTAGAGCCCCATCCACTATGAGATGAGTTTTTAAATTCTGAAATTGCTGTCTGAAATTTTCTAGTCGAAAATTCAGCATTTGGAGAGACCAAGCAAGCAGACTTTGCAGCCCACACATGTATTCTTTCTCGTTTTTTTGAGGAAGCTGTAAGTCTGCAAATCAGATTTTAATGTGAAAATGGAGTTTGGAAAACAGCTTGAGAAAATTTACATCTAGATTTGACTGAAGTTCTATAATTCTTCAGACCAATTTTTGCAGTTTTGACATGTATCACTCTGGTAAATTTGGGAAAAAGAGGGAAAAAAGCATGTAATAATGACCAGCAATGTTTTCCAGATCTTGTCTCGCTTTAGGAGAAAGAGAAATCAAATAGATTTTACTATAACTCTAAAGACATCAGCATAACTCTATTTTACTGTAACTCTAAAGACATCAGCATAATTATTTCAAGCTGATGTCCATTTAAATTAACGTGATTTGTTCTGAGGAAAAACTGTGAACTGAAAATATTTTTGTTTGAGAATTTCCCTTGAATGTGGTGGAGTCGATTGTAACCGTGTTACGCTTGTGGGTGATCTGAATGTGAGAAAAGGTTTTTCTCCTTTAAAAAAAAAAAAAAGAAACCTAACAGAAAGAACTAATTAAGGCAAAGCTAAGAAATTGAACTCAAAGTTTGCATTACACATGTGAACTAATCTTTTTACAAAGGCATCTTTTGAAAACTGTGTAAGAACCCCATTCATGCTGGGTCTCACCCAGCAAATCCTTCCTAGAAAAGCAGCCGCGTGAAGATTTGTCATGAGCAAGCAATAAAGACTTCCAGGGAATGAGTTCTGTACAGGCTTCTTGTTTGCCTACTAAATCATTAACCTTCAAAAAAAAGCCCATCCGTACTTGTAATAGGTGTGTCAGCAGCACTTCATGCTAAGAACAGCTTTTACAGGATTAGGTTTGAGTTTTTAAGTGGTGGTACCATGGAGCTCTTGGGGGCAAAGAACTCCTGGTTTAATGCAGCACATTCTCGAATGTGTCCTTTTATGTCTGTTACGAAATGTGGTGAATCTCTGAGCACGCTAAAATGAAGAAAACTGTCTTCAGGAGTAGTTGATTTTTTGAAGCAAAATGGCTGTGTGTGCTTTAGGAGCAGCCACTGTGTTTGGAGAGCTTTCTTCAGGTCTTGAAATATTAATGATCTTGACTTAATATAGTAGAAAACAAAATACAGTGCATGAAATGAGGGGGAAAAAAAATCCTTGCGTTACAGAGTGTTGACCTTGCAGTACCCACTGAATACATCTATTCCCTTTTAAACCACAGAGTATGAAAAGACAGAGAGGAATAGTCACAAAAATCTTTACCTGTGACATTTTCTTGTCTTTCCAGAAGCATGTTATAGCCCAAACAGGATTTTCAGCCTTGAGCTAGATTGTTGAATATATAAGTATTTTAATACCATGAATATGCTAAAGATGGCTCTTTGTTTAATGATTTCTGTGGATTGTGATGTTCATTAGAGTTTACATGTTTAGTTTTTAAAGCCTTGAATAATAGAAAGAATTCTGTGGATAAAAGCAGTCAGCTTGGTTTCCTCTTGTATTCTGTTTTTCAGTGCCTTGTTTTTATATATGACAGCAAGATCCTTCCCATGGGTGTCTGTCCTGGTCATATACAGACTTAGGCATATTTCTCATCTGAGCTGTGACAGTGAAAACCAGGAGTAATATCTAAGACCAGCATCTACCACTTGACTGCTGTTGTTAAACCCAGGACGTGTAGTGATATAGCAACTTGCTAACCAGATAGTGCAAATCATATTAAAAAAAAAAAAAGAAGAGTTATTTTCCATGTTTGTTTGTTTGTTTTACTGGGCAATTCCCATCCCAGGCAGAATAAGCTGTTTTCTGGGAGTTGCTTTTGTGTCCGGCGAGTGCCCGGCTGATGGGCCAGACGTGGTGGGTTTGTATTTGTATTCAGGGACTAAAATTGTCTCTGATGTGGGCAGGCTGGGTTTGACCCCCGCGATTCTCCCTGCCAGAGCTGTGCTGCTGATTTTAATGGAAACCCCAAGGCTGTTTGAAGCAGGGCCAAAACACACCTTGCAAGTCGAACCTTATCTAATAACACGATGCATGTGAACTCTGGAAGCGTAAATCTCAGTCACTTGAGCGATGTGTTTTCACAAGGTCCTCTGGTCCCGTGACAGCCCCAGCGAGTGACACCGGGCTGGTGTCCCAGCGCTCTCACAGATGGCGCGTGGCACATTGTAAAGTCAGGACTTGCTAAGGACATTTCATAAATGGCTTTGGCCAATAAGAATGAAGTAACTTGCTCTTTTATAAATGTGTTACTAATATCCCTCTCCATTTCCCACTGGAGAGCTTTGTAAGAGGAACAGGGAAAGAGTGAGGGGGACTAAGGAAAGATTGAAACAGCAGGAGCAAGCCCTGGCTGTGCAGGGGCTTGTGCCCTCCCAACAGGAGCCTGTGTGTAGCAGGGGAACCTTAAAGGTAGTGTAGGTGATAAATGACAAGATGTGGGAGTGAGTCACACAGTAAATACTGGGAACAACCTTTCCTTTTTACTGGTTTGCATGCCTGGGAATTTTCTCTCTTCTCTGTAGTGCTAAAAGCCAGTGGTGACAGTGGGCTTTTTTCTCTAGCCAAGGGAGAAATTTCTAGGATGACATACCTGTTAGCCACCATGAAAATGTGTTATTAATGATGCTAATGAGTTTTTTCCAAGTGATGTAAAAGTAGCCATTTGTGTAAGCCCTGCATTTATGAAGCTGATGTCACCGAAAGCTTGCCAACTGCATGTGGGCCCTGGTGGCAGTGCTGCAGTCACTGCTGTGCCCCGGCTTCGAGGAGGGGAGAGCACTGCTGATCTCCTCCCTTGGGGAGAAAGAGCCAAATGAATTCTGCCTTGCCAGGAGGGAGATGTGCCATTTCCGGGCATGTTGGGTTCCTGTCCCACTCCCTCTTAAAAATTGGCAGTGTCTGACTGTCAGCTGCCATTCCTTAAGTGGTCATAGAATAAACCAATTGCACCCCTTTTGTCATGCTCTGTGTGTGTGGGTGCAGGTGGACATGGGTTAAGCCACATGCAACTCCACAGTCAGCACAAAGAGGCAGCTGATTTTCTGGCAGTGTCAACAGAAGAGTATAATTTTTTTTTTGCCATTTCTAAGCCAGCTTTTAAAATGGCTCTTGTTGGAATTAGAAATCAGTATCCCCTGACATAGGATTACTCATTAAGAGTGTGATGATTGTTAATTCTTCACCTGGGGCTAACAGGGCATCATTAGATCTCTTTGAAATGTCTCCTGCCTTGATTTTGAATGAGTAAGCTAGCAATTTATGATCACAGCCCAGGCCAGTAACACTCTCCCTTCCTGTTCCTCCATCTAGCTTGCAAAATCGGATACTACAAGGCTCTCTCGACAGATGTTGCCTGTGCCAAATGCCCGCCTCACAGCTACTCCATCTGGGAAGGCTCTACCTCCTGCACCTGCGATCGGGGCTTTTTCCGAGCAGAAAATGATGCGGCCTCCATGCCCTGCACTCGTAAGTTGGTCTTTGAACAATCTCTTGCCCCTTTTATCACCCATTTCTTCTCTGTGTCTCTAAAAAGCATTCTGCTTCTGACATAAGAGCATTCAGAAGCTCTTACGGCCCTTTTCAGATGCAGTTTGCATTTTGGCTTACACTTCGGAGTGAAAGTGTTAGTTCTCAGCCCTCAGTTCCTAGTGGGTGCATGGTTGTGCTGACCCTCGTGAGCTTGCAGTATAAATAAATCAGGAGACAGTTACAAAACAGGGACTTGCACACCTCAGAACACAGGCAGAATTAAAATACAGGCCTCAGTTCCAGTCTGAGCACCTGGCCAGTAGATCACATCACCTTTCATCTCTTTAAATATGGATAATTTTAGAAATTGTGGAAGCTTTCCTTGTACTTGTATGACCTCGGGTAAACAGGTAATATTTATAATCTCATTGTATTTCTAATTTGCTTGAAATATAGCTGGTGACGCTTCGGAACCTAAATGTTCATCTGAAAGGGGTGGTAATAATAAATCTTAAACTTTAATGAAACAACCACCCAAAGCATGGTTTATTTTATCCTGTGTAGGTAAATACATCATGTACAGCAAATGGAATTTGCTTTATTTCCACCAAAATGCCTTCAACAGGAAGAAGGAGAGGTGCATTGAGCACAGTCACAGGGTTGCTGGAAAAACTCCTTGTCCTCTGTGTTGGTTAATGGCTCATGCAGTCGAAGACCTGGGATTCCAGGCATGTCCTGGTGTTAAATTGTGATCATCTAGTTCTTTGGTTTTCACTTTCTGAGCAACAGAGCAGTTTGAAACAGTAAGTGAAAGGGCTGTATTTTACCAGGGGATATCCATGTGTGGCTTTCCCTGAAAGCTCTTGAAAGTGTTTCCAGATTTTTTGAGTTTGGCTGTGTATTTGCATAGAGAGTGTGTGTGAGTGTGTGTGTGTGTGTGTGTGTGTGTGTGTGTGTGTGTGTGAGAGAGTGAGGGAAGGCCGAGATATTTCTTTTGTAAGATTTTAATATATTGTGAATTAATATTGTGAGAGATGACTCACATTTATTTAAACCTTAATTTCTCCCTTACAAGGCAGAAACAGAGTATGTCCATAACTAAGTTAGCACTCATCCCTTCCCCACACCCCCTTGATTCCAGCTGTTCTCCAGTGATTTCCTTCTTTTCAGCAGTGAGTTTTGCTGGGTGGTGGTTGAGGAGGCCGGGGCATAGCCAAGAGCAGCTGCTTTTGCTTAGTAGGAAGCAGAGTGGTACATACATCCCTTGCCAAGAATTGACTGGGAATGGAGTCTAACTGTATTATGAAACCTTGCCTAAGTGGGCAGGAACATGCTTTCTATAATATAATTTACACTAGGAGATCTAAAACGTGACCAGTTTTATAGGAAAAATGTCTTTCTGCAACAACAAAACTATTGTTTGGAATGTACACCCTAAATAACATTATACCAACAAAAGTTTTTCAAAGCCCTGGTCCTTGTGAGTGATATCTTGACCAAATTGAAATCAAATTAGTAATCAACTGGTTGAATTTAAATCGGCATGTGCAGTTAGTGAAGTATGAGGAGAGAGCAAAACATTTCCAGATGGGGAAATTGTAAGCAAGTGATGTGTATGTTTGCTGGTATTGCAAAATGTACCCCTGCAAGCTTAGCCCTTTTTTGTCAAGTCTTGGGACTGCTGCAGGCACCCTTTCCCACTCCTGTTTTGGGAGGTCAGTCAAAGCTGAAGTTCCTGATCTTGGTCTTCTACGCTGAAAATACAAAGAGGGAAGGAGAAAAGGCAAAGGCTGTGGTGCTGGCCTCAGTCTTCATCTCTGCAACAACCTAGGAGGACTCTGCATGCAGAGGCAAGCCAGCACCACAGCCCTATGGACGCCTGCTCTTGGAGAACAGGCCTGTCTCTGGAGGTCCTGCTTCATAGCTTTGAATTTTCTTGTAGCTGAAGGGCTTCTTTTTCTGTGATCCAAGGTGAAGGATGATGCAGGAGTTGTTTCTGAGCTGGCCTGTGGGGCAGCTGTGCTTTCCTGGTCCTGCTGTGCCTGCTGGCAGCCCCTCTCTGAGCCCTGCTCAGGCACGAAATGCAGCCCTGCCCGCGGGGCTGTGCGGGGGGCTCTGGGGGCTCTTCCTTTGCCACGTTCCCCCTCTGAGTGGCCTTCTGCCCGTGTACCTGAGGCAAGTGACAGCATTCAGAGGGCCTCTGCTGAAGGAAGACCCTTCAGAAGAAGGTCCCTGTTTGTCTGACTTTCCTGACAAGATGTGTAGACAGAAGGGAGCATAAACATCAAAGGTGCTTTCAGGCGGATTCAGACTGTAATCAGTTCTTACCAGTTGGTTAAACCAGGTGACAAACCCAATTCCCTTGTGCTGACAGCCATAATAATCAGGCACCTTCTTTGTTCATTATGCTCTCTTTAACTCTGGTATTCTCATTCAGGCCTGCATTTAGTAATCGCTCAGTGTGACGGCACACTAATGAAGAAATAAAACACAGTATCTGAGATCCATTCTTCTAGCGAAAAGATAGACTCTGCTCCACTGGCTTGTAAAATCAGGTTTCTGTTCACTTGGAGAACTATTAGACCAGGTGAATAAAAGTAACATTGGATAATTTGGAAAGAACACCTGGAATGGACTGTGGATTGATCCTTTATTATTCCTAAACACTTTTTAAGATGAAGAACTTCAGCCTTCTTAAGATGTGTTTTTGTAAAGCTTTGACCCTTGGCTATTGATTTCCTTTAGTAGTAAACTGGCTGGCCTTGTCACTTATCTTCCCTTCTAGGTTGGGGGAGGAAGACTGTTAGGACTTTTCCTATTAGCCTGATTGTGCTAGTGGATGAAAGGGAATTGGAGAATTCCCCTTCCTTTTCCTTTCTTGCAATTCCCATGATAAGTTACAAAAGCAGTAGCTTTCCTGGTGTGCTGGCCAGGAGAGGTGCTCCAGAGTTTTACCCTTCCATAACACCGCTCTCTGACATTGCCATCCCTTGTTGAGCTGTAAAAACTGTGTCTAACCTCAGCTAAGGCAGGCATCAGGCTGCTAAACAAGTAACTCAGACTCTGGTTTTAGTATTCTGCTCTATTTCAGCTCTGCTAGAGTGAGTAGTTCTGTCTGGCCTAAAGTTTGCACAAGTAAGAGCAGAATGTGACAATGTATAGGTGTAGAGACAGCGGAGTGGGCTGTGTAGAAGGCCAGGCAGAGGCACCCTGACATACACATGTTTACTGGGGCATCTTTCCCCTCAGACTTGCCTCCTGGGCATAATCATCAATGTGTCTGTCACCGCCGAGGGGCAGAGCCGCCCGGGATCCGCCGCTTTGGCCAAACTTGGGAATTCAGACTTTGAGCTCTGAAGTACAGTGGGCTTGTCAGCTGTGTGCTTGGGCATGGAGATGGGATGATTGACTTGTAATACACCTGAGCACAAACTGTAGGAAACACAGACGCCTTTCCCTTTTGGAAGCATTGCAAAAGTAGTGTCGAGGCAACTCTACAGACCTTCATTGTATTTCAGTACTTGTGGAGAGGAAGGGTCTTTCATAAGGTTAGCGATGTAATGGAGAATAAATTGCCTTACCCACACACAAATCCATGAGGCAGGAAAACAAATCAGTCTCAATCATGGCCCTCGTCCCTGAATTCCCTTCTCTGTAAGGAGATATCCTGTGAATTGCAGCCTGGTGCGGGCAGGTGCAGTTCCCACCCAAATTAATGGGCGTTGCTCCTGCGTCCCCACCATTAATGAGTTGGGTTCTCTAACTCTTAACAAACAATGCTCACATTATGAGTGAGAACAGGCGGTTTTGTATTGTTTATATTGTCTGTTCAATTCAAATTATTAATGATTTTTAATTGGGAGCCCTTTACAAAAGAGAGATTACCATAATGGGCTGTCCAGCTTGAAATCTGCCTCAGTAAATGACCCTGAATAATTTAGTCAGTTGTGTCACCCAAACAGTGACTGATGGATTGATTGATATTTTGTCATGGCCTGAAATATTTCAGAAATGGTTGCATTTAAGACAGTTTATACCGGAGAAGCTTGGAGATAATAAGAGCAGATTTAGTGAGATGCAAGAGAAGAGTGCCTGATTTAAAAGGACCTTCTCCAGTCTAGGTTATCAAGAAACTGAATAGCCTGACTTGAAACAGCAAACATCACTTACTTGTCTTTACATTCCCCTCTTCTAATTGAATTTAGTGCACTGCTGTATTTCCTCCAGAAAGTATATTGTTTTTAAATTACCATTTCAGTGCTATTACTCAAGGCTCCTGCTTCTAATGCTTTCTGACAGTTATCAGCATAATGAACCATAATGAAATGATGAGCAATCTACAGTGGAAACTCAATGTGAATTCCACTAGAGCTGTGTGACTGTGTTGTTAAAATTTGAATGCACATTAAAATAACACTGTCCTTATTTGTTTCCAAGGTCAAGGCTTGAAAAAAGGTCTGAAAGGTCTAAACACTTCAAATTTGTAAATGTTGCAGTCTAATATACACCCTTAACGCAATCTTGTGTTACACTGAATGTATCTCAGAGATAAATATTTGACCTGCATTTTCAAAAAAGAGTGAATTTACCTACCTAGTAACTGTGGCTGCAGATGAGTAATTACATAGGAGCTGATTATTTGAGCACGTTTATAATGATTGCTTAGACTATAAACAATATAAATAAACAGATGTACTCTTTTTCCTTCAAGTTAACTTGTTCCTTTTCTAAGTTTCCAGTTGGATGTGGATTATCACTGTTGTGGCTGTTAGGAGAAAAGAAAGTAGGATACACCACACAGTCATGCTGGCTACTGCATTTTAGGTGGCTTTGCACTGGCCTTGCCACACTTCCATACTTGTGCTGGCACTGCTGCAGTTCTCTGCTGTGGGAGCCTGTTCTGTATAGTATGAAATACATGCCAATAGAGCCTCTGATCTTCAGAATTTATGATGTAATAATTCATCCACACCTTTATATATGTGTCCGTATCTTCAGTAAATTATTCTGTTCTTAAAACATCCTATGAGATTGTTCATTATGTAAATAGTACATCAGAATGCCTTTTAAGCTGTAGTACAGCAGTTGCAAGAGCAGAGGGAACAGTGGGTAGGCTGTAAGGAGAGAATGATTTTTCTTCTCCACATAGGCTGGGAAAATAGACCATCCATCGCTGCATCGCTGCCAGACCGAGAGAAAGGGATTGTGAGTGATGGGAATCTCAAAGGAGAAAGCTGTCTCCCCTTGTGTGTGGTGACAGGCTGAAGGAATTGAATAAGAAGGGGAGTGGTTATGGCTTGAAGAGAAGAGACAGGAGTAATTTGACAGTGTGTGTTTATAATCAGTAGACTTAAAATCATCACTCCTTTAAATACAGCAACTGTTTATTAGCTGTCTTCTGATTTTCTGGCCAGAGCCTTAAATTAACAGAGACATTTACTCAATTAAGTGGGGGCTTTGATTTGGTTAGTCAGGACCCAGTTCTGTAGAGTTGTTGAAGTAAATTAGAGGGCAAACAGAATAAGAAATTCAGCAGTTGGGCCAATTACAGAACAACTTATTTTTCTGGTTGGATTTCTTTCTTGTCAGACTGTCAGGTAACTTTCTGGTTTCTGCAGTGGAATTCTTTTTATCTCGAAAGAGTGAGTGAACACAGGTGGTATTGTCTGCAGCACAGTGCATTAGAGTAGATGTGATAACGTCTTAGCATACGTGACAATGCAAAATGTTCTTATATGGCAGTTCTTGGAAGAGAAGCCCAGAGCCCAGAGGAGTGGTACCTGCAAGCATCCGTTTTCCCACACCTCTGCCAGTGGTAACTGGACCTCTTTGCTTAACTTCTTTAGCCTCTTTAGGACAGGAGCTATTAATTGGATTGTTCTTCGGGTGAAAGGAACAAAGCCTATTGTGAAGCGGGTAACCAGGGTACTTTTGGCAAGTAAATAGGAAATCATACATTCCAGTGAAATGGGCATTTTATCACTGGCACTGGTCCAGGATCCCTAGCTTGGCAGAACGCCCGCTGAAGTCAAAGGAATCTTGCCCAAGTAAATAAATGAAGAATTGTTTACCAAATCATTTGCCTTATTATAACCCAGTTGTAAAGCTAACTATGCCCCGAGAGGAGAGGGGGTGGAAATGGAGCAGATGACTGGTATTTTAAGTGGCTGCCGCATCTTGTGGCCTGTTGGCTTTGGTCTTGCCAGTTGTAAAACACATAATCTATAATGATAAATGGTCAGGAATAGCCAGGCAGACAAGAAGTGAGGGTTGTCCAAGCTGCCAGTGCTTGTGTAAATTAGCCCACAACAACGGGGGACCTGCCCACAGCTGCTGAAAGAAGCAATTAGTGGCAGCAACATACACAACTGTCAGGGGAAAGTGTGGGCCTTATTTGCAAGCTTAAACTTACACAGCCCAGGTATTTACTCTGCATTACAACTTTCCTTTCAGACGGTTAGAGATCAACAACAAAGGCGTATCTGAAGGGCATCACAGCTCACGTGCTGAAACATCATTGACAGCTCCACTGCTGTACAGGTTTAATGAAGCCTTATGAGATGGAAAGAGGAGGCCACAGTGTGCTTTCTCTTGAACACTGTGCCTGGCACCGCTTTGCCAGACTTTTTAGTCAGTGAACTTAAGGAGTTTAAAGACACTGATTATTTAATAATTACTTCTTTGCATCCTCTGTGAAAATAGTAAACTATATTTCACGCTCAGCCCTGCCCCCAGGGAGATGACTCTAGGATGGTGATCAAGTTAGAGAGCATTGATTGGAGCTGTTAAAGGCCATCCGTACAGTACCAGCGTGGTGAGGCCTTGCTGGGAGAGCAGCAGTGTGACCCTGCGGGTGAGGCTGGCAACACGACCGGCAGCCTTAGCACAGCCCCAGTGCTGCCTCTCTGCGCCTGAGCCGGCCCCTTCAAAGGCACCTGATGTACTTCCACTGGCATTTCATTGCTCTCTGCAGATATGCTCCAAAGATCTTTGGAAACGTTCTTGTATGGATCTTTTCTTTTGTACACCTCTTTATTTGGTCTCTTTATTCTCGCTGTGTTACACACAAAAGCTGGCTCTCAGATCTTGTCTAGCAGATGTGCTAAACTTTTCCCTGCTTCTGATAGTGCATTTCTAGTCAGGTTTTCTTGCTGTTAGACAGTCGGATGCTTGCTCCCAGGTGCCTGCTGCTCCTTTAACTTATCAAAGACTTTGCTGCTCCTCTGTAGTGCAGCCAAGGCCAAGCTGCCGATTCAAAACAGGCCAGTTCATCCTAGGCTCCTTTTAAACCACGGTGAGTCATAGCAACCTTCCCTGTTGCATGAATCTTGTTTATTATGTAGCAAATTAGCTCAAGATTTCTGAATACCCCGAGTTCCCTTTGAAATCACGGCAGATGAAGAGGGTCAGCATCTCTGGAGCAGGCTCATGAAGAGGATCCTTTTGTCAGTCCTGGTCCAAAGCCCATTGACGCCTGCTGGTCTGCCTGATTGACTTCGATTAGCAAACACCCATAGCTGGCACACAGCTGCATTTAACAGTATTTTTGTACGGCTTTCACAGTTTTAGCTGAAGTTAGAAGGCTTTGAACTGCAGCGGGTTATTGTATTATTTTTAATACAATATTTTAATACAATATTTTAATATTTTCTGTTTGTTAAAATAACTTGGAGTCCTTATCAAGCTAAGGTCTGCTATTTCTGCCTCTAAAAAGAGGTGATATTTTCTTCAAGGAGAGTGCGGGAATGGTTAAAGAAGATTAAAGTCTTTTCTACATGCTTGAGGTTTTCTGATGTCTGGTGGGAATTGCCAATGAAGCTTCCTTCCGATTTCACACTGTCAGGCGAAGGCAGGCTGAATGCAGTGTGACAACCCACTTGAAAATAATTATCCACTGCCCTGGCTGCAGAGACATCCGTTACCTGCTGGAGAAATGTGGTTTTACACACGTGCCCACGCAGACAGAGTAAATTATTTTTTTAATCATTTTCTCCTTCCAGGGCTCAAAAGTTTCATCCTGCTTGTTACTTAGTCACATACATATCTTTTGAAAGGATCTTTCTTTTAAAGGAGGTACATTTTAGATGCACTGATCTGGTGACTGACAGGATGCTCCTAACAAAGGCTTGCCTTCTTGAGGGTATATATTTGAAATATGTCCATTAGCACTTCCATGGAGAGTGTGGGTTTCAGTTTGCGTTTTTAATAGATCTCCTCCCACAGCCAGATCTTTCAAGGTAATGAATCTTAACTATACCATAGGCTAGTAGTAAACAGATGTGGTTACAGTCCTAATACTGATAATATCAGTTCAGTCCTTAATGGGTAATGTTGCTGCCAGAATAACTCACTACCACTGTTGGTGGCTGAAGACTAAGCTGAAGGGAAAAGGGGAGCTCCTGAAGGAGCCCTCTGCCAGGCTGTGACAGAAACATGCAGACAGGCAGGCAGCTATTTGTGGCTAAGAGAGCTTTATTTTGCGTGCCACCAGAGCGGGTTTCTTGGAAGTGCTAAATTCACTTTAAAGGAATTAAGTGTCAGAACCCTGTGCTGAAGTGCTTTTTGGTTTGTTTTGTGATGTTTTTGTTTTTCAACATAAGAAAATAGCGTATAAAGGCTACTTGTGTCTGATAAAATTGGCCAAACCAAAGCCCACAACTTTATCTTCAGTCCTGTGGCCATGGGACCTCTGAGAAAAGGAAAAAGGAATTTCTTTACTTTCATCTACCTTTGGTGAACAAAAGTTGTTTGCCCAAAATTTGGAGTTGCTAGTTGTCTAGAAGAGGGATTCTGGAGTCCTGTTAACTTGGGGCAGCAGAGAACCAAGCTGCAAGGTCCTTCTTATTTCTTGTCATTTTATGGGACAACAAGGTCACTTGGGAGCTGTCTTGCTGGGAATCATTTCTTTCTCATCTCCGTTCTCTGTACTTTAATCCACGCCTCCTAACCATACACTGTTGCTGAACTAAATTAACTGGTTTAGTGAAGACAGTATTCTTTATGTCAAACAAGTCTGTCTGGTCTCCTTGTAGAAAACTGTAATTGAATTTACCGCATACACCCACAGAGACTTTTAGAGAAACACCTTGCTGGGCAGATCAGTAATAAAAAAGGAAGATGTAAAACCAGGGATATTAAAACCTCTGCCATAACCATTTAAATACAGTTCCCCAGCACGGTGCACTTAGAAGTCTTCAAATCCCAGGGTTAGTTTTCAGGGTTATTTTTGGGTTGTGTAGATTGGTCGGGTTTGCAGCTGTAAGGGAGGAAGGGAGAACTGACTTGGCTGGAGTCACCCTGCCTGTCTCCCTGGAGCCCCTCCAGCTTCAGGAGCCGAGCTACAGCATGTCCTCTGCCATGGCTTTGTATGGGTTTGTGGTGTATGGCATTTGTCAGGGGAGAGGCTCTCTCCTCCCCACTTGTGCCTTTGTGGTGGTGTTGCACTTGCAGTCCAGGCACGCCCTGGTTAGACCCCATCCTTGGGTCTGTGCTTTCCCTGGGGTGTGCGTGAAGGGCTGGGCACGCTGATCCCTCAGGGCAGCAGGAATATTACTCAGTTGCAGCTAATCCTCTTTGTGCTATCTTTCTTTGAAATCATTCATTGCAGTGGGGTAGACATTCTTTCTCCTTGGCAGAATGATTTTGCCAGATTCATGAGGCTGAACCTCCTACATTTGTGCTGCTGTCCTTTAGGGACAGGAAGAAAGGGGCTTTGGGATAACGTTTTCAGCTGGATGGCATCAAAAAAACAGTCAAACAACCTGTTGATGTTTGACTCAACTATCTCTGATACCTCTTAGTCTTTAGGGCAGCTGATTTAAATGGAAAATACTGTACTCCTTGCAAATAAACAGTTTACTGAGATGTCATTATGCATGATGCTAGTCTGCAGCCTGGTTTGCTTCCCAGCTGTGTCTCCTTGCCATCTGCACCCCACAGGTGCTCCTTCGGTCCTGGAGAGCAAATTCATTACCAGGTCTCACTGCGGAAGCTGTGTGTGAGTCACTGCAGTGCTTGGACCAGGCTTCATCCCTGGGATGCATCACTGAGGCTCCTTAAGTGTGCCCACAGAGACCTGTAATCCACAGAGAGCTGGCACACAGGTAATGGAGCACACAGGGATCTCCTGTGGTCTGGAAGGAAGGAAGGAAGGAGACAGGTGTTGGTATGTGCCCTTGTCATGGTTTTCAGCAGGTCCTTGTCAGTCATACAGGCGCGTGTGGGAGGCTTCTGACTGGAGAGAGACTTGAGTGTAGGAAGGGAGGGAGAGAAATGTTGATGGATGAAAAGTTAAAATACTGCCTGAAGTTGTAGAAAAGAGTGCTAAAATACATCAGTCCTTTTAGTACAAGTACTGTTTATGCTATTAACCCCTTAAAAACTCTTATTTCAGTGAATGTTTGTTTGACATAGGGTACAACACTGTCCTTGAGACAGATCTCTCTATCTGTGGGTGAAAGACAGATAGCTGTAATGGCTATTGCAGCAAGAGAAAGCCAAACAATCTGCATTGCCCAATACATTTAAGGAAATCTAATAGGAGGGTTGAGGAAGATAGCAAGATTAGCTTGATGAAGATTATTTGTTGCTAAACAGACTCTTCAGTGGTTCTCTCAGCCCTGACACACAATGAACTGCTCCACCCAGGGCCTTCCCATTTGCTTCATGGCTCACTTGATTTTGATGGGTTTATTGTGAAGTGGGATTTATGGAGCCCCAGGAAGGAATAAAATTAAAAACTTCCGTTCCCTGTGTTCCCACAGAGAAGCCCCCGTGTCCGTTCAGGGTGCTGGTTAAAGGGGCTGGAGAGGGATCTGGCTTTCAGGCCCATGATCAAACTGGTTTTCCCTTTGCAGTCCCTGACAGGAGAAGACTGAGTGGCCCTGCAGATCCATCCCTGAGATTCTGTTGTCCTGTGCAGGGAGAAAAACAGCACTTGCCTTCCCAACATCATAAAATGAAATTTGAAATTAGTTTGTTTTCAGAATTAAAATGTTTAGATTTAAATTCAATTTCCTGTGGGAACTATCACGTTTTTAAGCTCTTCTGGGCAGTGTGGCAGTATTAGCTCCATGCTTCCAGAGTGCCAAATAGCCCATGCAATAGCATGCTTCCATTGGCAGGAGATTTATGAAAAACGCTGTAGATCATGGGACTTGTGACAAAATTACAGATGGTGGTGGTGATTCAGAGGCACAGGTCCCTGTCTCCTGTCTCATCTGCCCCGTAGCTAGATTTTTCTGCCAGAGGACACAGGGTTTGTGTAAGGGTGATGGTCTGGCTGTTCCTGTGGGATCTTGCTAGCTGGGCTCAGCCAGGAACTGTCCTGGCCCTTGCAGCCTGCCACAGCCCTGAAAGGGTTTGTCTCATCTATCGGCAGCGGCTCTGTTGTCAGAAACAAAGCAAATCCTGATCACCACTGAAGGAGCAGATACGCCCTGTGTTTCAACATCTGAAACCAGGCCCATCAATCTGAAGCTATTCCCCACTCCCTGTGCCAACAGCTCCATTGATGACTATGCTCCAGGAAGAAAAGAAATTGCTTTTCCCCTCACTGTAATGTCAGCCCACCATTTGGAGACTCCCCCGCATCTTCCTTTTCATGCTGGAGGTGGTGCACTCATCTCTGTGACCTGCAAGCATCTGCTTCCCTGGTTTTCCGCCTCATCGCATCTCTGTTTAGACACTGCAGTGCCCTGTCCCACATACTAATTACTGACTTTTTGCTTCTGAGGAGCTTGATTCATTCTGGCACATTTTCCCATGTGAAACTGGACCTAGAGCCTTGGAAAATATCTTAATGGACATCAGACTTAGTCTGAGTTTAACCCCAAACTGGCTGCTGTATCTGAGCTAAGAGGCACATCTTTCAGACCGCAGCTGTGGCAGTATGAACCCTCCTCCCATGGAGGTCTTTCCTTCTGGAATACCCCTCTGAAATGGGGATATTCTTGGCCCTGGCAGAGCTGGTGCTGCTTGGGGCAGGAGGTGTTTGCACTGGCACCACCTTATCTCAGCTCTCGTGGCTGTGCTGTGAGTCGATGCTCTCGTGTGTGTGACTGCAGCGAGTGGACGCTCTGTTCAAAATGCCTTTTGCTGCTTCTCGCTATAAGGCTCTTGATGTTTCCCACAGGAGCAGTTTCTGTTCAGGGCTTGCTGCTGCCAGGTCCCGACCGGTTTCTGGGAGGACGCACAGCCTCAGCTCCCTCTGGCTCTGGGTGCTGCTGTGGCCAGGGCAGACCTTCACTGTACAATGTGCACCTGGGCTTGCAGCCTGCTGAGGCTGCCACTCCCCCCCAGAGGCTTTTGTTGGTTCTTCTGTTCCCTTGACAGTGCAGAGGGACAGGTATTGTCACCTTGTGCACCTGCCTGCCCTGAAGAGAGAGCCCAGGTGTGAGGCAGTTTGGGGAAGTCTGGGGTAGAGGGAGTTTGGTTCAGTTCCTGCTCAGCAGTTCCTGCACTGCCGCTTGAGTTCACGATTTCGGGAGTGTCTTCCACCTCATTGCACTCCGAGTGTATTTTTGAAAAGAAGGCTCATGTATTTGCAGGCTAAGCAGGGACCACTTTCTCATACCCAGGGGAGCTGGCAAAGCCAGCTTTTGGGGGAAGGAAAGCTAGTTATGTGACAGAGGCATTGGTCTGGGACTTGGGACAGTTCTGACCACTTCCCAGATGCGCAAAGCACGTCTTGTGTGCCCTTGTCTCACCAGATCTCTCTCTGCCTCCATTTCCATGTGTGATTAATAGAGATTAAAACCAGTTTCTTTCCTTTTTCTTTCTCGTCTGGTTTTTGGATCAGGAAACATCTCTTACTGCGTTCGGTAACTGATCTTTGAGTAAAAGGGTTTTGTCCTTAGGAGTCCTAAATGCTGCCAGTGAATAAATAAAAGCCATGAATGGCAGCCTGGTGATGCAGCAGGCAGGAGGGCTCCCTGGCTCAGGGGTTGGACTCGGCTCTCTCTTCTTGCAGTAATTCTACCTGTCAACCCTGATTAACTCACAGACTGTTTCAAAGGTTTGGCAAGAAGAGAGGATTTCCCTCCTTTCAAAATTAATATATTAATTTTGTATTTCTGAAGTGAGCACAGACAAACAATCCTTGCTTAGCTACTCCTACAACAGAGACCTTTCATTTAGGTACTGAAGACCCATTTGACCTCTGTGTCTTTTAGGACTCCTTTCTTAACCTACCTACCTCTCCCAAGATAAAAGTCCTGTCTCTTGTTGAGCATGTGTTCCATCCTGGTGGCTTCAAGCACAGACCTGAGGAGGTGATGCAGCCCTCAAAACCTTGTCCTATGCAGCCTGCCCAGGCCTCAGGCTTCCTTTGAGATGAACCTGATGAATTGAGGAGGGAGCTGCAATTAATCTTCCCCATAGTCATCCCTTAACAGTTTAACTTCTTTGCTGTTACACTTGATGAGTTACTTTGTAATTTCAGTAGAATTTCAAATTTTCAGTGTATTTGATTCCTGTCTTACCACGATGACTGTTTTTGTACCTTTGGCATATGAGAGGTTATGACTTATTTACTTATACTCTTAATGAAACTATTGGTGCTGGTTGATTCTTTTTTGCCAGTTTAATAGTTCCATAGCATTTGACAAATATGCCAGAACTTTCTCCTTCCCTTGCTTTTCTGCCAGGAGATCTGGTTAAACTTCTTTTGAATTGCAACCATCAAATGTATTTTGATAAAATCTAAGAAGCTTTCATGAACTTTCTCGTCTCTTGAATTTGTGGCTTTCTAGAAAATTATTTCCAGTATTTTTCTGCTAATAGTATTTGTATCTAAGGCTCTGACTATCAGTAGTTATTAAGCACAGCTATTTTTACTGTGTTCTGGTTTGGATTATTATATTTTGCAAGCTTCATTATCACTCTGTTTCATTTCTGTTCGATGCAGTGCTTACTTGCAGCCCTGTCCCAAAGCACTGTGTGTGTAGTCAGAGTACCTGTGTGCTCTGCCCCAGAGCGGGCTGCCTTGTGTCGGTCAGGGAGGCTTTTTGGGATGGATAAAATACCAGTGTCTTTCATGGGTTCGCTCTGAATCATCCTTCTGAAATTTAAGAGTACAAGAAGTGTGTCTCAACCGTATTGAAATTAGATTAAGAGTCGCAGGATTAGCTCTTCTGCATTTTCAGTTTGCCCGTGGGTTCGGGGCCCGTGGGGACTGAAGCACACAAATAGGATTTGTGCCCGTGCGCTGGCCGGCGCGAGGCAGGGCAGTGCTGGCGGCAGCTTGTCCGCTCGGGCAGGGCCGGCCGCGGCACCTCTGGAGAGGTGCTGGAGGTGCAGGAGGGGCCAGGGAAGTCCTGCCCAGCCTGCCTTCGGCTCTGTGCCCTAATCCCGTAGTCCCTGTGCTGGAACCAGCTGGGAGCTCTCTGGCAGCGTGTTTATGAGTCTTGAAGTCTCCTGTCCCTGTGGTGGAAAAGCTGACCTTCTGTCTCAGACCCAGCCTTATTGCCAAGCTTTCCGTCTGGTCTCTCGTTTCTGACCAGGTTTCTTTTATCAGCTCTTCCTTCAGATGCTCACCATATTCTCCTCTCCAATTCTTTCACTTTCTCCAGCACTCCCCTGCTGTAAACCTTATTGCCCATCCTTCAAAGCCTTAGTTCTGTGTCTGGCTTTCTACTCAAATCTCCATCCTGCATCCTGAGCTGTCATGTTCAGGTCCTTGCTTGATGGGCTTCAGTGTTCACTGAATGTGGTTTGACATCAACTTGTCTGGAAAATATTGCACTTATATTTTTCAGAAAAAGACACCAGGAGATATTTCTATAATAATTTCAAAGAGAGAGTCTGCCTGTAGGTAATGGGGGACCTTGAAAATCTCAAGTGAAGCAGGAGTTTGTGCATTTGATGCTTTGCTCAGGAGATCATGGAAAAAATGAGTGTAGAATATGTAAATTTAACATTTTTCATTACAAGTATAAATAGTGAAAGGAAAAAAGTCCCACTCCTGTTTAATTGCAATACTGAGCTTTCAGGCTCATTTAGAGCTGGAAAATACTGTTAGTTCATCAGATGAAGAGATCAGAATTTGACTTAGCAGTTAATTTTTTTGCCTTCATTAAGAACAGAGAGAAGTAAAATTCTGTTTGGTCTCTGCTATCCTTGACTTAAACAGGAGTTGCACAGGGTCTGGGACTCTTAACTCTGTAAGTTTTTTGTTTTTTTTTTTAAATTAAAAACACGTGTACTTTTTCTTTTTAAGGCCCTCCATCTGCTCCCCAGAACCTGATTTCCAATGTCAACGAGACCTCAGTGAACCTGGAGTGGAGCCCCCCGCAGAACAAAGGTGGCCGGGAGGACATCTCCTACAACGTGGTGTGCAAGAGGTGCGGGGCTGGCGAGCCCAGCCGCTGCCGCTCCTGTGGCAGTGGGGTGCACTTCAGCCCCCAGCAGAACGGCCTGAAAACCACCAAAGTTTCCATCACTGACCTCCTGGCACACACCAACTACACCTTTGAAGTCTGGGCAGTGAATGGAGTGTCCAAGCAAAACCCCAGCCAGGACCAGGCTGTGTCAGTCACTGTGACAACTAACCAAGCAGGTAGGAACATGAACAGCGATTCCCTTCTGCTCTCTGCTGCCTGTTTTTTAGGAAAGCTGTGATTTGCATTACATTTAGCGTTAGCAAATGAATGTGAGGAGCCCTGAGATGTGTAACTGGGTCAAACCCTTATTTTCTGGTGATTTATGTGGATAGTTTAAATGCTTCAGAGGCAGGGAGAGAGAGGAGGGTTTGGGTGCTGTGTCTGGGAGCAGGCTGTGCTGCAGCACGCAGGCAGGACGCTGGGAGGCATTCTGCAGAAGAACAACAGCACGGCTGCCCTGTCCCCTCCCTGGCCCACCAGCAGCTCTGCCCTTTGCACGGGACACCCTGCACAGGGACACGAGGATGTCTTTGATGTCTGCAGAGGGCAGAATACGTGCTCAGGGAGCACAGGGTTGTGCTCCTGCCCCCCCTTGAAAAAGAGCTGTGTAGGATTCAACGAGCGGAACGAGTGGGCGCCCACTCGCCTGCCTGCTCACTCTCCTCTCCTGGAAAGTCAATTAGATTCTGTCTCCTTGTTAAATAAATAACCTCCTTAACCTGCTGCTGACAATGTTTCAGTTGATCAGAGCTGGCATTGCTGTAGAAATCCTATATGAGCTTTCATCTTCATGCTGACTGATTTTTGTGTTTCATTCACCTGGGAGAGTGAAATACTATTTCTGTGTATACGAGATTATTTCAGATACCCTGGGCAGCTCTGCTTTTTTGGTACCCCATGCTTGACTTAGTAAGGGCAAAGGCTGCTGCAGCAGATTGCCATTTCGTTTTGATGCTAATTTGTTTGATCTTATTCTTGAATTACATGAAAACATTTCTTAGTTTGCAACCAGCTAAGGTTTAACACACAGGTTCCAGTTGAATTTTTAATTTAATGCACAAAATTATATACATTTGAATATGACACTCTTCTAAATGCAAATTAGATACCCAGACTGTCAGACTGGCTGCAAGACCGTCAAACCTGTTATCTGATGGCTCAGAGTGCTGATTGCCTGCAGGTCCCACAGATGTTGCAGGCATTCAGCACCTCGGAGCGTAGCTTACAGGGTATCATTTATCACCGGGCTTACGGTGTATGAGACAATATTAATACTGCATATTTTGATAGCACCAGGCCATGTAAATATTTCGAATTCTGTTTCCTAGCAGGAGTGTGTGAAAAATAGGTAGGCATAGTCTAAATCTGCAGATTTGAGCTGTAGTCCAGGACACATCAGTATTACCAGTGAGAGATACATTCAGTTTTGCAGTGACAGTTACAAGCGAAATTGTCAAGTCCACGCTGAAGCGCCTTTGAAAATCTGGTCCGGTGTTTTTTGTTCTTCATATAGAGTTGACAGCATCCCTTTTAAATTATGATTCAAAAATTCAAACTACCACTTTGCCTAGTGAAAAGAAGACTAATAGAGAGCAGGGGCTATTAGGGAGTCTTGGGAGAAAGCCATGGGAGAGTGCTGTCATACGCTATACGAAAAGAGAAGGTTGAGAACAGCAGCAGGGACAGTGTTTTTGTGCCATGAATGCCTAGCAAAGAGAGTATTTCTGACTGATTTTGGCATGTGTAAGGATTAGTGGACGCATATATGCATGAATAAGTGAGCAGGATCCATCTACCGTGTGAAAATTCTACCATCTTATGCTTTTATATGCAAACCAAAATCTGATTGAATATGCAAATAAGAATTGATTTTGTTTATTATCCATGAGTAGTATTCTTCCCATCAGGAAATTTGTATTTTTGCCAACATTACCAATTTCGAAACATGCCCAGTTTATCAAATGCGTCAGAGGGACGGATAAAATTATACTGGTATAAATGAAAATTAACTCCAAGGTGCAGTGCTCTGCCGTTCTTCATACAACTTTGTGGTTTCTGCTGCATAGAAGATCTAAATAGAAATGTGTGGCCTAAACCTACAGATCCCAGCTGAGATAAATAGCCTTACATATGCAAATAATCCCATTGATTTTAGTGAAACTGCTTGCTTGAGTAAAGGTTTGTAAAGTTAGACCCTTGGGTTTTACAAGTACTGATCTGTTTAATCATTGTAAATGTGTGTCTGGGGTGCATTAAAATCCTTGTGCCACTAATTTTCTTTCACTATATTTCATTAAAAAGAAATCATGTCATGATGGAGCACTGCCACAGGCTTGGTTTTGATCTTGCACCTTTCTTACTCTAATGTAAAGCTGCTTTGGTTTCTTTAAGGCAATTCTAAATTCAGATTAGAGCCAAGCTCCTCCCTTAATAGCACTTATTCCCTGTTTTACTAATAAAAATGAAACCACCAACACTGAAAATGTGTAAATTACTTTATTGGTTTTGCTCTCTATGCTTGTGCTTCCCAACACTTGATAGGAAAAAAAATGTTGTCCATATGGGGAGGTTTTTTTAGTTCTTTACATATGAGCAGCGCTTTTGGGTTGTATTCTGGAGAATTTGCTAGAACTCTTTGCAAGAGGTGCCTCTCTGAGTTAAATTCAGTAGAAATGATAAGTATGTAAGAGACCAGGGAATTTTTCCTCTTGACAACTTGACCTTCCAAATATGCAACCGTATAATCTGAATATGCAGAAATTTTTGAAGCAGTTTTTGATGTGAGAATCAGGAATCCGGGTGTCTGTGTGTTTGCTTGCCTTGGTGCCAGCCCCTGAGGAAGGTGTGCATTTGGAGACAGGCAGAAAGCAGTGAGAAATCTCTTGTGGTATATTCAGCACAAAATTGATGGAACGCATTGCAATGACATAAAAGGTGCAGTTGAAAGGCACAGGTGGGTTTTTGTTTGCTTTTGTCGTTTTACTCCTGGAGATAATGAAATGAGGCAGTTTACTTTCCACTCTTTGTTTAGAAACTCTTTTCAGTTTCCAATACTGTAGAAAAGTGTTTAAATGAAAATAAGATTTGCCATTCAAAATAGGATCGAAAATCATTTGAAAAAGTTTTTTTTTTTCTGCTTTGGAAAAGGTCTTGGTTTTTATAGCTTTCTTTTTTTCCAAAAAAAAGCTAAATTTCAGGCTTTGAAGCAAGTAAAAATTTCTGTCTCCTAGTGAAATACTTCAGTGTTGTGACATTTTAAGAATTTTGAGTTGTGAATTCAGCTCACTATTCTGCATGTTTAGTATAGTAGTTTTTTTTGAGATGGGACCCATTACTCTTTTACCATATGAGATTAAAAAGAAATAGAAAAGCGAGGATGGATTTTTTTTCTGCTGAAACTTGGAGCCAGTGTTGTTAGCACAGTGAGTACTCTTAAGTGCTGATTTTGGGGTTCTCCACTAGCAGTGGTGGCTTTTTGGCTTTCAGTTTTCAATGAAATGAAATCAGCACTTTGTCCATCTTTAAAAAATTGTGAAATGACTTATGGAAGAAATGCAGACCAGAAATTCTCATGTGATGCTGCTAGGAGAAGCTAATTTCAATGAGGAACTCTATCAGGCTATTGACTGAGTAGCTCAAAAATCTCTGCGCTTGTTGGTTGGGTTTTTTTTTTTTTTTTTCTGCTACGGATAATGCTGCAAAGCTGTTCAAAATTAAAAGTAAAGCTCTCAATAAAGAGATCTTGTTCACAGCGTGCAGGAAGCTTGTGTGGTTTTTCTTGAAGAGGCGCTGAACAGTTTATATTTTTATTAAGGATTAAACAGCTGAGGTGTTTAGGTCTCCAGCCTAAGAGGCAGGTTCCCTGCTCAGTCCCTCTGTGTGGCAGGGCTGCAGGGACAAGGTTTTTGCATGGATGCTAAAGGCATTTGTAAGGCAGGGGAGCAGTGTGGGGGGCACAGCCTACACAAGCTTAAATGAGATTTAAAATCCAAACTTATTATCCTGCTTGCTTGGCTCCCTTTGTTTCATTTGCATTTTATGAGGGGTGGGTGTCCTGCTTGCTCCTTTGCTTTTGGGAGTTAAAGCAGTTGATATTTCTGAATAAACAGACTGCCTGGTGATTTGTTACCTTGTTAGGTTACCTTGGGCTCCATGTTTCCTTAAGTGGATGGGCAGAGCTAGATGGATGCAGGATGTGCCAATTAGGATGAAAATACAGTATAAATAAATAAACTTACTCCTTTTCCTGTTGCATCAGACTGGATGTTTTCAAGCTGCCTGTGCTCAGGATCAAGAAATAATCTTTCTTGAGAGTATCTCAGGCTCCCTGTCCCGGTTATTCTTCCTCCTGCTGTCCCTCTTGTGCCCAGCCCCTTTGTCTGTGCAGTGCCCACTCCTGGCCTGTGCAGCTGTGTGTTCACCTGTCTGAGAGCTGCCTCAGCTCTGGGCAGAGCGGGGTGGCTGGCGGTGCTGCAGTCCTTCCCCCTCTTCTGTGTGCTCCCCCGGTCCCTCGCTGTCACTCAGAGCCCTGCAGTGCTTCAGTATTATCCATTCCCAGGCAGGAACTAAAATGGGTCACGGTGCCACCAGGATTTGAGCGCTGCCGAGAAGATCCGTGTGAATTGAGTATTCTTCTGGGACAGGCTGCAGTTGTGGTGAGCCCAAAATACTGACTTCCAGTGCAGGGAAGGGAAATGTCAGCTGTTACTCCGTTTTATTTAGCCTTTAGGTTTGTTTGTTGTTTATTTTCTTAATTCCTTTATTAAAAGGAAAAAAAAACCCCAAACCTGAAAGATCCCAATCCTTTGAGGATGATGGTGTTTTAAGTCAGAAATGTCAGGGATAGGGGGGAAAGAAGTGGGAGTTATGACTCACAAATTCTACTGGACTTTTTGGTAGGGGAATATATATTCCCATTTTGCATTTCGGTGGGTCTTTGAAAGCCCACATTTCCTTTCAAATGCTGATTAGCATTCCTCACGTGTTGTACAGAGCAGCACAGAAAATGCATGTAAGGTCTTACATTATGCCAGTGTGGTTTAGCCTGTGCTGAGCTACATTTGCAGTCAGTAAAAATTCATGGACATACATTGCCCTTGGTCAGTGTGCACTCCTTGTGTCACAAAAATAATAGTTGCTTGGGCAGATCAAAAGCAACGCATGCCAAGGCCAGGAAAGCTAAGGATTTTAGTATTTTCTTTTTAATGTACTATTTTCCTCGATATTTATAACTTACCTATAAAGAATTGCTCTGTAGTGAAACATCAAAAGACATTGTTGAGTAGATTTCAGTCACAAAGAGCTTTCTTTAGGTGACTGCATGAACACCCTTAAACTACTACTGGAAAATAAAATTAACAGTTACTCTGAAGGCTGATCGATCTCTGAGCTCCCTCATGTTGAGTATAGTCCTGGATTCAGTATAAGTAATAGTAAATCATTTCTGTTTGCTGAGAGTGAGCATAACATTTTTTGATTTTGTGTGTGGTGATATTTATGTGCATATTAAGAATCTTATCGATAGGGAGGTGCTGAAAGAAGTTAATTTTGGTTTTAAAAATAGCAAGGTCTGTAGTCATTCAGGCGGCCAGTTTTATGCCCAGCTCTTGCAAAAATGTTCCTTTTTTAAAATGCAGTCTTGGTGAAGAGCTGTTTATTGTTGTGTTGAAACATAATTTCTGAAGGGCTGTATAACCCCAAGGAAGACTTCATCTCCAAATAGCTGGGGAAGGAGCTCTGTGCACGTGAAGACAGAATTCATCATGCACTCGTGTCACAGTTTCACAGACCCTATGAAATAGTGTAAGCTGGCAAAATAAGTCATTTTCTTTTCTGGCATCCCCCTTCCCGAGTGCCTGGTGAGGCTGTCAGGAGGCTTGTGCAACTCAGCTCCCCTTCCACGGCCGGTGGCTCCTGCCCTGTTCCCGTGGGGGATGTGCGGATGGGGCTCTGCTGGTGGGGTTTAGGGCTTTGTGGAGGGAAGGATTAAGGTGCTGGGCCAGGCTGTTCCTCAGGAGTGTTTGGACCCTTTGGAGGGTGTTGGGGTGACATCAGGCTGGATGGCCCAGCCTGGGAGAGGTGCAGGAGGGTGAGTGAGTTCGTGCCTCTGCCCAAGCAGGGGAGCAAGTGGCACTCCGGATGCTGGGCACAGCTGGCCTGGCTGTAGCCTTCACAGGCATCCAAGAGTCAATTTAGTTCTTATTTTTATTCTAAGTACTTGCTACCAGCACAGTCCCACCCTTTCCAGTTACTTGTTCCCTGCAGCCAAAGGATACAAATAGCCTGTTCCAGTAGTCCTTTTTCAGGCACACAAACCCGTGAGGCAACTCATGCACGTAGCTGGGTGTGTATGTATAAACAGTCACAGCACCCTGGCCACCCAGGTCCCCACAAGCTGATTTAAAATAATCTCTTGGCAAACATCTGGATGCATGCCAGCTGTCCAGAGCATGGGAAGTGTGTGTGATACTACTGGCTGCTGCATTCTTTTTTCTGTAAAATGCCAGGGTAATGGGGAGCTGCAAAGGGGTGTTCCTACTTTGCTTTAAGGTGTTTGTACTAAGGATGATGGATCAGCAGTCTCCTTATTCCCCAAACGGAACTGTGTCATGCCTGAACTCAGTAGGAAAGAAAATTAAAACTAGTAAGCAAGGACTTGGAAAAGGAGTGATCCGTGAGCGTGACACTCCGAGTGATTTGTTACAGCATCTTGCAGAATCCCAGGCTAATTATATGCAACTTTCTCATTTTGAATCTAAATCAGTGAGGTTTCTAAGGCTTCGCATTTTTCTGCTAGGCACGAGCAGTGATCCCCCCTGCACACACTTGTTCAAGCAGGAGGGATGGGACCAGCTGTCCGCTGTTGTAGGGTTCCAGCTGCCCTGATGGGTGAGGTGACCTGCCAGGCTGTGCAGGACAGCCACCTGCCTTTTCTTCCCTTGCTTTGGTTTTCCAATGGACTTGTGTTTTGGCTTTTGAAATCTGAAGATCTCTGTTGAAAGGCATTACTGTGAAGACTTCTGAAGCAAACCAAATGATGTAATTTGGGAAACCACAGATCTTTCAAATATTAATGCAGTGAGAGATCCACAAAGAAGGGTGATCCTAGCGCTAGAAATTTGGGGATTGCGTGGAAGTGAACAGTGAGGAATACTTTAGAATGGGCAAATTTCAGCATTGAGTATGAGATTTCTCAGAGAGTTGAAGATGTCATGTGTTGACCGCCTCAGGTTTCTTCTGCTGCACGTTTAATTACGTGTGTAAGTTTAAGTGTCTGAGTAAGGAGCTTCTCCAAGCTGGCAGATGCAAGTGGGAGTTTCTTCTTAACAACTCTGTGTTCTTGCAGAGGCTTTAACTGATGGTCTGTAATAAATGTGTAGTTTTAGGCATACGTGCTCCCGTCTTAAAAACAAAACCGGGAAAACTATTGTTGAGAAGGATTAAATTATTATTATTTTAAGGTAACTGCAGCATTCCACAAAGAAATAATAATTAAAATAACAACTGCCTCCTTTCTGGCAAAGCTGTCTGCACCACCCATTTCCATGAATTTGTATTCAAGGTGGGGGATACAAGTCTTGGTCGGAAGGAAAAAAAAAAGTGCTTTCTAAAGATCCTTAGTAAATAACCAGCTTCAGGGTTCAGCGAACAGCTTAGACAAGCTGCATCTCAGATAGAGCCAAGATGTAATTGCAGCATTTAAATAAAAGTTTGGTCACATTTTTCAAAAGATCTCGTGGTTTGCTATGGAAAATGGAGGTTAGTTACACATCCTCCTAGGGAAAGAAATGCTTAATTTCAGCATTGGGGAGTGTTGATCATATTTAAGTCATATAAATTTACTTCAAGGAGGCATACAATTCTGGTCTCAGTGCTGCTGGTACAGATGAATAGTTACCAAACGGACGGAGATGGAGATGCAGTCCTGCAGCTTTTATGTGCTCTGGACTATTTAACTGTGTGCTCACTGTCCCTGGCAGCACACTGACATTTCCCATTCACGGAGCTTGACGATCGGTGTGAGCACTTGCCTTAAACAATTGGCACAGAAATATTTTCATGTGGAAGGAGAATTTGCCTAAGAATGTTTGTGGCTACTAAATGTTAAGATGGGCTTCTAAATTCCCTCTAGTTGTTTTTGCAGATGACTAAATTAATTGGAAAGCAGCCAGAGAGACAGCGGAGTCCAATCGGTAGTTCAGCAACAATAAAAGGCTTCGGAGAACTTTATCAAAGCTTCCATTAACCCCCTGCTGATGTCCTCAAACAGGATTTTTTTGAGAGAGTAGAAACACAAAAGCTAGGCTACACAACTGCCCCTGTGTGTCCATTCACAGTTTTTAAATCCACACAGTTACTAATTAAAATGCCATGCAGAGTAGCACAAATAAACATTGCTAGTCCCTGAAGCCCAAAAGTTTCTGCATTGGCTCATAGTTTGGAGGGCAGGATGCTGAACTGACCCCAAAGGGTGGGTAAAGCAGCCCACTCTGGTTCAGATATTCTGTCCTTGTGAAATGTGTGTCAAGTCCATCCATATGCATGAAATCCCGCTCCCAGAATGCCATCCCAAGGCAGCCCGTTATATTTTATTTATACGTTGCATAGCATTGCTTTAAACCGTGAGAGCTAAATAGAGCTGTGGCATGCCTGCTGGCTCCCTATAATCATGTTTGCCAGATTCTGGTGGACATCAAAATGCTGAGCACACGAGTGAATACTGCTTCTTTCATTGAGAAATGTCACTTCAGATTTAGCCCCACGTGTGAACTGGTGTGCAGGGAGCGCTTTATTGTCATGGCAGGGCTCCAGGGGGCTTCCCCTCCCAAACAAAGTGGGCAAATGCGTAGCCTCGCTCTGCAGCCACTTGGAGGATTTCATGGCGTCTCCTTAGATTAAGGTAATCTGCCTTCATTACTAAATTCAAGAACCAGAGCCCCAGAACTTTGAGTGCACTCCGAGAATGGATTCAGAGTCACTGAAAATTGTGGTTCGGAAACTGGTGATGACAAAAGTTGGCCGTGGTTTTGTATTTATTTTTTTGAATGCAGTCAAGAGAAATATAGTAAGCTCAAGCGTTTGTGTTTTATTCCTGTGGTCATTTGTATTTCAAACCATCCCTTATGGAAAAATCCTACTGTTAATTTAAAAGGAAATGATAGCTTTTGTCTCAGCCTTCTGAACTGTTCCTGCAGAGTTTATTAGGACTTTTATCCCTGCTATCGAATTCTATCACCTAGTCTTAAAAAGACGATTGACTGATTCTGATTTTTTTATTAAATTCTTCTACTGCTCCATAAAATATCTTTGGTTTTGTCTGTATTAAAATCCATTGAAAGTTTCCATGGATTATTACAGACAGAAAACCCCTGAAATTGTAATGTGCTTTGGATATAAATGTCTTTCAGTTCCACAGATTACCGAAGGCTAAAAGGGAAGCACTGAAATTATTAATTAGCTTTTTATTATTTTTAATTTTCTATGTTGCCGTTAAGTGGTCCTATCAAGAGATAATAGAACAAGACAGCTTTGACTAAGCAAAATAGGAAGGCATAGTGGGCTGGAAGAAGTGTCTCGTGTATGAATTGAGTTTTGTGTGTTGTCCCATTTATTTTAGCAAACAAATCAAGGCATGATCTGGAGACAACCCGCTACAAGGGCTCCCTGGGAAGATTGCGCTTGTCTCGGTAACAGACTGCATTCTTTAAATCTGTCCTCTGAATCAGCCCCAATTTATCTTTCGAGCATAAAAGGGAATGCAGATGCAGTAGCCGCAGCCTCCCTTATAGTTTATCAGGATATTGTGCATGCACATAAATAAGGCAGAAAGTGACTGGAATATGTAAGTGGCTGAGTGTTAAATTCCATGTTTTTCAAGCTCCATGGGCACTCAGGGATGGGGCAGCCAAGGGGAGTCCTGGAGGAACTGCAGGGATTTGTGGGCTCTCCGTGGCACCCCAGACAGGGGGTGCAGACCCAGTGGTGCCTTTGCAAGAGCCTCTTGCTTTCACTGCTGCCTGTGCTGAAGGTTAAAGCTGCAGTTATGGAAGGACTGGGAAAAACCGATGTGAAAAGGGTGGATTGGGCTCAAAGGGAAACTTCTCAGCAATGCTTGCACAAGGGGCATTTTGCTTTAACCAGAGAGTATTTTTATTTGTATTTGTTACACGGGCAAGCTGCAGGTTAGAAGGGCTCTGTAGCACAGGGCTTCCCTAGCTTATTTTCAGTCTGAGTGATCCTTAAATGGAAGGTACCAGCTTCACCTGGATTAAATGAGAAGATGATAAAATTTTTGGACCTTGATGACAAAAATGAGCTAAAACCATACCAGTGAATCTTACAGGGATGAGAGACATAACATTGGAAAATGCTTTGTGTGCTGTTGCAAGAAGAAATGATTTTTGAATTGCAGGTTTTGAAGGAAGATTGTTTTAACTTTCAGTCCGTATCCTGTGCAGGTCTCAGTTCTACCCTTCAGTACCCTTAGGAGTCCTGGTCTCAGTGGGGAGGAAAAGCCTGCTGGAGAAATCATCTCAGGAGCTGGGATGGGCTCCTCTCAGAATCATCCTATCTGCTGGAATATGGGACTGCAAACGAAGGTCCAAACTCAGAATACAGACCAGTCTGTGAGACTGCTGAGTGAATTTGGGATTATTGTTTTCATGGGCTTTTATTTGCCCAGACTGTAGCTCAGTGCTTCTCCAGGACACAAATCTGGTTGGTCTTTGTACAGCTTAAAATCCTCATAACTTCACGAGGTTGATTTTTTTTTTTTTTTAATTTTTATTTACTTAGTGTATTTATTTTTAGGATTGAGATTTTTCAGACTTTGTAATGGCACTTGCATTGCACCGGAAACCAATTATTCTTCGGAGTGTTTTACACTGAGGCAGTCACCTTTAATATTTAATTGCTGATTCCACTTGGGGTTTTTCCAACTGACACAATTTTAAAACGAATAATGCACTGGTTTTCAGCATCCAGTATAAAACCAAAATAATGAAACCCCTTTATAAGTTTAATTATGTGCCACCTATGATGTAATTGGCTACTGACATCATGAACTAAGATTTTAATTTTAAGGTTTATGTGTTTCAGGAAGCTTAGGACTCTTCCCCAGTTTGTACCTCATCACTTTTTTTTTTTTTAATGAATGGCAAACATAGGTAATTTTGCTTTTTGCAGCAACACTGTGTGCAGAGCTTTTTCTCTCTCATCGGGTCTATTAATGATTTTTAATTTCCTGAACAGAACTGCCTGTTGTGGGTGAAGGAAAGGGGGTTTAATTCAGTTCCAGTGAAAGGACCTGATGGGAGAGCTCCAAGTGTGAGTTGTGTGCTGCAGTCTGATCCTCTGTGGTACTTTCCAAAAGCACAGAGTATCTTTTTCACCCTGGAAGTTCCTCTTTTCCCCTGGAGAAGAGGAACTTTGATGGGGAGTATGGCAGAGTCTTGCAGCATTCTGGAAGAAGGAGGATCTCCACATGCAGTCCGACCAGTGTCCTTCACAAAAGTGCTACTAATGTGAGCCCAGAAAACCCAAACCTTGATTCAATCTCAGGCGTTCTCAACAGCACAGAGACAGAGATCGTATCATGTCAAATCCATCTAACCTTTGTACAGAAGGTACTTCACCAGAGTTCCAATTGAATGCTCTGAATATCAGCTGTAATTAAAATTTATAGCTCGTGCAGCTGAAATGTCAATATGTAAATGCAAACCTTCTGCACCAGCCTCTTCTGTGTGATGGAGCTGAAACTAAATATGTCTGAAGTTCCTTAACTTTGGTCACTTTGAAACAATTTATGCCCTCAAGTGTTAAGATGGGAATTGTGATTTTTATTGTTGAGTGAGTCCTGGGTTTGGATTCTGTTGGGTGCTGCAGGCTCTGGAGGGCATGGTTGAGACCCAGCCTGCAGTTGCTTTTGGAGCTGTGGATCACAGTGGAAGTAAAATGTTTATGATTTTATTACTTTTTCTTCCCCCAAGAATCTTGCCATTTCTGACTTTAGATGATTGATCTGAGAAACCCAAATGGCAAAGTCTAAGTCCCTGCTATTACTGAAGCACTTCAGAAGCCAGGATGAGGCAATGTGGCCAAATCTATTTATTAAAATAGCGAATGCTGCTTTAGCAAAATGAGTCATGCAATTTATTTATTTATTTTGTTTAGAAGATACTTCAGTTTTTCCAAGGCATCTAAGTGGCAAATAGGGCAGAGGCTTCTGTTTGTCTGGATTTCAGAAAGGCTTTTAAGCAGCGCTTTTTACAAAATCTAATATTCTTAATGCTGAAAGTAAGTGACAAAGGATGTTATTTAGCACATATATATACATCATCTAGACATCCATGTTTCAAGTAAATAAGAAGTAACTGTGTGAGAACCAAGGAGAGCAGTGTTAGGAGATGTGTTGCCTTGGGTGCCAGATCACACCCGTAGATTTGCCCCGTAGTGGGTTAAGCTTTATGCCATAACTGTTGGGGTAACCACATGCTCAGGTGACTTGGTGATAAGAAAGGACCAGGGAGCAGAAATGAGGCTTTCTGTTGATAGATACAGACATAGGGCATCAGGTGAGAGCTGTCCTATGCCCTGTGAGACAAAGAGGGTCACCCTGTTACAACAGCAGGGTCAATATTTTTTATGTTGTTTTACGGATTACTGAAACACTGTTGTAAGAGGCTTGAAAGCTGCATACGAGTGGTTTGCAGGGCACAGATGCAGTAAGTTATTTCATTGGTTCTGTACGATTTAAGAACAGCTCTTCCCCTCTTGTGTGTAGACTCGTGGCATGTGTGCAAACATGTCTTAACTGCTCTGGCTGTGGGCAGGAGGATGGCAAAATGAAGGAGGAGTGGCTGGATGGTTGTTTGACTTGAGGAAGGGCTTAGAGAATGGGATAGGGGTTTCATTTGAGGGCAACTGGTGTTTCTTTAAGGGTAGCTTTGATTTCCTGGTGGAAGGGGCTGGGGGGCAGTGGAGTTCATTTAGAAAAGGCAGCTCAGCAGATGCTCCTGTGCAGCAGTGCACAGGTGAAGGACACGCTGTTTCTGGGGAGGAATTAGCTCTGGTGGCTACTTCTGGCTTCCTGGGCGGAACAGCAGGGTGTGTGGGTGAGGCAGGGTAGTCCTGAGGGGATGATGCTAAGTGGGGAATTTTGCTCCAGACTACTTATTTTGAACTGTTGGGGAATGCTCCATTTCCAGCATTATCTGCTTTAATAACTAGGGGTTATGGTCTCTAATTCCTTCTTCCAGCTCCCCCAGAGCCTGTTCTCGGGGGTGCTGTACATTGTGGCACAGCATCGGGGGTTTCTCGTGGTCTGTGCTTGCTGGACCAACATCTGGGAAGTAAAAGGAAGTACAGCAAATGCTTCCCACAAGTGTTCCACCCAAATTCGGGTCCTGGGGTCCTACCTCTAAGTGTGACAGCTCTGGCCCACAGCAGTCTCTTTTTGTCTGGACTGCCTGGCCCATTTTTTCTGCTCCTCTCAATCCAATATAATGCAGTAGAGCATCAGCATTGGCTTCTTTAGGCTACAAAATTTATTGTTGTTTATACTGGGTCAGATTCCAAGCGCAACTAGAGGGAAGAGTAAGTGCAACGTGACCTGCTTTGTGACCAGCAGCTCCAAACCTGCTCGGGTCAGACAGCTGCTGACTAATTCCCCATCTTAACAAATTACTTAGAGCTCTAGAGTTTCTAGAGCAACTCACAGCTCTGAGTGTGTTCACCCTTTCATGTTAATCATTCTAGCATTTAGAAGTGTTTCGGTGCTGGGGTTTTTAAGTGGTTGTGATGTTCAGATAGATTTTTATAAATTGCCTTCCAACTGAAAGGCTTGTTTTCCTGTTTGTTTTAAACTGGCATTCATACATACAGGAAATACACGGTATTCTGCCATGTTTCTGTTGGCAACTATTAAGTTATCCTTGTCAGAACATGCCAACAGGATTTCTTAGCAAGCTAGCAGAAAGAAAACAAGCAGTTTTCAGACAAAACAGACCCCATGCTTGAGTTCTAATACAAATCTCTTGCTAAATGATACGTAGATTCTATAATCTTTTGGTCTGGGGCAATCTTTGGGATCGTAGGTTGCAGATTCAGATCTTTGAAGTAATTCCAGACCTGCACTGCATGAGCTGACATCATTATTTGGCCTTCAAAACTGGAGGGGCCAGTACCTGAAAATAATGTATTGCTGTCAAGAGCTGGCCCTCTTTTATCGCCAGAATGAGCCATCTCCTAGGCATGCAAAATCTTCTTCATCCTCCCTTTATTTCTGATGTAAACCACAGGGAACTGTGGTCACATCTCAGTTCCTATAATAGTTTTGATCTAAATTAGAGCAGTTCTGGTATGCTGAAGTAGTCTGTGCTAAAAGTGACACAGAACTGGATGTGCAGCCCAGAAAATACACAGGCTCTTTGTGGATCTTCAGCAGCCACTGCAAGTCGCCAAGAAATGAAACTGGATTGAGGTGGTAAAAATACAGCACTCTAATAATCCTCAACTACTACTATTTGTTGCTGCTAAGAGCCTGGGTTTTCCTTCAATCTTTTGATTTGATGCAAGTCAGAGCCAGCTTTTGTGGTTTGGCAAGATTTGCAGCACAGGTTCTTCTGGGAGAGGCAAGAAATGAAAACTTTAAAACAGAGGAAATGTTTAAAACATAATAATACTGTGTTAACAGTCTTTAAAATCTCATTTTCTAGCCCCTTTCTTTATGAACACATCATTACAAGCATAACTGATGTGAACTGGTCCTTAGGTTTGAGAGCCTGTCACTTGTTTTTCTCAGAGGACTTTGTGACTGGGTTGCAGAGCCCGGAAAGTCAGGGAAGATCCCTTGTGCCTGTCACTTTGGGATGAAGGTGTCCTGCAAGAATATCCTGTGGCCAAGCTGGTGCTTTCCCTGAGTAGTGTCATTTCTAGCACCAAGGAGGGAAAGTTCAGTTCAGCAGCGTTAGGGCCGGTTAAAGGGACTGGGAGAAAGAGGCCAAGCTCAGCTGTCATGCTGCTTCTCACTGCGCCGGCCAGGATTTTCACGTGTGGGTGGATAACCTTGGGCGCTTTACTCCAGAGGCGGAGATTTAAAGTCTTTGCTTTAAACGCTAAAAGCTTGAAAATGCTGGCCTGAATCTTGGCGTGTCTCACTTTCCAGGCTGGGAGGTGTTCCTCGCCAGTCGTCATTCCTGGGGGAAGGAGAGGCAGACGGTGGGAAGACAGAGGACTCGGGAATGTCTTGGGAAGCTTCCAATGGCTTGGTTGAGCAATCAGGCCTCTAGATCCTTGTCCAAGTCCTAACCTAGTCCAATCATCACTAGTATAAATGTTTGCTCCACTTTTACAGAGGGAATAATGAAAAAAGCCCCAAATATGCATGTGGTTAGTTTTTAAAGTGCACAGGCAGCCCACAGACTCTGGCAGGTCCCTCAGAGAAAGGCGTAGCTGTCATGCTGACAGTGAGGAATGGGAATGCCAGACTCCAGCTCGGCTCTTCAGACGTGCACAGACATCTAATCTGTGAGAGCACATCGCCTCACACACGTGCAGGAGCCTTTCCTGTGCTTATCCTGATGGACATACATGGCTTGTACATATGCTTTGCATATGTTTGGAACTGTGGTCATGCTGAAATGTCTTCTGGTTCTACTGAGGCCACATCTGGAGTGCTGTGTCCAGTTCTGGGCTCCTCAGTGCAAGAAAGACAAGGAGCTACTGGACAGAGTCCAGTGGATGCCACAAAGATGATGAGGGGTCTGGAGCATCTCCCTTGTGAGGAGAGACTGCGGGAGCTGGGCCTGGTTAGTCTGGAGAAGAGAAGACTGAGGAGATCTCATTACTGAAACAATGAGATCTCAAAGGGGTGCCAAGAGGATGGTGCCAGGCTCTTTTTAGTGGTGCCCAGTGATGGGACAAGGAGCAATGGCCATAAACTAAAACCTAAGAATTTCCTCAACGTGAGGAAGAACAGCACTGGAACATCTGCCCAGGGAGATCATGGAATCTCCCCTTCTGGAGGCATTCCAAACCCATTTGGATGCATTTCTGTGTAACCTGCCCAGGTGACCCTGCCTTGGCAGGGGGATTGGACTGGATGATCTCCAGAGGTCCCTTCCAACCCTAACAATTCTGTGATTCTGTGAAAGAGAACTGCTTTCTTTTTAATTTATTCTGGTACATGTAACTAAAGAGGGCTGGACACTTCTCTCTTCCCTCAATTTGAAGTCAGTGTGACAGCTAGTCAATTAAGATGCCCTCTTACATGGATAAAATTATCAGAATCTGACCCAGAGCTTGTTGTCTTTAGAAATTATTAAAACCATATTTGATTCTTTGTGTTGTATATCATTTTCCTGCTGTGAGATTATTTACTAATGTAATTTATAAAATCTCATGTAAACCCTCACAGCGTTACAAGGTAAATGGCCAAAGAGAAAACCTGAAATGTGCCAGTTTCCCTTCTATACGATGTGTCCTAATCAAGAGAAGATCTTTTAATGGAAGATCTTTATTGTCTTGTTTTGATTTCTGAGAGGACTTTTCTTCAGTGTTAAGAGTCTCAGAAAGATTTTCTTTTTTTTTTCTTTTTTTTTTTTTTTTTACGTAATTAATAATGGAGCAGGCTTTTAGTATCTACCCTGGAAGGTAAAAAACCCTTAATCACAGTAACATCATTAGTGCTTTCAAGCATTTAATTTTGATGCTTGACAAAATGCATAGCCATTGATAAGAACAAATAAGTGTTGTGTGCAATTGAGGGAATAAAGAAAACCATGAAAACCCCTAAGCTTCAAGTAATTAAATTTAAATATGTTATTTGAATTTAGCTGAGATAATGTACAAACTGTGGGTATATTTCTCAGTCAGTGAAAGACCCCTTGAGTAAACATGATCCATTTAAATTCAAATCATGGGGAGTGGAAAGTAAACCCTGCTGTGGGTAAGAAGGCATCTTCAGTAAAACACTGGGCATTGTGTATCTTTGATATCTGAGTACTCATGTGCTGTAGTTTTATAAAGGGCTGTTTTCACTCATGGATGCCTACATGCCAGAGACTTTATTGCATCTATTTATTTCCTGGTTTTTTCCTCTTTCCTTTCCCCCCCTGCCCCTCCTAATTTGAACCAGTAATGAAAAACTGACACTCTGCCTCTGCCATCCTTTAAAGTGCCTCAAAACTGCTACAATTCAGCACTCACTAGCCTTGGGATATGGCTTTATGGCATTTGGGTGAAGTTTTTGTAGTACATCTGTGCTCTTTCTCTCTCTGTAGGCCGCAAGCTCAGAACTGAGGTAATAAAACTACTAGTAGGTGTTTAATGGCAGGTTATTGAGGAAGTAGATGAAAGAAAATTGCAACATTCACATCAGTAGGGAGTGGGGTTTTTAAGGGAGAGGAACTGCTGAGCTTTGAACTCAGGAAAGTTACACTTGGTGCTTTTGTTCAAGGGGGGGGGACCCCTTTTCAGGCACCAAAATACCTCACTGTGTGAAATGAGCTGTTCTGGTAGAATTGGTGCTTGGTATGTGCAGTCTGTGCACGTGTGGCAGAAAGCTTGCTGTTGGAAGCAGTGATGATTGAGAAACAAGTCATTGCTTACCTCTCCTTTCCAAACATAAGGGAGCAGGGTGGAGGAAAGTGCAAAAAATGAAAGAAAAAGTGATCTCCTGCTTGCTTCCATAAGTTTCATGGGATCTTACTGTGAACATCTTAATTGTGTACATTATTCTTTTTGGTCAAGCCGTCCTCAATGTGTTTTATGTAGGAATGTGTGTATCTAATGAACAGTTAGCCCACGCACATAGAAGAGAATATTCTGTCTTTTATTCTGCTTGTGATCAAAGCATCGTTTTACAACCTGTTACATGTTTATCTTCACATCATCCCTAAGAGGCAATTTGAAGGCAAAAGGCAGAAGAACAAAGAATGTAAATATTTTGCACAAGCTCACTCAGAAGGCTGTGTCTGCTGCCTGGAGTGCCATATTGAGCTGGCAGTGCTGATGTCCTCTTTGTCTTGGACAATATTGACCAGACTCTTACGCCCTTTGGTAATATATGTGTGGGGAGAAACTGTTGTTCTTCCAGGAGTCCAGTCTTTCAGGTCAGATGGTGGATCCTGAAAAACAAGGAAAAAAATAAACCTGATTTGTAGGGCTACTTGCAGAAATAAAAGGCAATTGGTAACTGAGGATTGTATCCATGGGATAACTGTAGTACTCCGTGTGGGTACTGGGTCCAGTTCCTCAAGGTCTTCAGAGTTTCAGCTCACCACCCTATTGGATAGACCATTGTAGATCTGTGCTGCAGAGATGTCACTCCTGAAAAGCCTCTTGCAGTTCTGGTACTCGGTCCTGTAGCTGGACTTTGGTATTCTTAGGATTTCTGTATAGCATATAGAGAGGCAGGATGTGCAGTCAAAACAAAGTCAGAAACAAATGGCTCATCTGCAGAATCCAGGACAAAAGAAGATACTAACAGTTAAGGAAAATGAATTTGCATATAAAGGGCAGGAATGAAAAAATAGAGCCATTCTTAAAATTGTAAGGAGTAACGAGGGAATTGATGTACAAGTGCTTTTTGTGTCCTGGAGGCCAGGAGCATGTTGCTTATTCCAGTATGGTGTAGTGCCTAGCTGTCCATTTTTGGGAGATGTGAGAAAGCACTTGTTAAGCTATATAAAGCTAAGAGTCTCTCACAAGAAGGCTTAGTTAATATAAATTCTTCTGCTGCAAATAGCCATTTTGCAACAGAGAAGAAAAGCGTTTTCATACAGCACTTACCAGCCCAATATTGAAGGACTCCCTAAATTCCAATGTAGATGCCTGCTGAAATGAAATGGGAAACCAAGGAGGTTAAAGAGAGGATAAAGGAAGGAAAGTGAACTTTCTCTCTACAATTCTTGAGGTCAGACCAGCGTAAGTGACAGATTCTCAGTAAAAAGAATTGCTTGTGTGCCCTGCATGAGGCAGCGATTAACCAAGCAGATTTCTCTCCGCTTGGTTTATCAGTAATGATGTGTGCGTGTGTGTTTTAGGGTAACAAATCTGATTTCTAATTTATTAGCTGAGCAGTATTCTTATTGCAGAGGGGAATAAAAAAAAGGTTTGATTCTCTGTTGAGGAAGTGTGAGGTTATTAAGCAGGTTTGCAGTCGTGCCACAGATACAATTTGATGGAGCACACCTGGATCCTCCCTGTTGGCTGTGTTTATAGTCTCCTCTGTCATTCAGTATTTGCCTTTGCCTGTGAGAGACAGACAAGGAAGAAAGAGATAAAGGTTCTGGAGGCATTTCTAACAGAGATGCCAAACTGTCAAATAGTAAATCGGGAAGCAGCTCCCTGATGGTTTCACATCAAGAGGAGACACCCTTTTGTGACTGCGGCGTCTACCGGTTATTTTCACTTCCATCAGAACTGTCTGATATGGTCAAGTAGGTTTGAGGCTTTCAACATTCAATTTCCCTTTCATTTATAGTGACTGTTTTATTTATTTGTCTTTCTTGGTAGTTTTCAAGGATACCTGTTTCAAGGATACTTTTAACTTTACAACATTTTCATGGAGCATCATCCCAAAGTTAAAGGTAGAAAAAGAAACAAAAAAAAAGGGGGGATGGGGAAAAAAGAGCAGCTACAGCATCAGCATCAGGGGAAAAAAAAAGAAATATATTCAATTTAGGAAGACCTCTAATCTCTGGTTATACAGGACAGCTTTGTTAGATAAGATTAAAAATTTCATGAATGTCCCTTTTTATCCCTGGAGACTCCGCCATTTATACCAGCTATTGTCAGCATCAAAAGAGCTTGATAACAGCTGGCTAGAGACGTGACCACACAGCAACACAACAGCAAGAAAGGGGCAGCCGGGTTCATAAATCTTCAGAAAACCCGTTCCCCAGCGCAGCCATGAATCTGCTGCTATCACAGGCAGAGGGAGAAGGCATTGTCCTCCAGCCAGTCAGAAACCTGAACTTCAGCATTAGCAGGGCCTCTTTAGACAGTGCTCGGTGCACAAAGAGATGTCTTCCATTATCTTCTTCATTGCAGCCCTTATTACTGACACAGATACAGTTTAAAGGGTCTTGGAGTTTAGCTTGTTGCTAGGTAGAGTTTTTCCAAAAATGCTGCAGCCCTCACCCTTGGCGGTGCAATCCTGCGTTTTCTGTTCATGGCATCAATGCGGCGCCACGTGGGACGGGGTCAGGCGATGCCATTTCGGCACACAATGGACCAGTCCCTGGTATCTTCTGGCTGGGAAGGAGCTACCAAAGCCAGGATCTGGCCCTTGGCCGTTTTCCAGGGACTGCTCACAGATTCGGGCGTAAGCAGGGCAAGTTATGAGGCACAAATTGGCTCAGACTCTTGAAATACAAGTTTCCTGGTTTTGAAGGGAGGGCCCAAATTCATATGTATTCAGCTTTACTCTGGCCTTACTTAATTCAGTGGCAATATTTTCTCAGCTTTAGAGAAAACCAGATTGGAACCTCAGGAACTTCATAGTTCCTGTAAAGTGAATAGCTAATGAAATAATATCAGTTAATTTTAGGAGATGGAAGAAGAGAATCACTGTAGACCAAAAATGACAGAGAACAATAATAAGAGGTCCTTTTAGTACCGTGATCTCTTATGAAGGTTTTTACCTGGGCATCATGAACGTTGCAGTGTTTAGACAACTGTGTTGTTACTTCAAAACCCACCTATCTAGTATTGTCCAGGATTCGAACGCAATCTTTCTTAGAGATGATTAAATGTAATTTTCTTAGAGAAAACAGGGAAAATACTTCATGCTTCTAATTTCCCCTTGCCCCCACTCCCCCGAGAAAAACAGAGTTTCTGAAAGTGCTCGTGTTGTGAAAGTTACAATTAAAAATACATTCTCCTCATTAAAACGAAGTTATTGCTTATAATGTTTTTTTTTTTCCTTCTGGCAGCTCCGTCCCCGATTGCACTGATCCAGGCTAAGGAGATAACAAGGCACAGCGTTGCCTTGGCTTGGCTGGAACCTGACAGGCCAAATGGAGTCATCCTGGAGTACGAAGTCAAATACTATGAAAAGGTACTGCTCAGAAAGGGGCAAGCAAGGAGTTGCCTTTGAGTTTGGGCAGAGCTTTTTTACTTCATTCCACTGCGGTGTATTTCCAGATAGGATTCCATCATTTGAAACCAAATAGATTCAGTTTAATAAAATCCAATTAAGGATTTCATGCACTTGAATGGTTGCTTGAAAGAGTAAGACTCACAGGCTGTTCCAGCTGTATGGTATGAGTTTATTTTGTTACTTCTTTCCTACCTAGAAACTGAGCTTCTATAGCAATCACATTTATAATGAGAGTCAATAATGTTGGGCAGAAGTGAGACATTAGCTTTACTTCATAGACAGAAGTATAATAATGAAGTATATAACAGAGTCATAATAATAAGATCTGTTTGCCGACAGCTTCTGCTTAGAGTGATAGTGTGGACTGGCTGGCTTTTAATAGAGAATAAGGAAAGAAAATTAGATTCTTCATACTTTTCAAGTTAGAGGGAGATGTTATTCCTTCAAATCACTTCTCAAGTAGGGAATTATGAAAAGAGCTATTTTCTTTGAAGGCTCTCTGCAAAAATGAACAATTACCTGCTCTTGCTTGTGTGCACTGTCTCTCACATGCACACGCATACTTCTAATTTTTTTAATAAAGAAAATCACTTACTTGCTTTTCCACATGCAGAAAAAGGCACCTTATTTTCAGGGAATCTAGATTATTACATTTTCTGATATATTTTCCAGCCAAAAATAGAACAATTTTTAATAATGGACTTTCTGGAAGACCTTNTGAAATTTTTTTGTTAATTTTTTTTTTTTTTTTTTTTTTTTTTTTTTTTTTTATGTTTTTATCTTTTTTTTTTAATATGGTTTCTGGCTGGTAGGTAGAAAAAGAAAGTGCCAGCATGTGTGAGTAAAATGTGCTTGTTCATCAACAGGATCCTATTTGAAGGCTTGGCTGTTTTCCAGATGTTTTCATTGTGTGATTTCTTAAATAATCAGTGATATATGAGCATCATACCTACTGCCTCATCCTCCTTTTTTGGCTTGCTCAGAGCCCCATGCAGCACACAGTGCTAGGGGGATTGAGCAAGGCCAGCAGCAGGAGCCCTCAGGATGTATTCTGAGAATTCCATCGCTGTTACTCATCCTCTTTTATCAGGACAATTTTGGCAAGGCAGCGGGGGTTCCAGGTTCACTGTGCAGGGAGGCATTTTCCCTCCATCACCGCTGTGTTCTCCCGTTGGCAGGACCAGAACGAGCGCAGCTATCGCATCGTGAAGACGGCCTCCAGGAACACCGACATCAAAGGCCTCAACCCCCTCACCTCCTACGTGTTCCACGTGCGGGCCCGGACAGCAGCAGGGTACGGAGACTTCAGTGGGCCCTTCGAGTTCACAACTAACACAGGTGAGGACATTCCCGCTGAATTCTTCTGCTTCTCCTCGAGCAGAGGGTGCAGATGTAACTGGGCTGCGTGCTGGGACTTTCCCGTTGGATGCTTGGACTGGGGTGTGTCTGCTCTGAGAAAATGTTCCTCCGTGGCCTTGAAGCTGGCGTGAGACATCTGTTTGGATATGCTGCATTCTAGATTCTAGCAGTGACAGTGCTTCACTGTGGCATAAGGAAACATGCACCCCGTAAACACTTGGAAGCCACCGATGCTTGAGAAATTTTATGTCCTGTAAATGTAAGCGTTTGCACGTTTCTGGAATATCTTATTTCAAGGAGAATAGAACCCTGTTGCTCCGCTTTACAAGCTCTTGACGTAGATCAGTTAGGTGCCCTACAATCAGCTCCCATATTTGCACTTTTCCTTAGACAGTCATATAAAGACAAGAATGTTGAAACTATGTTGTCAGTAGGCCTTTTCACTTTGCTCAAGGAAACATGCAAATTCAGCCCCCAAAATGTTTGCTTTTCAGTGACAGAAAGGCACTGTGACCAAGCCTATTTTATTCTGGACATACAGGTCTCCTTAAATCAAGTTAAGGTCATGCCAGTTAGTGGCAGTATCATTCAGGATGTTAACAACTGAAATCAATCCATCAGGAGGAGGGTAGACATTTTAAAATAACTTACTCTCCTAGTGTCAGTTGGGGAATGATCATTCGGCCCCACTGAGAGAAAAAGGAGGAGGAAAGAAGTGTGGAAAGCAATTAGAAAGGCAAAAAAAAATTAATCATTATACTCTCTGAGCAGCACTGGAGGGGAGAAGGAGAGGGAGTCCTTGTTCGTGGTAAACGGAAGTTCCCCAAATCATTATAAAACATCATGTCTTCAACTCATTAGCACCCTGTTGGAAAATTGTGTCAAATGACTATATAATAAAGGCCTGAAAGTAGATTTGAGTACTGCTCTAAACTGCCTTCACAAGCCAGAAAGCTCATTGAGTGCTACCTAGGTTGATTTTTTGAGGTTGTCTGACACTAATGCTCCCTTTTCTGCTTTCAGTTCCTTCCCCCATCATTGGCGATGGTACCAATCCCACAGTGCTTCTTGTTTCCGTGGCTGGCAGTGTTGTTCTTGTGGTCATTCTCATTGCAGCCTTTGTCATCAGCAGGAGGTAAGAACTTAAGCTTCTCTCTCCCTCTCTCTCTTTCATCAGGGAGCTTTTTGTCTCCTCCAAACAAAGCTAAATTCTTTGATTAGCATCATAAACAGTACATTTACATTACAAGCCTTCTCCCATGTAGCTTTGATCTTCTCGACATTAGTACCAAGCAGCATGTGATGTAATGGCAATAGTTCCAGCTCTATTTGCCCTTCAAATGCAAAGCTGATTCCAATAACTGGCATTGAGAAGCAAGCCAGCTAGAGATTTGTGGTTAGTGTAATTTGAAGTTAAGTTTAATGAGTATGGGTACAGTAGATTTTCTTGGACTGACTCCTGATAGACAGGGAATAAACAACGGCACTTTTGTGAACTAAGCCATCAGACTGCTATGCTGGTGATTTTTGTGTTAGTCTATGAGTCTGCACTAGTGTTTCAGGTTAGTCCTTCCTGTGTGAGGGGATATGACTGTAAAATGGAAGCCACAGTCATTCAGCAGTAACACAGCAGAACTGGATCGATGGTTATTTCATCGACGCAGCACCATAATCTTCTACAAGTGCTTGTTCATTCTCCCAGATTCAACCCAGGCATCAGGAACAATCCTGAGAGTGGGAGGACAATGTAGCAGAAACACAGTGTGAGTGTTTCTGTCTTCATCTTTGTGTTCAATCTCATTTAAAAAGACCAGCATGATCTCGGTTCAGTGTAATTTTGAGATAAAACTAGTTGGATCATTACTGCGTCTGAAGCCTGGGATCTGAGGGATGCACATTTTGTCAGTCTCTGTTGGTCAGTTTAATGGCATCAGCTGTAAATGTGCTCAAACTCCTCTTCATTTGCTCTTTAAATTGTCCTAGAGAGCAGTTAAGTGCCTATGATTGTAATATCTGGAAAGTAGACATGCATCGTGATTGCTTTCTGTGGGTGTTCAACTCAAAGCCTCCATGCTGGCAAGAGGAAAGAAGAGCAAAACATGAAAATGTGATGTGGAGAGACAGGTTTATTAAAAGCCATTGCAAGAGAAAATAGCATCACTGAGCTTGATGACTTAATCTCCTCTCCGCTTTTATTGATCACTTTATTATTTAAGGTAGGATTGATAGCAGGATACATTGGATTTCTAATTATGAGTCGCCACCTTGGAGAATTGAGCCTGTCGAGCTGCTTTGAGATGATTCCTTCCCTTCCTCCCCTTATAAAAAAATGTCTGTTCCCAAGGCTGATAAACACTGCTTGGTGATTGGCCCTCAATGGATCACTCTTTAGAAAATGAACTGTCAACCCCTTGCCCTCATATTGATTCTCGTTAGGATCGGCCATAAAGCTGTCAGAGGAGAGGCTGCCTGGAGCCAGGTACTGACAGACCTGCTGGGCTCAGACAGGTTTGCCCAGGGCTGTGTGCTCACTTATCTCTGCCCAGAGTGTGCAGTCACACAAAGGCACCACAGAGCAGGTGGGCAGCAGGGACAAAAGCTCGGTCCAGGCACTGGTGGCGATGGAGATAAAAGCATCCTGGTGGCCGTGGGATCAGGGATGTCCCGTGGCTCCTCAGCGGTATCTCTCAGAGAGGCCGTGGAAGGGGAAGAACAGAGCAAGATGAATGAAATACTAGGACAGTGAAACTGCTCTGTGCATACTAATGCGTGGTGCCTTGCTAATTAATAGCCCTCAATACACAGCTCTCCAGTAGCTGGAAGTAGCTCTCAATAAACAGAATCTACTTTAATATTCACTCTTACTCTAATGATTTTAACCACTATCACAGTGTCACTTAGAGGTGTGGACTTCAGGGATATTTCACAATGTTCCTAAGCCAGCAGACGTTAATAGCAAAATAATTATACTTTGTTCCAAAATTACTTCAGATGAGAAAAAGCTTTTCTGTCCATACAGTCCCCGTGAGAAGGTTTTGTAATCTAGCCATGACCTAAAAGTCATATTTGTACAATCAAACCTGTGCTTTGGCCTGCAGACATGGCCTCTCTGCGTCCACGAGCCAAATGTGGGAACTGGGCATATGCTGTGGGTGCCCACTTTGGAACACTGGGTTGTTACTGGTAATTTAGCATCACGCTTTTTCAAGACATTGTTCAAATCCCAAAATTCATCTTTACAGTAGAATTAGTCAGAGGACTTTGCCTTCGGGCAGCTCAAGCTGTTTGGTTCCGTCCTGCGACACGAGAACCAATCTGCCTAATGTTCATTTAAACTTCCCGAGGTTTGGATGGGCACATCCAGGGAGCAGCAGCAGGACATGTTGTGGGTGTTTCTAAACCCTGCTCTGCAGGAATGCTGAGGGAAATTGCAGCATCTCTAAATGAGTTGTAAAGGATTCAGGGAAGTGTAAAACAGAGAGAGACACCTTCTAAAAGGGCTTGCGTGGAGTTACGTGGTCTGACCAAGTCCTCTGGTCATCTGAAAGTTTCTCTCAGAAATTCTTCCAGCTGATAAACTGATTTATCTTTGCTCTGCCAACACATTTGCCCACCTTTTGCCGGTGGTGTGGGAGCAGGTGCTCTGCCAGCTTAGTGCCTGAGCCCCCCCCAGCCCCTCTTTTGTGCGGGAAGGAGGAGGTGGGAGCAGGGGCATGGCAACCAGGTCCTGCTGTTTCACCTCAGTGCCTGCTAATTCCCCCCGCTGTTAACTCCTCTTCATCACCAGCCCCACCTGTAGCTCTGCCTGTCTCTGACCCCTGCAGTTCCTGAAAGCTTCTGTGTTCTTTTCCTGAATGCCGGCTACTTAATCACTGCTGCCAAAATCCCTCTAATTAGGGGATTCGGATCTGTGACAAAGGCTGCCTTCTGCCACTCAGGTGAGCTGCCCCAGAGGCAGCCCCAGCCCGTGTGCCCCTTGGCGTGGGGCTCCTGGGCTGCTCTGCAGGACAACGGCACACAGCAGTGTCCTGCCCAAAGCCAGGCAGGAGAGGTCAACAGGTGACAGTGGAAGTAGGTAGTTAGTTTTGGAAGGTATTATTTAAACTTAATAAGCTACAATTATATTGCTTGAACAGTAATCCCTTTGTTTCCCTTTGTTTTTTGCATGTCTTTGAGTTTTAGTGGGGGAAGGTTATTTTTTAATCTGTTGTTAGGGTGCTTGTACTTTTTAAAAATAAGATAAAGAGACTTTTTTTCATACTTAAAATGGTTCCATGCAAAGTCTGTTTGCATTTTGTATTTCCCATCTGTGCCTGAACATTAATAAAATGAGTTTAAAGGGTCCTGATTAAAATGCAGAATCTCTTTTTGCCCCTTTTTTTCTTTCCTCTGAGAGAAGTTGTATAATACCTGAAACCACCTCTGCAGTCCCCTTAGCTGACCTGGTCCTATGTGGCACTGGGTGAGATTTGTGCTGCCCCTTCCTTCTTACTCAGTTCAGTAGCTGGGAGCAGAATGTCATCCCATTATTTTTCAGCTTTGTTATACCAGTGCTGTAAGTTCTGGGGCAAATAAATTATTTAAATGGATGTTTGGATCCAGTGTGGGTTTTACTAATGCTCTTCTTGTGAGTGGAGCCATTTGTGTTTAAGTTACTTGTGTCAAGAAAAGAAGCTCCCAGTGGTTTATGGTTGGCTGTGTACCTGCTTTTTCTGTCTGAACACAAGTCCTGTCAGTGTTGGGAGCTGTGACACTTGGTTCAAAGATCAGGTTGTCTTCACATGTCAAACAGGATTTTTTTCCTTCTGTTTCGTGGTTAATTTATTTTTTTTTAATTGGCATAATATGTTGTATGACCCAGCACTAGGATTGCAAAGGCAAAGGCTGGGAGGTGGCCTCCCAGCTGACAGCAGTGGGAAGCTGCCGTTCCCCACAGGGCAGGTGCAGAGTGGGAAGTGAGATGCTTTCTGCTAAGGGGCAGAGGGGTTTTGCTGATGGGAGAGGTATGGTAAGACTCAGGGAGATTTGCTGCAAGCGAGGATCTCCGTTATTTCTTTTCTTCCTGTTATCTGTGAGTTTTTTGACCCCTTTTAACCCACATCTTAGAGGTTTTTGTTGCACTTGCTCCCCTCTTCCTCTTCTCCTTATTCACCATTTTCAGCCTGTTAATTAACCCAGTGTCACCCTGCTGTCCCTGGCAGACCTGGTTGTCCCCTGCCCCACTCCAGGCAGCTGCTGCACATTGCTGGCCGTGCCAGTCTTGCCTCCTGTTCTCCAGGCTTGGTTTCTCCTTCTGCCTTCCCTCTTCCCTCCACCCCAGCCTCTTGCCAGTCAGCTCTCCTGGGTCTCACTGGGAAGCTTGGATTTCCTAGGAACAGGCAAACTGAGAGTAAGCCCTTCTCTTCAGCAGTGTCTGTTCTGTGCTTGGTTCTGAACATTCAAGGGTGGATGGGTAAAAGCCCAAATCATTTCTCTGCATCTACATACCACTTGATGCTGGGCAACTTCAAATCCCTACACATTTGGCTGAGCAGACTCCTAAATATCCTCCCTAACAAACTAACTTCTTGTATTAGCTTTTCGTAGTGCTGCTTGTCCATTGAAGCTTAAAGCTGTATTAATTAAATACATAACTAGATTACAATATCATCATGTGTAGGTGTGGAAGTAGTAATCTATAGAATTACCATACTCTGCTACATTATTGTCTCCAGCTCAGAGACTTAGTAGAGGAGCTCTGCCACCAGAAGTTCTTCAGCCCTTTCAATTAAGAAGTGAATAAAAGAATAAGCAAAATCCTTGGGATCTTCATTTTTGATGGTTAGGGTTGGTGGTTTGTCTTTTTTTTCTGCTGAGATCCTGATTTCCATGTTAAGAGACTTGTTTCTAGTTTTAAATTTGCAGTTAAATAAGTGTATTGATGTTGGCATTTGCCTAATGATGTTTGAAAATCAATCTACCAAAACACCTCTGTGGTAGATTTAAATCCCTATGTAGCAGGGCTAAAAAGCAGTTTGGCCCTTCAATTGCAAAAGTAAGTTTGAAGAAAAAGTAGCTGGAACGTGAACTCTTTTCTCGTTCTTTAAATGCTGAGATGCAAATAGGTTTGTGTTTCCTTTGATGCTCTGTTGATGCCAGTAACACACAGAGGAGCGTGAGGATCCTCCTGCCCTGGCTGTGTGTTGTGTCATGGCTGTGGCAGGTGCCAGCAGCTCAAGTCTCTGCAGGTCAGGACAACCGAGCCTGTTTCAGAGTGAGATCCTTATTCTGAGCTCACATGCTGTGTTTTGTTCTGACAGGCGCAGTAAGTACAGCAAGGCAAAGCAAGAGGCGGATGAGGAGAAGCACTTGAACCAAGGTAAAAGGCCCTGGTGCTTGGGGGTTTTGGTTGGGTTGTAAAACATAGCTCATGTTCTGGTGCTCGGGAAATAAGGGATTGCATTCCTCTTGAGGCGAATGTGTTTCTGGTTTCCCCTCTTGCAAACATCCTACTTCGAAATTAATTTACTGTAGTAACAGGGGAAACAGAAGTATCTGGGTAACATGGTTTGCGGGTACAGACAGGAGAAAAGTTTATCAAATTTTTGCATTGTTTCTTGCCACTGAAAGACACCTGTTCTTGGACACTTGAAATTTAGGCAGGATTTTTCCCCACAATACTTTGCTAAAGCAATTTCTGAACGGGCCAGAGGCGATCCTGCAGGAAAGGGAATGTGAACTTTGCTGCCTTTTTTCCAGCACTGAATCCTATTGCTCCTTCCATGTACCAAACCCAGGACCTGAGCTCAGAATTTCCTGGCTCCCATAGGAAAAAAGGATGTGTTTTATTCTCACAGGTCCATGACAGGCTATCGGCGTGCTAGTGATGGCAGTGATTTGTGAAGCTCATTAATTGGCAAAAGCCTGATTCCTTACATCAATATTGGGAAATATTAAATGTTTACACTTTAAAATATTGCTCTGGGGGGAAAAGATACTTAAGTCCTTCCTTCCTTCATCAGTCATTCCTGGCTTACAGTACATTTTTATTGTACACTCTCTTTGCTGTTGTATATCATTAAGGCTTCAGTCTCATATGTTCTGTGTTCAGCAGCATGTAGATCAGTGACTTCAAATAAAACATTTCTGCCTTGCAGGTGTTAGAACATATGTGGATCCTTTTACATATGAGGATCCAAACCAAGCTGTGAGGGAATTTGCCAAAGAAATTGATGCCTCCTGCATAAAGATTGAAAAAGTTATTGGTGTGGGTAAGTGCCAGAACTTTTGCATTTTTTTCATAAATACACTTTTAAATTTGCTTTTAGAGAACGTGTGATCCTATGATTTTTGTATGACAGTTCTCCCAAATGTACTGACATAAGAGTTTGACAACACAAGTGCATGCCTCAGGTTCATGATCATGGATTCTTGTGCCTTTTTCTTTTAGGGGAGTTTGGTGAAGTGTGCAGTGGACGTCTCAAAGTGCCAGGAAAAAGAGAGATCTGTGTTGCTATCAAGACTCTAAAAGCTGGTTACACTGATAAACAAAGGAGAGACTTCCTGAGTGAGGCCAGTATCATGGGACAATTTGACCACCCCAATATCATCCACTTGGAAGGTGTAGTTACTAAATGTAAGTAGGTCGTTTTCATGATAAGTCCAATTTGGAACTCACTGAGAAATTAAGTCTGTGTGGTGTACACTGGCTTTTTTTTTTTCTTCTTACCCACCTTCCCGTAAAATGACAGATGGAACAGATCCACTGATAGCTAATAGGAGGAAATCAGTGCAGGACAAGTCATTAATCTTGTTGTCAGCTATAAATGGGTTTATGGTTTCAACTGATACTCTATCTGTAGGCAGCTTGTACAAGATTTTGTAGAGGGAATTAATACTGCAGGGGTTGGTTGTTTTTTTTTATGCCTTCTTGCTATGCCAAGCAGGCATCTTTCACATCTTTGCTAGACTGAGATTGGACTGAGATTGTTACAGGATAGGCAAAAGCAGATGGTGAGCGAAGAATTCAAAATGATGGGGGAAAAATACCAAAACAAAACTACACAGTCATATGTTTAAAGTACAAAGCACAGATGTAAGGAGCAAACCTTTGAAATGAAGCAGGCTGTTTTAGTGTGAAACTTGCTTATTTGTTTTCTCTGATTTACAGGTGTGCTAATTTCACTCTGCAGAATTTACCTGGACAGTGTTTTTTGTTTGCTTGGTTTGGGGTTTTTTAAGTCTGTCAGTGTTCCCTGTGCCTTAGAAAGAGAGTGACAGTGCTTCCTGGGTGCTGTCTGTAGGCTGGAGCTGAAAATGCACCTGTGAGACAGCCGTGCTTGGGTCTGACCTGACAAGGTGCCACTGCCCTGGTGTATGTATTGTCTCTGCTCCAACTGCCCTGGGTAGCGTGGTGGCAAAGCCTGGCACTGACTGCTAATCCTAAAAGACCCTTTGGATGTCAGGGCTCATGCTCAGGGTAGCATAGAAAGCAGGCAGTGATCTTGTGAGCTGCTGTCAAAGAGTGGAATTTGTGGAGCTCACCTTCTGCAGCATGAGGAACATGAATGCAGGATATTAATAGTGGGAGCAATTAAAATTCGAGATGGATGAAAGGTTAAAAAGTAAAATATTACTAGAGGAACAAAGTACCTCTCACAGAGGGTTATCAAAACCATCAGTTCCACTGTAAAACTCTGACCCTCGGGAATGTCAGTGAGAGCTGATATTTACCCTGTCACTTTTGTTTCTGGAAATCTTACCCCTGCTCATTTGAGTTGCTGTCTCCTGGTCTGCCTTCTCTCAACACTGGAAAATGGCTCATACAGTGTGTGGCAATTTGCTTTTAAAGGCAAAGAGTAGTTTGGGCTAATTTTGGCCATCCTTTCCTGAGATCCTCCCTCAAAACTAAATTAAAAATACAGTACTGTGTTTAAATTTGCAAGGCCTGAGGCATCTCTCTCTGTGATTGTTATAACAAAGGGGAGGAGGGTTGTGATCAGGCCACAGTGTTTGCCCCAGACAGCGATTCTTTTAGCACCTCAGTAAAAGAAAGGCAACAGGGGAATCTTTTGTGTTGAAATCCCTCTGAGGCTGGAAGCCCCTGAGCTGCTACAGCTCCAGCACTTATAAATGACCGTACGCATTTGCATACTGCAGTTGTCAGGGAATTAAAATGATTGGGAATTTTCACCGAGGAGGCGGCAGCCTGACCTGGGAGTGCTCCATTCCTGGCTCCCAGTAAGTGATGCTCCAGCAGCAACCCGGCTCCATTACCTCCGAGCTGGGCTCCTGGGGAAACAGGGCTACTTAAGAGCACATTTATCTCCATTTCTCCATAGGTTTTCTGAATGCTGTGATAAATGAATGCATTTAATAAACTGAAAATTAAAATGTGAGATAAATAGTGGTATAGATGGGGGTTGAGAGAGGCAGCAAAAAACCATGAATAAATTATTGGCTGCTAGTCAAGTACTTTTAATAATTGACTCGCTGATGGTAACTTCTCCCTCCCTCTCCCTATCCCTCCTTCCCCTGCTAAAGAAGTGCCTGAGTAATGAAATTACATGTTAATGCACTGAAAGAGTCTCCCTTTTTTCCCTTCTACGTTGACATAGTATCTTTTGATTGAGGAAGGTTAATTAATACTCATTTAGCTGTATTTGTTCAGTGGAAGGGTTGCTGTCACAGTTGCAGAGGATAAATGAAACAGTGCCATATGCAGATTTGGTTGAAGTTTTTCCTCTCTCTACCAAAGAATGCTCGCAAAGGTGAATTAGAGGGAGGATGATGTTTTATCACACCCTTGTACTTAGGGATGTGCTCAGCCAAGGTCACTCAGCCCTTCATCCAGAGCAGTTAGCTTTATGCAATACCACTGCTTCTCTGCAGCATTCAGTAATGGCATTTCACAGGCATGCCAGCTTGCATGGGACCAAAACAGTAAGAATTTGGATATCAGCAGGGAAGAGAAGTAAAAGCAGGAGTAGTAAAGGCCTGTAAAGGATAGGTTGGGACCGGAAAGGTGAAGTAAGCAATGATGAGTGAAATAAGTGATGTATCGCACATAGGTGTTGGCCTGAGTGAAAGTGGTAAAATGTTCTTACAGTCAGCCCTTATAGCATATGGTTTTCTAATTAAAAAAAGGTTACTTCAGAACCAGAAATCCCTGACAGATGAAGAGAAAAGCATCTTGGTGAAAGATGCACTGAGGTAGAAATTATTAGGGGAACTTTAACTGCTGCAGCATTTCACAGTAGAGTAATTTTTAGAGATGGTTGTTCTGGAGCAGGTACTTGCTGGTGACAGAAGCAAGGAAAAATTAAGTAGTTCTGATACCTCTCATGCCAAGATGCAGTTGAGCTATCTAGGTGACCTGGCCTTTGAAGCCTTCTTTCCCTATAATGTTCCCTTATTCAGACCTGCTCCAGGAGGTAAAAGCTGAGTTTCTCTGGGACACCATCTTTTATTTAGGAAGAAAACTTTATAGTTCCTGTAGGTAAAGCGTAAGAGAGAGGAAGATTTGCCATACCAGACAGCACTGATTGTCAGGTGGTCATCTTAACAGTGCTCATCTTGGGACTGGGCTTTTGCCATTCAACCTTTGATAAGTTACTTCTGTACTTCTGCCATTGCTCACTTTTGAGATTTCTTCAGACCTATTTCTACAAATACCCGTGTGTCAAGTATGCAGTAGGATTTGACTCTGTGAAATAATTGGAGTATATACCTAAATGTTTATAAAACTCTTAAGGACAGCATCAAGCATTATTTGTGTATTTGCTGTTGTTTTAGGCAGGAGAGTGCCTAGAAAGCATCCCCCTGTCAGTAACATTGCATTTCTCCTCTGGTTGCCCAGCATGGGAGCTGGGTGCTGCTGAGCACTGTGCCCCACCTGGGACACAGGGCACTGAATCATTTCGCCCCGGTTGACTTCAGAAGGCAAATGGCTTTGGCTCATTTATAAATAACGAGAGACACAGAATACAAATTCAGGACAGAGAAGGTTGAGAGGAACAGCCTGCATTTTTCATTCTTGGATCCAGTTGTCTTGGAATACCTTGTAGCTCCTGACAGCTTCTAACTCACCTAAAGCACTGATCTTTCAAAAAGGAGAGACCAAAGCATTCACAAATTCCATTTTTCTACTCTGTGAGCAATTTAATTACATTAAAGATTTTTGTCAGGTTTGGACAGGTCTTTGTTTCGTAGTTCTCAATTATCAATTCATATATTCCTTAGAGAACAGGAGCCACTTTAGTTAAAGACCTTGTCAATGAGTCAACCAAGGGGTTAACCTTCCAGATGGGCCCTTTAAATGTTTCTGTCCTATAATATTTCATCTCTTGCTCCCCACAGCTGAGGCATAAGCTTGGTGCTTTTCAAATTAAATTAGATTGTGTAAGCCAGGTGTCTTGGCAGTAAAATCATGTGCAAGTCATTTTTATCCCATTAACATTGGTGTTCATCAAGGAATTGTGTTTTTCTTTCTGCACACTCTAGGTAAACCGGTAATGATCATAACTGAGTACATGGAGAATGGCTCCTTGGATGCCTTCCTCAGGGTAGGTGATTTCTTCAAAAGCTAAGGAGATTTTATACTGGGAAACATTTTCTGGTTTTCTTTTCTTTTTTTTTTTCCCCAGAAATATACTGAAACTTGTGCAGTTTTAAAGACATTATGTTTGTACTTGGGAAATTCTGTTTTCTGGTGTTGCTTCTACCAAAAACCAGAATAAATATAAAGTGGAAGAATATAGAATAAATGAATTTTTAAAATAGCAGGATCTTAAATAATCCATGTTTAATGTGAACAGTTCTGACTTGCTCCATTTTTGAAAGCATTGCAGTGCTATAGACTCATTAAAATCAGATTCATTGCAAACGGAATACTGCATCACTGAAAGCTGTGACAGAATCGCTGGGTTTTTTCTTTACTGGTGAATTATAGGCACTGGTCAGGAGAGTGAGGAAATAACATTGCATTTTATTTGAGAGAAGATGGGAATCTGCAGCTCTGCTCTTTGCCAATTTCAGCAGTGGCAATAATGTAGCTTTTAGCTTAATGCTCTGCAATTTTGCTCCTTTCCCCATATGCAGAAGAACGATGGCAGATTCACAGTCATCCAGTTGGTGGGGATGCTCCGTGGCATTGGCTCAGGGATGAAGTACCTGTCTGACATGAGCTACGTGCACCGGGATCTTGCTGCTCGCAACATTCTGGTCAACAGCAACCTGGTCTGCAAAGTGTCTGATTTCGGCATGTCCCGGGTCCTGGAGGATGACCCCGAGGCAGCTTACACCACACGGGTAAGGGGGGAGGGAGAACGGCCGTGTTGTCATGCCTGCATGTTGGTTTTGCCTGACTGTGTGGGAGGTGACAGTGGTTTGTTTTAAAATTGTCTCAGTCACAAGTGAAAACCTAAGTCTCAACCTCAGAGTAAACACTGGCCGAGGCTCCATAGCTCCTATAAATTGATGTGCTGTTGCTGCTACAGCAGTGGCCACAGCAGTATTTCTTCTGACATATTCCTCTTGTTCCTTCATCATGGTACAGCACGTGACAGGAATCTGATACCAGAAGTTAGAGCCTGGACTTCTGTTCCTTTTGATATCTACAAACATGGTTTCCAAGTGGCTGCTCCTACTCATGTTTGATACAGCAGGTGTAGACACACCACAAAAAAATTTTTTTAAAGATAAATCCACTTTTGCCCGTCACAAAGCCAGTTATAAATTTGACCTAAATAATTTGGACTGGGAAAAGCGTTCGGCCTACATTCCCATTTTTTGTTTCTTTCCCATTTAATCTATATTTCAGCATCCCACTGTTAAGTAATTTTGCTAAAGCCATTTTAATATGCTGCACATGGAATAGGGCTAATGCAAGTACTTCTGGCCACAAAACAACATCCCAGCCATTACCAGCCTTTGTACCAATACCTCTGATATCAACATGCACGTAAAGAAAAAAAAGTCAGTTTATAAAGTCTCCTTTTTTAATTGCTTATTTTCTTCGTTTTTAAATATCTGCCATTCTCCATCTGTTCTCCCTAGTGCTGAGTTTGTTTGCAGCACTCAGATCTTGCCGTTTAATCCCAACACTCATCCTTTAATGGATTCACAGCTCATTACAGGGAAGGATAGACTTATGTAGTATTAAATGCTGGCCAGCCGTGGTATCTCTCACTCATAAGGGTGGCAAGTGGAAGAAGCAGAAGCAGAGGTCTGAAAAGCTGTATTCAGGGAAATCAGAGTTTAGACAAGCACACAAGGGCAGGACAGAAATGACTGAAGAGCTTCTCTCTGAATTTAGCAAGTGGAGATATGGTATTGTTGGCTCTCAGGAGTAAACTAGAGAGAGTCAATGACATTTGCTTTACAGTCATTGCCTTCATTTGGTATCAGTAATGAAGGATCAGGAAAATTTGGATAACTCCACTGTGCTCAAGCAGCTAAATATAAAGAGCTTATTGACAATTTTTAGAATGACAACCATGTATAAACAATGTCAGTGCATCTGTGTCTGAAAGGAGGAATAAAGCTTTTGCATAACCAGAGAGGATGCAACAGAATGCAATTTTTAAAGCAACATTTTTTAAGAGAATGATGCATTCTGCTCTTCTAGTAACTCATTAAAGTGAGAGCATCCTATAGTCACCAAGGCACATATTGCCACAACCTGATTCACAAAGGGCCTGATGCAAAGGCTGAAGCAGCCAGAAGGACCCCTTTTGATTTCCCCTGGCTTTGGAAGCAGTCCATATTAAACACTTGAGAGATAGAGTAGAACAATATACCATTAAGCATGCACACACTGCTCTCAGTTATGGATAAAAGCTATCTAGGAGATGGCTGGGAAAAAAACTACCAAAATAAACTTAATCAAAAAAGCATAAAAGCAAATGAAAAAAACCCCGAAAACCTTTGTTCAGCTTAAGTCATTCCCCAGATGGAACTGCAGGAAACCAAAAGCTCAATTAAAAACACCTTGCATATTAGCATAAACAAAAGGAGAAATCTCTGGCCTGGGATCACTCAGCTAAGGCAAAATCAGATAAACAGGATGGAGTGAGTTCCTTTTTAAACAGTGTAGGACCTCAGTGGCCCAAATCAGATGCCCAAGTGTTCTTATTTGTTTAAAAGGAAGTATTGTAAGAAGAGGCAGCTTTCTCCAACAGGTATCAAAAGCAGCCTTGTACCCTGGTCTGGTGTTGAACTCCTCCCCCAGGGTCTGGGAGAGCCCAAAGGCTTGCTTGCCCTCTCGCATCTTTGGCAGGAGTTGGGATATTGCCCATGGGAAACACCATTGTATTCATAAATCTTCCCAGTTTATCCTCGCTTTATTTTACCTTTTCGAAAAGCAAAACTTTTATAATCCCATTTTTCTGAAACAGGCGAAACAGGTCAGACAGGCAAGCAAGGAAATAGTAATTAACAGCATGTACTTATTTGTTTTGTCAACTAAATCTCTAATATATACTTTGTAAAACCCCTGGCTTGTTCTCAGGCTTCAGCATAGCCCTAAGCAGAGATCTCTTGGAGGGCTGATAAAAATACATTTAACAATTTACTGGTTTGCCTCCTCGTGACTAAAGAAAACAGATGGGCAGCATTGCCTCCTGGTTGGATCTGACAGCTTTATGGCAAGCAGGAGAGAAAGTAGATGCCTTTTTAAGAAGGGTTCTGGAGTTGTACATGAAAAACCTTTCGGTATTTTGAACGCATAGAGCGGTGTCAGCCACGCACGTTACTGGGTCAGTGACTCACCAGCCTGGGGTTCCTTCTCTTGGTGGCAGGGTGGCAAGATCCCCATCAGGTGGACGGCTCCAGAGGCCATCGCCTACCGCAAATTCACCTCAGCCAGCGACGTGTGGAGCTACGGCATCGTCATGTGGGAAGTGATGTCCTACGGGGAGAGACCTTACTGGGACATGTCCAATCAAGATGTGAGTCTCCTTCTGTGCTTCTCTGCATTTTCTCTCCCTTTTCCCCGCCATGCCTTTATCTTTGTCCTTAGATGTCTGCTGATGTGTTTCTGTGGCAATTGCTACATGATTATGAGACGTTTATTCCAGGCTTTTAAAAGGATATTATGGGTGGTAGACTCCTGTTTTCTTAGGGAACCTCTCTGGAGCTAAAGTTCCTTGAGTACATCAAGCTTTGCCTGTGGTCATGGAATAGGGTTTTCTCAAGTTAGGGTCTGTACCTTGTGCATGGGGTTTATTTGGTTTGGTATTTTAAATTTTTAAAAAAAGCAATTAAATAAAAATGGAGGAAAGGGAAACAAATATATTTAAACTGTCAGATCGTAATACTGTCAAGAGAAGGAAGATTTGAGTGTTCATATTAAATCTTGAGTTTACTGAATGTCTTTAAGAGAAAACACTTGACTTTAATTTGGCTTCCTATTGGTAGTTAATTCTTGAAGCTCCACTATGCTTTTAACTCTTCCAGGTGATTTTATTTCTTGTAGGATATCTAAATCAACACATAGGAAATCCAATTCTGATTATCAGCCAGAGCATCCTTGTGACAATGGCATAGCTGCCCCCTGAGGGCATTAAAAAGCAGCTTTTGTAAATGACCATTCTTAAATTATGCATGTCCTGTTTAACCGTACCATCTGGACTACTTCAGTGTGTTCCAAGAGGGACTGTGCACAATGGCTGCTCTTCCAGAAGAGTATTTAATAATAATGCTAATAAGAGCTTTTGCTAATAGAATTTTTATTAAATGAAAAAAAAAATCCCAGTGAAAATGAGGCCTAGATTATCCGTAATTCTTTTCCCAGGGGATTTACAAGCATATAAAGGAAGAAGAAAATGGTAATCTGAATATACGGCCATGGGAGTGGTTAAGGCATTTTACAAGTCATCTGCTTTCTTCTGTAGAGCTGAACATTTTCAAAGAGCGTCTAGATGTGGATGGCATTTAATCTAAATGGGGGATATAATTTTAATTTCCTTCTGATGTGAAACGTCTCTTCTGGCACCCAATCTTGCCTTCCTTTTGCTAACAGGAAGTCATCAAGACTTAGCAAGAAAATAAAACACCAGATGTGTCTCGGTTGTATCAGGCATGTCTGCACAGCACAGTGGAGCTCACTGCAACAAACAGAGCTGTTTTTATTAGAGCTGTTTATGTTAGGCTGGTGTTCACTGCGACTCTGCACTGCTAGACCATGTTGAAAAGCTGGCTCGAACAAGACAGGGAAAGCCAATATTACTGTCTCTGCACACTCTTTACAGTACACGGCATAGACATGCCTTTTTTTCTCCTTAATGATGGCAAGAGCAGTTCTTCTCACAACAAAGCAGAAGTGGATTTCAAACTATACTCAGTGTCTGTTGGATCAAGAGAAATCGAAAGGATCTTCATACTTGCTGGAGTAGTGAGAGACACTTAGTTTGTGGTCACTGAATAGCTGCTAATAATGCAAGCATATCCCTCACCTTGTCCTCCCAGTGGATTTTAGCCACTAATTGGACAAGTCCAGAAGGAGGGAATTTAGTGCAGCTCAAGTCTCTGAGCACTCCTGGTCTCTAGTCTCATGGTGAGTCTTGCCAGCAGTGTCATATCGATTAATTCAGATCTGAAGACTCCTGGGTCATGTCCCTGTCATGTCAGAATTGAGTTCTGGTCATGTCCTGTCCTCCTGAGAGAGCTAAGAAGCCATTAGAGCCTCTGGAGTGCCTTTTGTGGGGTTTGAAGTGACTTCAGTCCAAGTTTCTCTGGGTTCTGTTACATATGAAATACATACTTGTGTTGGACTTCTGTAAAGCTGCACAAAAGGGTTCCCATCTCTGCATTTCTTGGCTCAGAGCTTACAGCAGTGAGAGAACAGGTTTTCTGCAAGGCCTCTGTTACAGAGAGGTAACACAGAGGTCACAGAGGTGAGCTAGCCCAGGAGGACAGGGGAAGGGGGTGATCTGCTGTACCTTAAAAATGATGGAGAAAATACAGTCTCAAAGTACTGCACCCAAAACTGACTGATAGTAAAGACTTGCTGTAGAGCTGTTGCTTCTCCAGCCCTCTGTCCAACGGGATAGTTGCTTATTTCTAACCAGGGCTCTTCTGTCATCCCTGTTTCCCATGTGCTTTTTGGTGACACATTGCCCTGCCCTGTCTGATATCTGCTCTGGGTGCTGTACCCTTTTAGTTTTGAATTGCTGAGGAGAAATGACAGTTCTGAGACCATCAGCTGCCTGAGTCCGAGTGCGGTTTTCCGTGTTGTATCACTTAACTGTGGGTTTGTCACCATAGTCTGGACGGCCCTAGGATAAACGGTGCTCAGCTGCTAGATGTGAGCAGTGTCTGATGTTCTCTAATGTCTTCCTAATTGTGCCATTTGTAGGTGATTAAAGCCATCGAGGAAGGGTACCGGCTGCCCCCGCCGATGGACTGCCCCATCGCTCTGCACCAGCTGATGCTGGACTGCTGGCAGAAGGAGCGCAGCGACCGGCCCAAATTCGGACAGATCGTCAACATGCTGGACAAGCTCATCCGCAACCCCAACAGCCTCAAGAGGACAGGCAGCGAGGGCTCCAGGTCAGCTGGGCTGTGTCACGGTGCCGCTCCGGGGGCGCGGGGCAGGCGGCAGGCAGGGCGCAGGTGGCACACGGCTCTGCTCCGCGCGGGCGAGCGCGGGGCTCTGCTGGCTCCGTGTGGCCCCCGGGGCACCCGGGCTCACCAGCCCTGCCGGGGGGAAAGGGGAATGAGCAGAGCTGCTGCTGGATCACACCAGCGCTGAGCAAGTTTCCAGCACAGCATTAAGCACGTCCTGACACAGGCAGGCTCTGTTGGAAGGCAAAGTTTGCTGCTTCTTTCCCCTTCTTCCCCCTGGTGAAAGGGCTTGAACAGGTAGGGTCGCCTCAGTCGGTGCAGCTAACAGCAGTGATGTGGTTTTCTGCAGGAAAAGCACATCATCAAGTTTTATAAACCCTAGATTTGTGTAGGATTTGCAAATGAGCATTACAGCATTACAGCCAACGCCTTGCAGGCATTGGGAAGGTGTGGATTAATTTTTATGTGAATTTGAATTTAATTTTGTGGAAAGCCAGTTTCATGTCTCCACCGATCCCGCATTACATTTGTTTTGTTTGCTAAGCATGGTGTACCTGGTACGTGCAAGAGAAGTGCAGCAGGAAGGAAACTCCCAGAGTTGTAGGGTAAAACCAAAATATCTTTGTTGGGACAGATCAGCAGTTTGTTTAAGCTGGTGAAACACTGCTGAAGTAATAGGAGGTTTACTAATCTACACCAGCTTTGGTCTGGTTTTTTCAAATGTCTTTGCTTTGTCAGGTAGATTTGCTTACAGCAAATATGGAAAAAAGCTTAAAAGAAACGAGGAAGATAATGGGAAAATGTTTTTTAGTAGTAGGGAAGGTACAAAAATACACATTAAACACTGCAAAATTAAGTTTCTTGAATCAGTGAGGTAGTGACAGAGATTCTGTCTCAGCCTCCAAAAGAACAACATCCTTTTTAAAACTTTTATGTCCCTTTGTGAGTCTTGCTTACAATGTATGTCACCAGAAGAGGGATCATTAACCCTGTGAGGCCACTATCACCACGTCTTCCAGATTGCCCTAATTGCACTGAAAGCCTGGCAAAAATGTATCCTCCCTTGATGCTTAAATAATTTACATGGTGAGAATCACAATATGATCTGCTGTGATAATTTGATTGAAAAATTGCAGTATGAACTCCCCCATTTTGCTTTCTTTTCAATTTACAGGTGCTCTTTGAAAATACATAGATTTTACCACAGTTAATAACCTGTTCAAGGTCATTCTATGTGTGCCTAAGTTAACAGCCTATTCAAGGTCATTTCACGTTCATGACTGTTTATAAATATTTTTCTTGTCTTCAGAACAGGAATTTCAAATATGCATATAACATTATTAAAATATGACTTTATACATGAAGCATAATTTTATATAAATAGTTTGCCATCATTGGTCTTGTGTTAGATAGTGCAGTAAAAGAGTTGAACCAAGTATTACCAGCGTGTACTCAGTGCCTCAGGCAAGACCATGCTATTGCACACCTAGTCTTTGATGATGTGCATTTTCAAATAAATTGCTAAATGATAATTGTTTTGATTAGATAGATAATAGTAATTTATAGTGCTTTAATGAAACTGTGACTTATGATATACATGAAATAATAAATGCAATATTAATAGGAGAAGAAAATGCTGTAAAAATAATTATTGGCAAAACTGTGCAAGGGAAAATGAGAAGCACATTCCACAGTGCAAACAAAGATCAAAGCTTGTGTGATTCCCGCCACTCCTGGCACACACTCCGGTCAGGAATGGATTGATTAAAGAGGGGATTAACTCCCTGCAGTCCTGAGTTTGATTGAATGCACTGAGCAGACCTGGCTAGAAACAGGAGTTATCTGAACCCGCCCTGAGTTTTACCCTCCAAACCAGTCTGGCAGGGTGTGAGCTCCTAGTTCTTTGCACATACTTCAGCAGTGTTTCTATAGCTGCTGAGCTGAGGTCTGACACATGCAGGGTTGGCAAGGTCTGGCATTGCTGCTCGTGAGATACAGACCCAGCAGCCTGAATGCCTTCCAGCACTGCCATCTTCTTTGTTTTGGGGAGTAAAAGCATTTTCTATGAACTTGGTTGTATCTGAGGTGGAAAAAGCTGCATTGTAGTTCAAATTAGATCTCAAACCGAAAATAGAAACCTCAGGTCAAATTCATTCTTAGCAAAAGTTGGCCTATTACTTTGCATCTTGTTCAGTTTCTTGCATTGATCTGAGTTGGTGTGCAGAACCACCAGTTTCGTTGGGCACAGCCTCTTGCCCTTGCTTTCCCTCATCATTGAGGGTAATAGTTGTTGCAGAGACCAAACTTTGGTTTGTGGTTCGTGATCCAGCTGACACCATTTCTCTGTCCTTTCACTGTTTGTCATCCAGACCTAGCACAGCCCTGCTGGATCCCAGCTCCCCTGAGTTCTCGGCGGTTGTTTCTGTCAGTGACTGGCTCCAAGCCATGAAAATGGAGCGATACAAGGATAACTTCACAGCTGCTGGCTATACCACCCTAGAGGCTGTGGTGCATATGAACCAGGAGTAAGTACTCAGCGATATAACAAAAAAACTGGTAAATCTGGATTTAATCAGCCTCTTTTGCTTTGTGCTGCATATCATTGCACTCATTAAAGGAATGGAATGCCTTTCATTTGGATGGAGGATAACTTTAAAATGCCTCCACAATGCCTCCACTTATTTAATTAAACATTTCTGTACATCTGCCTTGCTTTTGCTAATGCTGCTTGCGGTTGACTCTTATTATTTTTCTCTGCACCAGCATCTGATCCATGGTTCTCAGCCCCTTGTTCTTCTCTTGCTTTCCACAGGGACCTGGCCAGGATCGGGATCACGGCCCTGGCGCACCAGAACAAGATCCTGAGCAGCGTCCAAGCGATGCGCACCCAAATGCAACAGATGCATGGCAGGATGGTTCCCGTCTGAGCCAGCACTGAATGAACTCAAAACTCTTGAAATTAGTTTACCTCATCCATGCACTTTAATTGAAGAACTGCACTTTTTTTACTTCGTCTCCTCGCCCGTCGAAATAAAGATCTGCAGCATTGTTTGATGTACAGATTGCGGAACCCGAGCGTGTGTGTTGGGAGGGGGGCCTCCAGAAATGACAAGCCGTCATTTGAAACCAGACCTGGAACAAATTGTTTCTTGGAACATACTTCTCTGTTGATCAATGATATGTAAAATACGTGTATCTATATAAATATAAAGTCACATTCAAGTTTTGATGCTATGTTTGCTGCCAGATACTGTGCTTAAGAAACAACAGCATTACTTTCCTTCTCCCTGTGACCTGTAGGATTACAACCGTAGTGTTTTATTTGTGGGTGAAACCACCGTTGTGCATCTTTCACTGGAATGAAGAACCTGCCCTAGGATATTTTTTGCAGACTTGATGCATCACTAACACCGTGCAGAAACCTCAGTGAGAATATCGTGTGGTAATCAGTGCCTGCCAGTTAGTGATCTACCTGTTTATGGGCTTGAGACATGAAGTGACCCACCTTGTGGATTACTGGGCAAAACTGGACTTCTGGGGAGGTTCTTGGCTGTTGTGCCGTGCTGAAGCCTATCATTGAAAGACTTTTGTGACCATCTTGCCAGTAGTCAGCTGTGACAATCGTGGCTGTGGAGCTTTCAGACTTCTTTTCTCTTTCAAGAAGCTTACTCCCTTTGCCTTGCAGAAGGTCAGTGGAAGTACAGCGTCCAATGTGTTCATGGTGCTTTATTTTGTAAACTGTGCTAGGATCTCATCACTGCTGGGGGAAAATAAAAAATACTGTGGTATGTATCATTTGGGGTTCCTAACTGGTTTGTAAGAATCTGTGCTGGCTTCCCAGCCTAATTGCTGAGCCTTTCCCATTGTTTGCTCTATTTGATGGCAGTGAAAATTACACTATCTCAAATTGCTCTCAAGCTGTTAGGGAGAGAGCTCTTCTGCTCTCATTGCATGTTAGGGTGTGCAGACAAGGTGTAGGAGTGTCTTGGGGCTCAGCTCAGTGCTGAGAGCTTGACCCCACTTCACACTGAGGGCAGTAGGGATGCCCTTATGCTTTGGGTGGAAAAATTCAGTACATACGGATCCTGTAGAAAGCAAGAATAGCCTTGTACAGATACTCGTAAGGGCAGCAAGAAGAACCAAGGACTTTTCCTGCACGCTCACGAACAGCAGTAAAAACAATGTTTGGGTTTTAGAAAGATGCGTTTCAGTTGTGTTGTCTGGTTTTATGGGAAGGGGAGCAGAAGGAAATGGGATTGTGCATTGCAGCCTTGCTGGTTTTGTGCAGTTTGAGTGTCAGGCATGGTGGCAGCTCTGTGCAGTGCAGCAGTTCAGGCACCGTGATCCAGTTGGATCAGCTGTGGGAACCAAAATCCACTTTGGAAAGCAGCCCCGTAAGATGGGTGTCAGGGATATCAGGGCAGCTGTGGGTGTGAGTGCCGGGTGCAGACTGCACAGCTGGGGCCTGACACCCTCTGCAGGTATGGCCAACAAGATGGAGTGTGGAAAAGCTGCCCTCTGCCTCCTCTAGGAAACAGATGGAAGTTGAGTGACTGGAAGCATCTCCTGGTTGCTAGGTGGAGGAGACTGCTATGGGAATGTGGTTGTCCTCGGTAGGTCACACAGGATAAAGCTTTATCCAGTAAAGCTCTGAACACACTGAGGCTTGAATTTATTTATAATAAAGCTTTTATTACTGTTTTTGAGCAGAGTATGTGAGTTAGATTCCTTTAAAGTCCTTCTGAGGACCAAAGTGATGAGATGACCTTAGAAAAAAGATGGGCCACTTCCTCTGTGCTGAGTAGGAGGAGGATTTTCATGACATGTCCTTTAGAACTGACATTGCATTTCAGCTGTGCCAGGCACAATGTCAAAAAGGTGAGATTTATAGTTTAATGGCACTAAGACTGGTTCTTTAGTCTATAATATTTTGGTCCTACTCCACACCTTGACAGCAAATCAGAAATGATTTAGTGGCTTTATATGTCAGACATTTTTAATAATTGAGTTTATCCTAAATCCAAAACAGTTCACTCAGTTGGAAAATCACACATGCTGTATTGTCACTCACATCACTTTTTGTCACTTTTAACAATAACTTGCTGATTTTAACCACTAACTCTCCCTCACTCCCAACTCTCTCAGAGAACAACTTGTTCTGAATATGAGATGCTAAATTTGGATCCTGTCAAGTCATGACAGCTCAGTATAAACTGTTCTGCAGTATTATAAAAGCTTTTCCATTTCAAGAAATTTAAGATTTCTGTAAAAAAATCTACTTAAACCAGCATGTTTTAATGTCACTTTGCCAGGCAACATAAGAAGTAGTTACTCATTTTAAAGACCTGACATTTGTACTTTCAGCAGGAAAAATTCTTCTGCCTCTCAAGTGCAGAGATACTTGAAGTTTCCTTGCTGTAAATCTGTTGCGTTCTGTTGAGATCATCTTTGTATCTAAAACCAAAATACACCCAATTTTCTGGCCAGTTTGTTAAATTGCTGTCTTGGAGTCTAGTGGTGGTAATTCAAAACAGTGCAATATTTTCCACACAAGATGGAAAACTGTGTCCCTATAGAATGAAAACTGTGAAGGCAGCTCAGATGCGGAGTTTTCAGCACTGCCGCTGGTGGTCGTGTTTCCTGTGATAAAATATGGCCAATGGGGGACATCCACTGGAATGTGATTTTAGCTGGAAGAGAGCAGATGGAAGAAAAAAAAGGTGGCACATGTAGACAGAAAGGTAGATTGATTGGTTGATTACATATCTGTATATCAGGTGTGCCATGGAAGCAGGACTTCGTAATAGTGTGAGGGAAGAAAGAAGGACAGGGATGGCAAAGGGTTCCCACCCTTTGAGCGCTGTTCTTTGGGCAGGTCTGGGTATCTGTCTTGATGCATGTGGTTTAATACACTTGATTTGTGTTCTCTTTTCGTGCAGGGAAATGGATTTTGCTTTCATGGCCTCGTAGCCCGTCCCATTGATCACATTGACCATGGAGGAACACAGACTAGACATGAAACCTTCTGGACCCACAGTTGCATCTTCCATAGCACTGATTCTGGAGAACACATGCTGAACAGTCATCGGTCCCCGAAGAGAGTGTGACTTTTGCTTTTTTTTCCTGGGCCACCCACTCCGTTGTTTTTCTCTGTTGAGCGATAACTAACTCGTTAAGACTCAGCACCCAGTTGTCACTTGAGGAATGTACTGTGTCAAAGCCCTGCAGACTTCTGGATTTATTTTTTCCTCCTTTTCTGCTTTCTCTGCCTACCTTTGGTTTTATTTATATATTTTGTTGTTGTCTCTCCTCATTACCCTGGCTGTCACTGCTGCATCCCGGACGAATGCAGGTGACAGAGCACTACACATCCTACCATGGACACCAGGCCAGGTGCCACAGCAAAGAACCCAGTTCCTGTGAGCTGCCTATGTACATTGCTGAAGGGACATTTTACACTATAAAGGTGCCATTGCAGTGATATAAATATATTTTTTTTTCCTTGAATGGATAATGGATTATTATCTCCTCCAAAAGGTGCGTACGTGTGCTCGTGTGCGTGTGTCTGCGTGCAAGTCACCTCGTGTGTAGAACTGCCTGTGAATGTGCCCCAAACAGCTCTGGAAGTGCAGGAGTCCCCTGTCCTATGAGACCAGACCAATAGCTTGTGTCTGAAATGGTAGCAAGAACACACACATTAAAAAATGTTGAAATTTCTGTATCTGTAAGTATTTTTTAGCTGCCACACTAACGTTGTTGAGCAGTTCTGCAGCCTGAAACAGGGGCAATTTCGAGTTAGTTTTGGGGTTATGGATTGTGGGATCTAAAGGGTGCTAAAGGTTTTTGTTAAGTGTTGTTTATTTGTACTAGTGCCCTTCTCATGACCGAGACCAACCAGTTTTTTAGTGGCAAGGTGATGGAGGCAACACCTTCATCTCCATCCACTGTTAGTCCTGAACTGAATTCTTATGTAGCCTTTTTTATCTTCAAAAACAGGATTTTAAAGACTTGTTGAATGCTAACAAATGTATGCAATCCTTCCATTCGCAGAAGCACCTTGCTCTGCGTGCAAGCTGTGAAATCTTGCAACGTAATAATCAGAACACTTCCCTGGTTCCCAGCACAGATAAGGAACAAAAACGCAACAAGACCTGTAAAGTTACAGTTAGCAAGAGTTGTGAAGTGTGTCCTGTTCCTTGTGCAGGTGAAGAGCAGGTGAAGTGCAGTAGAAGACACTCTTTCTTCCGTGGCCCAAGGAGCAGTACTGGTACTGACAAGGAGAGCTTTCTGTGTTTGAAGAATTCACCATAGTGTAGCGTGAGGCAGCTGCAGTGGAGCTGATTGCTTGCACCCAGGGGACGCAGGGCCACGAGTACCTGGCGTGGGGCAGGTGGAGGTGCTCCCCACGTGCTCCCCACGCACTCCCAGGGGCTGGCTCTGCACACGTGGGGCAGTCCGGATGCGCAGCCTTGCCCAGAGCTGTGACGTGGTGTCCCGAAGTTGCTCCCGTTTCCTCTTTTCCCTCCTCGCTGACCCTCCGTGGTAATTCTGCCTGATGTGAAAGAGGAGGAGCAGCAGGGCCTGGCAGGGAAGCGAGGGGAGCTGTGCTGAGGCTGGGCATGGCAGGGCACCAGGAGGTGCCAGCTGTGCCTGGCATGGGTGGCCAGGGGCTGGGCCACCACGGGCTGCTCCAGACGGAGCTGGAGCGAGAGGAAGGCAAGTGCCACGGCACTGCTGCCCTCGGGGACGGGCCACCGCCGGGCTGTCCCCCACGACAAGTGTGTTCAACTGTCCTGCTCACACACCACTGGTTGATGTTTGTCCGGGTTTCTTGCTGTGCTAATTTTGTGATGGATCTTATGTATTAAAAATATATATGTATAAAATACAAAAAAAGCTGGTAAGTAACCAGTAAACAGGACTTAAGAAGCAGTATTTTTCTTTTATGTGACATTTTCATAACCAGAAAAAAAAATCTGAAATACTAATCAGACAAATAAAAAGAGAGTGCATTTATTTTTTTGTATCACTGCAAGTATGTTGGAATATGCAAGGACTGTGGTTAAAATTAGAATGTATGAGGCATATTATAATTTAGTTCATACTGAAAAAATCTAACAGCATTTCTTGGTTCGTGCATTTGAACGATCTCTGGGTTAGATATATAGATTTTTCTATTTTGTTTTAATTTGTAATTTTTTTCTCCCTCCATGAATTTTAGGTACACATAACTTATGTCATTTATTTATGGTCTTTTATACCTAGTTTGTAAAATTGTAAAATAGTAAACAATGCAAACATTTGCATTTGAAAATAATAAAGTAGTTGCTGTACAAACCTGAAATGGACTATTTCTAATTATTGCATGTTTTTTTAATTTAGACTTTATCGACAACAGATACAAATACAGAATTCAGAGTAACAGTCCTGGGGTTTGCCCCAAAGGGATTTATTCTCTTCAGCAGATTTCACAGGAGTGCACTCCCAGAGTTCATTGAGCTGCATGACTCCTGCTTGTACCTTAAAGCAGATTGCTGTCCCTTGCCCCTGTCCTGAACTGTGGTGTTTGTGATGTGGGAAGGTGCTGCAGCCAGGCTGACCTTGTTAATATTATCAATGATACTTCCTTGGAGATCACGTGGTTTCCATGGGCACTATGCTGAGAGAAACCTACAGGCTCAGAATTTTTCACATTCATGATGGGGATCAGCTGGGAATAGCGTCCCTCCCCTGCTCCCCAGCCTGGGCCTTGCCTAAGGTCAGGTATCACCTTGGCAGAAATCCTGCAGTTTTCACAGTGTCCTTTGGGCCAGGGTGCCACCTCTCCTGTGGGACCATGACCTTGCTGCTGAGCTACTGCCTGCGTTGCTCTGCTCAGGGGCTACCTATGCCTGTGTCGGCGGGCTCGTGTTGGAGACTCAGGGCCAGAGAGAGAGAAGGGGAGAGGTGTCAGGAGCAGCAGAAAATGGAGAGGGACAGTTTCCCTGAGGAGGGCTCCAAGCCAGGAACCAAGAGCATGGATGCTGTGTAAAGGACGTTGCTGTGTGATGGCACATGGGCGTGGGCTGTGTGGTGGGGGTGCCGAGGGTGCAGTGGCCTCAGCCATCATCTCTACAGGGCTGCTGCGTAGTTTGGATAGACGGGCTTTTAACTACCCAAGTTACACATGTGCACCATTCACGGCGGGCAAAGAATCATTGGTGGCTCTTGTAGAATTTTCCTTAAGGTTTTGAGCTATTTGAAGAAGACTTTGAACCAAACTTGAATTGGGAAAGGCTCAGTGATGCCAGCAGAATGGTATCGTGCAGTGCTGGTCCCCAAAAATCCTGCTGCCAGCATGGGGTGGTTGTATTTTAAAAGCAGGTTCACCTTCTGTAGCTGGGTGAGGAAGGCAGCGTTCCTCTGGTGCCTGGATTCAGCCAGTCAGTTATTAGGAGAGAATGTGTCATGGATGGAAAAGCAGATTCCATTTCACATGCACAAAGATGTTTCACAAATTGTTTAGTTTCGTTGTGAAATGAAAGAAGAACCTTTACATCTTTTTTAAGAAACAACTGTTTCATAAATGTTCAGTGAGGGTTGAACACTTGGGTCCTCTCCCTTCTTTTGCTGATTCTCTGCTCTTTTTCCATTTTAGCTCCCAAGTCTTGAGAAATCCTCTCAAAACTTTTTACCCCAATGGTTTCATTTAGTTCTGAGTATATGGATTTTACTGAAAGATTTCCTTGCCAAAAAGGCATTTTTTCTCTCCCTGCTCCTCATTCTTTCCACGTATTTATACAGTAGCATGAGGCAAGCGAATCTATTTACACATAAAGCCAATATTGCATTTCGTTGATGGTGAACATCCCTGTCCTTGAGCTGAGCTTGGAGCAGGGCAAAAAACGGACATGGGGGCCACTGTAGACATGTCAAGAAAAACAAAATGTTTTCTGACAATTGCAAAGCAAAAAAAAAGGCATGTTCTGCTCTAAATCAGCAACATGATTAAACCTAGAGCTGCGTTTGAGGCCTTGACCTCAGTTATTTTACCCTTTCCCTTGCAGGGAAGTACCCTTGGGCCATTGACTGATCCTCTATTGAATGGGTTACAGACCCCTGACATATCTTATTTCTGGCAGTGGCCCTGAACATAATTCTTTGTTTATAGGAGCCTCTGAGAAAGTTACATGAATATGTAGACTTTTAAAAGTAAAATTAAAACCTGAAGCATTTCATTCCAATCAGCTTAGTAAAATGTATTCTCCATGGGTGGATGGAGAGAGTAGCCACAAGAACATGCTACATTAACTTACCTTCATACGTATACATGTATTTGTATATATGGGGCAATTATACCCCAGCAATCTACTGTGGAGTACTAGCCTTTAACCAGACCAACAAAACATAATACAAATCCTTGTTTTTATAGTGTTCTTGAACTTACTCATTATTCTGTTCTATAAAATCTTGTTATTAATTAAATGGGCTGAGGCATTTTGAGACATCCATTTTTTGAAGACTATTTTTAAAATGAAAAAAAAACCCCCACTGGTCAGCAGAACAAAGCCATCATGAGGAACCCAGCTCCCCTCCCATTTCTGACAAGGTAACCTGCCTCCCCCAGGGTCAGTAAGCATTTACAGGTGCAGATAGGTGCCTACTGCCAACTTTTTAATGATGCTGCTTAGCTGAGGGGTGCAGCAGCAGAGTGGGAAATGAACTCTCACTTCCCACTTGGATTTTCAGCCTTGCACTAAGCATCCTGCTGATGAAATTCCCAAAACTCTGATCACCTTGGGGAGCGGTTTTTCAGAAGCCAGCCATCGCAGCGAGAAGCCGTGTGAGCTCAGAGAGGCTGGAGAGCTGTGCACAGGGACCTGCTGTGCTGCTCCGGTGCCTCTCATGCCTTGGAGCCTGTCCTGATCCCTGCCCTGAGCCAGTCTCGGAGAGAGCTGCCCGAGGCGGGTCCTGCTCTTGCAGAGCCTTGTTCCTTCCTGCCTCCCGTGCTCTGTGCTGTCAGTCCTTCCTCACCATAACGATGTCACTGGGATCTTGGCTTTCGTGGAGCATAGTGTCCTGCCTCCTCCTCACCAGCCGCCGAGGTCTGACCTGGGCCTGAGCAGGGTGCAAGGTGTTTGGGGGTGTCCCCTGGGAGATGGTCTCTGAGCTCCTGCTCACTGGAAGGCTGGGGTAAAGTCCTTCACTCAGGAACAGCATCAGTGTTTGGGCTGTTCAGGAGCTGAGGGTGGGCGAATCTTACATGCTCTGGAAATGCAAACAGTGGGCATTGGAGGTGCCAGTTTTCAGTAGGTTTAAATCAAAACGCCCCTTAAGGATTCTGGCCTCAAATTTTCAGAATGCTGTGGAGGTCTGTGCCCTCTCATTGCCGCGTGCCAGAGGGATCACCTGCGAACTCAACACATAAGAATTCAGCACAGCAGTCCCCAGGGAGTTCATCGGCTGAGCACATTAACCTGTGTCTGAGACCTTACCCAGCCGGCAGATTCACAATGAGTGACAAGTATAAAAGACCATTTACTTTCACCTTTTTGGAAAATTTTTAAGATTCTGTTTGAAAAAAGATGCTTCTAAAAAAAAGGGGTTAAAATTGAATGTTGATATTCTTCCACAATTAAAGAGGCTGCTGGCTTGATTGAAGCAGCATAAATGAATGGCCCGGGAAAGGTGACAATTAAGGAAATAAGGATAAATTAGTTGATCTGAGCCTGCAGGTGGTATGAACTGATTTCACTTGGAGTGCCCTGACTTGCATCAGCTTAAGAATCTAGTCCTTATCTATGTGCCACATGAAAGTTAGGTAATTTTGTTTGTATATTTCACCAGAAAATATGTTTTAAAGTGCAGTTTGGCAATGACTCAAGCAGCGATAGCACATTCAGGTAGGTCTTTTTGTCTGTTGATTTTTTTTTACTCATACAAATATTTGAAGTACATGTTGAACAATACAAAATAATGGTATCCAACAACAGACAGGAGGGTTTCTGTGGAGTCCTGCAACTCCTGGCTTTGTCAGCTTTTGTTTTCAGGTTCATGTTACGATGGCAGATGGGGTTTTTTTGCCCACATGGTTTGGATTGCAACACGACATCCTCCGAGACCATTTTTGTCATTTTTGCAGACTCTCTCCGAGTGTTCCACTGTGGCTGATGAAGAGGCAGGACATCCTCTGTGCCTGCAGGAGTCCTGGGAATGGCAGACCCAGGATTCAGGGTCTCAGCAGCCCTGAATAAGCTTTCTGTTGTGTTTTCAGTAGCACCAGCAGGGCAGTGTTGTTTCAAGTTTTGGAGATTCACCCGCAGTGATGCTGTCCCGCACTGTGCACTTTGCGGGGTGGCTGTGGGGGAGGTGGAAAGGAGAGCCTGAGCAGTGGCAGCTGCTGTTTGCAGGCAGCAACTCCACTTTCCCTGTGTCCAGGGACACTCCTCTCTTTAGTGTGGATTCAAAAAGTGATGTCTGTAAACTCCTCTTCCACAGACGTTGCTTCACGTTTCACCTGCCTTTGTCTTCAGACCAGGCTGCAGCCTGTTAGGAGCTACTTTTGACTTACCCAGGACTTCGGAAATTATTAGTTTTGGAGCCAGTTTATCACCCTGAACAGGTGGAAGAGATCATCAACAATTTTTAATCAGCTTTGAAAGTGGATGTAGTTGATCCAAGAACAAAAAAGCATTCACCAAGTACTAAATCCAATCAACCGTGGGTGACTGATTACTTTTAGCTTCCTTAATTGATTGACTGTGGCATTTCTATGAAGGAGTTATTCTGAGACCCAAGGAAGTCCACACAAGTGTTTCAATTCTCGGAATGACTTGTAAGTGATGTGTTAAACCTGTGTTTGACTTCAGCAGTGCCGTGTATGATAAGCCAAATGCGCAGATGGGTGTGCAAGAGCTCTGCTGGATTAATGGGTGGGTTTTTCTTCTTGTTTAGTAACAAGTTAAATGGTGGAAGGCATAGGTTTATGGATTCTTTGACAGAAGTTTGAGGAGTTTTTCCCACTTAAAAGCTCCTGTAATCCTGCCTAACAGCATCTAGCAATGGAGTTTTCAAAAAGGGGCTCCTTTCACCCCAACAAACTAGCACAAAATCTACCTGTGTCCATCTGTGTGTAAGTGAAATTGCCTTTTACACACACACGTGCATGAAAAGAGCTTTGTTCTGGCTGGCTGTCGTGGTGCAGCTCTGAGCACTGTTCCTCATCTCACCTCCACTGTGTCTCTGTGGCAGAAGTGCCCTGCTGAGGACACGTTTGACACTGCACTGACATGCTGAGTCTGCAGGGCCTGCTCTGGAGGATGTGGCCTTGAGCTCGCTGTGCATGGGCTTACCTGTCCCAGGGCCACCCTTAGGACACAATTCAGGCAGGCTTTGTAACACCAAAGTCAGATTTTTGCTGGTACTTTACCTTGCTGACAACTACTTTCACTTGCACAACTGAAAATGAGCCTGTCAAGTCCTGAGGTATGACTTCCCCAGCAATGTGTTCTAGGGCAAATCATTAATGTCATTATTCTTTTATTTTCAACACAATAAGACAACTCCAGCTGGCAACGAATGTGCATAATACAGAGGGATGCCTTTGGTATGATACAGAGCAACCTGTCAGAAGGTGACTCAGATCCAAATAAAGGAGAAAGCCCTCATTGAACAGGGCTCAGTCATCACCCTCAGCTCTCAGACGTGTCTGGTGGTGGGTTGGGACCAAGGCTCTTGTGGGCTGATTGAGAACTTTTTAAAAAATGTTTCTGAACCTGGGAATTTTAGCTACAATCAGAGTCCTTGGGAGCAATCACATTCCCTGTAAAGCAGAGACTTATTCCTGGGTCAACCTCTTTTCTCTAGTAACAGTAAGAAATCCCTTGGGAATATTGTAATAAAAAATAATTCCTTGTTGTCATAAAACAACATAAATAACTCACATCAATCTGTTCCTGAGCTTGGCTTGAGAGCTGGGGTGGGACTGGTGACGTATTAAAATGAAAGAAATTCAGTTGGTAAAATACTTTCTCTGGGGCCACTTTTTACTTGTGAGTAGGGGTAGTCTGGTTAAGGAAAAAGACAAATACAGTGCTGACATTGCATTTTTTTGCTACCCTGACTTTCAGCTGCATTATTTTTGCTTCCGTCTGTGGGAAATGCAACTGGTTGTCTTGAACATGACCTTTTCAAGGTGTATAAAACCAGCAGTGGTCAATGTGTATCTAACCTTTGCCAGCTGTGGAAATTATCCAAGGTGTATCCTAGCTGCCCAGCTGCTGGGCATCTTTTAATTGCAAACAACAATTGCACGGCTCCCCTGCTCTTGGCTCCCCAGCCAGGCCAGCAGCTGCTCGGAAGGGGAGAAAGAACTCACAAGGAGCCAGTTCCCTGAGGATACAAGGTCATTTTTCCCTCTTTGGGCTGGGTAGCAGGTCTGGGAGTTGTTACGGTATCAGGACATGTAAATGCTGTCTCCTTGGGAATAAATAGCTAAAGTGACTCAAGTCCTTGCTGGCCTCACTGTGCTCCCAGGCTCAGCTAGGGATGCGCCCCAGTCCTGTGTGTCCTGGGACATCCCAAGGGATGATGTTCCTGGGCTCAGATGCCGGGGAGCAACAGTCCTGGTGCTTTTGTGGTAGGTATGTTTTGTATCACAGCAAGCCTTTAGTTTGGCATTTGCTTGGGGAAAGCAGCAAACAACAAACAAGTGTGGCTTAAATCAGAAACACCTGCAAAATTATGCAGAGTTTCTATGTGTGTTTTAAATGAAAGTGGGGGCATATTTTTTCTTGGCTTACAGTTTTGCAGTCTGTTGAAAAATTACATGGTCTCCCATTCCCTCTTTCCGAAGTTAATTGTTGTCAAACCCTGAGCCAACTGAAATAAGCTTTTGTTACTCACAGTGGAGGAAGAAAAGCTGAGCAGGATCTGTCTGTGTTCTGAAAGCACACACGGCCGGTTCTGGGCCGGAGCTCTGGTTTGTATTGCCTTGATCAAAGAAAGCAGATAGAGCAACAGGCAAAGCCAGGGCCTGGGCTGGGCTCTCAGCAGAGTCAGTAGGTGCACTTGGCAGGTTTTACCTGACATTCTCCTCTCTCCAGAAACCTGCATGTTTTCATTACATTAACTGTTAATTACTCCCCACGCTGTTACCAGCAGTGCCAATACTGAGTTTATTCACCTGTGCTTGGGTCTCCAGTCCCTCCACACACTCATGATGCAGACAAACCTCAAGTCAAGCTTTGTCTGAAGAAGTCCTGGTTTATTGGTTTTCTGATTGCTTCTTTCCCAGATTAATCATATTTCCCATTCTTCAGCTCCCATTTATGTCTGGGTTTTTTTCTTTTCCATCATTAAACCTCCCTCATCCCCTGCTCTTGAATCTCCACTGGTGAGGAGTTTCCCTTTTCCCAAGACCTGGAAGCACTGTGATTTCCTGGCCAGCCCCAGCACAGCAGTGTCAGGACTGGAGAGGCTTGTGCTTGTCACGATGACACACGTGGAGGGCATCACTACGGTCTCTACTGCAGATACAGATGCTATTCAGGAAAAAAATGAAAAGCAGCTCTCCTTAAATTACTGAGGAAATGAAGACAATGTGCTGCCGGGCACTGGAACGCTTCCTCCCTTTGTCCTCTGACAAAGCGTTTGTCAAACACCAGGCACGTTCCGCCGTGTGTGGTTCGTGTCCTGAGGAGGAATTTGCCCCCCGTGTGTGACTGAGGAGCATTATGTGGTATTGTCAACACACGCAGGGCTGCCCAGGCACTTCCAAGTGTTCACGTAACCCAAAGAGCTCCCTAGCACAAGAAAAGCCACCAGATGATTTTTGTAATGTTAACTCTTATTTTCTTGCTGGAATAGAAATCTTTTTGTTCATTCATCCTTTTCCTTATTGGGTCTAATTTTATTGACTGTCGAACAGACTTGTACCAGTGCTAAGCCCTTTCTGCTTGTATTAAAAAGGGATTTCCATGGACTTATAAGCTTACCTTTTTGAATCAGAATGCCACGTTGGTTTATCTCATAATCTTTAATATCTCATTACCAGCAGGAACGGCGTATGAAACCTTAAATTGAGCAACTGAAGGTCTTAGTTGTGAACAAATTGTGTTCCTTGTAAAGTCTGAATCTGAGCAGAATATCCCCCTTGCCTCTCCCATAGGTAACTGCATGAACTGCATTCAAGCCTGTAGATGCAGTGACTTGCAGTGCAGTATTTACCAAGGGCAGAATCAAACTGGTTGGATTGGAGCTGCTTTGCTTCATTTGTTTCATTTTGCAGCTTTTTCTTTCCCCTTTGGCATCATTGCCGTGTCCTGCGGCTTTGGTTCAAGTGGAACCCAGCTCAAGCAGCTGCCTTTCAGCTGTGTGCTCATTTGTAGATGATATCTGATATCGATGGTGCTGCTCTTTTTGTTTATGTATCATTTTGTAAACTAAATGGTATTGTTTTAATGGGTTTGCTGAAGAGCACAGCCAAGCATTCAGCTCATGAACTGTCCTCTTTGATTCATTGCTATTTGAAATTCAGTGTGTGACTGAGCAACTGAGTTGCATGGAATTTTTTTCTTTATGTTGCCTGAATCAATCAAACTTTCTCAGTGAGAAACTGTAATTTAAAAGAAAAACACGCAAAACTGAAAAACCCTATTTATATTCTAAGGCCTGGATTTTTAGGAGTGCGAAGCAGCGTTAAAGATGGCTTAAGAAGTCAGCTGGAGTTTTCCTGGCATGAAATAGCACAGAGTTAGTGCAGTTTGTCTTACAGCACTTTAGTTCAGTCCCAGCATTGTAAGCAGGTATAAATCTGAGCAGCCCTGATGAGTGAGGAGGTTGTCTCTGCTTCAGTCTGGGCTCCAGGCTGTGAAAAGCTGGTCTGAAAGTAGGAGGCAGCTGGGACAGAGCTGCAGCCAGGCTGAGAAACACAAAAGGGAGGCCAAGAAAGAGGAGGAGAAAAAAGACAGAGGAAAAACTTCTAACACAAAAAACATGGAAAAAGAAACACACTACAAACTTTTTCAAAGTGGAAAATTTGCTCGTTTTTAGAGTTGTCGCAATGAAAAATTAAGTCACACATTAACAGTGTTCATTTTTCTCTGGTGAATTAAAATCACATAACTATGTTTACTAAGCGTCAAAAGAAAAGATAATCTAAGAACATAAAGTTTGTTGTGTGTTAAGGAGTTCAGAACACAGACAATGGACCCAAGACATCCCTGGATGTGGCCTGAGGAGTGGATGTTTGTAATGCATTGCATATGTCCCTCCACGCACATCTGATCTGGGGCTGGCACTCTGTGCTGTTATTTCACTTGATTTGTATATTTTAAAAGCCCCAGTTCCTTCCTCACTGAAGATGAGGAGATTATTTTTTATATTTGTTTTAACTGGACACAAGTAAAGCAGATTCCTGACAAAGCAAAAATCCAAACATTTTTCTTTCTGTTGCTTTTTAGAGAGCAAATATTTTTAAGGGTTCAGAGGACTCTGCAAGTCAAGTATCAGAACTGGGAAATGAGAAAAGGTGGGAGATAGAGGGGAATTTGTGATGAAAAAGAATAACAGAGTCCTGGCTGGGGAAAACAACAATAATGGATATTATTGCCTTCTGGGTAGAATGAAAGGACTGAGCCCTTGGCTGGTGTTAATTGGTCCAGCTCCTCTAAAGTTGGTAGAGGATTGATTCACAGCAGTTGTAATCCTCAAGTTAAATCCCAGCCCCACTGGGAGTTTTATCATTGTCTTCAAAAGAAGAAAGATCGTAACCTGTGTTATTTTATTCAGTTACCCAGTGAATCTCTTAACAGCAAAAGAACTGGGCTCAGCCAGCTCTTCCCTGGGGGAGGAGAGGGGTTCAGACTGCTTTAGGAACTAAAAATGTGGAGCTAGCACTCTGTAAAAATTGTCAAAAACCTTCCAAACAAGCCTTTGTCTAATCTTGGTAGTTGGTGTTTTTTCACAGCTACTATTCAAAACTGCTGAACTGCAAAATTTTCAAATCCAAGCCAGGTGAAAACTTCAGCTTTTGGCTTGTTTCCTAAGAAGAGTTTGGGTCTGTGTCCAACCTCCAGCAATGAGTGCTGTGTTTTCACACGGCCGTGGTAGACAGCCGAGCTCCTGGTTACAGCCGCAGGAGCACATGCACAGATCTCATTTTCACTACGTGGTGTGCATGGGAAGCTGTTGTTCATCCTGGCTTATCAGAGGAAAAATTCAAGGAATCCAAATGCTACTCTAAAGCGTAAACCAGGCCAGGTGATGGGGGATGATGAGATTTAATGTCAGGAATGACAAAAAGTACAGTCTTTGGCTGGACTAAACCTCCACCTGATGGAGTCAATGTGGGATTGGCCTTTGGCTGTCCCTGTGCACCACTGCTGAGATTTCAGAGACGCTACAGGCCACACAAACCCTAAGGGACAGAAAAACAGCATAAAGCTCCTATTTTGCATATTTTGTGGTTTTTTCCCATGGCTTGTAACTATTGAACCATCAGAAAGCTGCTTTTAGGTTGCTATTCAGACTTGGTTTGGCAGTTTCAGGCTTAGCCTCCTAATTAACTACGTGGAGTTGCAACCTGTGTATGCAGAATATTGACACATTCCTAATTATCTTACTCATGTATGCTGAATTTAAGATACTAAATTCAACATCCCTTAGGAATAACTTGGCTCTGTTCCTCAGGCTCTGACTGAAACAGTGCAAGGAACATCAAAATCCCACTGTCAACACCACGCAGATACGCACAAAGCCAAGACAAACTCCCCACAGAGCCCAGCACACATCCGTACACGGCTGCACGGGAAACAGGCACAGAAAAGCAGTATACACATGGCTCAAAGATGAGGATATTCCTGGGGAGGACTAACTTTCTTGCTCTGAGTCCTTTTCCTGAAAATTCGGGAGGTTTTTTGTTGTAAAAAAGAAATGACTGGATAAAAGTGAACTCCCCTTTGTCCGAGAAATGTGGTCTCTTTAGGTGGCATTGACAAAATATCTACTGCTTGGGGATGTTCTGTTCAAAAGTAGATTTAAAATTAGAATAGAAGCTTTTGGCAGGAATTCACTTGGTTTTTATGTGTTGAAAATAAGCCAGAATAGTAACTGCTATGCCAGAATAGTGGTGTTTTAAGGGCTTTCATAAGGTAAAAGAGAACAGAGAGAATTTTTTTGTCCTCTTGTTGTTTTCTTTGTATTTTTCCATTTTCTGGTGACCCTTTCCTCTAAAACAGTTTCTCAGCTTTTACTCCACGCAGTTGTGGTCTTCTCAACTTTACCTTTAGTTTCTGTTTTATTTTCCCTTTGTTCCTGTACTGACTTTGTAACTAGATTTTCAATTCCTTTCTTGGTCAGATTGCTGCCAATCCCTGTAGTGTCTGAGAGCTGCAATATTTCATCCCATGATTGTTTTCTGTAGTTGTATACCAAATGCAGGCTGCTGTTGTGTTTGATGAGAAGTGAGCGGTGGTGCACAGCCATCATTATCTGAGAGCTCGCTACAGACTTCCTAGTATTGGCAGCATTCTTGCAGAAGTGCTAGTAGCAGAGGTGAGGGTAAGGCTCATGCCTTCAGCTGTAGCTTTCCAGCTCTAGACACCTTTGGGGGCAGGGGAAGGATAGGAAGAATAGGAGAAGAATAGGGGAAGAGTATCTAGCAAGAGAGCAGGATGAGTAATTATGGTGGGGAGAGCTTGTTTGGGGGTGCGGGAAGGGAGACTGGCCTTTTGGTCAGCTTGAAATGATGGCCTGTATTCTCTGCCAAGCCACATCCCTTCTCCTTAAAGCTCTTAGCTGTTTAGTCTGTTCTCAAACAAGCAATTGTTTTTTCTGTTTGAATGTGAAAATAAAAAACAGAGAGATCAGAACTATATATTAAGATTCCACATTTTTTTTCCTTTACGTGCATGGTCACAGCAACCCTAAGTTTGTGAATAGATGGGCTGAGACCTCAAAGGTGTTTTACTTGCAAATTTTATCCAGGAATTTCATTTAGGATTTATTAGTGAAGAGCACTTTGGGGCTTGCCTGTGTAACAGAACTGTCCAGGCATCAGATTAACTTTGTATGGGGACAGGAGAGTTGAGGAGAGCACAGGCCCTTGTGACATCCTGTCCTTCCTCTCTCTCTCCTGTTGTTCCACCAACCTACCCCTGTGATGGGGGCTGCCTAGAACCTGGTGGAGAAGCCATGACTTAGGATACTCTTGTAATTCAGCATAAATCAGCACCACACTCCTGTCAGTGAACGTGAGCAACTGGAATCCAACAGCAAGACAGTTCAGACTGCAGATGCAGACTGGAAGCCATTCAACACCAAATTGCCACAGACTTCAATAAGGACAGGCAAAGAGCTGGAGTCAAGAATAGCCTGGCACACGGATCCTTCTCATGGCTCCTACTTAGCTGGCTCTGGAGAAATGGGTCACCAGATTGTGGAACACTGCTGCAGCTATCACTGCTGGTAAATAGTTGAAGCCCCTTTAATTCTGTCCAGCTTAGGGGAGTTAAAAATTCCATCACATCACGCCACAGCTTCCTCTTCGTGCTGCACAGGCACTCCATAAATCCACGCAGCTCTCTCACTCTTATCTGAATCACAATGCAGTTATTAAACAAATTGTAAGTCTATTTCATATTCTTTTTACTACTTTGAAAACTGCACAATATAAGGCTTAATAAAAGCTGAATGCTCCAAAACTGCTCTTAGAACTGAAAATATGACTACATCAAAAGACTTTACAAGGGCAGGATTTTAATGGCTGAATAATACGCTGGAACAGAGCAGTAATTTCTTCTCGAATGCCGGGATGAATTATTTATGCTTTGACAACATTATGTGTCTCTAAAGCAGCTTTTAGTTATTCGCCTATTGGAGGACACAGCTGATCCTGCTGCCCACTCTTGTAATTACATTAACCTCTTGACACTACATGACAAGCTTTTCCTGTGAACTGCGATCAATAGCCCATAACTGCTACCTATTTAATAGGGCCATGGTTACACTTCAGATATAATTAGCTCTTTCCCCCTTCCTCTTTTAACAGAGTGTGGAAAAAGCCCATGTTGTTTAAATTAAAAAAAAAAAATACACACAAGAAAATAAAGGCTGTTAAGGAAAAGAATAAAAGCATTCAGATCTCTGAATAGGCAAGTAATATGTTCCCTGAGTTTGGTTCAGAAATGTGCAGCCCTTCCATTAGTTCACATCTGCGTCCGAAAGGAACGGGAAGCCATAGCACGTGAGGACCTTTAGGAATCAATTACAGAAGTGTTGGTACAGGTGGGCAGGGCTGTGACATGATAGAGCTGAAGCACACGCTGGTAACGAGATAAAGGAGCTTCGTTTCCTCTCTGTTTCCACCTAGCTTTCACATGCCATTGCATACCACTGGAGCTACGCTGTCTCAGGGATATATTTAGAGTCAGATAAATACTTACAGGGTTTGAAATGAGTGTTTGACTAATTGTGCTAACACTTTTAAACAAGTAACGCTTTCTTGAAGCTAATCTTTTTGCTGTTATGGGCTGTTTGAACAGACTAATGAATACAATATGAAAGAGATTGATCTTCATCTTGATGTAATAGAAATTACCTGTCCAGGGGCCTTTAAAACACCTTTTCCTTCCTTGATCTTTAGGTAGGTGGCCATGCTCATGCCATTGGCCCAGACAACACTGCCCCAATTGTAATTTAAAAGTTTATATTCTCTACTCCAAATAATTCTTTACATTTTCATGTGCTACTTTGCAAAATGGCCTTCAGGAACTAAAGAGGTTTTGTGGGGTTTTTTGATTTTGGTTTTTGGTTGTTGGGTTGAGCACTTTATGCTGCTGCTCATTTTAAGGGAACAGGATAAAAGCTTGTAATTAAATTTTATAACTTTTTTTTAAATAGGCAGTTTGCAAGAGTTTTATTCTTTCAGTCAGGATCCAAAGAAATCAAGCTGATGAGCTTCTTTCCAGATCCTCCAAGGGACTTCCCGTCAGGTTTGCACCAAGAACAATTAATGCTATCAAAACATGACAAGGCAATATTGGTAGTGAAAGAACCTGAGTGGTTTCTCTCATCAGAAACATATCTCTCTAGATCTGTGAACCCTTTCAGTTGGGCACCTCTATGTTTTTTAGGAACCTCACTCGAATTTCAGTCCTTTTGGAGTTAGATGCTTAAACTGATGTAACATCTGGGCCTTAGGATGAGCTTCCCTTTGAAATTACTGGAAAATATTCTTTACTTGCTTGACTTCACTGGCAGGAAATGGTTTTTTGTGAGCGTACCTGTTGTGGCAAGTTTTTTAAAATGCAAAAATTACAGACTCGAACTTCAGCTTGTAAGTAGTTATTCCCAAACCTTCAGCTTATAAGTAGTTATCCTCTAAAGAAAATACATTCATCAGTAGTAAAAATAATAGCTTTTGTTTACCTGTGTTTGCACACTTTACTGACTTAGGTGGTGCTAGAAATTGTGGACATTGCCGAGGCCCTGGGAGGCCTCCTGACCCTGATCGTGCCTTGCTGTCACCAAAACAGAACCTAAACTGCTCTGTGACGTTGGTTCTCTGGAATAAGGGTGAGGTTTGATGATTAACAGTATGTAGTCCCAGGAAGGCTTAGCTTTGCCTAGTAAATATTATACTTCCTATTTCAAGACTATAACAAAGCCATGGTTTGCCCTGCCCTCAAAAGCTCAGAATAGAATAATAGATATGAAGGCATATTTCTGCTATAAAAACTTCCTTATCAGTGTGTGCAGTTGCTATCTGGACACATTTTTTTTTCCAGCATAAACAGATTAACAGAACTGTTAATATTCGTCTAAATTAGAGTAATAGCCCTGTTTGAGATGGTAACTAGATGCTCCTGGGAATAGCACTGGAGTAATCAATCATAAAACAAAGATTCCAAGGAAACTCTGAAACGCCTTCCCATTTCTCCCAAGAGACAAAAGACAAGAAAGAGAAGAGCTGAATAAGCAGTTAATAATGTATAATGAGTTAGAAGTTTAAAGTTTATGATGATTCATAATTATTATAAGAAACTAGTTTGTCAATTCATGAATTCAAGACAAGCTTGTATTCCTGCTGCTGCCTATTGCCACTCGTTGTAGCTGTGAGGTGTTGTACTGCCTTTCAACAGAACTTCATTTTTGGAGACATTTTTTCTTTCCTTCAGCATGTCTGTCAAGTAAGCAAAGGGTTTGGCTAGGTTTTCTGTTCCTCCTCCTTAAATTTATAAAAAAAAAGAATGCCAGTCAGATTTTCTAAGATATTTTTGGTAACAGAATTTCCCTCGCACAGATTTGTTGATCCCAGTAGCTGACAAGGTGTGTTAAAGCAAGTTCTTATAAAACTGGTGTCCTAAGAAAAATGATAGATTATCTGCTTCTCTGCAGAAGGCAGACATCCTCTTTTTACGACTTCTGAGTGTGTCTGAGGTTCTCAAACGTGAACCTCTTGTAACCTTGACAATCTTGAGAATGGAGTGAAGGAGACAAGAAGTAAAGGACCTGAGGGGAGGGCAGGGAAAGGAGGAGGAGAAGGGAGGGCGCTTCTCAGAGCAGGGCAGAAGCAACCACCACAGCAGCTGAATGGATCGGTCTGTCTGAGACACTGACATTTGGGAATGTATCAAATGAGAAAAGGATCATTTAGCAGCTTACTAATTTCCACAATTAACAACCCCTGCATCCCAGATGGAAACAGTGATAATTTTCCTACTATTTTTGTAGGTTAGTTCTGGTAAGATGTTAGAAGATCTCAGTCTTTCTTTGGGGATCCCCTTGTGTTGTTAAACATGTCAGTTACAGTTTGTCTACCAAAGAAACTCTCATCTATTTAGAAAAAAGGGAATGTTTCCTTATTCCCAGTTTACAAAGTAGGAATTGAGGCACATTTGAGAAGTAGTTATTTTATTAAAGGTCACCCAGACAGTATGTGACAAAGCCAGGAACAGAAGTCAGGACCACAAACCTATTCTTTAATGACAAGGATGTCTTTCTTTCTGCATTTTTACTGTTTGGAATAGGCTGAGAAACTCTTCCTGACTGTAGATTTGTTAATGGTATTACAAGATTAACGCTAGTCATCTGGCTGGAATTTTCACTAACAAGTCATATCACTACGTGTTTATTTAATATGAGATAACCCTTCATTTTCCTGCTGGCAAATATTTCATTTCAGAGATACTAAGCTGACTAAAGTTGCAACTTGCACGAGTGATATGGAATTCGAAGTTAAACAGCAGACTGTTTGTTATATTTATAACTGATAGCAAAAGGGATTTCAGTTCATAATTAAAAATAAAAAAAAAACAGGAGCTTGTCAGCTCTTCCCTTAAACTGAGGGAAGTCCGCATTGGGAAATGCACAGCATATCCAAAGTATTTAAGCACCTGTTTATTTTCTTGCACACCCATGTGATTAATCTGTGTGCTATCAGCTGGGCTCCCAAACAGTGATTTCCTCAGCTCAGTATTGCACAGAGAAAGGCAGGGCATGAAATGAGAGAGAGCTGCTTCAGTTTTCCTGGGCTTTTCTTTGTGCTACAGCAGCAGGCAGAGTCTGGATTGTTATGAGCAGGGTGTTTCTCATCCTGCCAGGCCTTTTCCTACAACCCCTGCCAATTTGGCCTCACAGTGGGGTACACTGGTCTTTGAAGGCTGAATGAGCTGAGAATGTGGTTTTGATTCATATCTTTAAGCAGATTTGGCACCTTCATCTGACATGGGGAAGGGGAAATGAAAATCAAACCTGGAATCACCAGTATGGCAATGCAAAGCACTCCTGTGAGGCTGGCAAGACACAAAATTGCAGGGTGCTTCTTGAACACAGGCACAAGTCCATTAAAGACAATATTACCCCAGTTTGGGAGCTTCTATTCCAGAGGGCACTGGTGCATTCTTTTCTAGATGGGAGAGTTCAGACACCTTCTAAAGGCACCTGAATAAATAAAATGTCTATGAGTGTTTCACTGAGGTAACACTTGAAGTCAGAGAAAAAGATATTTTCCCTCTTGTGGGGTAACCCACCCATTTGTCTATACATTATTTAACAATGGTCGCCTAAGAATGGCAAGCAAGGGATATCTCATGTCCCCTTTGAGATGTTACAGGAATAGTATTCCATTACAGCATATAGTATCCATAATGGCCTGACAGATACATTCTCTGTATCCAGTGTCCATTTTAAACAGGGAAGGAGAAAAATGGTAACATGATCACACTGTCTGTAGGCTGGGAGTCGGGATACAGCTGGGCTGCTTCTGTTGAAAGAAAAACCTTGAATCTAGCAGAACAATTTGCTCCCAAATTTGTTTTTCTTTTGCATTATCAGGGTTTGTTTGGGGGTTCTTTTTTATGCTTTAAAACTGGATTTCAGCTGCTGCATAGCAGCTGTCTGCAGCAAGCAGGCTGTGAACCACCAGTTGAGGTAAGCAGAGCACAGGCACTCTGAAAAGAAAAAACTGGAAACCTGGGCCCTGTATTTAGATATAAGTGTGAGCTGCCTTCACCCAGGGTGGGTCCAGCCCTGCTCCTATATCCCAGGCAGGAGGGAAAGTCAAAGGGAGAGAATTGCAAGGTCCCTGCAATGCCAGGAGCTGACACTAGCTGCTGAGCATCCCTGTGTTCCCTGGCATGAAGACACCAGGCTGGGCATCCCCTGTGGTTAGAAATCTCCCCGTGGGGCTGCCTGCCCAGACTTTCAGTAGGATTTTCCCCTCATTTATTTCACCTCACATCTGATGTATACTCATATACTCCTATACTTCACATCCAAATCAAGTAGATCAAATTATTATTCCCTAATCTTATCCTCTTATACTTCTCAAGTCTTCTCACTTGATTGTTGTTTAACTCTGTGCAGCCCAGCTAAACCTCCCACAAAATAAAATATGTAAAACTACAGGAAAAGTGTATTTTCAGTGTACTTTCTCCCTTTTCACGGTGTTTATATGCAGCTTCTGATGATTTTTAAATGTCATTCATATTTTAAAATTATTTGATTAAATGTTTCATTAATTTTGCTCGAAATTTAGTTAACTATTGCCATACCTAGCAGTCCCTATCAGGTTGTTTGTTCACTTCAAAACCAGTCCTGCAGTCAGAGGAACTGACTTCCAACTGCTCTGCAAGGGTCTGTGGCACGGATTGCCACAGCGCGTATGGTATTATTTTTGTGTTTTAACTGGATGAACATAACCCTCCTAATCACATTCCTGTGGGAATAATCATGTATAGAAAGCTACGATTTGCTTTCCCAAGCATTGAGAGAAAGACTTATAAAACTCAATTTCCATAGTAATTGTAGAAAGCAAAGGTATCACAGATACTCATATCCATGGAGCATCTTTGTGTTTAAGTTTAAATGAATATTCTTAAGAGATTTCTTTATTTATTGAGCGGTTTTGCATTATTCACCCCACTCCGCTTTTGTCTATGGTCAAAATCTGATTTATCAAGATAAAGCTGTTATTTCCACAGGTAGATGTAACTCTCGATCTGAAAATAAAATGTAATATACTATGGGAAAAGGCAAACTAAGATATATGAGAACAAAGTCTTTGTACAGCATGCTCCAAATTGGCAGGGATATAGCAAGAAATGATGTAGTAAAAAGACTTGGGATTGATTGCTTCCATAAAATTAGCTTTGATCTGCAATGTGATATAACCGGAAGAAAGGCTAGCACAGTTTGGGGCTGCATTGATTGGAACATGTCCTGGAGCAAATAAACCAGAGACTGGGTCTTGTTTTAACTCCTTGGGGTTTTAATGCCATGGGTTTTTCCCCAGACTGGCAGCCCTCAGCCTTTCACAGTGATATCCTGGGGCCTCGATTACTCTGTATGCATCCTCGTGTATTTGTGATTGGGATGTCTTGTAAAGATATCAGTGGCCTGAAAAATACTGATTGAAGAGAAATAAATTGGTCTGGAAAGACTGTTGTATAGAGGTAAACATAAGGTGTTCTGGTAAAATTGCATGTTTATCAGGATAGCAGCTAAGCAGCAAATTAATGCAAAATAATGTAATTGATGTATATAGAAGAAAAACAAGGATTCAGTCACACCATAGAAGCTATGATATAACTAGGAGCAGTAGAATGAACATAAAAAGAAAAACCTAATTTGAATATTAGGAAAAATATTCCGAACTGCCTTTAGCCTTTCAAATAACATCCCAAGTGAGGCTGTGGGGGATTCTTGAAAATTGATCCTATAGGTATTAATTAAAAGAGCCAATAAACCTGCAATCGAGAGCAATCTTATCTCTCCTGGAGGGGTTGCCCTAATGATCTGTGCAATATTTTTTTGTCTCTATCTCCTCTGGCTTGTGCAGATGAAAGAGAAAAGCAGAAGTGATATCTTCAGTACAGGTGGTGACCTGACTGTCGATGGAACATCAAGTCCACCAACCCTGCAGATGCTAAATGGAAAAGGGCAAAGAAAGGAGACACCTGGAGGGGGGAAGAGCAGGAGGCACAAATGCAGTGCCCTGCTGAGAGTACATCAGGGGAAGGAAAGGCAAAGTGCAACAGGGACTTTAGAGAGGAAAAGGAACAGAAACCTGCTTGGAGGTCCAACATGTGCTCCTGTAGCTGAGCCCACTGATGCAATGGCAGCTCTCCAGCAAAACAACACCCAGTGCTTAGGGTCAAATGGTTCAGCAAAGTGCTTGGGTGCTGCCTGAAGGTAAAGGGGGTGCTTTCTTTCCCCTGTTCAACTCTTTTGGCTTTATGGGTCCATGGACTGCCATGGAGGAACACTGAACTCCCATAGACCTCTGGACCCGCCTGTCTGCCTCCACTGTCTTTCCCAGCAGTGGGTACCTGTCCCTCAGGCTGGGGAGACCCCCTCCTGTTTTTATTCATCCTAGGATTTGATGAGAGCACTGTTGAAAGTGAAGAGCTGCTTTACGGACCTGCATACAAAATATATCCATGGATATATATTTTCATGTATTTGAGGGAATCAAGCTAAGAGGAGTGAAGCTGAAAAGTGTTTTCTGAGTGTAGTCGTAAACCAAATAACATATTCCCAAATGTTGTGTTAGGCAAAAGTCAACAGCTGAAGTAGTCATTGTATCAACTGCTGGCTGATATGCACCTTGGGCTTCAATGTTCCCAGTCTCACTGTAAAGGGAATTGTCTGTGTAGGCAGGAGCCACATGCAGTAACTGAGGTGGCTGCTCCCCGTTTGTGTGTCACATGTCTCAGCAAACACAGAAATCTGCAAGATCTCTGTCTCATAGCATGCAGCAAAGCTTTTTCCTGTATAGAACTGGGATTTTTCTCTCCCTTAAGAAACACCAGGTTCTACTCCTGTCTCGCACACAGCGGGAACTCCAGTTCCTGGGGAAGGGATTTCTGCTTGGTTTTGTGTGCATTGCTCAGGTGAATTGCTTGAGAGTGTGAGAAAATAAAGCATCATTTTGTATAATGAACAAGGTTCATTTTGGGAAATGATGAGACTGTACTATCTGTTCAAGGCTGTATTTTTGCAAAAAATCTATGTGATTTAATCTAAATTTTAACAATAGGTAAAGGAATTTGAAATGTAGCACTTGTCATTAACAGTTTGGAAACGCAAAGAAAATTGCAGCTGTTGGTTTGCTGCTTGATTAACATGGTGGTTGTTCTTCATATTTTTCAAATGTTTATGGTTTATTTAATGCATCTTTACTTGTGGGAAGGTAACTTAATTGTTGTACTGCTTTCATGTACCAGAGCTCCTGTTAAATGGATGGATAATGCAAAAATGCCAACAGTAGTGCAGCACTTTTTTTTCTAATTTTCTTCTGAAAGATGGACTCTTATTGCTATCACTTTCCCTTATAATCACATTGGCAGTTGTTTGAAGGTGTGATGGGAAAGCTTTTAAACATGTGAATGTTCCAATTGCCTATGAGTATCAGTGGTGGAAGTGTTTTTGAGGTCATGCAATGACAGATCAGCACTAGTACAAGGTAACTTTTCTGACCAGGCAGCAACTAATTAATGTTGCTTGTGCAATGAGAAATGACTTTCCACGGCAACTGATAGAAATCAACCAATAACGTTAAATCAAAGAATACTGGGAATTTGCCAAGCAAGTGAAGATCACAGATACTCTGAAACAGAAAAAAAAGATTCAATTTCTCAGATAAATGACCTTTGTAGGTTATTCATCTAGGTCCCATCAGAGCAGGTGCTCTAGGTTTCCTCTCTTGATACTCCTCAGAAGAAATTTACTTTGTTTTTCCCTACCTGATAGCTATAGTCTTTTAGAGGATATTTGTTTTTAAGCCACAGCCTCTGTTATTTCCTTTTGCTGCCTGAGCTTAGTGAGAACTCTGTGCCTCAGACACGCAATAAAGCCCAGTAGCAGAGGAAATAACAGCGCAGTTAACCTCCTTAACACTGATAATAAATAAGCGCTAATAAGATATGTACCAGGGTGGCAATTGCCCTGACATAATGAAATGCACTAGTTTAAATAAGTGGTAGCTGGTGTCATCATGCTTTTCAGTAAAGAACCTGTGCAGGCACTATATTTTCTGGGTAATTTATGTGTCAGGTTTTGTAGGCAGCTTAGCTGCTGTCAAGACATTAAGTCCAAGTGGCCCAGTTTTCATAAATTCTTGACACCGAGCAGAACCCTTTGTTTTTACAGGTGCCTATCTCTGATCCGAGCTGTTTCTTTAAAAATATTGCCCCAGTTGGGGGTGCTGAGCATTCTTAGAAATCCAGTCTCTGTCTTCTTCCTTTTTGCTTAAACTGCATTTCACTGGATTAAAGCCAGCTCCATTGAGGATCTCGCTCTCCAGTTGCTACCGTGATTCTTGATAGAACACAACGTCTCTGCCATCAATTTAGGTCCTTGCAGATCAAATAGCCCTCTTCATCTCGCCCCACTGACAAGTTATCATGACAACTGCGTAGATATACACACTGGAACTGGAGAGGAAGTTTACTTCATTGTAAAGCAGTTCTTCAGGGTGGCTTGGTGAGGCGTTTTGAGGGAAAGGTTAAGGTTGTCTTTGCAGCAGGCCCAATCCAGGAAAATGCAAAATGCCCCCCACCAAATACATTGTCTCACAGCTTGGGCACTGCTTGGAGCAACTCGTGCTGTAATTGAAAAAAAAGGATACTGAGTAACCAGGAGATGTTTATAAGTACCAATATTAATTAGACAATCATAGTTTATAAAAGCCGCATGAGGATGTGATTTGTGAATCGTAACTAAGTCTCAGGGATTGTGCTAATTTATTATGGTTTGGAAATAGAACTGTAAATTTGTAAGCCTTGTGCCTCATTATTGCGATTATTATTTTTTTTACTCCACAGTTCCCTTGACACTTATTGTGTTACTAAAGACAAGCATAATAATACTAGAAAATGGTCATGTTTTATCTCTGCAATATTGCTGGCAAATTGAGACAGCATGGTAGTGAAATCATAGAAGAAGTTTTCTCTGAAGTGCCCATGCCTTTGGTTTATGGAGCTTGTTAGATTTTCGTCATTGCTTGGTTGCAAAAAAACATCTGTTCCTGCTTTTGGGAAATATTTGTAGCACTTTTACAGCAGGATTTAATTACTGCCAGTGAATGGTGGTTGGGTGCCATACAGTACTAAAAGATTTTTATCTATGCTCCTCTATATCTATGAAGTGTAAATGACAAATAGGAACACTATTTAACCGTGACTGTAGTAACAAAGGCTACTTGCTGTGAGAGTATGTGGTGAGAGAGTTCAAATGTTGGTCAATACTCAAAGGATTGGGTTTCAAGAGTTGCTCACAAAGTGATGTGATTTGTTTCATTTTGAGCTCCATACCAGAATGCAGCTTGCTAAATCCTAAAACTATTAGCCACAGTAAAATCTCTAACATGAACCTTGAGTGAATCTGAGGTACTGGGAACTTTCTGAGCAGATGCAGTCAGTGTTGCTTATGGTTTTTTAAAGTGCTGATCACTCTTTGCTCTGAACACTCTGCTTTTGTTGGAGCTTTGTTTTAATAAATGATTTTGTTAGGTTTTAGTCATCCATCTGCTGTTTGGGAGAGATCTTAGACATTTCTGTTATCATGAAGATACAATCTGATTTTTATACTGTCCGGAAAGGGGGGCATCTCACTCCTCTGGAAATATCTAATGCATAAATGTGACTGATGGCATTTGATTACAACAATTTCTCTGCTAATTAGGGAGAAGCACAGTACCTGAGGCAGCAGTAATGCCAGCTTTGGCTCCCTCCCTTCTCTTCAAAAAGCTTACACCGCTCTGATTTTTTAAAGCCTGCCTTCTCTCTGTTCTACTAGAAAAATAAGCCTTTTCTCACATCTGATGACTTCCCTCATTTGAGTTATTTGTGAATTCTCTGAACTCTTCATCCTTGTCAATTGTAATAGCTCCAGAGAGAGAACCAACAGCAGGTCCTGCGTTCTCTCGCAGAGTGGGTGTCTCCAGCTGAATAGCAAAGAGGATGACTTTGCAGGCATAAAGCCAGCCTTGTCACAGATGTTCACGAAGCTCCAGTTTGGCCTGGGGAATCTTTCTGCTGCAGCTCCCTGCTCTGCTCACACCCTTTTTGTACAGTATTTCCATGAGAAGGAAAGAGCCCAGCTTGGCTGGCAGGGGCAGGCCTGGGAATTTGTGGAGAAACTCTTGAGTACTTATGCATGGGACATTACATATGGAAATCATGATGTTATTACAGCTTACAAGAAACATTTATATTAGGGTGGCACCCACATGTTCTGCTCTACATTTATGTATGCAAATAAGTGACAAAGCATTTGCAGTTTGCAACTGAGAACCAATTTTTTTTTCTTTAATCTGAGTCCTCATTCAGTTCCTGCAATGACCTAGCTGTGGCAAAGGTTCATACCGTGGTATTTGAAAATAGTTTCAAGCACCTTCAATGTATTTTAGCAATACTGACATGCCTGCACAGGCAAGCAGACACAGTCTGGACTTTCTTTATACCAGAAAAAAAGCGTATTTGCTGGTTTATTTTGTGTATAATTCTGGAATTGAAACAAGCCATAGCCCTGGGGACATCTTACATTGTGTTTGCATGGGGCTTTTCTCAGCACAGACACTTGGAACCCCAGCAGACACTCTTATGCTGGCAAAAGCTTCATGTGTCAACCTTTATTTTCCTTAAAAATTCTTGGAATTCAAAATCCAGTCATCCTGCCCTTTCCCTTGCTTTTGGCTCCTAATGCTTTGCAGAAGGTTTGGTGATGGATTGGTGTGTCTGGGTGTTTGTTACACACTGATGTGCAATAGCCTGTGCAGGGTTAAGGCTTCAGAGAGATGGAGAAATCCTCCCTCAGCTTTCTCCTGAGCCCCAGGAACTCACATCACATCTCATTCATTAGACAAACTAGCTGGTCTGAAAACAGCATGCAAAACACTCTGGATTACTCTGATGCAAAAGTTTAGTAGCCTGTTCCCCCAAGGAGTGCCAATAACTCAACTTTTAGACCTCAGAGGAAACCTGGTTTTGAGGGTCCAATTTATGACGGCTTGAAAATGAATGCAGGGTAGTGTTTGTGAAGAACTGGGAGCTAAAGACAACACACATTTTGTTGGTTTAGAGTGGCAGGGCTGCCCCCTCACCTGTAATCTCTGCAGATTACTGGCTCCTGCTCCACTCACAGCGCTGACAATGAGCTGTTCATGGCGTGCAGACCTGGGGCAGGTTCAGAACAACTCACATTTCTGCTCAAGGTATATAATTTCATTGCTTTGACACAGGCAGGATTTATAATAGCAGGGGATGATGTTTTTGCCCTATCTCAAATGAATGTCAATTCTCATATTCTCTCTCTGTTGAGCCTTGTTGCTCTCAATTCTAATGTGATTTTCAATCTTGCATATGTCTATTTGCAAAGGTAAATGAGATATTTCCTTGTATGGATGTAGGCAACTGATGAGAAGGTTTACTAAGGTGGTTTTCAGCGTAAACACCCTGAATTCAAACAGTTATACAACATGTTAGGCACTGTCAGTCCACAAAGCTGATTTACTTGGTCTCTGAAACTTCACTCAGGAATTAATTATTCCTAGAAACTTCACTAGGAATTAATTATTCCTATTCAGAAATTCCTAGTTTCTGAAGTAAGAGGAAATGTGTACCTGGCAATGTGACATATAAGTCAGGATACCAGAACTAGGAATTTTGGCATCAAGATTACCACTTCAGTCTGAGTAACATTGCATCTGAAAAGATTTGTACATGGGGATAAGTCCTGGAAACATATTCAAATGTAAAGAGTTCAAAGACCTAAGTGACTGAGAAACAAAACCATGCCTCTGGTAATGTCTTCTAATGACTTAATTAGCTTCTCTATTTAAAAAATATGCATTTTAGTTCTAGTCTGAAGCAACTGAATTACTAATTTCTAGATGTTGCATTTCTCTGTGGCTCTTTTTCTGCTGTTATTAACACCAGATCTTTTTTTCCTGTGGGTGCTGCCTCAGGTATGTCTATGCATGCTCCAAACTCATGCCTCTTTGTAGTTTGGACAAACACTGTTTCCTCTGTGAGGAAGGCAAACCCAGCATAAAGCAGAGGAGGTGCAGAGAGTTTGGTGACAGCACAAAGGTATCTGAAAAACCCTGCAGCCAGACCCAGCTCCGTGCTCCCAGCCTGAGAGCTCTGGGTATTTATTGCTTTTGCCTCTCATTTTGCTCTGTTCCAAACGTAGCAGCCCTTTACAGGTGAGATTATCCCCTGTAAAACCCTGCACAGTAAAAGACTCCTTTCAGTACCAGTAACAACATAAGTTTAGGAAAATGCTAACAATAATAGATTTTATTCTGAATTCTCTAAATTGTCCAAACTCTCCCATTGATTTTAATAGCTCTTTTGCCTGAGTAGTTGTTATGTGAGCAGGTTATGATTGAAATGGCCTAATTCTCATTTACAGGAAATGGGTATGAAATAGAAATATCCACAGCCAAGCCATCATTACATGTGTGGTAGAAAGGGTTTGAATGTAGTAGAAAGTAATTTAGATTTAAAGGTGAAGGTGCTTCTCTTTTCATTTCCTTCCACCATTGCCTCTGCTGCTTTCTACAGGTCTTTTTTCTCCTTTCTTGTTAGCTTCTTCCAGGGACTGGAAGCTGCATAGTGAGTCTGTCTACAGCTCTGTTCAGCTCAGCTTATGATTCTGTGCTGGTCAAAAGGAGTTGCACAAATACCTGAGTACACTAAGGATTCCCTTTTTTAATTAAAAAAATACCCCCAAAGCCAACTAGCTCAGAATCTCATGTCCAGTTACTCCCCCTCAAAGCCCTTGCCTTCTCCAACAGACTGAAAAAAAGAGATTTAAGTATGGTAAATGAACATTTACCCCTTTGATCCCTCAAGTTAATCACATCCTTTTAGATTCCTGAGGTTTGTTTGGGGTTTTTTGCAGCATTTGGACCAATATTCATAGAACAAACAATCTGAAGTTCTTCACTGAAGTGACAGGTAACATTAACAGATGTCTATAGTCTTCAACAGCCTCATCCTGCACTTTCAAGAACTAGAAGTATTGGTAGAAATGTCTCTCTGGTTCTGTGATATAAGATGGCACTTGTATCAATCAAGGAAGCACTTAGGAAGCTGAAGATAATGTTGTAGCGGAAGGATTTTTTCCCTGAAATTCTTGCAGCAGAAAAAAAATACATTAAGATAAATATCCCAGTGTCAGATGCACACAAGGAGGCCTCTTTGTTGAACAATGCCAGTAGATTAGAGAAATAAAAACACACAGTGCTGTCTTTCCACTGTTACTCCAGTGTAATTCTGATATCCTTCACTTGGTTGAAAAGAGAGCTGTTCCAGCTTTTTACCAAGCTCATGACAGGAGAGTTTACTCCCTCATTTCTTAGTATTTCTTAGAAAGACTATTTTTATGATGATTCTTTTTTTTTTTCTTTTTTTTGTTTGGCCAGAATTAGAGCTTTATTCCCTCGAAAACTACGATTTGAAGTCAGGGCATTACAATTCCAAGCTACTGATTTGAGTGTGTCCAGGTATAACTGGTGGATGACCTGTGTGTGGACCTGAGGGGCAGAAAGGAAAGAGGGAGAGAAAGGGTTAAGGGAGGAGACGATCATGGAAATGGAATAACCTTGTCTGATCATCATGAGAGAACAAATTCTCCAGGGGCCAGAGGATTACCGTGTCTACAAAGGTACAATAAAGGGGGAGGCCGAGCTACTCATAGTGTCATCACAGCTGTAATTCTCAAGCCATAAAAAACCCCAGTATGTCATTAATTCAGCCATCCTGGCTGCTGTAGAGATGGTATTCCAGTGTTGCCATTAATTCATCTTTTTACCCACTAATATAGTATTTTCTACAGGGATTCATTGTTTTAACCCTCAAAGTGAATTAGCCTGTGGCATATTTCAAAGGTTTCCGCCCAATTAAATCCATCCAAGGACATCCACATTGCATCAGAGCCACTAGCAATACATTAGCAAAGATAAAAACCCCCGTCAAGAGGGTAGGATATCTTTAATGGGACTTTATCACTGAGACTTGAAGTTATATATATGTGAGAAGCAAAATGTGCTTGGCAATTCCCACAGAGATCATGCACTCTAAGATTACCTTAAAATGCACAATCACTAACAGCAGTATTTGTCACACTCGTTGCTTGTTAGTTTAGACCAGAAAATTACTTCTGAATAAATGCTGATTTGCCACAGAAAATATATAAAGCAGTAATGTGTAACTGAAAATGATCATCGAACTCCAGTATTGCTGGGACTTGTTTTTTACGCTTTTTACGTGGGTGATGAAAGGTTTTTAGCTAAAAAGAAAATAAGCATGCATAGTGCTGATAGAGAGAATGGGGCAAAGCAAAGTGGAATGGACACGATAGGAGAACTGGCTGAGCAGGGGCTAAGCAGCTTTGGTGCACCTGAGCTTGTTGGGGTCTCAGCACCATGTTGTGCAGAGTGCAGCACCTATATTGTTCATGCTTTTGCATTATCTACCCTTTCCAGGCTTCCTGCTGCTCTGGATTAGGGAGAGCCATCTGTGTACAGACCTACCACTCAGTGTTTCTGTTCCCTGAACAGCAGGCTGGAGGAGATAGCAATGGAAATCACAGATCAAACCCTCTGCTTTTCTCCCCTGCTCTCCGGGTGGAGTAAGCACAACTGGGTGTTTAATTTTTGCTTATCAACATTTTCAGAAACTGAGATGAGAGTGAGATTTGGATACGTACATTCTTTCAAAGTTTATCCCCAAAGTATTTGTGCACCTGTCTCTCAGTCCCCTTCCAGGTCAGGTACTTATCACTAGTGGTGGTTTATGCAGAATAGCAACTATTCTTATCCTAGAAATTAAGGAGAAACATTTCAGGATATAATCTTTTTTCATGGTACTAGTCCCTGTTTGTATGACACCGACATTTGCAAGGATCTGACACTGCTCAGACGCAGAACTCACTGGTTTCAGAAAACAGCAATGCAGAACATAAAGACAGGACAGATTTTTACTGGGTATTTTACCACACTAGGAAAGGCATTTAAAACACAAATAGACAACATGTAGCACATGAACTATTAAGCTTTTACAGGGCATTATTCCACTCAAGGGATGTTTGTGGTGTGAAAAGAGAGAGAAACAACCCAGGACACAGAGAGCAAGACAGATCTTTATGAGGAATTATCCCACACTGGGGAGGATGCTATTGTGAACAGAGGGAAGGAAAACAAGGTAGGAGATAAAGACGAGAGATTTTACTGGCTTTAACGTCCGCCTCTGTGTGATCTAAAGCCTCACTGGTAGCACTGGATGAAGAATGCACACTGAAAAGCTCATCCTAAGATCTCATTCTGTTTTCCTGTTTGGTAATTGAGAAGGTCGAACCGGGCAGTTTTTTCCCTCACACACTTTGTTCTGGGGATATTTTTTGTCTCAGTCTATAGGATAAAATGACCAGTGAGGCTCAAGTGAATGTACTTTTCAGAACTGATGTTTTCAAATGCTGTGAAATAGAGCTGTATGAAAAATAAAGACCAGTGGGATTTTGCTGATAAAGGGACTTCAAGGAGAATAGTTACTAAGTTGAGGTCAAAATAGGCAAATGGTTTCAGACAAAAGAAAGTACAATTTCAAAGTGCCTCTTTTGTTGTGAATTTAGATGTGAATAAGAAAGTGTGTTCTCTTAAATGTCTTAAAATAAAGAAAATTTATTTTCAGCTTGACATAACATACTTTGATCTTAAACAAAATTTTTATTTTGTCAGATTCTCATGAACTAGAAATTTAATTTTGAGTCATTCTGAATTAATCTTTTTTTTAGACTTTACTTGTTCAGACAGCAGTTGCAATCATGCAATTATTTGAGTAATGACACCAGTAAAGCTTCATTCCTTATGGAGTATGATCCAACACTTTCCTACACTTATGCTTCCTTCAGTGTCTGGGAGGCGTGAATCCTTTCTGTATCTGGGCATTTATAAAGTTTCTGTGCAATCCCTGTTTTCTAATAAGGAGATAGCATGATGTAGCCCTTCTCAGAATCAGGTGTCATGACATCCTTCTTTTCTCAACTTGACTGAAATCTGCAGGAAATTCTCTTTGGAGTTACATTTCTGCAATAACAAATTTAGCTGAAATGAGATGATTATCATACAGCAGGGAACAGAACAGAGCCAGCACGTTCCTGTAGCCCTTTTTTCCCCCAGGCAAACCAGGTAAGGGCTGCTCATTGAGGCAGCTTCCCTGGGCAGCATTCTCTGTGTGCTATCCAGGGGCCTGTCCCAGTGTCCTGGGAGCCCTGTGGGAAAAGAGGATGACTGCCAGCGGGGACATAGACCTGGCAAATAGTGTCACTGATCCACTGCCACAAACCCCAGAGCAACAAAGAGCCTGTCCAGCATTCCTAAGAGCAGCTGCATCCTCTTTGATGCATGGAGAGCTGTATCTCTCCAGCTGTAAACCAGGTGTATTTGCTTGCTCTATGCCATGTGCAAGTACAGCCGTGGTATTGATTATAAGATGCTCAGATATTATAGGAAAGAAGGTGATATAAGCAGCTTTATACGATTTAGTAGACAGGGGGAATATTTTAACAGGTTTTCAAGGTCATTCTGTAGCATTTAATAGGCTACTGTGTCCTCGTGAGTCTGCAATTAAAAAAACTCAACAAAACAACAGGACCATACCCAAACAATCCAACCACATAAAAAGCAGAGCTCAGTTTCTGCTATTAAATTCTGTGGTCTAACAAATAACTGGTTTGGTGCAATGTCATGGCTGATAAACTCTAGGGAGCTTTTCCATAGAAAAGGGTGATTGTGGAATCAAATTTGCTGAAAAAGAGGAATTAACCCATGTACATGAAAGTCACAAAGGTAGGAAAAGTTAACTAAAGTGAGATCAAAACAAAGGGAGGAGATATGGAAGGTGACTCTTTCAAAGAAGTTGGACAAAGTTCTCAACAGTTAAGAGAATAATAACAATAGCATAAAGAAATATGAAGGAGGGTGGGAATGAGAAGGAAACTCAGAATGTGGAAAACAATCCAGTGGGAAAAGAAAAATTGTTAGGATTTATGTGCCTTGGCTGGCACAGACTCACCAGTATGCAGTTGCTAGTTTCTAAGACTCCTGTGATTCAGTAATTTCTTCTTTTTTTTTCTTGCGTTCTGGGGGCAAGAGCCTCAGACCATCATAACTGCACCTTGAACAGTGGGGTTGATCAAAGAGAATTGAAATATACTAGAAATAGACGTGAACTGCATTTCAGGATTTATTTTTATCAACGTAGCCTCCCTCTGCTCAAGTGTTTGTATGCTGCTGATCAACGATATTTCTGTTCAGGCCATGTTAATGTGCATACATTTATTTAGTTCTGCTCTAAATGGATCTATTTTGTCTTTATTTATTTTTCTTTTTTTTTTCTTCCTACGATCCCTGCATGTATTCCAGGAAGAAGAAACATAATCTCTCTTCCTTCATACAGACTGGTATAGCTTCCTAAGTCAGCCTTATTCTGAGAGGTCATCAAACCAAGAGACTATGACATTGTCCTAGCTAATAAAATTAGGGGAAACAAGGAGCTACATCTTGCATTCTACCTTGTAAGTGGTACAATTTAAGCTTTGTCAGGATTTTTCTGGTGTAATAGTCCAGAGGACTGCTAATGACAAAGAGAAACCTTTCATAGCCATGCCTGGCACTGCTCAAGACCTGGCTGAGGACAATTAGAGCATTCCCACCTGACTTGGAGCTGCTACAGGGCAGACCCTGCCTCTGACACTGGTAAACCCAGACTGCTGAGTGTTTTAGTCTGAGTTACAAAATAAATTGTTTGCAGAGCTTTCTCCTAACTGTTCTATTACTGATGAATTTCAAGTGTAAATAGATATTAGTTGAATTTTGCAACAGAGTATCTCACTCTTTTGAGCAGGCTTGTTGTCTGCAGGGGTACTCCTCACGAGAGCACCTGCATTAATACTCCCATGGACGTGAATCACACTCCCCATGGGAATGCTGGTGGTCTCTGTCAGCCTTGCTTGCCTTTATCAATGTGTTTTCACCTTGGAACAGAGCGAGTGGCTGTTAGCAACCTCTGGGGGCAGCTGGAGGCTAGCAGGAAAGACACTGGGAAAGGTGTGGTGGAGAAAGCCCCTGCAGGTTTCTGCTGCTGCCCAAAGGTGCTTCAAGCTGGAAGGTTGTTTCCTTGAGACAGTCAGGTGTGTACAAAAGCTTTGGCCAACGCATGGTTGCACTCTCTGGTGGTGCATGACTTGTTCATTCAGCAGCTGGTATTTCTGCTGTCCTCAGATTCATGTCCTGGCAACTAACACAGTTAGATTAAGACTCAAACTATTAGGCATAGCCCCAAAAAGTCTGAAAGTCACAGAGCTAACCAAGTTATTTTACCGAGGTGCATTCTTCACGGTTCTGAGAAAATGTTTCTGACCCAAGCCTCAGTGTGACTGAAGGATACCTGATGTCCAGGAGCATCTTTCTAGGTCTGCAGCTGGCACAAACTGAGTTTTGGTTGTGTGAACTATTCGCTGTAATGGGTGATAAACTCTTGAAAATGTTGGAGGCTGTGGATCTATCCTTGGTGAAGCAGATACAGGTGGCTTTTCAAGCAAGATAATTTAGTTCCTTTCATGAGAGAGAGCGTGGAAGCTGTCTAGCCTCCCTGCCCTGTTTGACTTGCCCAGAAGGCAGGGGTACAGTGGGTGTACCTTGTGGGGCTGCTGGTACACTCTGGAGATGAAAGAAGGCTCAGAGGAGAGGGGCCAGGGTGATGTGAGGCTCAGGAATAATACAGGGCATGACTGACCGTAGATGCTGCAATGAGCTGAGTTTATCTCAGCACAAAGGGTCCAGAGGGTGGGCTCTGTTCGAGCGAAACACCCTGAGTTCCTTAAAAGACTGTGAGTGTCTCCCTGAGTTAGCCACACCAGGGTAAGAAATCCCCTGCTGCATCAGCTATCTTTAAATAAGTAAATTTGATATGAAATATTCCACCCTCAAAGTACAGAAAATCTAAAAGGACCCGGTCAGAGAATACTGGACTCTGGTACCACTAGAGAAATGGGACGTGGAAGAGACCCTCAGTCCCCTGCTACACTGTGATATATTATAATTATCCTGCCCATTATATTATGCTTCCTAATAGATGTTGTCCATGTCCAGACTAGACTGAGCTGTGTGATTGTGTGTGTGGTTTTATTTAGCAAACTCAAGATTAGGCTTCTGGCTCTCTCACTGGTGGTGGGACAGAGAGGAAAGAACTCATTTATTATATCTGAATTTTCTAGTTATACCTTTTGGGTTGTGGTTTGCTATTTTTTTTGCATGCTCTCTTGCTAATGATTACAATAATTTTTCTGCTCTGATAGGAAGGCATTTTTTAAGATTGTTTTGTTCTCTCATCTTATTTATTTATTTCTCCTTTATTTTTGCTTGCTGCTGGGCTCACAGGTAAATCTGCCCAAAACAGCAAACAAGAACCTGAAAGTAACCTGTGTGCAAGGAAGAAAAGAATTGGGCTTACTTGATTCCTTCTCCTGAATTCAAGCTAGAGCAGGTCTGCATCTCTTTACAGCACCAGTTCTCAGTACAACTGTTCACGTGGAAGACCTGTGAGCTAAAAGCAGGAGGCCATTTAATATTTCTTTTCACTTCCAGATTTTCTCTGCTTCCAAATATCAATTACAAGGTTTGTGTAAATTACAAGCATGATGAACTTGGAGTAGTTACAGTAAGTTTAAAATGTCTGTACAGGGATAATAAGGAGATTGTGAAAATCTGCTCTAGGAAGTCCTGGAGACATTTTCAGGTAATTAATGCAGTGTGTGGAAACCTGAAATCAGCACTGGTTTTTTTGTTTGTTTGTTTTATAAACTAGTAATTTAGGAGTACATTATAGGAGCACATTAAATTAACCATTATTAGATGAGGAAATGTTAAGATTATTAAGATAATAAAAACCAATTAGTGTAGGGTTTTTTGTGTATAACATGGGTCTCTTATAGAAAACCTATTATGCAGGAGGGTCTATAAATATTTCAGGGAATATTTCAGGCAGAAGCTGGGGTTTCATGTTCTTGAGCTTTTTTTTTCCCTCCGCAGAAAAAGAGTGCTTTATGAACAATGTTCTCTTTGAAACACAGTGATGTGATGTTAGGATTGAAAAAAGTGGTTTCCTCAAGAGGATTTCAGGTAGTGTGTAAGAAGTTTGTCCATTAGTCTTTTGGGAGTAAGTTGTGGCAGCTGGAAGAAGAACATAAAATTGGTTATTTGTTCATGTAATGATGGAAACAACTTGCCTGTTTGCCCATGCTGGAAATGTTTAGATATCATTCCTGGAAAGTTAATGCATCAGATTTTCTTCTGGTTAAGCAGTGAATTAGAACTGTTTCCGCTGACATTAAAAGGTTGACATCAGTGTAAGGGTAGTGGAAATGAGATAAGAATCATTCCTAGTTGGTATCTTGATAAAGGAGAACATGATTCTGTAAAAATATTTACAGTAGGAGGTGGAATATGTCTTTAATAGGCAAGGCAATGTATTTTCATAGTGACACAAATTTTCTCAGACAGTTTGTATTCTCACATTGTTTTAATTTTGCTCCTGTGGCTGTGACAAATATAGGAAATTTATGACCACTTCAGGCAGAAATTATACAAGGTCAATAATTTCTCCATTATAATTTTATGACATCAGACACCCTTATAATCCTGCATCACATTAATTTAGCTGTTTCCTGGGCTGTTATCTGAGTCTCTGCTATTGATTCTTGTTGGTCAGGTTGCTGCTGTGTCCAAACCCATTTTTTCATATTAGCCTCAAGCTGGAGCCAGTTAAGGGGACCTTCACGACAAGTGTGTTTCCCATCTGGTACAATATTCAAATGATCTCTCTTTATTTGCTAATCCCAAATGCCAGGTCTTTGTGTGACCAATTCTTGTCCTTCAGAATTACTTTCATCCCACAAAGCATGGCTGTCAACCTACATTTCATTTGATTCTTCTTATGTGGTAGATCTCTTGGAGATGCAATATCCAGCCAACATGGGATGGCTCTCACACACCTCCTACTTTGGGAAGAAATAGTCTTTGCTTTGACTTGACCTATGGGCTGAAAATATAACTCCAGCTTTGCAGAGAAATGCATAATTGCACATCCTTTGGCTGTATCAGGTTGTCTGCCTGTTGCTGGGTCAGAGCCATTGTGCTAGCATTCCTCACCTGACTGTTGTTGGAGATGAGAACCTTTTTTTCAAAAGGAAGAGTAAATTCCTGGTCGCCACACAGTGTCTGTCTGCTGTTTTCTATCTTCCCTAGACTAGAGGTTAGAATTTTGAAATACCTGCTTTGGAAAGACTATAAAACACTTCATTGTTTGTTTGGCTGGTTTTGTTGTTTTTTTTTTCAACCTTCACAGTTTTTTCTATGTTCTGAATGCACCAATAAGCCTTAATTCTCCTGACCAGGGTCACTTGAGATCTCCACTCCTCCCCTGGGCATCCAGGAGCCTTTTGAGCTCAAACTGGGACCTTCATTCCTGGTCTGAGCTGGAGGATCAGAGCAGAGGAGTGATAGCAGCAGTCTGGCTATTTTCGGTGAAAGTAAGGCATCAGATCTGGGTTCTGGTTGGGGTGGGAAATCACAAGAGCAGCAGCAGCTCCTCAAGGCAGCAGGTACACCTGGACTGGGACTGTAGGCCTAGGCCTGGGTTTAAATTATATTCCTGTTCCTGGCTGTATGGGCAGAGGGTATGGGTGCAGGTCCTGGGGCAGGTAGGGTCTATTGGTGTGCTCAGGGTTCTGACTGTAGTAGCTAAAATGTGCATTTGTATGAGCTTCTGTAGGGGTTTATGTGCTGAAAGGGCATCTCTGTCAGCTTAAAGGTAATTGTCCTAGGTTACAATATAGATGTATTTAAGTATTCTATTACCACCAGCTGTGGGCCATTAGCTGTTATCACCTGCTGATGACCCACCCCTGATAACAGACAATGGGCCATCAAGAAACCCCCACATGATGGGGGATGACTTACCTCATCCTATTGTGGGAGGCTCCACCCAGGAGGGAGGAGCCAAGCATTCCCACCTGGATATAACCTGCCCTCAGAACTGTCTACTGGGTTACCAGTAGACAAAGCTACCACTGGACCTTCAGCTGGAGACCTTCTGTAGGATCATCACTCCAACTGAGCTACCTCATCTGGACTGCTACCACCACTCTAACAGGGTGTCAGGTTGTATCTGACTTTGTCAGTGCTTTTCCTTATATTATTTCATTTGTTTCTAATTTTATTTTCCCATTAATTTAAATCCTGACTTGTGATCTCCCACTGGTTTGTTTTCAAACCAACACAGTAATCCAGGCAGGGATGTTTCTGAGCTTCAGCTTTTTGGTGTCTGGGTTTGTTCTCTATTTTTGAGCAGATTGTTTCCAAAAATGAATGTGACAGCTCAGAAAAAAATCTGCATTTCACCTGGTTTTATCTGGGAGAAAATGATTTGCTGCAAAGCTATTTTCAAACCTTTATTTTATTTAAAAATTGGGCCAAATTCTCATGACATACTGATCTTATATCCATCTTTGAGCAAAGCAGGTCTGAGCTTCATACTTGTAAGAAAATCTGAAATGAGGCCAAGGCTCTGAGCATTTGTTTTCCTCGCTGACATCTCGCAGTGCACCATTACATATCTGTGTATAGAATATCTATAGTAGTCATTAATGTGGGCTCATTACAGCCTGCCATCTGTAGTGGTGACAAAATGAGCTACATTATTGCATCAAAATGCTGTGATCTTGAAACAGTTTTGCCCTGTATCTTCCTCAAAACATGTGCAAAGCAGTCAGGGAAATTAACACTACAAGGAACTTTTCTTTCTTTGCATTTTCTGTTCCATTCCTCTCCCTCAGTTCAAAACTTGCTGTAGTTTTTAAAATCCCCTTCAGGTGAATATAAGGAGATGTTCTGATCCCCATCTCTTTCTAATTTTATTTTATTTGGAGTTTGTCTTCTTTTTGCTTTTTTTTTGGGTTTTTTTGGCTGTGGGTGACAGACTTTATTGCCATCCTTTCTTAAGTGATGCTAAACGTTGCTCAGACTTTGAGTGAAGTGTGTACGATGTGTCTTTGGGTCAATACCACTCAAAAGAGAAAATACCTTGTAAGCCCCTGCTCAGACACAAAACAATGCATTTGTTCAGAAAGGGAGCAAACATGAAAGAAAGCAAGGATAACGATAGAGACAGTTTCTGGGCATAAACAGGTAACCTGATCTTGTAAGATTATGGAAGATTAGTGTTCTATCAAGGAGCAGAGAATTCCTTTTGGGAGAATAAAACCAGTGGATTAAGCACAGAGGTACCTGTCTCTGCTGTGCATTGCAACAGCATTAAGGGTTCTGCTTAGCAGGGGAATTAAGAAAGTGTAAGCTGTCCCTCTGTACAAGTCTTCTCTGTTGGCAGCATTGCAAGCCCCAACAAAATCCCGCTTACCTCAGAGAAGTTTACATCCCCACTGGTCTGGGGAAGTTCACTCTGTCAGAGTCTAACAAAGGAAAGGTTTTAGATGCAAATTTTTTTCCAAAGTGTTGCTCAGAAAATATGAGAGAAGGAAACCCCAGAAAACTTTACCAGACCTATTAGTGTCCCATCTTTGTTCCATCTTTCTCTATTTCTGTGGAGGTAAAAAAAAAAATTTAAGGTTTCTTCTTTCATCACTTCTAACTTTTTTTTTATTTCTATTTATTTTTTCTTTTGGTTTTTAAGGAGTCATATGCTCATTTTTGTTCTTTTCTCCCTACTATACCATCCTCTGCCTTTTCTCCAAGAAGATGCCTCTCAGTCCTGCTGCTTTACCTGGAAACTGCTCTGTGCTTTGCCACCTCACTTCAATTCCTGCCTTAGAAAACCTTACTGAGGTACATGTGACTGGAAGGTGTGTAGGCAAAGGGAGCAATGTAAATGTGTAGAAAGGTTAGCAGGCGCCTGCTTTGGATTACTATCAGATCATACCCTGCTTAAACAGCCTGGCTTCATTGTAGTGCTGTCAAGATCAGGAGAGAGTGGATGCATCATTAACACAATGACCTTGATTTGATAAGGCTGACTTTTATTCATTATTATTTACATGAAAGGTAACTGAGGCTTTAAGGATGCTTGTGGTAGTTAGTGCTGAAGATAAGCTACCTTCCTTAGAGTGCTTGCACCTCTCTGTTGATAGCAAGCAATTTTTTCATATGAAAGAAATTAAAAGAGACATAAAAAGATAACTTGGAATTAATTTTGAACCCTTTAAGTGAAGATTAAAGAGGGATTTTCTTTAAAACAGTCTTGCCCCTCCTCTTTCCCACCAGCAGGATTATAATGACAACTGGAATGTGTTTGTCAGCACAGTTAGTTGGGGGTGGCAAAGTGTGCTTGTGGGAAAGAACTGCAGTCTCCGAGATGCAGTGGGAGATGAGACAATTTTCTGAGCTTCAAAATGAGTTAAACGTGGAGCTTCCCCATGACACCAGCTCTTTGTGCATCTAAGAGAAGTGAGTGGCACCCCCAGGCAGAGCAGTAACCAGACCCACTGACCTTTACTGTAATCTGGGTAATCGCTGTTGATTGAGCATACACTTTTAGAAGCTGTGTTTTTTGACAGTATCGGAATGTCATTGTCTCGTTGTCTTGGCTTTAGAGACAGCTAATGGCTGCATGCTTACTGGGGGATGTGATGGGCTTTTAAGTCAAATATTTTAAGTCAAATACTTGCAGCCCTGCTGTTATTCTGTCCCTCTCAGTTCTCAGTAGCTTTGGACCTTAATGGACATCTTTGGCCAAATTTGATTGAGGGACATTGTTTTCAAAGGTGTTAAGCAGTGCTCAGAAGAGGCCACTGCATGTCTCCCCTCCCTTGAAGCAGAGTGATTATAACTTGGCACCTGAGCCATTCCAGAAAGCAGCAGCCAGCTGGGCAGTCATCACACGTGGAACTTTAGTTTGACAGCAGCAGCTACAAATCACTCTGGTTGAAAATTTCTCTAGGAACTGAGAGAGAAGGCAGGAGTGCTATGGAAAGAGCGTGGAGGAGAAGAGGAACTGCTAAAGGTGGAGGGCACAAATGGGTAGGAAACTTGCTTTACTTAGTTGTGATACCCACAGGAAAATTTTCTTGGCTTTTTTACTTTCATTTCTTAAAGCAATGTGAAAAATTTCTGGGGAATTTTTATAGTCTAGAAAGGATTTGGTGTGAGGTGAGAAAACAGTGCACTGCAAATGTCCCTGCTGGAAAGTAATATCTTTTGCAGGAAAGGTAGAATTTGGATAGAATAAATTACAGTAAAACCTGAATGGAAGGATTAAATAGAGGATTACAGAAAATAATTGAGATGAAACCACCACTTCCACCTAAATTGGATAGTACAAGTGTGAAAACTGCTTATGGGGCTATTGATGGGAGTGCTTACCTGCTACAAATGCAAGTCTGTAACAGAACATTTTTCAATACAATGATGGATGGTCTCAGTTGTGACAGGACATTTAGTTTTTTTAAGGTAAGTTGCCATAACTACAGGATGCCTGGAAACCCATAAATTTCCTTATTCCTGTACTGAGGCTGGCAAATTTTATTCAAAATGAGATTCTTGTGTGTTTGATCTAGTTCTTTGTGAAATAAACTGATGACAAAGAAGTCATATCTAGAGAGGCTGGAGTGGTATTTCTCTGTATTCCCAGGTTTTCCATGGCTGAGGGAGCCACTAGCTGGGCTGAGGGACACAAGTTACAGGAAATTACTGTATTCACAGACCTGCTGGACTGGTAGTAACATCTCCTTCAGTGATACAGAACCATTTATTTCTCCTGCCCACAAAATAAAGGCTTTATAGAAAAGTGCTCAATATGTGACCCTCCTATCTATCAGAATTGGAAAAGCAGGAGAGTGATGGGAGGGAGCAAACAGGTTCCCCTGCTGCTGTGCTGCCTGGTTTTGGAAGGGATAAAAATACTGTCTTGCAAAGGAAGCACTGAAATCCTGCCTGTGCCACAGATCTTGTGAGTGCTTAGAGCAAGCTATCCATCTCTTTGTGCCTCCTGGTAGTGCAGTAGAGGTTATGGCACTGCTTTCCCTCAGGAATGTGGTGAGGGTTAACTAGAGTTAAGGATAGTTGGGTGCTCAGCTGTTCTGATGGTAAGAGCCAATAAAGAGCTCAGACAGGCAGAACCTCTCCGCTGCCCTGAGGGAAAGAGAGGGGTGAAAGTTAGGAAGCAGCCTTCAGACCTTTATGGTTTCATAGGAGGGTTTCTTTCTAGGCTAGCACGGATAACGTCCTCTGTAACAAAAGGTTAAGGAACTGGACTGCTACCCAGTTTCTAGACTGGATTTAGTGTCCATTTAATGATGATCACTGGTACTGCAAATCAAAGCCTCGGCCTGGATGAAGATATACAGAGAGATACGAAAAAAATCAATGCCGTTTTTTGGCTGAAACAATAGAAAACTGGTGCAAAGATGAAGTATAGAAAACAGAGAGAGATAAGAAAGCTAGAAACATCTTTAACTGGGATACTGCTGTCATGTTTAAGAGAAATATATGAAGTATTTTTTGGTTTGGTGGACCTTGCCTTGTGGATACACATAAGAGGTTGATGGATGAAGCGACCACTTATTGCAAGCCTCCAAGCTGACAAGAAGAGAGTAGGGAATATGGTTCAGGCAAAGACTGTACATGCCAGTTCTGTCATCTATATTATTAATGTGCTGTGTTTGGTCCCTGCAGAGAGCTTAAACTGAGCCAGGGACAGGATGTATATCCAGTGAACATTTCCTATGATACTGGATTCATAAAGTTGTTTTTTCATAACAGTCTTGAAAGTTAACTCCCCTCTCCCCTTTATCTGTCTTTCCTTCCAGAGATGTCCTAAATGTTTGATTTGCCTTGAATTGGTTCCAGCATCAGTCACCAAATGTTTCACTTGTACTGAAAGGAAAAAAGAGAGAAGCCAGGCTCACAAGGAAAAGGCAAATATGTACTATCAGAGCTGTTGCTGTTTAAAGACTTGTGAATAGTTTGGGAGTTTGTTCTGAAGAAAAAAAAAGAGGAAAATGGAGGCTTAATGGGAAGGGACTCAGGAATGAGTCTTTTTAAATTCCCTGCTTGGCTTTTTTATTTTTCAGTCTTGTTTCCAAACTTGCAATCCACTTTCAGTATTCAACCTTCTTTTGCTAGGATAAGCTTTAAATGTTTCCAGGCTTGAAATGATGCTTAAATGAACTTAATGCTGACAAATGCAGGGTGCTGCCTTGTTTGGAGTGATAACACTGCATGTTGTGAGCTTTTTGAATATTTGAGTGCATGCGAGACCCTGACCACTTGACAAGCTGGAAGTGCAAGTCCAAATTGCAAAGAAGCCTGGTGGTGGATGCCAAAGTTTGGAGAGGCAGGGAAGTATCAGTCCCACTTCAGTCAGGAAAACCAGCAGAGTGACAACTCTTCCTCTCTGTTTTGTCGCAGCCTGTTGACACTTGTACCTGTCTCAATCCCACTTAGGAACTTTGTCTCTCCTAAGACCCTACAGCCAGGATTATTCTGCTTGTAGAATACAGGAAACTGATTAAGATTTGGATTTCACTTTTTCACAATTCACTTTTTGAAAGCATGGATAGATTTTAGAAAAGGGGGATAACTACTTGCACTGCATCCCTATTGTATACTGGATGTTATATGGACTTTTTCTTGCTCACCTTTGGCAATCACTTCCCTCCCTCCTTATTAATAGCATTACTACAGAGGAAATCTTCAGTTTGAGCAACAGAATTTGCTGGGAGTTTCTGAAAGGCCTGTTTGAGATGAGTCAGATCTCTTCAAATAGTACTTTGATCTTATACAGCCATGCTTCATTATTTCTGTGCCCTTATGTGTGGCTGGGTCATCTCAGTATGAATACAGTCCCACAAACCCTGCTCTATGACTGTGTAATGCCAGAGCATCCTGCTTTACCTGTTTTTGGCTAAAGACAAGGATTACAGGAGACACAGATCCTTCTAGGGCTGCAGATAGGCTGCAAGAAGAGACCAGCCTCCAGGTATTCTTTGTCACCCTGAAGAATACACTGTTCTCTGGTGTGTAGCAACTTGTGACATTCTCCCTAACCTGGTTCCAGCCAGTGTGGACTGGATTAGTGTTAGCAAAGACCTGTTATTAAGCTGTTTGTGCTAATCAGATCTACCTTGGCTGAAATGAGCCCTCAGACAAAAGTAGCTTGGCTGGGAGGCCTGAGGGAGGAGTAGCCAGGGGATGGGGGGGGAAGCTGTGATGGGACATGGGCTGATGGCACTTCTTCAGCTGACACAGCTGATGGTGAGAAACAACTTGTAGCCATAGCCTCAAAGACATTCAAAGTGTGATGAGAACTGCAAACACAATCTGTGGTTTTAGATAGCAGTGAACCCTTTCCTGCCTACGGAGGTGCCCTGTTTTGTTTCAGATTTGGTGTTCCCAGCTTTGGCCCATCTCTTCGGTTTACTCAGCAATTTTAATGGAGAAGCAGCTCAGCTGGGTGGGATGGTGTGTCCCCAGCCGTGACCCTGGGGAGGGAAGGCTCCTTCTGCAACCATCCTCAGAGAGGAGCATGGCAGTCATTCTTTATCAGCACTGCTAAGGAATGTTTCATTTCCGGGGAAATGAGTAATTTATTAAAATCAAGTGAAAGAATGGAGAGAAATAGGGGGTGTGTAGGGTAGAGAGGATGTATTTATCCAAGATGGAACCCAGCCAGGACACTTAGATTAATTTCTGCATTCTTTCAGAATATTCCTTGGGATCTGTAATGAGAACAAGTGGCCATTTGTGTCTAGGTTGACTCTTTCAGCCTCTATAGGAGGTGAAAAAAGAATCCATATTGCACATGGGCTCCAGAGTTTTACTGTATTTGGAACATTTCAGCTCAGCTCCTAAAACAAAGAGCTGGCTATTCAAAAGTGTTTGCAGCTCTGATAAAACTATTACTACTAACTGGTAAAAGTTAGTAATGGAGCAGCTCATTAGTCAACACTACCTCTCTCTGTATATTAAATGAAGAATGTTTTTCAAGTAGCAGGAAGCACCTAACAGTATCTAATTATAGAGAGTAGTTGGTAACTATGTCACTTTTATTTTAATGGCACAATCAATTTTATAGATGAAAGTTTGAATTCAAACTTAAGGAAACTGTAGCTTTAGGCAGACAGCCAAAGCTTGAATTACTGTACTTAGTAACTTGAGGGGGAAAAAATTATTTATAGAAGGTTACACATGTCTATATTTTTTATAAAGAACTCTTGATTGCTTTTGTTTTATGTCTCTTTGGAACTGTTGACTAGAAATCATATAAGAAAAAATAATAAACTAGATAGCTTAAACTTAAGTGGCCAACACCAGGAACATATGTGTATGGTCTCAGAATAAATATTAATCAGGACTGTGGCTGGATTTTGAAGTGAAGCTATCATGGTTTGACGTGATGGAAACTATTTAGACTTGCCTTTTAACAAGAATGATGTTTATGGTTTTGTCTTATTTAATCTAAAGCTGTTTATATTTTCCTCTTATTTATTCCAAGGATATACTTTTCCCTAGCTGAAGGGTTATTTAGACTGGATAGTTTTAAAGAGCTGTGTGATCTCTGAAATCTTAGACAAAAGAACCCCTCTTAACTAATGCTGAGGTGTGGAACTCGAATCTCTCTGGATTTCAGACTTTGTATGTGGTTCAAAAAAATAGGCCCTTCTCTGGCTCTTTTTGTGGGGAGTGGTAAAGGTATAGCTGAGGGGTTTTATGTCAAATAGGGCATGAGTTCGTTATGAACCAAAATATCAGGACATTTTTCCACATGTTAATATGTGTTTATTCTCACAAAGTCTCATAATTCGGATCTGACTTTTCCAGTTGACCTAAACTTTCTTTTGTTGTGTGTGTTTGGATTTTTTGAGGAAATTTTTCTTTAAACAAGTGAAATGTTAGGGTATTCTTAAAAACATTGTTCTAGGATAATGTCGAACTCTCTAATTTGTATTTAAAACTAAATCTGTTGAGGATTAACTCTTATAATGGGTAGAGTAAGAAATATTCTGAATTAGTTTCCTAGAAAACAGATAATTAATGGGGTGCATGGAAGAATGTGTGAAGGTGATTGTTTCCTCTTCTATGCACTGGCTTTTCTAACTAATACCTAAATAAAGAACAAGGTTATCTCTCCCAGGTTACACAAAATTATTTCCAATCAATCTAAACAAAAATCAGGGATTTCTGGTTTTGCTCAGTGGCCAAAATGGCAATGCAATACCGAGCTGGCAGCACTTGAACTAGCCAGTGCTTGAATGTGCCACGGAGGCTCAAAGGTCTGCATGTATATTCTATAAAATACATATGCTATTATTGTGGTGACTAAGGGGTTAATACACATTTAAATATTTGCTATTCCATACCTGCTAGTTTAATAATATTTTAGGATTACAAGTAGTGGTTTTTAAATACATTCAAAGCTTGCAAGCTGTGCATTCCAGGCTTTCTGGTAACAGCTGGAAATCCCTAATTATAGTTCATAGGTTACACATTCATCTGGCAAAACCAGTAAATAAACCCTGAAAGGCAAGAATTCCACTTCCATAGTTAAATTGTGAATGCTGCAGACTCCATCACCAGGGAATGGGCAAATAACTCTCCAATAATATTACCTTTCAGCACACCAAAAGATTAAAACATCCACCCCTTGCCAGATTAAGAAGGGATTATGATGTTAGTATTTATGAAATACACAGGTTGCTTGTAAAGTGAAAATATTTGAAATACTTGGATAAACTGTACCTGGTTTCTTGCTGATTTCACGACACTGATAAAAGGTAAATGAAACTACATCAAGATTCCACCTAACAGCAAATCTCTCTCTAAATATATGTCTTTTTTGCACTTCTTTTTGTGGGGGCTGAAGTCTTATTCCTCCAAAAGACAAGGTGTTGGATCCAGAGTGATTGTGGACTGAAGTTATCTGTAGTCTCTGCCTCCCACAGTGCAGTGCATGTCATACACTTCAGCTCCCAGACCATCTTTAAGTTTAACAGTTGTCTCATTTCTTGCTCAGACTTGCTGGAGGACTGGTATCACTCAGATTCTTCATAATCCAAACACTTAGGCCAGAAAATGTGATTAGAGAATCACATTTTAGTGAGAGGCAATAATGCAGCATCCCAGTTATTGAGTCTTTGACCCGGACTAGAGGTAAAGCAGTAGTTGCCTACCATCCTCTCAAGACATCTGCTCTCCCAAACCACAATTAATTAAATGAGACGAGAATGGTTAAAATTTAAGGGTTAGGAATAATTTCCCAAAACAATCATATTTCTTCCTAGGATTTTCAATTTATTTAGTTAAGGGAGGTTTGCTGAGATTTCTCTGTAGTTTTGAAAGGTAGAGGTAAATATGCACGAATATATAGAGCCATGTGACATAATTGTTCCACTCAATGGCAATTAAAATGCAAGCTTCCATGGAGATACACCCACCAGTTAAAGAAATCCATTGCTGTCAGTCTTTTTCATTTTTTAGGAGATCTTCTCTATTTGCTTGGATAGAAAACATTTAAGCTATTTATTTATGCATTTAACACAATTTAAGCAAAATAAACCAGCCAGAAAAAAAATGTAATTTGCCTGTGACTGTCACACATCAGCCTTACCAGCATCAGTCAGTCTGAGTGTCCTGAGGCACTAGCAGATGTAATGTCTGACAGAAAACTGTTTTACTGATTTCCTGTTCCAGAAAATATAGGTCTTACTACTGTGTAACACTCGTCATTTAGTTGGCAATAAAGATAATGTGAGGATGTTTGCATTTATAAACGTGTGATTGAAACTGCACCCATTGCTTTTCTTTTCTCTTGCATTTTTGGAAAAGGCTGTTCTTCCTTGCCTTCAGAATTTGTTCTTGCTTAATGAGACTTAGAAAATATGTTCTGTCTGCATTTCTGATCTCTTCTATGCCCCTGTAACCCCATTGATTACAAGGGTCATGCAGGGTGTGAGGGTGTTTTGTGCTTAGAACTTCTGAAACTGAAACAATTTGTGCCTCCGAAATACTGCATCCAACAATTAAAACACCACAAATTAAAACTGCTTATGCAAATACATTTATCTTCTCTGGGCAAATTCCTGTGCAGAGGACTTGGAAAATGTCTGTGCACTGCTGATGTCTTTCATGTGTTTGCTCAAGTGTGAATGCATTACTCTACCTACTTCAAAAAATAAGATCTGTATTTACAGCATGTCCTTTTATCTCCTGTTCTTGATGGGGTTGTCTGCAAAGGTTCTGCTTCGCCTTTGTGCAAAGGTTGCATGTGCCCTCAGCAAGCAGTGACGACATCAGGCACCACTGATGGCTTGCTTGTCTGGGCTGGGCTCGGCAGTAACCCAAACCTGCCCGTGTTCCCAGCTCCGTGTTCCCAGGAGCACAAACCTGCCCGTGTTCCCAGCTCCTGCTGCGGAGGTGACTGTGGGGCTGAGGGAGCTCAGCTGGCTGCAGAGATGTGCTCTCCCCCAACTGGGATGCACTGGCAGAAATGTCTGGTGTATACAGTGACCCTATAAACCGGACAGGCTGCCTAAAGATTAATTTCCTCTCTACAGCTTTGAGGTTTGTTTTTTCTTTTTATACAGCACTCTGATGTTGCACGTGTTCAGCACAGCAGCCAAAACAGACATGGTGAAGAACCAGAGCTCAGGTGAACATGGGAGAACAGTATATTCACAATGCCAAACCTTGTTAGTGCCTCATTTAGGGGCTGGCTGATCTCTGTACACTCTTCACTGTTAAGGGGAATGTAATCCAGTGTAGGTAACACAAATAACCACCACTAATCCATATGGTCCCCTCTGTATCTACAGGCTTATTTTTTGGGATATTTCTTATGTTTGTGTAGGCTCCATATGTTTCCAGTTGGACAAAGCCCTGCTCAATCTTACAGCCACCAAGGACTGCACACCTCACTCTGTGTGTTAAAATACTCCAGTGAAATCCCTTGAAGGACAGGTGCAGGGATATTCCCAGCACAGAAGTCCTGGGGAGAGCTCTGCTGTGACGGTGCCCTCCTTGCCCCACAGACCAGACTGCGGTTGTCCTTTTCCCAGTTAAACCCACAGGACCATCAAAAGAGATCATTCTGAAACCTGAATAATACTTTTCTAAAGGGGAGATGGGAGCTTATTGCTACCTTGAGCTGTGCTTAAGAGAAATATTACAACAGAGCACGAGGAGTTATTGTTTTAGAAAACAAAGTGTTCATTCTGCCGATCATTTTTATGCATTTGCCATTTACTCCTGCAGGAATCCATCCTGCTATATGGGCCTTATGCAACAGTGCAGGAGCCAACATCCTCAGTTGATGGAAGTTTTCATCATTTGTTGTTCTGAAGGCTGTGCCTTAATCACAAACCAATTTATATAACCATTCCTAACAGTGAACAATGTTCTGAACAACATTCAGTGCTTCAAATGTGTGTTTTCAACTGGTTTTATTGCACCTCATGGATCATACACATTACACAATTAGGAAAAGCTTACACTTTTTTGTTACAGATATGGTGTTTTATACTTTTGCAGATTGTATGCAAAAAATATTATTTTGCAAATTTATGCAAATTCATACTGAAAGGAAATTTCTTAATTTGTTGTGGTCAGATATTGTTCAGAATATTGAAATGTGCCTTACAGTGCTTACATCCCTTTGCTGCAATTTGGCTTGTTGCTGTAAGGGATTTACTGATTAGTCAAGAGGAATGAGAGAAATGTGACATATTCTATGACAAAGGAATGCTTCACCACAGGACAAAGGTACACATAATGGAAACAGGTGTATCATGTGAAAGCACATGGGAAAGCTCTGCAAAGGAAAAAGAGGAAAAATGATTTTGTGAATGGAATTTATTAGCATCTGTGTAAAAAGCCTTTAAATCCCTTTAATTTACAGCTGTAAAACTAGTTTACAAGTGGAGGTACCCAAGACTTACAGTTTTACTGTATGCCACTTTGTTTGTATGTTTGAGCCAAACATTTCCACACACAGAGAAAATCAAAGCAGTTTGGTTTGTAGCACATGGTCTGGTGTGCAGTAAGATGTGGAGACCTTTCTAGCTGGCACTTGATAAGAGTGAGTTGTTCCTGTGAAACAGGCATATTCTCTTAATTATTTATAGAGTTACAGGAAGGAGTAATGGGCTGGGAAATGGTTGCTTTAGGAAAGCAACCCACCTGTATCTCCTGGGTAATAACCCTGATGCTGAATTTATGTTGCTCATGCATATGATAGCTGAAAAATATTAAACAGAGTTGCATAAAACCCCAAACCAAAAAGTTACGTTTCTGTTAGAGAATTGTCCTTAAAGCAAATTGGCTTTTGCTGTTTTCTTCACCCTGTACTCAAGTTTCAACAACCTCTGATGACTTTAGCAAAGCAAATTGCAATGAGGATGCCTGGGAAGCACAATCTCTGAGCAAGTACTTGTGAAAATGACCTTCAATCTCAGGGCTAATGGAACAAGTTCTACTCTTTGTTATACTGGTTAAAAACCCCCAACCCATACTGATTTTGATGCAATGTTCGTCTTTGTGCAGGGCTTTAAACAATGTTATTCTTCTGTGGGGAGGGAATGTGTTAAAACCTTAAAGCATTAGGACCCTTGGATATTGCTATACGTAGTCTGTAATGTCTTAAGTAATTCATTTTAGTACTTGATTCTTACATGTCTGTGCCCAACTGAACTGAGAATGTGTAAAGTTGCTGTGCTGTAGAGATAGCAGTTTCTCCTCTAGTGAGGAGTGCAAAAATGCTGAAAGCAGAGAGGGAATGGGGGGCATAGGTATATTTAATTTTTGTTCCTCTCCTACTGAGAAATCCCATCTCAAGCTAAATTGCTTTAATCTAAATGTAGCTTAAACTGGGAGAAAGGGTACTGCACTGTAAACTTCAGAGCCCACACACTTATGGTTTTAGAATTTATTCTCTGAACCAGAGGTGCACATGAATCCAGCCTCTGCCATGCACTGATTCCCTCTGCTGCTGTGGGATGTCCTTATTGCCCTTCAGCTGCAGAATTGCCCTCTCTGAAGAGGTGTAAAGGTATGTTGCCTGTTAATAGCGCTCTAGAGGGAAAGAAGAATGATTATATCAATTTCTACCTTCAGCATTATTGAAAAATAATAGATTTACCTGTGCACTCAGACATGTACGTGTGTGTAGCTGCAGCATTACAAATGGAAGGTACCTGCTGTTGAAAGGGAATTCCTCAAAGTGTCATGCAAGTAAAAACATTCACCTGAGCAGGAAAGGAGAAGAAATGAGAATTTCACTGCTTCAGCTTAGATCCTGCAAATAACTGAAGGTTTTTTGTGCCTGGACATGATTTATTCTTGTTTGCTTTCCTACCCAGTCACCCCTTGTTGCAGACAAGAAACTGCCCTGACTCTTTGTTACAATGATGTCCTTTTAAGCTTTAAAACTGAAACCCAGAAGGGTTTTGGTTTTGTGTTTGGTCTGTTTGGCTTTTTCCTGAAAATAAAACAAGCCTAATAATTCTTAGCCTGTATGTTGAGCTTGCATGCTGTAAATAATAACTCATTAACCAAAACCCGTGGATTACCTGCTGTTCTGTCATGAGGTAGGGTTGGTGACTAATGAACATCTTCTCCCTGATGTCCTCGCATACCAGTGGTTGTTTAGTTCCGCATCTAGTGTGCTGCTGGAGGTGCTGGTTGTGTGGAAAATATCAGAAGCCCCTGATCAACCCTGGCATGATTATATCTTATTTACAGCACCTAACGACTAGTTTTTAATATTGTGTAATGTCCACAAGAAAATAAGAGAACTTTAAAAAAATATTCACATGGTATTTCTAGTAAGTTTTCCTGGATTTTTTTTGCAGTTTTATTCTTTTGCTATGTGGCAGCTTTTGAATCAAAGTATGTCACACCAATGAGGTAGCGTGGTCACCAGGGGCAGTACAGCAGTCTGGGTAAATGGCCCTCCATAGCTCTGAAATTTTAAATTCATCTCACATGATAGGGAGGCATATTTGTAAAATGTTAAAAAAAACAAACCAACAAAAAACAGGCCTTAATGTGGAAAACTTGAGGTTAGGAGACTTGTTTGTAAAACAGATAAGCTCAGTGACTGTCCACTAGCTTTGACCCATATATATGCTCACTCCCTGGATGTTTCAGAGAGACAGGCTGATACTTCTAGGAGGATATTCAGCCTACTGCAATCTGACTCTTCCTCCATGGGTGTCTCCTGAAAGTGGTGTGAAGATGATTTGGCTTCTAAATTAAGTTTCAGTTAGCTTTCAATTCTCCATTCTTTAGACACCTATGAATCTTGTACAGCACCCTGTGCCACAGGGTTTTGCTCTCACTCACACAGCCTTTTAAGTTCTCTAATACAAACAATAAACTTGCAACTCTGAGACACTGACCAGAGTTTCTCCTGGTCTACTGTGCAGTGTTTGAGTTCAAAGTCAGACACCTGGAATCTGGATTAAGACTGCTGACAATCCACCAATTGTGTTAGCAGCTTTGGCTGTGTAAACACCTGCATTTCTAAGGAACAGCTAGGAAATTTGTTCATTTTATATAGGCTACCAGGCAGCCTTCAAACAGGAGTGATTTTTAGCCAGCCTGGTCTTGCCAGGTTTGATATGGCTTTGTGCCATATGTTCGATTTAAACTGGTAACTTAAGTAGCCGTATCTCATTTCTGAACACCTGAGCTATGCAGAAAGCTGGTTTTACTTTAAACTTAAATTGTTTTTCAAAGCTCTGCAGCAGACTACCCACACATCATGAATGATGTAACCTGACAGACATAAAGTGGAATTAAAGTGAAATACATGTACTGGTTAAAACAAAATCATCTATGTCATGAATGAGAAAAACAAAACAGATGGAACTATGTACTTGGTCATGCATCAGAAGATTCTCAGGCTCTCATAATATAGTGTAATTTAATAAAGGGGAAAACCCTTCAATATTCAAAATGCAATAAAGTGAAAAATGTGATTTTGTAAGCATGTTGGAATTTAGTATCAATAACTGCAAAATAAAGAGTGCATTGATGACATGACATTAGAGTTTAAGAAGAATCCACACATTGATTTATGAATGAATGAGTTGATATACGCTTCAATTGTGGTGTCACCAGCGTGCTGACAAAGTGGCTTTATATTAGCATACCCCATGCTAAAAGGAAGATTATATTGTTAGTGAGTGGAGTTGTGGTTAAAAGAAAGGGCAGTGTCCCAAGGACTTGGAACAGCCAGCTCTCCTCATCTGCAAAAGTGCTCAGTGCTCACAAAGGGTTCCAAGCAGGCAATTCTTCACACACACTTTATTCCCCAGCGCCGTGCAAGACGAAGCAGTTTGGTGTAATGATTTTACTGGAGCGGCTTGGAGCCACAGGGAAGTCAGCACTCTTTGTGGTCGGAATGCAAAGGTTCGATGTCACTGGGCAGTCTCATCCTTCCAGGGGCAGGGAGCTGTGCACACAGTGCTGGTTGGTAACGGGATGGGGAGAATGTGCATGAGAAATTATTCACTGTGAGGCACAGATTAAGCAAGATTAGGCTACAGGCTTTTCACTTATGTTTAAAAAATGCTGTTCCAAGTGGTTTGCACAGAGGTGATTGTATGCAGACACTCCAAGTAGGGATGATTGCAGTATCTGACTAATTTCTGTGCTCTGTAAAATCTGCCTTATCCCACTGGTGTGCTGGGCAGGCAAAGCCTGTACTGCATGTACTATACCAAACCCTTCTCAGATCAGAGCAACAACGCAGAATGTAGGGAGGATAAATGCCTTTGAACTTATATTACAGCTCACAGAGTCACTTCAGGTACACTGGTGACAATTTTGTCCAGGCTTTAATATACAAATATTTTCTGTGCTCTTTTCCTCTTGCAGTAATAAATACAAATAACAAAAGTACTTTCTGTACTAGACAATTTAATCTCAGCAATACGGTCAGGATCCAGGAAGAGGAGGTCTCAGGTACCAGAAGTCCTTTGGGGCTTTTATTACTGGAAATGGGATCTTTGCCAGATTCTGAAAACTATCTTTCTAGAGAAGACAAGATAAAATGGCCTCTTAGTATAGGATTGTGCCAGACTTTTAATTTTCAGGAATCTGGTTTTATTTTTTTTCTACTTAGAAGAGAGTCAACTTAATTTGTAAATCAGCTGAAAAAGAAATTAAAAAATGGAAGGGGAGGGGTAAAACCAGTGACATTTTAAGATATAGAAGCCTCCATGGAAAACAAATTTCTCTTGGCAATCAAGATAGCTTAACAACCATACACACATTGTCAAAGGGAAAAATTACATTTTTCCCTAACACAGATCATATACAGATGACTGATTTTTCTTTCAAGTTCAGGCACAAAGGGGTTGTTTATTTATATTCAGAATCTGACCTAGCTCTTGAAGAGATGAGGAATGGTGGCTAAAGGGCTCTCAAAATGTTTCTTGGCAAGGAGTACAGGATAACAATCAGTGTAAGTATAAATAGTTCAGAATGGTGATAACAACAGTGAAGTTGTTGTTTCAGATAATTTGCAATGCTTGCCCACTTAGATGCAATCGGAAAATTTTTTCTTGCAATACATTATATGTCAGTTTTGAAGCCACTTTGGATACCTGCTACTTTTCCTTCGCTTGGGATGTGCTAGACCTGTGTCTACAGAAACAGAAAGTATCACCTTCCTCTCCCTTTAATTAGCATAGATAAAACTAAAGGGTGTCTTGTGGCATGCTCAGTTCTGCTTATCTAGTATTAGCTGTAGCAGCTTGGTGTGTACTTGCAATCAGTTCCGGGTGGTTTGTATCCTGTCCTGCATTCACATAGGATTGTTTAACTTATGAAATCATGCAAAATCTGGATGTGGTCAGAAGAGTACAACTTATACTAAGAAGAAGGTAATGATGTGTAAAGAACTGCATAAGAGCACTCTTGTAACATTTTTCCCCCAAGGGTTTGTACTTCCAGTGGTGCTGCCCTGACAGGGTGTTTGCCCAGCTTTGACTTGCCTTTGGAGTCTCCTTTTAGTTGTGTCCTTTGCTAAACTGGTGTAATCTGCTATGTCAAATGGACTTTCCCATTTAATTTTGAGATGAGTAGAAAAGAGACATTGTCCTTGGTCGGTCCCACTGCTGTTCATACACCTTGCTTAGCAGGATTGTGGGTTTCTTGGCCGTTCATATATAGATGTACCCCAGAAGGGTGGAGGAAATGGTGGGTTGTGTGGAACAGGCTTGTGTCTCCTGCAGAAGAGTCTAACTGCGTTCTTCGGCTCTAAAACCAGTATCACCCTATCTCTCTAACCTTATTATACCCCTACTGATTTGATAGGGATTGGGGCAGGATGGATGTGAAACTGCCAATATTACTTAACTGCATGTAAATAAATTTCTAATTAGAAACTTGTCAAATACTTTTTTAAACTGGGAAACCTGAGTGCTTCCTGATATTAGCTTTATAGATTCAGATTTTAAAGTGGCACTGCTCAGACATTTAGTCTTGCTGGCCACTGCATGCTTCCTTCTGATTCCAGAGCTAACAAGGAAGGTGACAGACCTAAACTTTGGAAAGAATAGCATGGCCTGGAAACCTGCTGTATTATCAACTGAGATGAATAGACATGCACCACTTAAGGAATGTGCAGGACTGTAAAGACCAGGAACATTATTTCAAAGGGAGTGTTCACTAAACCATTTTTTGGGTGTGTATTTAATATTATGTGATCAAGGAGCCTAGGTTTTACTTGGCTGACACCAAGACTTTTAAAACAAGCTTGTGATTTGCTGGTGCCTTGATCAAACTGTGTGACTTTGCATGTTTCTCTCTGTCAGCTACGCTGCAAGAACTATGTGTGTGCTCCTTGCAAAAAACACCAAGAAGTTTTAGGATATCTAACTACAGATGGCCTGAAAACTAGAGCTTTGCAGAATATTTGTAGAAGGCTCTCTGAAGGTTGTTAGTCAAGCCGAATACTTGAAAATGCAGGTTTCCTTCCCAGAACAGTGGAAACATACATGGCAAGGGAGCTTATTGATGTCCTCTTGGAAAATATGACTTGGTAAGAGTTGGACGATGCAATGGATGTGTTTCTAAAGGCCAAAACAGGAAGGCTTCTGAGTACCATGAAATTAATCATCAGGCACATCTGAAGATTTGCATTTTCAATACAACTCTGCTGATGAAATAAGGACTGTAGAAAAAATAAACAAATTTGCACCCTAAGGCACACACAACTGGGCTTCTTTTTCCAGGCTGCTTCCTGATTTACATTTTCTGTTAAAAATACTTACACCTTGTTTTTGTCTTACTAGATTAGAAGAACGTTCTCTCCTGAAGCACTTAATTAAATGCTGGTTTTACTGTTAATTTAATACCATGTCTATTATAAGAATGGAGACAGAAGATTGAGCAACACCTCAAACTGAAAATGTTTGTCACAGCTTATCAAGACACTGAAGAGAATAAGTTTTAGAATAGCATTAGAAAACTTGAGAACATATTAAAGTGCTTGATTTGTTTTTTTTCTGTCAGTGCAGGATTTCTTCATTTATAATTTCATCAGTGTAGTGCTGGATGAGTCAGCCACAGATTTCCAGTGAACAAAAAGTAAAGGAATGCACTTTATTGTCATGACAGAATTGAACCCAACAGCAATAGAAGCTGAGAGAACTTAAAAGCAAGTGTGAGTTAAATGAATATGTAGTGTAGTCTTGCTGATGAGACATAAAACACAGGGCCTGATTGCTTATGGTTATTAACAATCCAATAGCTCTTTTTGTGGGGCAGGGCATAATAGCCCCAGTGTTCTGGCCCATTTCCAAATATGTGTTCATTCTCCCTCAAATCTCCCTGAAGTATCAATTTGATATTCTGTCCTCTCTTTCCTCTTATAAACCAATATGTACTTGGGCTGTTGTTTCCCAATCCAGGAGCAAAACTTGGGGATTCTCCAAAATAAATACCTGCTGAAAGTCATTTTTGTTGTCATAGTGCAAGTACTTCCTGACATACCTTTTCCTTGCATCGATGCAAGGAAATGTAGTCATTTCAGTGCTCACCCCTCTGTGGGATCCCAGTATATCGGAGAAAGTTGATTTGTTCTGAATCACACATTTTTGTTTGTTCACCCTTCCCTTTCCTGGCAGTTTGACATGTGAGCTTGCTATGGCCAACCTTTAATTCAGTATGAAATACCTTGTTTGTGTGTGGCAATATCCCTCCCTCCTTTCTTGCTGTATGGATATTTATTGCTGATGAAAACCCGAGGACCTCTCTTTCAAACCTGGAGAGTGGTGTGTACAGTTTTAGGGTCTGTCTTGAGTGCTGAGATGCAAGGAAAGTGTCTCTCTTGGTGTTTGTCTCTTCCCTGAGATGCAAGAAGATTTTCTCTGTCTGTACCAGCCCAGTCACTTTGCCATCAGCCATCAGCAAGCACTGTGAGAGCTCAGCAAGGGTGTTCAGGGGTGCTGGGTCTGCACACGGCATTTGCTTTGTGTGAGGGTCTCTGCTGCTGGATTTGGTCACGGGGACAAGGGGAACACGGTGCTCTCCTGCCCAGTAAAGATGGAACGGCCTCTTCAGCTCGGTGATGAGAGGAGGGGAGGTGGTGGTGGAGCATAAAGACAACTGCAGTGAGCAGAGAGCCTGACTCAGTATCTTTAAACTTGTGCGTGGTGCTTGCAAAAGATGAAATGCTGTGTTTTTCTGCCAAAGTGGTGAAATTTCTAATTGTACCTCAATGAGTCCTTCTGAGCTGTGTGGCCTATAAGTAAACACAAGCTAATGCCTTACGAACAATTGAGAAAATGCTGTATGACTATTCTATTTATAGACTTGTTACAGCAAACAGTGCTTAAATTTTATTTTAAGATTATATGTGCTACAAGTATTATTTTCAGCTTCTTGTGAAAAATCTGATAATGCACTTGAGCTTCTATTTTTTTTTTTAATGAATCTAGCTTTTTAGCACTCTGGCAGTTTCAAAGGCCATTGTTCTGGATAGCAAGCGTTAGTTGACTTTGGAAGATTCTTCTTAAACTGAGCTTCTTCCCTGATAATGAGATTATTTTCTTGATTAATTTCCCCAGAAGTTTCGATACAGCCATCATTTCTAGCACAAACCAGAAAGCAAATTTGGTCTGGTTTCTAGACATGCATAGAACTCACAGTTTCCATTAAAACGTGAGAAATCTGGAAGAGTATCCTACTCCAGTAAAAGTGGACAAGCACATCTCCCCACAAGCTCACAATGAGATAAGACTTCCTAAGAATTTTTGACTGTTACTTTTTTTAGAAGCAAATATTATTCTTAAGAAGGTACAGAACTTCCAAAAGAGGATCTTGCTTTCTGCAACCTAATCTTGCAAGAAATTTATGCTGCAAAGTGTTTTGGAAAGGAGATTTGTAAGATTTTCCCCTGTATAATAGGGGATGTTACCTTTGGTAACACTTGACAGCATAGCTGAACAGAAAGGATGAATCCTTTTAAATGTGCATATTTATTAAAAATACTTGTATATAAAGATATATAACTCATGGCTATTTTTTGTTAGGATTGTTGTCAGATCTGTTAGGCTGGAGCTGTCAGCAGACACGAACAACAGTATCTGGGTAAGGCCAGCATCAGCCTGGGATGTCCAATGGAGACATCCTGGGCTCAGTTCAGTGATCTAAAAGTAGTGTTTAGAGATATTTGAGGTGTCCCAGTGATCCAAGGATTCCCCATTAGGCTGCAGGTACAGCAGACCTGCAGGAAACTCAGGCACTCTCAGACGAAGCTGGGTGGAGTCCCCCAGGGCATCTCACATGGCACCAACAGCTGTATTTGGGTAATGGATTGAGTCTTTCACTCATGTCAGAGCCAAAATTTTTACTGACTTCCCTGGGACCCTGTTTTTCCTTTTTAGAAGAATTAAATAGCACCAAATTAAATCTCACTCTTTTCTTGCAGCAGCTTCTGAAAGCTGCTCATCCTGGGATTATTCCTGCATACTGCTGACTAGAGTTGTATTAGAAAAGGTATATGAGAAATCCCCTGAACCTTTCATTGTTTTCACTATTTGTTTCATGAGTTGTTTCTTTTAATACAATAACCTAACTTCTAATTTTATCAAAAAATAAGTAAAGAAAATCTCTGAGAAAAAAATGTGGAAAATGATACAACGCTGTCATGTTCTTGTTTTTAATAGCTGTGAAAATATATTGTTGGGCTTTCTGAATTGCTACACTCAGTAAGCAGCAAACACAATTAAAGCCAGAATGTACTGCATCACAACATGTACTAAATTAATTTATCTTGACAAATTTCACGTAGTTTAAATAATTCATACTGTACTTTTATTAAAATCTGAAAAGAAAAGTAATGAATTCTTGGTTGCACGGCGTCTTACTGTAAACCTCTTACATTATTAAAATTATAAATGTAATCACTTGAAAGTGTTGCTTTTTTTCTTCCAAATAGAACTGTTTGAGGTGACTTTTTGTAGAGAATGATGATATGAGAAAAGTTGGAGTTAGAAGGAAGGGCTTAAATGTGGTATTGCACAGCTCCCAGTGCAATGCCAGGGCAGTCAGTACTGTCTCCACTTTGCACAAATCAGGGACTAGAGAAGTGGAGAGGGTTAAAGAACTTGCAAACAGCCATCCACAAAAACAGCAGCACAAGTGGAAACAAGACTTTAAAAACTCTGTGCTTTTTCAAATTCTTTTTCTTCCCTGCACTAGTACCCCTACATTCCTGTGCAATGATTTTTTGTCAGCATACAATATTTCTTTCCATTATGATTTCTCCCTGACTTTGTCTCCAGTGACTTTGTTGACCACCATTCTACATGTTTGTGATGAATGTCTTAATCCTGCTTTTTAATCTAGTTCTAGTTTATGGTTCTTGGAAAAAAATAGGTATTTCCTGTGAGAAGATATTGAAACTCTTGCTGGACAAAAACTTTACCCTCTCCTCCATACAGTCTCCTGAGCATAAATATGGGAACAGAAGATCATAACCTCAGGTGCAATAGAAAGCAGCTGGAGAAGATGATTCTTAGCAAAGAAAAGTTTGGTTTTGTGCAAATTCTAACAGGCTGATACAATATTAGCTGAAAACATGTCTTATAGCAACAAAACTGCTTCTGAAGAGTATGTTTGACAGCCATCCTTGAGCTTAATTTGCTGGAAAATTCTTTCTTCTTAGAAGTTCTCTTTTCTTATTTGAAGAGTGTGTTTGTGAAATAGGTGAACCATAATCACAATCATCATAACAGTAATATAAACCATTTTTCTCCTCCTAACCTTTTCTGAGAGCTATTTTTTGGAAAGCAAGCTCTGAGTGGGAGGGCAGACTATGTTCCCTCTGAATTCCTGCTGCTGTCGTTCTGCTCCTTCCCAAGGCCCTTCTCAGTAGTTCAGCATGGGGGGTTTTTTGCTATTCACTGTGACAGCACAGTCTTCTGACCTTCTAAACGACATTGTCCTCACTCTCTTTCCTCTCACCCTGTCCCAGTTCCTTTGTCTTCTCCCCATTTAGTTTAGAGGTGTTGATTTTAGCCTCATTACAAACCCATTACAGGATCCAGTGTCACTGGCAGGAATTCAAGAAAGGCTCCATAATGCAATAGTTGGCCATTTGCAGAGGAGTGTCATAAAGAGATGCTTCCCCAAAGACCAGTGGGTTTCCAGCCTCCTTAATGTTCTGTTCATTTTAATGGATGCCAAATTCACATGCAGTGTTTAAACTATAACAATAGCATACATATAAAGCATGACTAAAATATGTGTACACTGTAAAGTATTGTAGACTCTACATTTAGCAATGTGAGCAAGCTGTGCTGTAACTGCCCACTTAAACGCAGAAAGTCGTTTAAGTATTTTACCCTGGTATTGAAGACTTTTCTGTAGGATTGTCCTATAAGTATGGGAGCATTTTTCTTTCTCTCAGGTCCCTCCCTCAGAGGCTGACATTCATAGGACCCCTAAAAATCAGCTGGAATATCTGACACTGACAGTACTGGGACATGGCTGTAAACCAAAACCTTGCTAAGGAGGTCACATCTGCAAGAGCTGACAAGCAATTACAGACCCTACAGATTGCAGGTAAGTGGTAAAACTCTTCAGATTTTGTTCTTACTAAGAAAACCAACTAAAAATACCCCTTTATCTATCCTTAGGATCTTGGCTGTATGCACACATACAGAAACATGATCTCACTTGTCATACAGATGCTCCTCTTGTTGTTGTTGCTCAAAACTGCAGGACTGGAGATACAGACTTTAGCTGGATCAGGAGGCTGGCAGAAATGAGGTAACAATACCATTGGGGAAGGCAAAATATTGAATAAATCCAGAAGAATAGGAGAGTCTTATTTTTCCTGCTTTTTAACCAAACACCTTTCAGATTTCACCATATTTCAGATTCGTTTGGCTTACCGGTTCCAGTGAATTATGTTATCTTTACTTTATGCCACCTGTAGTGAACTGATTGACCTCTGATCTTCCAAGTGTGTCACCACTGACACAGACAAGTTCAGGAGAGACAGCCTGGGGTTGTTTAGTTTCTACAGGCACAGTGCTATAGCAGCTGACAGGTTGGACAATTTCTTCTTGAGCGCAGGAGCTGATGAAATTGTCTCCAGTCTGTGAACTTCCATAAGGTTTGTATGATGGTGCCTCATCTCTGACTGCTAATCTCAGACTCTCATCAACTTGTTGATGTGTTACTTTGCATGTTTGGATACAGTGCTCTTCCTTGAGGTTTTGTTTTGTTTTGGGGTTTTTTTTCTTGAATTTAAACTGTCATTAATATTCTTACTTACAGTTTTAGAAAAGTTGAAATCTCACCCTGAGTGTGTCTTTGAGTGAGTTATAGCCTCTTGAGAGACTTCTACTGTTTTAAATCACAGGAAGTCCATCTGGCTTTAAAAATGCCAATAGAGTTTGCAACACATGGACTAGGTGATGATTTTCCTCTGGGAATGTAGACACCGTCATTCATTGGCAAGTTTTCAATACTTGCAATATCCTCTTCTTACCTGTGCTCAGAAGAGCGAATGAAGAATCCACGATTCACTGTGGACAGAAACATATAATTAAAGCTGGATTCATATGGTTTTCTTGGTTTGACCGAAAACTATCTAAATCCCAATTGTATCACTCAGCAGTTGTAGCACTTTAAGCTCTTCACAAAAGAAAACTCACTGAACCAGTGAAATATTCGAGTGAATCATGAATCAGTGTTTTAAATGCAGGCAAAATTTTCACTGGAAGGCAGGCATGGCTTGGGCAAGTGAATCAGAACTAAATTACACCCAACTTGGTTGGTTTGCAATCCCATATGCTAAAGATCTAAACAAAGCAGCAGACTGGGGAGAAACCATCTAAAACAGTCTTGTTTGAGCTTGGTTGAACTATTGTGGTTCATTTTTCCTCATAGCCCAGTCTTCCTAATCTAGGTTTTTCTAATGTTAGCTTTTAAACACATGCAGTGTTACATAATTATTTATATAATCTCTTTGTATTTTATCCCTAGTGGATTTTCTGTAGTGTATCACCAGTGTGTAGGGATTTGATCTTCTCTTAGAAGTAGAATTCCTTCTCGTCTGCAGACAGGAACACCTAGCAACCCTATCAGCCCCAGAAATGCCAATATTTTAGGGTGTTTCAGAACATTAATATAAAGCTTAGCTAAATGTGAAGATAAGTGAAGATGCTTTATTCAACCTTATACAATAGATATATTTTCCTTCTGTAATGTAACCTGGAAACTGTTTCAGAAACAAATAACTTGTTCAAATGTTTGTTCAGCTAGAGGTTCTCCATGGCTGTGAATCACACAATACATAATGCTGATAAAGGCAGTAGAGTTAGCAGCAATTTTCTCAAAAAATCCTCTGCCTTTTATTCAACGCTTCTAGGAAGAGTTTCTTCCATTCAGGCCTTCCTGGTTCTAATTAGCTTCTTCCCACTTATTTTCCATCAACATTTTGTTATTTAAAAATTAAATGATATGTCTTAATAAGCTGTAGCATGATTTTAAAGCACCTGTCTCTGACAAGAAGGCTACAAAATAATACACCAGTTTTCTGTTTCAGTAGTAGATTAAATACATTTTCTAGCATAGATTATTTCTGCAAAAAGTCTGGGGAGAAATCTACTAGGTTACCCAATGTACCTATTAAAGTCTATTACTTTTTCAAAAGCAACTATGACCTCTTGATATCTGTGTATTAGGAAAGTTAAACTGAAACTTAATCCATTGGAATTAAATGTCGATTGCTTAAATGACATCAGTTCCTTCTTCCAACCTTCATTCAAAATTAAAGTGGCTTTTACTTAGGTTAGGAATGGAAGTAAATTAAAATATATTTGGTTTACTTTGTATTAATTCTAAAGGAGAGCTTCCATACAGAAGTTTAACATTATTAAATTTGAAAATTCTGTCAAAAAACCAAAAACATGACAAAATGCAAAGAATTGGAGTTATGCTGCTTCATGATTTGATAAAGCACATGTGTGTACTCGTAGTTTTCTGCTACAAAAATAAAACAAGCAGGCTTGAAATATGTTCAAGCTTCACTTAGCTCAAAAAGTCGGCTTTTTTCCAAAAAGCATCTGATTTCTCTTGCTGATGATCTAAACAGAAGATAAATTTGACAGTCATCTTTGCAGATAAAACGGGAAAGGTGATGCTATGAAAAAGAATTATGGCAACATCTGCTGCTGCAAAAATTACGAGTGAGCTGAGAGTCAACCATGTCCTGAAGTCCCAACTGCCACAGTAAATGGGGCATCCAGTGTAGGCATGTGGAGAGCTGCTTTGGAGAAGGGAAATAATCTGCATGATAACACGGAAAACGGGTCTATTGCACTGGTAGATGTTATTCGTGTGCTTCCTTATCAGTATATTTTCCTGATATCAAAGAAACCCGTCTCAGGATGGGAGCGAGTCCCATCTCAGTGGCCGTGGTTGTGCGGTGCCTGCGTCACAGAATGGTGCTCATTCACATGCAAGGGCTGGAAGCAGCACAGCCCATCCCTGGCATTATATCAGCGTGTGTCCTGCAGCCCAATACCAGAGTAATAACGAGCTGCAGGGGACAAGCATTTGTGCGCTCGTGGCCAGAGAATAGATACAGCCTGCTTATTGCTAAATTGAGGCAGAAACAATAAACAAATATTTTTAATAAGCTATGATTATCCAAATGTTGTCTGATCTGAACAGACTGTGCAGTTGCAAACTGGGATGCATTTGCCTTATAACGGAGACACAAAAAAGCAGCGAGAAAAGCCAGTTTAGAAACTTCTGCTAGATGTTGTCAAAAGTCTTACCTGAAGAAGATGATACAGGGAAATAATTTTTCTTGCCACATGAGATTAGCCAAAGTCCAGCTGGGCCAATAATCTCTTCCTCCAAAGGTACCCTCTAAAAGAAGTTTTGGGGGGTTTTTTTGGCAGGGGTTGGGGAGCAAGCTAAATAAAGAGTGGAATGACACTTCTCCCTATTTACTCTTCCAAATTCCTGTATTCTGTGGTTTTGGCAATTCCAGAGCTGCAGATAATATTTGCTTTATTTATATAATAGGCCTGGGTGAAAATCTGTTCTCTAAATTATGTGACGATTTTTTAGTTCTTTGTTGTATTTTTTTTAACTGGCCTATGACTTTGGCACACACAACATCCTGTGGCAAGGAATTCAACAATTAAATTATGCATTGTGTGAAAAAGTACTTCCTTTTGTTTGTTTTAAACCTGCTGCCTGATAATTTAATTTGATGCCTGCTGGTGTTTTTATGCTTAAACAATTAGTAAGAAGCTTGAAACTTCACAGAAATCTAGTGTAAAGCAAGACTTTAAAGAGTATTGATATGACCTATGCATAGCTGGCATTCAAATCCACTGTCAATGACTAGGCTTGCCATAAAAAGGATATTTTTATAGCATTTTATAGGAGTCTGTTGTGCTTGATTCTGTCCAATGTAATAAGGTAATATCTGTCTTCAGAGTTACTGATGTGGAGCTTTTTTGTCTTTTTAATTTAGGATACATTGGCTCACACACCTTCAGCACAGGTCTATATTTCTTCAGGATGATTATAATGCATGTAGAGCATCAGGTTTCTAGCTCTAGAAGAATACAAATGGCAAATTTAAACACAATTTATTTGAAAATTCTAACGTTGAGGAAGTTTATTTGCATTTCTAGTGGTTATCAGATTTCAGGAACCCAACTAGTGTAGTTAGTTTTTAAACTGGTCTGGAATTTTCTGTCCTACTTTGCTTACTACTACATATGTACAGGCAGAGGAATGTTTATGGATATATTTGAGTGGAGCAGGAGATTAATTTTGAGTCCTGTGCTGACCTTTGCTCTGCAAAATTTATTGACTGGAATTACACCAAGCTAGAGCCCAAGTGCAGTTTGCTCCTATGTCATGGACAATTTGTCATAGAGGAACAAAACTCTGAATTTATTATTTTTTTTTAAAAGACACAGTCCTCAAGATGCACACCCAGCCAGTATCTTGCAAGTTGTCTCTAATAATTTGTTTGTTTGTTTTCTTAACAAGTACCTTCTTGTGGTGGAAATGCATTTCATTCAGAGCATTCACCCAGAGATCCGTGTCAGCAGTCTCGAGCTAAGGGCTGAACGCAGAAACACTCCCTGTGCAGTGTCTGGAATGGAAACACGCCTGGCTTGGGCACAGTGTGTTCTCCAGGCTTCAGCCTTGGCCCCTTTGGGCTCCTCAGGCCAGACAAGTCCTTGTATATTTGCCTCTGTGTGGGCAGGTTTGCTGAGTGCTTCACTGGATGGAGCTGAGCTTGCCTCGAACAGATTATGACGCATCGACCAATGTAATAGTTTGGTTAATTAGTGAAAGCAGCTTAATGAAGGGTAGTTCCTGAATATAAGCTGCAGCTGCATAGCCGAAGGTAGCCAGCTGAAGAAAGAACTGCATTCAAAAGGCTCACTGTGAGTTTCCATTTAGGACTGTATGCAGTGCTAATATGATTTCAATTCCAAGAACCAAGAGATATATACATACAATTTCCTTAACCTTAATTTGTCAGGGCGGTCCTGCCTACAGTATTTAGACACAGAAATACGTGCTTGTGGAAATCAACTAACAAAGAACAGGCTCTGGTTTAAGAATACTGCTTCTAATGTTACTTTGTCATAAATCTACAGCTGTAAAGCAGGAATTGCTCACCAGTTGTGGATATGATAAACAGAGGTTATTATTACTCAGTTGGCTAAATATTTTGGTAGAACATAGTAACAGCAGACAAGGTTTGCCAGCAACCTTCCTGAGATGCACAGCCTTTCCCATGATGGTTCTGTTGTGCGAAAAGCAGTACTGAAAAGCAGCTCAGAAGACGCATAGTTTGTCCTTGTATTGCTGCCTGCTTATCAGGAACAGAGCAGTGGCTTGGCAGGCAGAGCTCGTGGTAGCAGCACATAACTGAGCCTGGAATTCGGTGTCCATAAAATGTGAGACGCACATTCCTTACCATGACAGATCCTGTGAAGGGCTTAGGTTTTTTCCTTCTCCACTTCTGTGAGGAAATGTAAGTGATGGTGTTGGAGTAGAGCTGTTGTGAAGTGCTGAGCTGGAAATCATGTCAGTGGCTCATGGCTAGCGCAGCAGGCTTGTCTTCAGGGAAGTATGGAGCAGTGTTTCCTTGCCTGCAGCCAGATGGTGTTGATATGTACACCTTCGCCAAGGACTGGAGAGCTTGTAAAAGGAAGTGCAGGAAGGTTCAAGGGGGGGAAGATCAAAGAAATAAATAATAATGAGCGAAAGGCCTGCTGGTTCCCTATAAGCAGGGTGGAAATAAGAGGAATTGTTATTTTAGTGGCACAGATTGCCCAGATAGGCAGTGTTTTGCTGCCACAGTGCTTAACTCTGTGTTGGCTGGAGCTTTCTCATAGAACTGTAATGGAGAAGTTGTTTCATGATCTTGGGGTTGTTGTAGACCACCTTCTAATGCTAGTTGCTAACCATAAATTTGGATTAGCATTGGATTTTACAGGAGATTTGTATATTTCTAAATATATTTATTTCTTTACTCAAGATAAGGGAATAGGGTATTTCAGGGTGGCTCATGCCACAAATCATCTATTCAACTTTGTTTTCTTAGTGCCAAATAATTTTGAGACTGCAGCATCTATCAGCTATATCCAGAAAAGTAGTGAAGAAACACACTGTTGTTTCAGCTACAGTAAAACAAGCATTTTTGAATTATAATTGCAAGATTTCTTTTATAAATATGGAAGTACTTTCGGGTGGGAGTATTTTATTTTATTCAAACGATTTCAACTTCTGGCATAAAAATTACTGATAAAATTGATGCAAGAAAAAGCTTGTTACAGGGATAAGCATGATGATGACTTCAACATATTTAAAGATGTTGCTGGAAGCATGAAAGGAAGCCTTCTTCAGTCTCTCATAGTACTGCAATTGTTCATTAGAATAGTAAGAAAATTACACATATAAACATTAAAACAACCCATATATGACAGAGAATAAAATTTGGCATGTAAGTTTGTGTTTATTACAGAGCTCAGAAAAATCCTCTTGTGGGAAGTGCACTAACAGCTTGGGAATAGGATCAGATTTGCAATGTGCCTTCCCGCGGTTCCATGTTGATGGAAGGCCAGAGCAGGACTAACTGACAGCAACCACTTCCCTTCTTCCATGAGCCCCAGTATGACCTGGATAATGCCAGTGGAGTATTCAGCAGACAGGTATGTGAGAGGCATATTTGCAACTGAAGGGAGTCCTTAGAAAAGTGGCAATCCTGGAGAATGAACAGCTTTTTGTAATAATTTTTGAGGGCTTTCCAACATTTCATTCTTCACGGAAAATGCCTGTGGAGTTAAATAAAATATCATAACTAGTCTCTGAGATTTCTGAGTCATCTTAGGGAATTGTGGCCTCAATTCCAATAACAGGAGCTCTGTTATCAACTGTTATGGGCCTGCATGCCTTCTATAGAATAGATCCTTAGATTTAATAATACTAGAATAAAATGAAATAAAACATTCTCAATTGAATTCTTCTATTTTGGAGGGTAATTTTTATAGAATCCTATTAAATTCTAGGCAACATTTCAATGATGGAAGTTTATCTTGTCTTTCAATGATATTAGACATAAAAGATCTCAGGGGGTGTCTCTGATGAATAATGCTTGCTCCCTCCTAGTTCAAGAAGAAGGAGGAGTGTAGCAGAAAGGCACGTAATTACCTTGGTGCAGAGCCACGCTGCTGCTGCTGCCACAGTGCTCCTGGCAGGAGAGATAATGGGTCTTCTTTGGTGCTGCGTTGATAATCCAGCTCACACAGAACTAGGTGTGGTGTTTTAAGATGTCATCAGATTATGCAAGATAGAAATGCTCTGAGATCTTACCAGCAGCTCTTTTTATGGAATCCTACTTGAAAGAAAGAGGGATGCTGTAGTAAGAATGCCAGTGCCCAGGTACTGTTGTTTTAATAGGATTACTACTGAATCACCAGCCTGTTTAATTAGACCTATAAAAGTTATTTAGCAAGGTGTGGATTGGGGCTTGGGGGAGGAATATCAAGAGCACAGCATGTCTGGAAAAGTGTCTATAAAAATCCATCTATAAAAGTCTCTTACTATGTGGTCTAATTAAGGTCTGGATACAGCACATACATTACTCTACAAAACAAACAGGTTGGTTTCTGTTTGACGCACTTTATTTTTATAACCTGATTACAAACTGAGTTTGTTAATTTAGCCTTAGTTTGGGTATACAGCAGAAAGAAGGGCTTGTCACTGGTTTGGATCAACCCTACTCAAGGCATTCTTTGGAAATAAACACAACCGAATCAAGTTGTATCAAATAACTGCTTTTTCAAATAGTTAATTTGCTTTTTCTTCTTGGTGTAAGGTTAGATTATAAACATATCAGTGGTATCCAGTAGCATACACCCATGTCCAGAAGAGGGAAAATTATTTCTAAAATGTGGAAAACTGAACAGTAGAAGCTTGATGGTGAAACTATTACAAGAATATTTTGAGTTGCTACTGCACTGAAGAGAAGTGTGGGATGCCCCAGCTGAGAATGGGGGAATGGTGACTCCACACTAGTGTTGTTCAATGAACACTTGAGCATGAACTTGCCACAATTATTGGGCTTCTGCTCAGTTACAGCAGGGAAAACGTAAACTAACCCTGAAGTCATCCTACTGCCACCACTTACAAGCAGAGCCTTTACTAACATGAAATTATTCAAAACTTCTGACATGGTTTGTTGCTTTTCTTTAGGTCTTGTTATAACTAGGGCATTTCTTAAGGATGGCCATAAGAAATGTTTGTTTTTTTTCAATGAGGGTGGTCAAACAGTGGGACAGAGCCTCGACAGGCTGTTCAACCACCATCCTTGGAGTTGTCCTTAACTCACTTGCACTAAGGCTCTGAGCAATCTACAATGAAGTTAGTTCTGCTTTGAGGAAGATGTTGGCCTTCAGAACCTCTTCCAACCTAAATTACTGTATTATCTGATATTATAGGGCCAACATATGTGGCCAGCCTATGAGGCATAAGATGGCTGATAAAAACACATAGCACAGAGCAGCACTGATTTCTTCTGATGCAGGTGGTGGCTGCAGTCAGTTCAGTCGGTTCCCAATAGAAGAGGCAGTCTCTGGAGCTGTTTTGGTGTTGCAGTCCTGGTTCAAAAGGCTTTAAGGGTCTTAAGGTGACACTGGCTACCCTGGCTCACCTTGACTTCCCAAATGAGTAACCAGCTCCGTGTATTGAAGGTGAACTCTCTGGTTATGTCTAGTGCACAAAAAGTAAATAGCATCTCAAACACTATGAAATGCCCATATAAATACCTGATGGTATTGCAGAAATTCATTTGAAGTCAAGTGTAAATCTAACACAACTGATTCGTGTTCTACAGCACAGAGGAACAGGTTATACTCAGATGTTCTCTAGGCTAGTTTTAGTGTGTACTCAGCTTTATCTCCTATATGCATCTCCTTTGCTGCACTGCTCTTATCTGCTAAAGAAAAGTCTAAAATAAACATCTCAGTGAGGTACCAGATGTCTCAGTAGCCTCTGAGAGAATGAGAAATGCATTGTGCAGGTAGGAAAGAGTACTTCTGCTTCATGGAATAGGGAAAAAAAGTTGTAACTAAATCTGTCTGTGACAGGCTTCAGAAATAGTGGGGATCAGTGGGTGGTGGGTTACTGGGTGAGAACAAATTTATGGCCTTGGAAAAAAGAATCCTGGTAGGATATAGCAGGATTATTGAAAATGACAAGATACAAGATTCTGCTGGATATTTTTTCATTATGGTGAATACTGGCTCTGGTTAAAAAGATTGTCTATCTGGCTCTAGATCAAAAACCTGGCTTTTGCTTGTTGCAAACTTGTAAAATTCAAAAAGGAAGGAGAAAAATCAAGAAAAAAAGCATTTTTTTTTTCTGTTTGCCTGTCTTTCCCCTTTCTTCCAGCTTCCCACACAAGCATAATGGTTTGCAGAGGTGTGTTCTTTACAGCACAAGAACTGTTCTACACCAATCTGGTTTCTAAATCCGAGTAAGTGAAAGTTCTATCAGTCTTTTCCAGCCTTGTCACTTTTTTCCAGCTGTTTCTCCAGCACAAGGAGAAGGTTTCTAAGAGTGAACTAATGTTATTGCCACATGATGTCCTGAATGCCCAGGAGGGCTGTGCAAGTTAAATTCTGACTGATGTTCATGCTGGCATTTGGGATTGTTAAGGAGGAATTTAATGGAACTATGCTGATTTATATATGGGAAGTACAAGGTCTTTCATATGTCTAGTTTCTACTGTTTTATAGTTATTTTTTATTTTATTGCTGAGCAGCAGCCAAAGTGATTTCCTTTTATCTTTTTCTGAGAGCAGTGTCACGGGTAGTGGGACAGGGATGGACAGCCCATGGTGGACAGAGCCCTGAGGCTGTGCCAGGCACACAGTTCCCAGTCGAGGTGTACCCAGGAGCAGGGGGCTCTTGGGGCGTTGTCCCCAGACCGTGGGCAGAGCAGGAGGAGCAGCTGTGTGGCACTGATGCTGTGGGTCATGGGGAGAGGCTGCAGCTCTCACCTCAGACCGGGTTTCTCTCTGGATGCTGTGAGAGGCTTCCCAGTCCGGTGATCCTCTTCTTTCTCGCCTTGGTTTAAACCTGTCTTAATTCCCTTGGCTCCCACAGAGCCTGCCTCTGCCACGGAGAGAAGTGGCTAAAGAATTGGGCATTTGCAGTCCTATTTTCTCTTGTTATTTTTCCAACCTTCTGTTTAACCCTCCTTGCCAAAGGCACTCTTTGGTGACTGGCAAACTAATTGGCCGGAGGAGGTGTCATCAAAAATTCATCTCAGATAATTAGACATTGAGCTATCATTATCCTTGAGGTTCAATTCATTTTTGTTTTCATTAGCTCTGTGGCTCCCTGTGGCAGATATTTCTGATAATTTCCGAGCACGGAGGGGGTCATGAGTGCTGGCATTCTTGCAGACGTGCTTCTCTTGCGTGTCCTTGCTTACTTAGCAGGAGTTGGGGAAGAGAGCTGTGTTAGTCAGGCTGCATAGTCATGACTTTATCTGTTTTATGGGGCATCTTATGTAAGGAACAGAGGTTTCACTAGGTTTTGATAGAGAGCTGACAAATTCAATGCCACATAGTTTGTGAAGAAGCATTTCTGTTTTTCCAGCATTTTCAAATAAATGTAATTTCAAACAGCTGTTGATAGTGTTAAGAAATTCCATTTGCATTTTCTGTCATTCTAATTATATAGTAATTAATTTTTGATACAATGGCAAATTAATGTTAGAGTGAGGTCCTGGAAATTTCATTGCTTTATGTGAAGCAGCACTCCTTTCGTTATTAGTCCTTACACGTGAAAGGAATATAACAAGATTTCTGCCAACAGAGCCTTAGCACTTTTAAATTTTTTAATACAACACTGAAATTTGAAAAAAAAAAATACTGGCAGTTCCATAGTAAGGAATAATATGTCTTTGTTTCTGGTATTAAAAAAAATCACTTTTTTTCAAGCTGCTGTTTTCTATATTTTGCAATAACAAATAATTCTGAGTATTAGAGACAGTAAAACAAGGAATTTGTGTGTTTTTTTTTTTAAAAATCCTGATATTTGGAAATTTGTTTTCATTGTTTTGAATAGTCAGAAGCACAAAAATATTTCCCCAAAATGAGCACCTAAAAATTTTTTTGAATCAACTGAAATAGTCATGGGAAAGTAATTTTGAAAGGGAAGCTGTAATTACTTGGTATGATTGAAAGAAAATTAATTTAGGATGAGTATGCTCTTACAGAAAATAGACCAGCTGATAAAAAATAAATATTTTAACTGAAGGAGTTTTCATTGTAAGTATTTGTCACATTTTATTACACACTTTGTCCTGGAAGTGTAATGTTGTTGGACTGCATTTACGTATTTAAAATTTATAAATGTTTGAATATATTTTAAAAATATAGTCACATTTTCCGAACACCTGCACGCTCAGCCTTTTCCAGAAAATAATATCACCTGTCTCTAGAAACTTAAAGTAAGCAGTCAGCAGTAGTTATTAGCCCTGATGCCATTGATTAAAATGCTTCATGGCTTTTCTCTCCGGCTGTTGATTGCTTCCTGCTAAGAGAGGAGCCGTGGTGCTGCTCATACCTGAGAGATGTGGAAATTGCTGGCAGAGAGCAGTTAATTTACAGCTTGTCTGTACTCTATATGTGCCTCTTGTAAATTCCACGTTGCATTCAGAATGCAGTGGGACACGGGCAGGTTGTGCTCAGGTTTCACCCGGCGCTTGTCAAGAGCAGCTCTCGGTTTGCGCTCACCAGGAAGGCTGGGCGAGCGCTGCTAACAAAGCTTGGCCTGGAGCAGAGTTAAGTAAACAAGACCCTGCAATAACTCCAGAGTTCCTGTTTGGTTTTAATCAAATCTGGTTTAGTTTCTCGAGTAGAGATGTAGTTTTTTTCAAAGGTTTTGGTGAACAGAGAGCTGGTAGGAAAGGCTGGTGGGGCCATTAAAAAAAAGCTCAGCTCCGTGTTACACATCTCAGGTTCATCCTACCTGTAGCTCTTCTCCGTTGGGTTTAGTGCTGGATTCCTGCTGGCACTCTCATTGCCTTTGGCTGCTGTGGAGCTCTGCTGATGGGCACCAGCTGCAAACAAGGCTGAGGGAATGGGAGCTTTCTAAAGCTGTCTTTATTAAAATTACTTATCTTCCTGTTGTCTCTGGCTTTTACTCCTGATTTATGAGCAACAAAACCACACACTGTGTAGGCACGTAGATTTCCCAGAGGTTTTATTTCACGTTTTTCAAGGATATGCCTTTTTTTTTTTCTTTCTTTAAAATAAATCTTCTAGACGCTCTTCTCCACAATGAGCTTCTTTATCATATTACCTTGGGAGAAAAGTATGTTCTTCTATATGCTTAAACTGGATGGAAAACAGAGTGACCCTTTTACCGGTGAGTTGAACTTAGTCAAAATTTCATTCTAGTATATTAGCTAGTAGATTGGCAATTTAAAATGCCAAGTTCTTTCATCAGTATTATCATATATATTTGCAAGCCAACTAATGATGTGAAAAGGTTTTGAGGAATAACACAGTGAACTACTGTGAGTTGGTATTTTCATTCTTATTTTAAATCCAGGTTGAAATTATTAAAAATAAAAATCACCAAATAAGTAACATCTCTATTTGAGAAATGTGGTATCTTTGTATCTTGAGAGTAAAGAGGCCTTTAGAGTGAAACAATATTGAAGAATTCATGGGCATGTTCAGTGTTAAATAACATGGTGAAAGGACATGGAGACCTTCATCTTTCTTTGATAAAGTAAAGTATTTTTGAAATGAACATCTTATCAGATCAGAAAAGCTGGTAATATTGGCAGATCAGCACAACTCAGTTATGTCAATCTGACATTTGATCATAAGTAATGTACTTTTGGTAAGAGGGAAAGTCAAAGTGAAGGACATTGCAACTTTCATAAGCAGTGTTCCAAACTCAGAAAGATGGTGTTTCAAAAACATTTTCTCATTCTATTTCAAGTACCAATTCTACTCTTAGATGCTCAGAAAATGAATTCTGTACTTGCCTCAATCTCTTTCCTGGTTCCAGATATTTGACTCCGTATCTGTTAGCTCAGGAATATATGTCACAAGGGAAGTTTGAGAGTTTTTTTCCAAGACATTGCATAGGTGAGGCAAAGCTTGCATTTGCCCACAGCATACAGTGTAGAACTACTTTAACCTGCATCACTGCAGGTGAATTCAGTATAAATTCTTGTTTCATAGAGATTTCTACTGGTAAGGTAATAATTTGTCAGACAATGTGAACATGTGCCCTTTAACTAGAGGCAGTTTATATATGCTGCATTAATGGGCATTTGTAGTGGGCTCACTTATCAATATACCTTGGATACAAAGAATAGGTACAGGATTTTACAAATTATAAATTGAATGTACAGGTATCTCCAGCTCAGACCAATCTATTAGCTAATATTCTTGCTTTGATGACAGTGACTGGATCAGCTTTTAAAGCCGTTTATACACATAAATCTTGAGGTTTAGAATGGCAGTCAGATACAGTCTAGAAGCCCTGTGAAATCAAGGTCCCTCTAAAGTTTCTGCTACTACTTGGGAAAATCGTCATTTCCTTGTATTTGCTTCAGGCTGAAAGCAAAAAGAACAGAAGGATGAAGTCATATAATTTTCAACTTTAGAAGCACAGTGTTCATTTTATTGTGTTTATTTTCCAGGTGTGCTGTATTGATGTGAATGCATTGCTATACCAAACCTTTGAAAATGAGAATAACAAGCAGCAAATGAGTTTGACTTTATAAATACTTGTGTTTCTGCAGTTACCAACCCCCACTGAGAATTTCAAAGTCAGCTACAGCATGAATGCATCTTTAAGAGCTCATCCATTTGCAAAGTGTGTGTTTCCTTTGGGCATTCTCAGGGTCTGTAGGGCNATACTTGTGTTTCTGCAGTTACCAACCCCCACTGAGAATTTCAAAGTCAGCTACAGCATGAATGCATCTTTAAGAGCTCATCCATTTGCAAAGTGTGTGTTTCCTTTGGGCATTCTCAGAGGAGGTCCATCCTTGCTTTCTGCTGTGCCTTGGTACCCAAAGGAAGCAGGGAAACCCTCAGGACTGACTCCTAAGGTACAGGCTTGAGCATTTTGCTAAAATGGATTAGGATGATCTGAAAGTTGCAGGTTCTTCCCAAGATCCCTAAGCATCTTGTTTTAAATGGACTGTTAAAAAGCAGAAATTGTGATGAAAAGAAGAAGTCCTTGTCTTTCTACCAGAATACATAATAGTTGAGATGAAAACAGTAGTAGGTGCCTGTGAAACAATCCTAAACTCTCTCGTGTAGCACCTCAAGCAGGAAAAGATATGGCACTTGACTGGATAGAAAAACAGTCCTTTGATACTTCTGAGTCACAGGCAGTACAAATCAGGATAAAGCATGAGAAATGTCTTATCAGTTACATTTGCTTCAGTGTCCCAGTTGCCTACTGTGTTTATATTCAAACTATACATTTTGATTTATATCAAAATAAGATAAATGGGTATGGGATTACCTTTCTGTGACATTCAGTGATGGCAAGGTTTAGGGCTTCAAATGGGCTTCAAATATTTTCATTAGCCTCTTTTCTGAAGGTTGTTGGGAACCTTTAGTCCAGAACGTGGTGCTGCTTCTCAATAGGTTGGAAGTACACACACAAAATAACATAAACCCTGAAATTCAAGTTGTTTTTTTTCCTCTTTGAAACTGGAATACTATGACTTTTGCAGGAAACCTTCAATATTTCTCTGGACCTTGCTGCACTGACTTGTATGAGGTAGCAACACACAGATTATGTCTTTCAAATACTGATATTGAAACAAAAAGAGCAATTTTTCAAGAACATTTGCCACTGTCATCAGAATTTATCATATCATCAGAAAAAAATATTTATTAGTAGAATTCTATCTCTATCTGCTAATCCAGGCAAATAATTTAAGGTGTACCTCCTTCTTGCCAGCAGCTTTTATAACATGCTGGTTATTTTATATTTATACTTACCTTAGAAACTGTGTTCTTCTAAATGATGATCCTGGGGCCTTCAACCTGGTTGCCATATTTTGTTTCCTTGGCTGATATTTGGGGTTTCTGCTGCTACCTCCTTCTTTTTCTGCCTTGTAAGCACTGCCTGCCGCTTGTCTGCAGCGAGCAGTTATCGCCCTCCTTTCAGCCATATGTTCTGGAGACGCAGGAGGGCAGTGCCTTTCCCCATGACCGTGGTGGGAAGGGGGACTCAATCAACCATAACTGAAAAGATGGAGATATCTTCCCTCCCCCACCCCCACCCCCTTTTCCTTAGTGGTAAGAGGTAAATTTTGCTACCAAACTTTCTTCCTTTAAGAGAGATTGAACTGAATTAACTGGAATGAAAATTCACAGCCGGTTTGGCCCTGCCAGATAAATGCTTGTATTTACTCAAGCAGCAAAAGAAAGCTCCTGTAAAAGACAGGTGAGTAAGCAGACTGGATAGAAATGTGGTCAAGGTGTGAGAGAAAGGAAGCAGCAGATGTGACATAATATTTGGAGTCCAGCTACATTGAAATTTTAGTTTAGGCGCATCAGAAGCTCTTGATCTAAAAGCTAGAAGATAACATCTACTGTAACTGGGAGCTTGTATCTACAGCGGATCAAAATTATATTTATTTTGTGAAGATATTAACTGTATTTGTTAGAATGACCAGTATTTACTCCAGAAAAGAGGAAATTATATTCCCCTCTCTGAGAAAAGTGGTATCTAATAGTTGCAATCTATCTTTTTTAATTGAATGGGTGAGGTTCTTACACACGAAACAAATGAGATTGTGGCCATAATTATAATACCATTGATTTAATTTTTTGGTCACAAATAATTTAGTAAATTTAGTATCTCACTATCACTGTTTCTGAGGACATGTGCTTGGCCGGAGCTAGATCATGCTGATCTGCCCGACCTTGCTCTGTGGCTGCAGGTTTTCAGTGGCCTGTTTGTTTTTCAGCATTCCTAAAGCCTTTTTCTGCTGTTTTTCTGTGTCCTGGCATTAGATTATGTCCAAAAGATTTAGTGATCCCCTAAAATATTGTTCTCTGCATGTGCATTGTCTCTTTAGGTATCTTCCAGTTATTTTAAGGTAAACCAAAATGGAAATTGCAAGAAATTAATTTTCTTGTTTCTATCTACATTTCTTTGGTTTGGATAGGAAGATTTCTTAAGGAACAGATACAGTACTTTGGAGGACTGGGAAGGGAGATTATTTCTAAAATCAAAGGCAATATATTTTTTATGGTAATGTCTGGCCTGGATATGAAATGAGTCAGAGAACTGAAATAAATAAACGGGAAACTGAAAATAAAGGTCTCATGCAATTAGAATCATAGAATCAAAGGAATGACTTGGGTTGGAAGAGACTTTAGAGTTATTAGTGAGATTAGTGGGAGCTATTTTTACTTATCATTTCATCTCTCAAATGACTACTGGATAATAATTCTATGAAATTGTATTTGAAAATGAAAGAATGAGTCTGAGATAGGTGTCAAATTGCTTTTAAAGACATCACTCAAGACCTGTTCTGGGAAAAGAAGGGGGTAGTTACGTTTTTTTGTCCAGTTCTATGATAAATACAAATACTATTCTTAAAGAAGGCCAGAGCCATTCCTATTCAGCAGAATAGTTGTATGCTCCATTCTCTATCTTCCCTCAGCCGACAGTTTGCTAGGGCATGTAATTTACATGGCATATTTAAGAGTAGTGGTGTTGCCACTCTTCCCAGAGAACATTAAGCCTGACTGTCTAAAAGGACTCTTGCAGTAAAAACAGAACTCAGAGATATCCAGAACATGGGCAGCTCAGAAATCCCATCTCATCTGATCTACTCTGCAAAATGCAGAGCTGGTCCTGCAAGGAGCTCTTGCTGATCCCAGTCAGAAACAAAACTTCTCAGCACCCAGGAGGATGCCAGGATCTCTGTTTTTGCAGTCCCCAGCTCAGAGCACACAAAGGTGTAAATGGCCCCAGTGCCTTGCAAGGACCTGTTCTATTGTTTGCAGTACAGCAGAACTGTTTCTTTTGGATGGATGCAAGTATTTCACTTGGACTTGGAAGTCTTAACTCATTGCTCCTTTGGATATCAGGTTATTATGGGGAGAAAACATGTCCTGCAGAGCAAGCAAACACAAGAGAGGGATAGTTCAATGTAATCCTTTGGCCTACAAGCATGGTAATGCTTTCAGTTGAAATGATCAAATGTATTCTAAGAGGTGAGGATTTTTTTTTCATCTGATTAAAAGCTAACGAGGAATATGAATATCAAATAGGACTTGTCACTTGAATCAGTAATTAATAATCACAGACTGAGCTGTCTTTAAACAGCTAGTTCTAAATAAACCAGGTTGATACAATGTCAGCCTTAAAAATCAGCCAGATTTGAAATGGATATCAAGGGTGCTTTCAAAAAGCCTATTGCAGGAGTAACTGTGTAAGACAGAACTAGGTGGATGCATTAATATTTGAGCTGTCAGATTTGCTATTCAATTTACATGTCAAGTGTCAATCTGATGGACCATCTTGATAAATCCCTACAAACTATTCTCGTACTTAGTGCAGAAACTTTCTTGTTTGACAGTTCATACTTAGAGACTTCTAGCGAGGCTCTTTTTCCTTTGAAACTAAACACAAGGTAACATCTTAGGACATAAAAATGTACTCCTTACACATACAGATGGACTCTGGAAGTCAACAGGTGAGTTGTGATATGTGTAATACCTCACCAGCCAGGGATCTGGGCCAAGGGAGGAAGTGCAATGGCACTGAGTGTCCTGTACTGTGAACCTCTTGCCCCTCTTAAGGAGTTTATTGTCTCTTCTGTTGCAACACTGGCTTTAATGGGAGTTTTCTCCATCAGCTTCAATACTTTCACTGGGCCCTAACAAAGTAGGTGAGTTTTGGCTTTAAGACATTTTACTTAGGAAGGGATTATTATTTACCTTTTTAATCATCAACTATAAGTGTCTGGGGTATTTTCTTTTTCCACTAAAGGGTCTACCCAAATTCTTGTACTGTTTCACAGAGGCACAGTTGCATCCTCACAGTGAATAAAATCCTGAGAAGTTACACATCTCTCCACTGGCTGAAGCTGCAGGTGTTTGAGCAATATTATCCTGTCATTAGGTCGTATTACCAGCAACATGAAGGACAGCTCTTTGTCCTAGATCAAAAGACTGTGGCTGTACTTTGTACTTTTTTTATGTCACTCTGTCAGACCGTGAAATCTGAAATACTTCATCTTGCATTTAAAAAAAAATTCTCTTTTTAATCTTACATTGACTTGTTAAATGTTCAGCTTCAGATAGCAACATGTCTATCACCTAAATATTCTGCTGTGATGGGTTAAAAAGATAAAAACAAAAAAGAAAAGAGCATACGTTTTAATATTTAGTATAAGTACTATGACTTTTGTTTTGATTGATATTTTAGAATATCAAATAAATTACTATGGAAGGTTTATTATCTTATGCAAGAAATAACATAATAAATTTCTGCTTTGCAGGTCAATATGCAGTTTTGTACATGACATTATTTTTATCACATCTTGTGAATTTATGGTTACTTTTTTCACTTGAATGCCGGGTAAGCTTTCTAAACTGAAGAGTTTAATTATTACTACTGAACATTATTATTAGCAGATATTATTATTAGAATAAGGTGTAGCTCATGTTCTTTTGTGGAAAGAGAGAGAGGTTTTGTTTGATAACAGTGGCAAGTTTACTCCCCTGTTTTGTCAGAGAACTCCTAATAGACTAAACCAGAAAGGAAGTGAAGGGAAAGGGGTGGGGGAGGTGGGGGTAGAAATAAGGAAAAGCAGAAAGAGAGAAGGAAGGAAAGAAAGGAAAAGGAAGGAAAAATTTAGAGAAAATAAGAAAAATTGTTTAGACACTGAAAGTGGAAATTGACATCTTAATCCTGAGTAAATCCATAATTTAGTTTAACTCCCCCTATCCTCCATACATGCCTCTAGCCAGGAAAATGGTTCTGCTTTGCTGAAAATCCCTCATACTCCTACAATTCTTGCTTTTGTGCATGTCCGTGTCTGCCTTGCTCTAGCTCTGCTGTGACCTCTCGGTGACGTTCTCATGCTGATGGTAATGGATTACGTGGTGGATGATTGTGTGATCGGGATATGCGTGACAGAAAAGTTATACCCACAAACAGAGACAAGTGGGACTGTGGAACTGTTTGAGCCTTAGTTTCTCCTGTACCAAGCTGGGCCCAGACTGTCCCTCTCACAGGGGAAGGGACAGCACATCAACCACTACATTACTTTAGTCTCCTTCTGCCAGCTGGTTTTATGAACTACAAGAGACGATGGCATATCCTTAATATTCTTTGACAGTACAATATTTTTACTTAGACTGTCTATTCCAGAATGATGCTTCTCTGATAGAATGGCCAGTCAATCTCACAGCATGATAGAAAACAGATGTAAGATTAGGATGCAAAGTAGTTTTCCAGATACTTGGTCCCAGCATGCTGTACAACCCAGCCCTAGAGTTAACCAGGCAAGTGCTGACACATGTCTTATAGCAAAATATCACTCACAGCCACAGTTCAAAGGCCTTGCTACCCTCCAGGGCAATTAATACAGCATCACGTTCAATGGTGCTTGAACCAAATCCATGGAACTCTCAGGGGAGGAATAGGGAAGCAATCTCAGAGCTCAGACATGAGCAGCATGCTGCTGCAGCTGAAGTTTCAGTCCCCAGGAACACAATCCTTCCTTAAGAATGCTTGTGTGACAATGCATTATAAAAAGCAGATTCTTCTGCCATTAACACTTTTGACAACAGTCTCATTAGGTTCACTAAATAAAAGTTCAGACTCTAGATGTGGATCTCCACTTTTCAAAATATTTATCACAAAGGTAGCTCCAAGTGTTCAGAAACTGTCTTTTGAATGAGAATTTTAAAGACCATTTAGAACAAATAAATGACAGATTCGTGCTGTACATATACTTTTTTTTTTATTAAGTGATATGTATATATTCAGTGATGGTGTTAGTAATACTGACAGCCAACCATAATAACTTTTGCTTCAAGTAAGTACCCAAAATGATCACTTTTCGTTTTAGAAATTACAGGGAGATTTGAATAGTAATGCTTGTATTATGCAGCATTTATCCAACTAATGATGCCATTGAAAGTGCTGAGGCGTCTCCTTGTATAATTTAGTACTCGGTGTGAATGTGATTTGATAGCTACCCTATACCTGGGATGCCTGAAATTAACTGTGTCTATGATATAATTGTGTTGTGCTGTAGAGAGCAGGGAATAACAACAAGTGGCTTTTAACTCCTGATTTCACTTCAGCAGTTCCCACTTCAGTTTCTATTTGTTAATGTGTGGATGATGTGCTCCCACTGATCCTCCTACAGTGGTTGTGACAGTTCACAAAGGAAGAGAAGCTATGTGTGGATGTTCTTTGCACTCTGCTGAACATGAATATTGAACTGAATGTTTTTATTCAGGCACTTCTTGGGAATTCCCAGGCTGGTCATATCCAACAGAAACTAATAAGTAGTTCAAGTTCCATTGTAATTAAATGTAGCATATGAAAAGGAGTAAATGAAAGAGTAAAACCTTAGTGCTTTTACTTTTTAAGAAAATTAATATTTTAGTGGTAGGTCCATGCACCACATTTTTTTCTTTAAGGAGAAGCTCTGCAATTCAACAGGAGGCATGTTTACATTCTGTCCTATAGATAAAGTGCTTATGGTGATCATCTTATTACCAGTGTGCATGCCTGTACTTATTTTTAACTTACATTTTTTTAATGGATAAAACATTTGAAGATGAGAAAGGTGACTCTCAGCAAGTCTTTTTTTTTTTTAATTTTTTTAAAATTTCAGATCTGCAGGGTCACATCAGAATCTTCATACCTGTTCTTCTCCTCTCTTAATTCCTCTCAGGTAAGATTCAAAATTCTCCTGCAGCCAAGGATAATTTCTCACATTTCCATGTAGTTGTTATGGATGTGGACAAAGGTGGCTGTTACAGACAGTTAGTTGCAAGAGAGGTACTGGAATTTCAGAAACCATATTCAACAATACATATGATATTACTGAACATTTACAGGAAGGGAATGATTGTGATATCAAATAATATTTTTTAGACCAATATATCAGTCTCTTGAACATATACTGGTATTAGAAAGATGTCTTTACATTTGCAGATTATACGACTTCCTAAAGCTAGAAGTATTGCACACAAATGATTGCTTTGATTACTCTATTTTAAGGTGTCTTGTTGGTGAACATAGCTGAAGCTGTTGGATAACACATTTTCTTCTGTTCTTTTACTGGAAAATATTTGCCTTTTTCCAGTGGGAAAGTTGCTTGCCATCTGTAGAACATCTTTCCTATAAATCATTACTTTGATTATTTGTGCTGTCAGTTAAGCAAAATTCATCTCTGCCCGGTCACTCCAAAACAATAGTTTGAGGATCTATTGTCAAGCACTTCCTTCTTTATCTTTCACTGTCAGAAGTTCAACGCAAAGCAATGCAAAAAGACTTTTTGTAATTACTAGTTTGGAACAAGTAGTTCATGGGTTAGAAATTGCTTGGAAAAAGTCTGTACGGTATTAAAGCACATTGAGATAGAATGTATAGCAAGGTCTATAAATGGCAAAAATATTCCAGGAAACCACAGTAGTTCTGAAGAAACTAGCCTAAAATTATTTTTAAAAGTCATGATTAAGAATTTAAAATGGAAATTTTTTTTCTTTGCTCATGTATTGTCCTTCATTCCCTGTAACTGATTGTGTTTAATGGGCCTCTGATGCCTCCCTTTTATATGATTTTCCTTTCATAGCTCATATTACTTTTATTGCCTCTCTCTAGATCAAAGGCATAGGAAGAAGAAAAGAAAAATGGTGACTAAGAATAATGTCTGCAATCTTTCACGTTTTGGCATTATTTTTCTAACTATTCTTACCTTGATTTAATGCAGCTTTTACTAGTTATAATTTTAGGAGTCGCTGTAGATAATTCTTCACCCTCCTGGATATCCCAGCCTTTCATACATTTATAGGAGTTAATGCTTTGCCAGCCACAGTGATAAAAACTCAAGCCCGGTATATTCAGAGATTCTAAACGCATTTCGGTTTCTTCCTTTAAATTTTATTTGCCATCTGGCTACACAAGCTAGTATAGTTTGGGGTTTTTTTTTTAATTTTGAAACGTTGGAAGCTAGAGGCAGGACAGTTTTTCTAAAATAATGCCAAATTTTCATGTGGCTATGGGCACTGATGATTTTAGAAACAAACACCAAACACTGCGAGTGAGTATTCATATATTTCATAGGTTGGGTTTCATTCATTCAAATATTTCATTCACATATTTCATAGGTTGGGTTTCAGAAGCCCAATTCTTGGTGTCTCTTAGCCCAGCATGAAATGCAGCTCGTGGGCAGTGTGGGGATATGTATCTTGGAAGCACTTGAAAACTACTCTCCCAGTTTAATTTGCTGTTCTTCTGAGAGGCTTATTGCCCTTAAGTGAAGAGTTGTAGAGGTAGGCAGCACACGTATGTTTGCAGGGAGGGATCCCTCAGACTGTGCAATTCTTCCAGTGTACTTTGAGTCCACGGGAAACTGAGATGTCTCCTGCCTTCCATACGAATTCCCACAGCCTGCTGGTGGTTGTGGCTGCAGTTCTCACATGGAGAGGCTTTGTTTTGTTGGAGGTATTAGCATGAATACTTCTCCACAGTGCTCTGATGTCTTTGTCCTCCGTCTCTTCCCATGCCAAACCTCTCCGTCATGCAGGGGTTTGGCCTCTTTCAGTAGTGATATCCTTACTAATGCAAAGTAAGTAAAACTTGGGATGCTATAATTCTTTTTTGGTAATGACTTCATAGCTGAATATCATCTTCCATTAATCTGTCAGTAATTATCCCTGTGTTTAAAAATAATAAGAGGATATTAAAAGTTGAATGGGCCTGGAAATATAATTTTAAAGTAAAATTGCACATTGTCTAAATTCTGCTAAAAGGTACAGCTCTACTGAACAAAGCGGGGAAAGTCAATGGGGGACATGAATGGGGGTTTAGAATTTATAAAATCCTGAAAACCATGGCTGCCGTATTTTTTCTCTAATTTTCAGCACACATATTGCCACAGGTACTTGTAGCAGCAAAAAAATTGGATAAATTTAAATACTTCTGCAGCACTGCATCATTTTCCAAGAAATGTGAAAAACTTTCAGAAGTGTTATTTCAACAGAGCAGTTCATTTCTGTAATTGGTCAGACTTCTGAAAAGTCATGGATTTGGTGTCTAGTAACAGCCTGAGCTATCTTCCAACTAAATAAAGCAACCTGTTCCAGGCTTGACCTCATTTTCATATATACATTAGAAAAGTCACTGATTGTAAACACAGATGGTCCAACACATCGTGTCATGCTGCTGCCCTTGTGTTGGAACACGGCTGAATCTTGCATTGAGAATGAGGATTATTATGTCAAACGAAGCACTTAATTAAGAACAGATTTCAATATTTAATGACTACACAGTAGCTTATTAAAATATTTGCACTAGTGTTTATGATGTTTGGTGGATTAAATACCAATATATTTGTTAACTGTAGAACAACTTCCATTGCTCTTGCATCAAATCCAAGCATTACCCCTGTGATGCTACAGAGGCTCCCTAGCCTAGAAAAGCAGATTTAATCTTTGTGCATGTGGGGTGGTGTCTGGAGACCTCAGCTTGGTTTGGGAGGCAGGATACAGTCAGAGGGTGCAGGGGAAGGCTGAATGGACAATTTGGTAATCTTTCTTGTAGGACTGCTACATTCCTAAATCACAAACAGCTGGGTAAAAATCTCTGTTTCCAGCTTAGCTGAACACTTTCCTCATTATTTAGCATTTGGAGGGTTAAGGGAGTCTATGCAGATTCCCACAGTCACACAAGGATGTGCTCATGTTGACAATCTCCTGCAATTTCTTCCCTGAAATCATAGATTGAAGCTGTGGGTGGTTTATTTTCCTGAGTTTAACGTATGAAGCTTATGAAGTCTGTTACCTTTCAAACTGGAAGGGCACAGTTGCAATTTAAATAGATGACATTTTAACTTAGGCCCTTGTAGAACCCACCAAGTTTCCCCCTCGTTTAAACTATGGGCAAGAGACACGTTTCCTTCTCTTGCAACCCCTGTATTGTCTTGGAGCATGGTGAAGATCCCTTACTCTATTCATGACATTGACTTGCTAAGTGATAAAAATAAAGACGACAATGTCTCTCCTTTCCAGGACAAAAGTGTTTCAGCGTTTGTCTTCTTTTCCAGCAGCTCATTTAAAAATGATAAACAAACATCTCATCACTCTTTTCCTTCGGGCCCTTTTCCTCCAGATGAAAGAAAAATTCCACCCTTCAGTTCCCTAAATGATGCTTCTCCTGAGGAAGTCATTGTGGCTTCAAACTCTTACATATGGTATTGTGCACACATACTTAATGCTGTGGTCCTGGGAGAGATGTCAGCAATTTATATCTCCATCTGCAATAAGTTATGAGCACCTGCATCAGCTCAACCATGTGCTAATGTGCAAGCCCTGCTCCATCCCTGCTGCCTTCCCAGACTGACATTTATGGAGGCAGTCCAGTGCCTTTGGAGATTGACGTCAGGCTGTTATCCACGACCTTGCAAGAGAAATGTGGTCAAACGAGGGCACCATCCACCCCAGCAGAATGGGTGGGTCAACCTTTGGGGGAAAAATGCAATCTGTTGGTGATTAATCTGAAAAAACAATGAAGCATCAATATTCATAGTCTGAATGACTTCTTACAGGCAATTCAGAAAATTCTGCACAGCATCATGGTTCCTCTACTGCAGATTTTTGCATGCTCTTATGGTAGAGCTGCTAGGTGGGGCCTCTGTCAGCAAACATAGCAATCACTTCTCATGTATATTTTTGGTTAAATCTAAGTTAAATTCTCATTTTAAAAGATTGAGATTGTAGCTTGTTGTCACCAAATGTTAAGTTATCATAAAATAAATATTTACATTTCTACAGCAGAGGTTAAAAGCTTGATGGAATGATAGTTTAGGACAGCAGGAAAATTTCAATATTTATGATATCCAGCAATACTCCTTATAGAGTTACACTCTTTAGAGCATTTGTTTTCTCAATTTCTTTTATCTGGAAGTAAATGTGGCTCTGCATATCTGAGTCTTCTCTCTGTCTCATTGTCAAAGGAGTAAAAGACATTATTGCTGCTCAGTGCAAAATCTTAATTTTTTCATTTCCATGCTATCTTCCATACAGAAGTCTCAGAGACCCCTGATATTGGTGATGCAGCTTTGCAGCACCCTTAGAGACCTGCAGCATCATGATCACTGTCTGAACAATAAGACAAGTCAGGCAAAGAGCAGACAAAAAAGCTTGTGGCATAGCCAGAAAGAGAATACAGGGCTGCTTTATTTAGAGGGGAATTGTTAAGTTTACATTTAATTTTTTTTCCAGAAAATAATTCCCAAAACAATGTCATATCAGTCATTCACAAATGATTTCTGAGTTTGACTAGGATTTATGTAGCAGTTTTAGATAAAAGTTGAAAAAAAGATGGGTTTGATTCCTAAGTGCTGAAATGAACATTTTCACCCTGGAGAAGGTGAGGTCTTTCCCTCAGTTCCCATAAGCAGGAGGGAAGGAGGGCTATGGGACCCAGTGTGCCCCATGCTGCAGGGCAGGAGAGGGGCTCATGACCACAGGGCTGCAAGTGGGATTCCTGACCAAAAAAATGACGTGAGTTTTACTGAGTGAGGGCAATTTTTAATTTGTTAAAGAAACTGCTTACACAGTTTTGTTCCTAAGCTTCACTCGCATGTACTTTCCTTTCCAGCTTCCCCTGGGTGCCTTATCCCCAGGGGCGTATGCCGGGGCGCAGTGCGGTGGTTTGGTTATTATTGCTGAAAAAAACCAGCAATAACATTTTAGACTTATGTCACCTGACTGGGCCAGATCATTCTGCAAATGTGTAAGTCCCTGCTGTTTCTGAGCACATCTGTAAGGATGAGCCAGGTGTTACACCTCACCTGCAGCTGGGCTGATATTTCTTCACCTCCTTGGAATCTTTTTCTCTCAAGAAGAAGAGTTGCGAATAATGCTTTGTGGATGACACAAGCCAAGACATTTGGGAAATCAGCTTGAGTTTAACTCTCTTAAAAGGAATGAGAGAAGGGCAGGTTTGTCCTATCATGCTACAGATATTTTTGGTGCATTATATAAGTTGTTGCACAACTGGAAGTAAACGCATGAAGTTTCACTGTTGATTTATCCCTAACAGTATAGCTAATCATTATAGTAATGAAATACTTCCTCTATTTATATCAGTCCTGTCATGAGATCTCAGCTTGGTTTCCAGACCTTGCATTAGTACAAGGTTGCTGAGGTATGTAAGAATTACTTTAGAAATCTAATTATTTTTCTTGCTTAAATAGTAGAACATACTGCAGTGATGAAACTTGGGAACAGAGCAGTTCACAGCAGATAATTTAAGAGACTTTTACCCCTTTCTCTGTGAAAATATTTTAAGCATCTTTTGCTGCAATTTGCTTGCCTAGTTTTTCTTATTATGTAGTTTTTTCTGTGTGAACAAGTTCAGGCCGATTGATTTTTAACAATCTGCTCCATGTAGATGACATTCACATTGGTTTTTTTACCAAGACTGTCTGGCAATCTGCTCCTTTCTAATTCTAATGCAGCGTTGTAAATGGTTTAGTACAGGGGCTTTGTTCTCTCAGGCTGAGGGAGAAAGAAAAAGTAGAAGATGAGTTAATCTTGGAAGTTTGATGTTAATATTTCTTCCTAGTCCTGTCCTAAGAAAAAACATAGGACATATGGACCTGGTGCTCAAATTATCCTGGATCTTTATCTGGAGGAAGATACGATTTAAGCTTAGTAGCTTTCAGGAAACTTGAGATTCCTTTCTCTGCTATCACAGTTATGCCATCTGATTGCAAGTGCATTCATTCACGTGACCCTGTTTGAAAGATCTGTCAGATCTTTGACTGGTTTATTGAATTCCCCTGGGTGCCTGAGCTTTGAAGGTGGGTATAATTTTCTTAATCTCTGTAGCCCCAGATCAGGAGCACGAGCTATTACATATAAGTGGCTTTTAAAATGCTGCTTTTTTTAAAAGTAAAACTACATATTTTTAAGTGTCCTTTTCATCTCAGACTGAATAAAACTGCTTTCTTGGGCCTATCAACAAGATGAAATGAATTCACTGGCCTTCCTATTTGTAGGCTGTGCTGTGTTTGCATTTGTCATAGTAGTTCCTTCTTCAATGCTTAAAGGAGTATTTGCACCCTCTTTTTTTTTGTGGAGACAGCTATGAACAGAAGTAAAAAATGACTAGCACTCAAGGGAGATAGTAGCAATAAAATCATAAGGTTCAGAGTAGCAGTATTATTTGCCTTAGGAATTTGGAGAGAATTTAAGCTGTAAATCATGCCTGAGGGCTACATCTTATGTCAGTTGAAATCTTGGAGCTGTAAAGGAAACAGGTAGTCAAACGAGTAACTGAAGAGTATGAACAGAGGAAAGATGAGAGTAAGTCTTGAAGGATCTCAGAAGGAGCTTAGATGTTAGGTGGAATGGCTTTGGACAGTAAAGAAGCAGATTCGACAGGCATCAAAAGGTAGGGGGCTGCATTTATTGAACAGCAGTTCAAGAGGTACATATCAGTTGTGTTAGAAATTGGTTGAGGTTCTACCTGACAGGTAAGCACTGGGGAAAATACAAATGCCACCATTTCCGTGCTGGTTCTGAAGTCTTTTGTGGTGCAGAGGTTCACAGATTTGGAAACAACTTAGAGAAAATTTTTAGACAGTTTTACTTATAATCTCTTTTGGTGCAGGCAGAATCCCAGGGTGAATCACAGAGTTTATTTGACTAGCCCAGAGAGACCAGATTAGTAGTTGGAAACAAAAAGGATGAGTGCTATGTTTCTATCATTTTGATAAGGACAGTGTTTGTCTTGCCTCATGTGGCTTACAATTTAAATACACTATCCAGAAGTTTTGTTACATTTTTATGGAACAAAAATAGATGTTTGAGGATTTGTATTTGAAGTTCATGCAGAAAAGTGTTGGCACAGCTGGGAACTAAACTTTGAGCTCCTTGTTCCTAGACTAAAGACTATTCTCCTTGTATTTACAGATCCTCCACTGATGCAGATAAATGTTATGGTATGAAATACAATTCAGCTGATTTACATCAATAGTGAACTGACCTTTTATAAAAAGATAAAACTTCAGAGCTTCATTATCCACTTGAAATCTATTTTGATTTCTAAATACGACTGTAATCCAGCAGAGAGAATGTCTTTTGCATATTAAAATTAATCTTGTTTCTTTCTATATCAGTTCTATCGTGTAATAAGGTTATATACAGAGAAGGCTGCATTTTTTATGTAGTCGTACAGCAGCCTGTTAGGTATTTGGATTCTACACTTGTGATGTGTCATGCTGGTGTCTGTTAACCCTGTTAAGATGGTTTATTACAGAAAGACACACTGTATGTGATTCTGGGCTGGGGGAAGAAAATGAACTAAAACACTCCAAAATGAATTGCAGAACTATGCTCACTGAAGAGAATTGATAATGAAAAACATGATGTAGAAAAAGAAAATAATGAAGAGAGGGATGATAGCAGAATGACGTTTAAGAAGAGGTGAGATTTGGATTTGATCTTTTTCGTTAAGAGTCAGTTGCTGTTACTTTTAATGATTCAATAATATTGAGGTTCAGCTATATGGGAGGTTCCTCAGTTGTCTGTATTTTTGAGAAGACTGTAGATAAACCTGAAGTAGAGGGACTGACATATGTATTTTGGAATCTTTTGTAGTGCATGTAATTTATCATTCTAGAGCAGTAGCCAGGAATGGATCTGACTGAATTGTGGGGTAGGAGAAAATTTTTCCCCCTTTCTTTGGTTATTAATAATGATTGCCAGCCATATGCCATTTCTAGTGAACTTTTCATTCTTTCTCCTCTGGGAGCAATATTTTTTGTGGCATTTTGACATGTTTAGCTGATTCTTCACCCAACATTTCATTAACTCATTGGTCTTGATTTTTTTTCTCTTACAGGGATGAAAACTGAGAGCAGCATGCTGGTGTGCAGCTAGTGTGAGTGAGACCAGGTTTAAATTCAGTGACAGATTCCTGCCTCCCACCAACCTACTGTTCCACACATGCTAATGTGTCTTCTGGGATTCTGACACTGCAGTTAGAGTTTGGCTAATAATACAACCCATACACTCTTCACCCTTGTGTCCATGGCTGCTATTCTAGCACAGTCTCTTGCACAGGAAACTGTTAAACATGATTGAAGAATTGATTTGGCTTCAAAAGAATCTGGCAAAACCCCCTACTTTGTTTTTCAGCTAAATAATTTTTAGTTCTTGCTTGTTGGATTGCTGCTAAATCGTTATAATGCTCTGGTGCAAGCGGTAAGAAGTGGCAACAGGGAAGTGAGATTGTCATTATTACACCCCAGAACTGCTGTGAAAATGTTGTGAAAAGGGAGGAGATACTTTGAGATGTTTTGCCTGTATTGCTACTACTAGGTGCCAGGACAAGCCCACAGTTCTTTAAACTGAGTGGAAAATGCTTGCCTGGTCTGAAAGCCTCAGAAATCTTCCTCCTTTTTGGTTTTAAAATTATTTTAAGGAGAATATTTGTCTAATGTTGAGCACTTTTATGTATCTTAAGAGTATTTTTTCTTTGTATCTCTGTGTTTTCCTTCACTGAGATTTCGCAGATGCCTTTTAGCACAAGATACACTCAGGGAACATGAAGAGACTCTTTGTTGCAGAGGAAGACAATGCACCTGGCATTGCAATCTTATTGTTATATAACATATATATATACATATATAATATGTTATGGGCTATCTAAGAAAGTCAGTCCTGACTGGGGTAGAGAGAACAAACAGTTTCTGAAGAGGGGAAAGAAGAGTACTGTGTCCTTCTTAGTGCTGAATAGGATGGAAAATAGCAAAGGTGTTTTGCTGTCCTTGACAGATATTTACAGGTAATGTAATTAAATCTTTATGTAAAGGTTTCTAGAGGTCTCCACCTGTGTGATCCTCTTTTTCTCCAGTGTCAGGCTAGGGTAGTTGAACTGCTTATTGATAAAACCATGTTAAACTGCATTAGACCTAAACTGAAATTAGAATACTAGAGGAGCACTCTGTGATTTTTTTTTTTTAAATTATCAATTAGAGATACTTTTTCACTGTGTGCTGCTGACCAGAGCCGGGGTCAACTGCATTTACCTATAACCTGAGATGTGGGTGATTTTCAATTCTACATTCAATCTCTATTCCAAACGGCCAAGTTCCCATTTTGAACTACGTTAGCAATATTTTCATTTTTGATAGTCAATAATTCCCATGTATATGTATATATGTTTAAACCTTCTCATTAAGACTACTGGTTGTGGCTTTGACTGGCTGTGGCATAATCTTAAAAGGGAAATTACAGAGTTAGAAAGGGGATATCACTTTTTGGCAGTACTACAAAATTGGAGGCACTTAAATATAACTGAATGTTATCAAGGTTTCTGTCTCCATCCAGACTAAGGCAGAATTTTGGCTTTTATCACTACAAAATTACATTTGTGTCTGCTGAACTGGCTGAATCCTGCCTTCTCCTCTAGTTCTTTGCCTGTTCTCTGTAGATGCCCTAGGGAGGGAGGAAGGAAATGACTTGAAATGAAGGAAGGAAGGAAGTTAGGAGAGAGGTTCAGGAAATAACAGCTTCCTCCTCGTTACACAACTCTAAAGTTCTGGTCAATATTTTTATTAGAGACTCAGGTGATGCCATAGAGGGATTGATAGACTTATGAAGGATTTGAAGGTTTTTTTGGATTTAAATTAGAAATCAAAATTATTTGGAAAGCTGAAGATGTGACTTGGAAAATTCTGGGTATTGTCCAGAAAAGAGGAGTGGAAGTTCAACATTTAGGCAGATTTAATCAACTGCAATAGTATTTGGTGAAGGAATTTGGGATAGTACCAGTTCTGAGGGAAACAATCTATCCTAGATTAATAACTGAGTTGGGTTAAGACAAGGAGTTGTTCGGACTGAATAAAAGATTGAGATTCATTTAAAAGTGCAGAACATCCAAGATGCTGCAAAGAGGGAGGGAATAGTCTTCTGTCCGTGTCTAGCAGCTGGGACAAGAAATTATGGAGTCTTACTGTAGCAAAGCATATTTAGGCACAGAGTTGAGATAAACCTTCCCGAGGAGGATAGTGACATATCAGAATGAATTACTAGCAGGGGTTGTCTAGACTCCATAACTCTGCAGAGGAAATCTTAAGGAATGTAAACTAAAGATCTGTCAGGAATTGTATAGATATCATGGTTCTCCCTAGGGGGAGGGATGTGGACTACAGGATTTCTCATGTCCACTAGAGACACAGATTTTTAAATTTTTTTTAAACTGAAGTAATTCTGGCTGACTTTTTTTCTTTTTTTTTTTCCCCCTCTCAGCTGGGAGATAGAGGTTAATAAGGTAGAGTCAGTAAGATCCCAAGATAAATCAAGTGGAAAGGGGCCTTAGGGGGGTCCCTTGGCCAACCCTGTTGCAAGCAGGGTCAGCTGTGAGATCAGACATGGTTACCCAGGGCTTCAACCTTTTGGGTCTTGAAAACCTTCAAGGATGAAGACACACAAGTAGCTGCTGATGCCTCCCTCTCCCAGCTGATTCCCATCTGAAAAATGTTTGTCCCCTTCCCTGTCCAAGTGCAATTGAACCCAGTGCAAAGGAATTCAGGAGAGTTCAGCTCTATAAGCCACTTCCCTCCTTTACAAAATGATACACACACACAAATACAAGATTTTTCAGGCATAATTTTTGCTTTTAATGTTCCTGTGGAGATTTTAGGAGGCACTGGAATGAAAATAATGTTTGTGTTACTTGGAAGATTTGAGGGAACAATTCCATGGAGAAGACCAAAGCAGAGGAAAACAAGGTAAACAGGTACCTTGGTAACCACAGATCAGTTGAATGAGTTGGAAGAAATGAATGTGAAAAAGGTCATCATGGCTAGTTTTTGTATCAAAGGGACAATGATGCATATTTAAAACCAGGTTTTATTATTTCTTACTCAGAGTGCTTATTCTTCAGTTTGCTATAAGTTTTCCAATTTTTCTATAATAGGATTGCTATGAGCAGGTACTCTTGCTCATAAATGGATTAATCTGGCTTCTCCTGAAGACAAGGAGACATTTCTATTGATTTCAGTGGGAAATGAATTAAGTCCATTTTCTTTAAACTTGGCATCAGTTGTCATCATTTAGAGCTATTGTTCAGGGGATGGTAAGTAATAGAAGAGATGGGAATTAGTGTCTGATTGTGATGCACTAAATACGCTCTGGACTTGATCCAAATTAATTTCATATTTGTGCAAAGTGTCCAACATACCAAATTGTCCTTGTCCAGTGGGTTCTTTTCTTTGCTTGCTGCCATTCTGAGCCATTTTATTTGCTTTGCCTTCCCGTTGGGCCCTCAAGCTCCGTGGGCCCTCACTTTGTGGCCTCGACAGTTTGTGGCCTTCAACTTGGGGATGGAGTTCTCGTTGTGCAATGGGTTTAATAAGTACCATATGTCCTCAGGATGTTTCCCTGTCCAGACCAATCCTGTCCTTTTGTTGTTTGGCTGATCTAGTTTCCTTCTTTAGCAGACTGCTGAGTTGAAAACATCCACGCCAATGTTCCCATTCCAGTGGGCTCCACTGCTGGAGGCCTATTTTATCTAACAGCTGGCCGTACGTCATTGTAAAATTGTAAATGCTCAAAACTTTTGCTCCCGTTCCCAGGGGTTCCCCCATTAAAATTATTTTGCATTCACTACCTGCCAACAGGGCCTGTAAGTGAGCCAGAAAGGCAGCAGATTAAGCATAACTATGAATTCTGAGTGGAACAGAGGGGTTGGAGATTGAATTTTTAGCTGAAAAAAATGGGCCTTTCATGAGAAACAAAACTGAGTACCAAGTGCTCTGTGGAGCCTTTATATTGAACTGTAGTTCACAATTAACACCTCTGCTGTTTTCTCACCATGGGAATAGAAATCCCCCCAAAAGCTCATTGTGTTAAGATTTGCCCTTCACATTTTGGAGATCTTCTTCCAGCCAGATTCTCTTAGTTCTGTAGGCAGAGTAAGTCATTGTGGCTTTCTATTTAAAAAGAAGCTGGGTATTAACTGCACCATTCCAGTCTTTTCCCCAGGCTTGTAATCAATGGATGGAAAGTTTTAATCCTTTCAGTTTTACAGACCTGCAGAAATAAGTAATGAGAAAAAAGCCTCGTGCATATTTTCACCTTTAAGTGCCCAACTTTTCAGTGTTGTGAACAGACCGATTGTGTAGTACAACAGATGCTGGGGTCTTTCATCCTTCATAACAAGGAAGAAAAAAAAGTCAATTACACATTTGCAACCTGGAAATGTTTTCAAAGGAGTGAAGCTATCTTTCTATAATGAATATTTACAATATGATTGTTTCAGTTCTTAATTATCATTAGGAGCATATCTCTTCCATTTTGCTTCTATAACCAATGCTTGTGGGAATGGCAGTTTGATCTTTCTTGTGATGCCATTTGTTGTCGCATGAGTTTGTGTTTCTAGTAAGAGGCCATTTCTTTTTAATGATTTATCTGTTTTCCTTTCTCCTGTGATATCTTGGCCTATGTGTTAATGATTGCCTGCTGATGTTGAAATGTAGTGTCACTGTTCATGTTTTGTTAAATTGAAATTATTGTACTTTTCTTTTACTGTTTATTTTTGTTTGACAGGTGGGGAGGGAGAACACTTTCCATCTTTTATTTACTATTAAAACTCAATATTGTACTTTGTTGTCTTTGGAGCTGTACTTATCTTAGGTGCTTGATAGTGGAAAGCTGTTAAGAAAGAGATAATTGAATACTATTTCAGTTTTGTGCAGCTGTATGAGACCTGACGCCAGTATATAAATACAGAAAGAATATTTTGGTGGTGGATATAATGGAAGAATTGAAATACTTAAAATCAGGGAGACCAAGGTCACCAGTAACTTGTCAGTTTTACCTTAAGAAATGTTCCTTAGAGGTGTGTTTTCAGTGGGAGTCTGTAGAAGAGAACCTGAAAGGAAAACAACCCCAACTAAGCAAAGGCAGGGCAACATTTTCTCTCTTTATTTTTATTGGGATTTTTTCTGTTTTCATTCTTGAAGAGACAGAAAAGCCCAATTCCTATTCCCTTTCTGATAATCAACATATAAAACCAGTAGTAAGTGCCATAAATAACAGCTGTATAACTGCTGAAAGGTCTGGGAACTGAAATATGTGGTGATGTATGATAGAACATTAAGTGATGGCTTTAAAATATTATTGGGGATACATTTTGTCTTTCTCAACATAACTCAGGAAGAAAACAAGAAGGTGAAAAATAATTGAAACAGGTTTTAAATGTGCTTGGCTTTTTCTTAAAGTGGAATTGAAATAGGAGCTTTATATGGGTGCATGTATATATATTTTTCATGGTGTTTGACAGCGTAAACTTCCTGTGTTTAACATTCTGTATTGCCTGTAGTTTAAAATTCTTCAATCAAGTGGAGGAAAACATGCCGATATGATCATGCTGAAATATTAAACAAAATGGCATGTTTCAACCATATATAGGTAGCAAGATTTATAAAAACATTTTAGGTTTTTTGGTTGACATATTTCACTTCTTGTTCTTCCTACTTTACAATGCTTGACTTGAGCTGTGTTCTAAATTGTGACAAAGCCCATCATTGAGGTTTGGAGATCTTGAAAAGACTAGACCATGTTAGAAAGAAAAGAAAGTAATTTTGGTAAGATTTCTCTGGGTAATTCTTACTTCAGAGCCACTTTGAAAGATGAGGAGTATACACCTATAACAAAATGTGAAAAAACCCAACCTTGGAGCAAGAGAATTTCAGGAAAAATCACTGAATTACTAATTTCAGGGATACAGAAGACCAGCTCACAACTCAGCATGTAAAAGACAAGAAAAAGATCGTGTTTGTCTTTTACCTGGTTGTCGAAAATTTTGCTCGATGAGACATTCAGAATAATTGCCATGTTTTGGCACAGGCAATTGTTCAATGATTTTTGAACTGTCCATCACACTTTACTCATAGTGCCAGTGGTCACAGTTCTTGACCTGTACATGAATTAATTTCTTTTTGATTTTGTTGACTGCTGAAAATTTCTCTTTCCACTCAAGAGACAGAAAGGATGATTGATCACAGGCAGTATTGCTGCTCCTCCAGGTACATGATCAGGTACTTATGTGTTTCATGTTCCCTGGAGGAAGAAATGAAAATTCTGGTAAAAGTGACCTTCCTTGTATCATCACAATGTTATTGATGACAGACATGTTTCTTTTATTTGCTTGCCTCACCATTACTGAATGGAGGCAATCAAAGGTGTTGCAAATCCTTCCCCTGCCCGGTTAAAGATATTTCACATTTTTATTGTAAGCCTTAAGCTAACCTTTTCGCTCAGAAACCCAGACCACACATAGTTTATTGAAGAGGGATAATATAGAATGCTATGTTATATCTCAGTTTTGGACTAGTCATAGAAAAAAAACTTGCAGTGAAAATGCAGGTTAAAAAGCAACTTATTTTTTACTACATCTTGTAGGATTAATTTTAAAATATAAACTTGTTCTTACGAATCACAAAGTTTTAAGTTTCTATTTTCTTTCTCTTCTATATAAATCTTAAAATTGCATTCATATTTTTATATGAGAAAAAGATAGATGCCCTTTCTAAGTTGCAGTCAGGGTGGCATTAAATATAAATAAACCTGGCAAGCACAGGTACCAAGATCAGTGTGACCTTTCACAACTTAAAATGCAGTTTTGTCCTTAACTTTGATCTGCACTGATGTAGTGTTATTAATAATAATCATGAGATTGTCTTTGCCTTCACGAGAGGTTTTAAAACAATATGTTTTCATAGCATCTCATTTGGTGGTTTCTGATTTTTTTTTGATAGGGTTTAGCTGTGAAGTCTCTTAAAAGCAGAGGTAAGAAATTGTTTTTAAATCTGACCTTCAAATACAGTCACAACTGGGATTTTGAAGAAAAACACCCAAAACAGTGAATATTTTGATAAAATTTTGTGCTGACAATGTTATACTGTCTGATCAGCCCATGCATTTTTTAACAGTTAATTATACAGAAGTATTATGCAGCAGTAGTGTTTAGATGCTTGATATGAATATCAGCTTTGAACAAAATGGAGCCTATCTGGTTATTTCATATGTGTTTTCAAAGTTCAGTCATAATTATGAGCCTCAGCTGGGTTTGAAATACTGACTTGGAGGTGAACTGTGTCACATCTCTTATGAATTTTTATTCCACTCAGAAAACATGGAATGCCAGATATGTCCTTTTCTCCAAACCCTTTCACAGGGGTGCAATTTTCTGCAAAAAAATTCCCAGGAAACAACATGATTTTAAAATAAAATTAATGACCTGGTGTCTTCCAAGTTTTTATAACCTAAAAGTGCTTTGTAACTTGTAGAAAACAGGGGGTAATTCAAGAAAATATTGATGTATTTTCTTTTTTATGGCTCTTTTCATCATCCCTACCATCAGCTGCTGTCACATGATACCTGAATGAAGGCTTCCCCTCAGCAGTCCAAGGAACTCTCCACATATCTGTGCAGAGGTCACTCATATAGCTTACCTGGGCATGAATAATGCAGCTAGAAAAAGAACAACATCTTAAGAGATGCAAATAAGATATTTGAGCAGTGTGACATTCCAGTGATCATCAAGTATAGCTGAACTCTGGACATATTTACTGCTGGATTGGTCCCTGAGGGGAAAAAATGTCAGAAAAGGTGGATAATGTGGTACTGACACGGGGGATGAATTATGAGCTGTCCTTCATAACATTTCATTTCTAAGAGCTCTCCTTTTCCACTTGTGGCAATCAGTTGGTTTTTTTCTTCATCCTTTACAAAACCTCAACAGCCCCACATCCCTAACCAGAAACCAAAATACAAAACAAAAAAAAAAGCCCAAACCTGAAACACACTGAAAAGCCAGTTTTAACTCACTATTCTCTAAAATAACTAACTATTTAACTCACTATTCTCTATTCTCTCTCTGCCCTGGCTCTAACTTGCAGCTCCCTCCCCACCAAGTTCTCTGTCCCCCCATTCTAATGGGTTTTGAAGGGTGGGTAGACACAAAGTCCACAGAGTCACTTGGTTGATATCATTTGGCTCAGTCGCACCAGGGCTGCTTTAGTTCACCTGAGAAGTCCTATATTTTCCAGAAAAAAAAAAAAAAAGGAAGGTCTTGATTTCATTCTTGGAAGATCAGTGTAGGCTTGAAGAGATTTTACCCTATATCATTGCTGTCCTTAAAGCCCTGAAGCAAACTTTATTTAGTGCAGTAGCAGTTTCGTTTACTTGGTTGCCCTGAAAGAGAATCAGGTTATACCTTTCTGCCAGGTGAATAAGACATGTCTGAAACACTGATGTTTTGTGAAGATTGGAAAAATGAAAAGGTCGATCAAATATGGAACAGTGATGGCCTTAGAACCAGTGCTTTCTGAAGTATCACCGTGGTTTTCACTCTTTTTGTTACTTATTTCCCATAGTTTCTATGCCTTTAGTAAATCTGTGGCCTTTCCTATTTTCTACAGCAACAATACTTGAAAAGAAATATTTTTCACTTAGGAATGGCTAAACATTTTACAAATACCTTAAATCTCATAACATTGCTTGTCAGATTGAGGCAGATATTTATGGAGCTTGCATTAAAAGTATCTCCCTTGTACCTAGCAAAACTTTAATAATTATGCTATTTTGTACCTGCTTATTTCCTTCTGAGCAGAAGAGACAGTTCATTCATTGTTCAAGATGGACAATCTTATTGAAGATGAAACCTATTCTTCAGCTTTATTTGTGAGTAATCTTTAAGCTGAGAAGAATCTTCTCAATTTCAGTCTGCTCTTCTCTTGCTTCTAGAGGCCCAGGAGGAAACCAGATCAAGGTATTTCTTTTGGGCAATGTCATATTTTGGAAGATATACTGGAGAAAGTTGTTTCAGGATTTTAATTCTGCAGAAATTTTCAGCTTTAACTTTTTGGGTGAGCCATATGAACAGTTTTGGTGTAGTTAAAATCTAGTGTCCAATCAGATCTTACTTCTGTCACAGGTTCTCATGGAGGCTTTCAGTATAGTGCTGAGAATCATCAGAATGTGCATGGTTAAAGGGGTTAAAATTCTGCTGATAGCCTTAATTCTGGCATTGCTTGATTTTTATTTTTTTTTTAGCATGACCTTAACAAAATTTCTCCAGTATTGCTGCTGTGTCTGTAATTATAGAGAGAGCTTGATCATATTCTATGAACTTCTTGGTTTCTGGAATTTGTATTCCATTCCCACCTTTCCAGAGCTTTCTGTTACCTGCAGAGCTCCCATGAAACTTCCCTCTCAGCAGATTACACCAATCCTTAACCTGGAAGGCAAAGGGGAGTCAGCCACTGGAGTAATTGTATTTTCAGGGTGGGAGGTGAGGAAGGGAAGAGTGGAGCTCCTGGCTGCTGCTGCTGCTGCTGAGGAGGCTGGTTGGGCAGACCTGTGAGTGGGTGACAAGCTCGCTGGTGTGAGGCAGAGCAGAACACCTCCTTCATGGCCAACTTCATTGCTGTGACCCTTTTCCCTCACCAGCAGCATATTTCCGGGAAATGTGAGATGTAGCTGGGTGAACCATACCGCAGCAATTTGAGGAGATGCAATAGATGTCAGGGTATCTTGGGTGTTATTTTCAGCAGAACTTTGAAATCTGAGGGTGAGGATCATATGAGATCTGTCAAGAATCTGCCCATGACTCAGAGCGTCTCTGTCCCAGCAGATATCTGCCAGATGACACCCAGAACTGAGAGTCATGTGTGCTCTGTGCATGAGCTACTTTGTGGGTACTTGTAGACAGATTTTTTCTATCATAAAACTGATTCAATCAAAACATTACAAGTTCCTAAATAGCCTCAAACAATAATAGCTATATGTAAAGCAGGACAATTATCAGATGGATTTTCAAGACATGCTGACAGTCTTCTCACTGATACTTTTTCCTTTTCAGCCCTGAGGTCATATTTTGTCTGTATGTTTTGCTGAGTGCCTTATAAGAACTCTATAAATAAAAAGTTATAACCATGTGTTTGCATTTTCCTTGATTAAAATGCGATGTAAATGTATTTAAAATGACATGCAAATGATATGAAGGCTCCAGGCATATTTTTTCCAGCAAGACCCTCTGCATTGTAAAGGTTGTTAACAAAGCAAGACATTAAAAAAAAAAAAGGAGAGAGGAAAAAAAAAAAAGAGAAAAAATCAAGTCATTATTGGAAGCAAGAGGGCAATGAAGGAGACATTTTACAGTTATAAAAGGGATTTAGAAAGAGGCAGCAAGACATGTTGGTACAGGATTCACTCATTTCTGGTGACTATCAAGAAGAAATAACTGTATCCTTGGGTCTTTTTTAAGGCTTGCTTCAGAAACCCATACTATAATGTACACTATATTTTCTACTGGTTAGAGTTTATGTATTAGGATGGAATTAGCTGAAATATCTTCTGAAACATCAGACTTGGTATCGATGGAATTTATGGTTTCAATGCTTTCTTGTCTTGAGTTTGACACACCACAATTTGGTGGTACATGAAATTATGATGGGAACCTTTATGATACAATTTTGACTCAGGGTTATAAAATAAGAGATAAAAATGTGCCTTAAAAATGTGGTACACTATTCACAGGTCTGTTTTCACAAAGGGATGAGCACAAACTCTGTTAGCATGGGGTTTAGTGTTTCCAAGCTCTGCCCTTTCTGTTTTATTGATGTCATACTTGGGTTCTTTTTGAAACCATGTTTTCTTGTCTTCTGTTCTGTGTGTGTGCATGCACGTATAAGGATGTGTGTATGCATATGTATGTCAGTGTGAACAACACAAAATGACTCTTCTTGAATCTCTAAACAATGGAAAACCAGATATTGCTGAATTACAGCCTTTAGACAATTCCTTACTGGATTTATATCTCCATATAAAAACATGGTAGGATGAGATTCTTGGGTTCATTCTGCATGCTCTACACCTGCTTGTTTAGTTTAACTGCCTTTAGAGCTGCCTTTGGTCACTGACTTAGCATAAATAAGGCATCAGGATCATAATACTCAGCCAGTTTTGCAATACTTTGCTGGAGGGAGGAACGGGGGCTGTGACTGAAATTGTCTAAAGGCACTTCCTTGTTAACAAAGAAGTCAAAACTTGCTTAAGCCTTCCTAGCTGGCACAGAAATTCTCAGCCACTTAATACCTGCTGAAGGAGTGTAAGTCTGAGTCTATTGTGGATAAGACACAAAAAGGTCAGAATAAAATACTTCATCAGGTGATTTCATTTAAGCAAGAACAGAACTGTAATCCTGATTTTAAATTTTGCATATTAGTTTATCTCACCACTAAGCTAAATATCTGTCATTGCAGCAGACTGTGAGTTTAAGAAAAGAAACACCTTTCCTTGGGCTGGAAGATTTAGAAGGGGAAGATGTGACCTTTGAGATATTTTTCCTTTTTGTCCTCAACAAAAGGCTCAGCAGTTCTGGGATGCAACAGGGTAAGTCAGATGCAGTGTGCTGCAGAGCTGATCAGATTCTGTGGCAACTGGATGCACAAGTTAAGAGCTGACTTGGCAGGTACTGTTCCCAAGGCAGTTAATTGTTTCCAGCAGCTTTTCTTTGATTTGCTCTTTTTTAAGAGCATTTTTCCTGGGTGACAGACAAGCCAATGCAAATATGCATAATGAGTATTGCTTTAGGTTTCATTCAGGACACAGGGCTTCCCTAATAGTATGTGAAAACTCCAGACATTTCCCACAGCTCAGACGGAACTGGAGTAAGAGCTGGCTTTAGATAAGAATAAATAAACCCCCGTGAGAGAAAACCAGGTTATGTGGCAAGTACCTTCTTGGGTCAGCCATCGCTAAAATGAGAGAGATTAGGAGAAATTCCCTTTATGATTTAGCATGGTATTCTATTTTCTTCCCTGAATGTTATCTTGATTAAATTAACTGGGGAAAACTTGCCAAGGTCTTTAAGATGTATAAAATAAGGTACGCCAATAAAGTCAAAAGGTATGTTAGTAAAGTTCAACATGTTTGTACTAATAGAAGCAGTGATTCAAGAAACTCACACTTCTGCAGCCTTTGAATGAGAGAACTTGTTCACTAGGTGTGAGTGAGTCACATTGCATGCGTGTCCAGGCATTTCAGGGTTTTATGTGCATGAGGCTAATGTTGTCAGAGTGCTACTGAGCTCATAAGGAATGTAGGGGGAAAGAAAATTCCTTACCAAGCCTTGTATGTTTTTGAGAGGAAAAGAAATATGTAGAGGAATTCATCAAATATGACCAGTATATTTAAATTGCTTGCAGTGATAACAGGACAAGATATTAATAACAGATAAAGGGGTTCTTAGTTACATACTTAAAAGCTTATTTAAAGAGCCTAGATTAGATCATAGATCAACACAGCCTCCCTGGAAAAAGCACTCGTCTTACACATCAGGCTGCACACTGCAGCACTTAACTGAGACTTTGGTGAGATAAAGCTGTTTGGCTTTTAAGTCAACCTTGAGATGACTTTCCCTTTAAAAAAAAAACCAAACCACTTTGATTATGTATTTGCTTTGCATGCTAAATAAGCTGCTCAGCTAAAAATATACCCCCGCAAGGAGCTTATGTCATCTCCCCCCAAATGTGCGACAGAGAGTGAAAGACAGGCAAGGCAGAAGAGGCAATATAAGAATCCAAGTTTCAATGTTTGTTAGAATGAATTGGTAAGTTTGTATTAAATTATATAATGCCTAGAAGACAAAGGCTTTAGCCTTTAGATGAAAATCTGACAGCTGCAGGCCAGATCTACAGCTAACATGATCATGTGCAGTTTGGGGAACTTTGTTAATTCTGTGCTGTTTCACACCAGTTCCAGTGCTCATGTGCAAACCTCATGACCTTTCTGCTCATTTAAAAAACCACAGTAAAGTCAGGTATTGAACCTATGGCACCTGAGATTGAATCCTTCACCAAATTCCCACTGTGCACCTTCAAAACCAGGTGCAGACCTGGCTGTCCTGGGCCATGAGCTGGATCTTCAGAGACCCGTGTGCAGCGGAGTTGCAGGCTGCCCCCATGCCCGCAGCTGGCACACGCGGAGGAGTGACAGGTACAATAGATGTGCACTCCTTCCTGCCCTCTTTTAAGAGGTTGTGCCCTCCAGATAAATCCAGGCACTGTCAGAGCTGACACCTTTCTCAGGAATTAACAGGAGACAAAGCTCTGAAATGCCAGACTCCCAGTAAATTCTCTCAGCTTTTCGTTAGTTCTCTGGTTGTAGATACTTACCCCAGGAGACCTTTAAGGGCTTTTTTATTGTTCTAAGGAACTTGTTGGAGTAATTTAAATAGATAGGAACACTGTGTTCTCTGGATGGGAGGTGAAGGAACCATGATAGGGCTATTATTTTATTCAAAGTTGGAGGCTGAGAAATAGGGAGTGTTTAAATTTAGAATTCTCCACTGCTGAACAGCTCTGCCCAAGGGCTGTGGAGAGCACGGCAGTTTTCAAAGGCCTATTCTTTTTTTTTTTTTTCTTTTTTTTTTTTTTTTTTTTTTTTTTTGGTAATCTCCTCAACTAAACAGGGATCAGAAATGGAAAAGGAAACCTCAACAATGCAGCCCAACCCCTGGGGAAGCAAGACTGATTAATGGACAATTTTATGGCTCATTTGTAAAAAGGGAAACTCTAGCAGAGTACTCTGTTTATTTTGTCCATACGATTCATATCAGCATTTCCGGAAAAAAAACAAAAGATGTTTGGATATCTTGAATACCTTGGGAAAACAAGCAAATAGCTTGTGGACATCTGACATGAAGATTACAAACTACTGGAGGATTTATTGCAAACATTTCATGTAGTGGAATGGGCAGGCTCCAGTAGATTTTCCTTTAGCCTTATATTCTTCCTATCAATTTCTTTCTGAAAGTTACTTTGGAGTCTAGGGATGAGTTTCCTTCTAAGAGAGGCAGTGTTTGCAGACTTACAACCAGCCAGACCTACAGACCTGCAACTGGTTTGGGGAGCTTAATGACACTTTGGAGTCTCTCTGTATCTCTTTGTGTGCTTGAGCTACCATGGTTTGATTTGCTGCACTGCCGACCAAGTCTGGAATTAGAACAGCAGCAACAGGCAATTGTGCATTTCTGGACCTCGATAAATTAGTTTAAGAGGCTCTGGCTTCTTTTTTCTGAAATTTTGATTCAGAATTACCTATTTCAAATTCCCTGCCTCTCACACCCAAAAAAAAAGAAAAAAAAAAGAAAAGTAAAGAAGAAAACAAATGGGAAGAGCTAGATTAGCCTCTGCCAAATTGTACACAGAGTGGCTGTCTTTGGCACTGAAATTGACAGGACTGGGATTGTTGGATTGTTTTCAGATATGTTATGGCTATCATGAGATGTCAACTGACTGGGTATCACACACTAGGAAGAGTAAAAGGTGAAAGAGAAAAATCAAAAACAAAGAAGAGGTATTATACAAGGAGGGGTGAGCTGGGAGAATATTTGTAGAAATAAAGTGTCAAATACCTCCTCGATTTTGCCAAAAATAGCAAGCAAATTATGTAAACCACAGAGGAGAACAGGCTCTTTAAAGTACACAGAGCCTAAAGTATGTGAATGTACACAAACATGCATTACATACATGTGGTGAGGCTCAAGACAGTGCAAGAGCTTTGGAGTGAAAAGCTGTACTGAAAACTTTTCTGTTTAACACCACCGCCTCCTGCATCATGGACATTAATGTTAGTTTGATGTTGCACTTGTCAGCCACGAGATTTATTTCTCTTTTTGTATGTATATCTGAGTTATAGTCACTTCGATGAAAAGTTGCAGAGAGCCTCAAGGTAAAGGTGAAACCTGCAGTAAATATATTCTTAGTAAATGTACACAGGAACTTGACTCTGTGGATCCCTCTATTTTTGATAGATTCTAACTGTGACTGGCATGTTTTTGCTGAATAGTTGAGGTTGGAAGAGATGTCCAGAGACTCTCTAATTCAACTGCTCTGCTCAAAACAGGATTATCTGCAGCAGGTTGCCCATACGTAATCAGGATTTGGTTATCTCCAGAATGGAGGCTCCACAGTATCTCTGGGCAGCCTGTTGTACTGTTTGTCTCCCCCGCCCCAAAAAAGTGTTCTCTTGTGTTTGAATGGAATTTTCTTCTGTTCAGTCTGGGCCCACTGCCTTCTGTCCTGCCACCTGTTACTGGATATTACCAAGAAGAACCTGGCTCTATCTTCTTAATCCTTCCCATCAGGTATTTATTTTTATTTGCCCTCCCTGCCCCAACTCCCCCACTACGTTCCCCCAAACCTCTGTCTTCTCCAGACTGAACCACCACAATCTTCTCACTCTTCTTATCAGTCAGATGCTGCAAGGCCTTATCATCTTTGTGGCCTTTTGCTGGATCTGCTCCTGTGTCTCCCTGACTCCAGTCCTGGAGAGCTCAGCACTGGGCACAGAGACCCAAATATGTGCTGGCACCGCCTGTCCTACTCCAGGCAAGGAGGCTGTTGTCTTCTTTGCTGTAGAGGTGCACTGCTGACTTGTGGTCACCTTGGTGTCCAGTAGGAGCCCCAGGGCTTTTTCTAAAAACCTGCTTTGCAGCCAGTTGCTCCCCAGATTATTCTGGTTCAGGAGATTATTGCACACCAGGGGCAGGACTTTTTACTCTCCATTGCTGGACTTCACGAGACTCCTGTTGGCCCATTTCTCCAGCCTGTCCCTGTGTCTCTCTACGGCAGCACAGCCAGCTGCTGCATCAGCCACTCCAGCTGTGTTATCATCTGCACACTGGAGAAGGTGCCCTCTGTCCCACCACGCAGGTCATTTACGAAGATGTTAAACACTGTGGCTCCAGCTCTGCCCTCAGCCATGCAAACACCACCAGTCACCGGCCTCCAGCTGCACTTTGAGTCCCTGGTCACAGCTCTGAGCCAGGCAGAGCAGTTCATTGCCAGCCCATCCCTCTGTCCCTTTCTCTAGTCCATATTTCATGGGTTATCTGTGTGGATATTATGGGAGATTGTGTCAAAACCTCTGCATAAGTCAAGGTAAACAATATTCACTGATCTCCCTTCCTTCTCTGCTCTCGCTATGTGATAATAGAATGCTGTCAGGGTGGTCAGGAATTATTTCCCTCTCATAAATTCATCTGGTTTCATTAGGGGCTGTAGCTGCATTTCGGAAAGCAAACCAGGGAAACAAAGGAGGTGAGGTTAAATCAGGAAGCTTCATATGTAATGTTAAATTTTGTCATATTGGATTCTCTATGCTAAGCTCAAAATAGCAGTGTCATCCATAGAATCTCCTGTGATAACATCCTATATCCTAAAAGAGTCTAAGGTATGTGTTAGCTCTGATTTCATATCCAGCACAAATGAGAGCTTATACCTTACTGGTGGATTTCCATATTGTGTTTTATTTCAGAGCTTTGAATGAACACTGTCACTGAGATGTCCCAAATATCTGTCTCTCCAGCCCTTTCATGACCTATGGTCTCCTTTGACCCTTCAGTTTTGGGGCTGCCTTACTAATGAATACCTGTAATACTTGCTTTCTTGTGAGGCTGCCTTATCTCACAAGACCTCTACACTTCCCATTTAGCCTAATTTTGTATATGTTTGAACAGTGAATTCCTTAGTCTCTTGGCAGACAATTTAATTGGTTAATTGAGCTTTGTTACTCTTTCATGCAACAATCACAGTTGCCTTTGAGGGATTGTCCTTGCCTGTTGTGCAGTCTTGTACATTGTGGAGATTTTGGCACTGATAAAATGCTTTTGGCCAGACTGGATATGTGTTATTTACTCCTACTTCTTCAGAGGCAATTATTCTAAGGTTGACTGTAGCATCAAACAAATATCTAAACCTACAAATGCTTCTGATCAGCTTTTAGCTGCCTGACAATGCTGGGCTTAGTGGCATGTGCATGTTATTGGGAACAAGCCATTGAGTTCTGGAGGGGATTCAGAGCCAAAAGTCAGCAGCTTAAATGGATTGGCCAGAAAACAGGAACTGAGCTTTTCTCCATTCAACACTGTGTGCTGTGAGTGCCTGTGAAAATCTGGCCCTCCATATTTCCATGGGCATTTTAATGCCTTGGGGTGCCATTCCTCAGAAGAAAATAACAGGAAATCTGTGCTTCTCATCATCTTTCAGTTGCTAGATATTGGAAGTATCTTGAGGAAAAGATCTCCTGTTGTTTCTTCCTCATAAGGGAATTTTTGAGGAAAGCACTATACTGGAAAAACACGGACCCATACACCACAATGCAGCCATTGAAATTATTCATGTTAAGACAGTTTCTTGTGGGATGCTGGACGCAAGGCTTGTTGAGCAAGATCCCTTCTGGGTGGCCTTTGTCCATCTCCCAGTGTTTTCATGACACATCTTTTACTGCAAAGAGTAATTAGAGGCCTTCACCTCACAGGTTCAGGAAGAGTGGAAGGAGGTATTGCCTGAACAGTGATATGGCTGGCACTTTTGTTCCTATCACTTTCCTGATAAGCTCAAGCTGTTAAACTCCAGCTAACCAATCAGTAGAACAATTTACTACCCCTGTGTCATTTTAAGTGGGCTGTCTGGCTGGAGCAGGATGTATTCAAATGAAAGTTAACAAAGTATGTTTTCTTTTGAGGATTTGTCTGTTATAAAGAGCTTGAAGGGAACTTTTGAATGGGCATTCTCATCCCGTTACAGCTGAAATATCCATTGTACCTCCCACAGCTTCAATAACCGCAGTTATTTTCATTTCCAGCACATTTAGAAACAAACGATGTTGAATCTACTTTATTTGATGGGAGAGGTTCATAAAGAAATGGCAAAGGGCTTGCATTTTTAAAATATTTGGCCTTCAGATATCCTCTTCTTTCCAGATCCTTTAAGCCATGCTCAGGTGACCCTTACAGGCTGAGCAGCAAAACCCTGCTGGGAGAGAGGGGCCCAGAGCTGCTGCAGTCTCCCTTGTGGTCCCTGCCGATCAATGTCTGCTCTTATTCCACAAAGAGGCCGGACTGGCTTGGCAGGGAAAGCTTCATGGGATCAGGTATAATCCCCTGAGGAAAACAATTGTATACAATAAGAACTTGGAAGCATGAAGGGAAAAGATTTTCAACTCCTCTAAGTAGAGCTTTATTGATAAAAACTGCATCTGCCACTTTTCTCTAGTTAGTTTTCTATTATGTGAAAAACTGTAGGAAAGGAAGGCTCATGCCATTCATAAATGAGCTTGTCCTGTAATTGAAAAATAAAATAAAGTTATTTGGCTGCAAACCGGATACAAGCTTGATGATTGAGTGCAAGGTATTTGTTTTCTTGTGCAGACTTCTCATATTTTCTCCTCCCCTTACTCCAACCCATCTGTAGAAGTGTTTTCTTGTTACTTCAAAACCTGAATGTTGTAGATTCTGGGTGAAAGACTTAATTCAAATCCTTTTCTCTCATTCTTCTGTAGAAATTCAAGACTTGTTGGTTCAGAGAATGTGGGTTCTTCTTGTCTTTTATATTTTTTTTCATTTCAGGATGATCATGTTGTTGAATTTTAAAACTTGGTGTTAGCTAACTGTGACGTGCTGGTGAAATACCTATTTACCTTTTGTGTGACTGCAGCAGCTTGTTTCCTCTGATAGAGAATGTCGAAAACAAGCAAGCTACAAGTTTATGGTTTTTTTCTCTTTGCTGATGAGAGAGCCCTTGAGGACATTCTTCAATGCTAGTTTACAGGATGGCCAAACCGTGCAGGTAAATGTTACCCATAAAAAAGGAACATTGTACTTGTGCCATATGTACCTGAAGTGTCTTTCTGTGTGACTGGGATGCCAATAGGAATTTGCCAGACACCATGCAGAACTGCAGCTGAGGAAAAAAAGGCACTAAACTGATCTTTTGTCTGCTCTGACTGCTTTGGAATTAACTTTATAGACCTTAATTTTCTTTCCCTCACAGCTCTTAGCCTGCTGTGCACCAGCAGGAGAAAGGCAGCTGCCTGGGCTGCTGTCCACGATGCAGGTGATGGGCAGAGACAAACTGTTGTTCTTGCCCCCGTTCAGGGTAAGCCCTTGTACACTGCTTAGAGATTTTGGGCAGCATCGAGGCTTGGGGGACCTTAATGTTAGGTCATGTATCTGCCTGACCTTAATTCAAGCCATATTTTTTTAACCCCTTATGTAGATTCTCCTGGTTAAATTATTGGGTTTTTCAAATCTCCCTAGAAACTAGAAAATGAAGCTGCATTTTGTCTCTCTCTAGCTACCAAAGCTCAAGCTTTACATCTATTCTACATTCTTGTAGTCTTAAAATCCTACCTGTTTCCAAGGAGTCTAAATGAGTTTGAAGTGCAATTAAGCTATTCTATTTAATCTCAGCTGTGAAGAGAGGGTTCAGAAAGAACGATATTTTTGACATCTGTCACTTGCACAATCACCTTCCAGTGTCAGCAGAAGAAATCCATTACCCTTTCTGATTAGAGAGTGATTTTAACTAGCAGAGTTATAGGGTGATACCAGCTACAGTGACAGATATATATCCTGGAATGCTTTCCCAATCCTGCTGCGTTTATAAAAGGGATACAATCAAGACAATGTTATTTTTTTATAGCCACATTTCTAGGAGGAATAAAATCCTATTCTTCCCACAAGTAATATTTTGATGTGCACATTTAAATGATGTTGAAATTACAGCTATTAACTGCTAAAAGTAATAGATGCACATTAGTATCACAAAAAGAAAATACTACAACAGGTAAGAACTGAAATAGAGCTGGGGAATTCATACATCATCAATGTATGATTTGTCATGTTGGATTTTTTTATTGATTATTTGAGATGAAATAAGTTCCCAGCTTTTAAAAGAAACAATACAGAACAGGATTATATCCTGTCATGTTGGTGATACCTCTTCAAAACCACAGACAAATGAAACCCACATTTAAATTAACTATTTAATCTAAATAGTATTACTTAATTTAAATAAACTAATAAACTAAACCAATAAATAAAATAATATTTAATTTAAATAAATTAGTAAACCCACATTATTTTAACTATGAACCAGTTCTGAAAACTGAGGGACTGTAAAAACACATGAGCTTTAATAAGCCATGGTCAAGTAACTATGACTTTGTGATGAGTCAAACCAAAGTCTCAAATCCAGACATTCCTGAGCACCGGAACATTTAAAATAGGAATCTGGCTATGGATCTGTGTCTTGGTTCTGTGTTCCAAATAAAGGAGAAACCTCTTTCCCCAAAGCAAAAAGCACTTGGGAAAAATGTAGAAGTTGTAGAAAAGGGAAAAAAAAACAATGCAGAGGCCATCAAGAGCTCTTTAAGTGTGATAGTCCTCCACTATATTACCAGATAGGACCTTTGTGTGTCAGTGTGCTTACCTGAGGGTCTAAGGTCCCTCTCATGTGCACAGGTGTATATCTGACACATGCTTAAGGTGGATGCAGTGATGTCACCTAACCGGGCTGTCATCTTTGTCTCACACGCCTCTACATTCAGGCTTTGCGTATGAGGAAGAAAGAAGGTAAAAAGGTTGGTAAAGAAGCTAAGAAGGGAGAGACTTTGGTCACTGTGGTGTGAAAATTCCTCACTGGTATGGGGGTATGGTGATCTAGGTAAAGGATGTCCTAACTCCATTGGAAAATGGAGTTCCAGGTCACTTCTGATCCCTGGGTCATTAAATCTGCTCTCTGTGGTTTTAGCTGACCATCACCATAGAATTGGCTGACATCTGATCCAAAAATGCACCAGGGGCTTTTAACTTCCAAAACAATACCTGATAAATTTGTTGGAATACTGAGCAATTTAGGCTGTTCTGCAGCTGAATCTTTCCTGAAGTCCTAAGAAGGATGGTAAGACTTCCTGGAGCACTCAAACTGCACTTGCACACTTAAAGTCAGCTGATCTTTCATGAAAATACTAGGATAATGTTTGATTAGCTTTACATCTTTCGAGTATTGTAAGAGTGCATAATTGCTTGTTTTCTTTGAGTGTCAGCAGCAGTCTTTTTAAGAGGGAAATTTAGTAGAAAATTTAGCAGGAAAGCTTTTAAACTTAGTGGAGCAAGGAGGCCAAACTCACCTTTTAGTACAGGAATATGCTGTTGATATATTTCCTGGCTCTGCCCAGCCTAAACAACATCTAAGATCAAATGCTGAGTGGACTGCAGCAATTATAATGAAGCTTAGGGTATTAGAACCTAAGTATTGGCCTCAGGAGGAAAGAGATGTACAGCACAGCTTGTTTTTCCTTGAGTTCTGCTCAAAGCAGGCTAAAAGTGGGATTTGAGAGATTCCTTGTTAAATAGTAGAAATGTTGTTTTGTAACTGACGACTTCTCCTGCCTTACCTCTGCTCTGAAATGTGCTGAAGCCAATAGAAGGACTCCTGTCACCTCAAATGAGTTTGGGATTGTGCCATATCAGCAAAGTGTGGGAAACAAAGGCAGTCTGTGTCTGGTACTCAGGAATGAGGAAGAGACACCTGTAATGTGGGTCTTGTTCTGTCGTAGTTTTCATATCCTTTTCATACACTCATTCTTTATTTCCATGCAATTCATTGCATATCACTGACGGCAGCTGCAGCCGTGCAGAGGGTGGCAGGAAAACGGGAGGAATTAGTCCCCCAAACCGGTGAATATGGATTAGGGCAGAGCAGAATCAGAGAAGGCTGGAAGCATTGTTTATGCTAAAAAGGCCATTTGCCGGTGCAATTTGTGCTTCCCATTGTCAGGTGGCAGGGAGCCCAGCGCCTGGCTGGCCGCAGCCCCGGTAAAAGCAGCGCTGCACAGAAGGTGGATGGGCTCCCTGTTGCACCGAGGGCAGGGCTATCTGCTGTCTACAGCCGGCATGGAAATGGCACAACCCCCCCGGGACCACGTTCACGGGGTAACTTCAGCATTCACCAAAACCCTTTTTTTTGGACCTGGCTGCCGAGTTCTGAGTCTGCCCTTATGTTCCTTTTAAAGAGACTGCCTGTGTTCAACAAGGCGAATCTCACCATTCCCTTCACCCTCCTGGTTTGTACTTGCTCTGTGTTAAACCCACTGTGAGCACGTTTCCTGTTCACTTGGTAAAACCTGGGCTGTGAGCACTGCCTGGCCAATTAATTTTTGTGGTACCTGGGGAACAACAAAGCCTGAGAAACCATGTTTTTCTTTCTTCAATTACATTCATTGTGGTAGCAAGGACGAGGTAGGAATCACTAAAATAATTTGATCCAAAGTTGTTTGGGCAGAGTGCTTCTGTGATGAACTGCAATGTGTTTACTACTGATTTGGGATGATATGGGGCTGCAAATAGCTGCAAATAAACGAGGAGTTGGAGCAAACAGGTGAGTCAGGCTTCCTTTATGTGCCATAAGGACAAAGAGGGGCAGTTTCACACTGAGCATCCATCGTGGAGAATCAGCCTCCCAGAACTGCTGTCATTAGAAAGCATTGTTGAATGAAGGATCGTTTAAAACAGCTGGACAAGGCAGGAGGCAGGCTACTCCAGACAGTCAGCAGGTGCAGAGGACAGCAGGAGGGCAACAGAATTTTTTAGAAAGCTTGCCACTAATGATATTTTTTACTAGTAATTTTATTAGAGGAAAGGCTTTTTATTATTATTTTTTCATTAGTAATATTAGTGCTTGTGTGTGAGGCATATTTATATATTGCACCCCAGGACTAGATTTGCTCATAGAGTCTAAAAGAACATATTGTGCAGTACCTTATATGTTTGGGGTTTTCAATTGCATTTTGTTGTCTTTTCAGTGAAGTGTTTCTTATTCGGAAAAACTGACAAACCTATGTCATTTACCTACACAGCAAATGGTTTGACTTTTCTGGATTCAGGACTGGGTTTTAGAAGGGAAAGAAGTGTTGTGTGTGGCCCTTTTTTTGTTTGTTTGCTGGTTAGTTTTGGGGGGTTGATTTTTGTTGTTTTTTGTTGTTTTGGGGTTTTTGCTTTCTTTGTGTGTGTTTTTGTTCGTTTGGGTTTTGTTTGTTTTTGTTGTTTTATTTGTTTGTTTTGTTTTGGGGTTTTTTTTCTGTTCAAATGCTCCTTCAGGTGTCATTTTGACAGACTAAAAAGTGTCAGGTTAAGAGAGAAAAAAAATCTGTGCTGAAGTCCTGTAGAGAATTCCTGCAGGATTAAAAGTTTTTCCTTCCTCCTCTTACATTCATGCATTTGGCCTCACAAACACACATTTCCCTCTACCAGCACTGACCAGTTTTTGAACAAATCTCCTGTGCTGAAGTCTTGCAAATGACTGCTGCACTCTTTGAAAGGGCTGTTCCAAATGCAGGTGTCTGCCAAGCAGGACTTCAGCAGCTGTGTGGTTAAATACCCTGCCTTTGCTGCAGCCTGCAAGCTGTTTTACATTGCATGAGAGAAGTCAAAAAGTCAATTAATATGCTGACCAAGACAAAATAGTTCTTTGCACCTATAGTCAATCCCAGTGTGGACTCTCTTATGAGAAAATTATTAATAATAACTATGTTGTAGGCCTCATGTCATCTCTCTAGGAGATACTTAATCCTACAAGTTGGATCAAGAATCTAATTTGCTTTTAATCAGGTGGGATATAGCTTTGTGTATGAGGAAATACTGCTTAATCTTTTGCATTCTGGTGGGGAGGCTGGGAGTCCAAAAGCCATTGTGATTTGAGGACTCATTCAATGCTGGTAGAAGTGAATAAATTCAGTATTCCAGGGACTTAGCGTGACTCCTGTGGTTTCCTTTGCCTGTCCTTTTAGAAAGTGTTTCACTGAGATGCTCAGAAACAATCTGGGGAGGGTGAGCTGCGTGAGAGGGAGCCTTAATGGGTCACAAGGCAGCTGATGCTGCAATGACCGCGTTGTTTGTGTTTCAGACCGGCAGCTCGGCACTACTGCAGGTGCAGCTTCAGGTGTGAAGGACCCTGTGCTTGCAGGATCTGTGCACAGCCATCCCAGACACACCTGTGCCTGTGCATTCCCAAAACCACATCCTTTGCTGCACTCAGCTGGATCTCAGTTGCCATTTAGTGCCAGGACTGCAGTGGCAGATGCCAGCTGCACTCGGAGAAGCCATGAGGACATTGGTGGGGTATGTGACATTCAGAGTGAGCGAGGACTCCAGATATGTGAGGCTGCTGCTGGTTAACCTCAGCTCAGATTTTCCTCCATGTTTCAGTGTGCACCTCAGCAACTGTGTTTGGTAAAAGGCAAAGTGAAATCAATTTCTGTGTATGTTCTTCCCTCCAAGGACTAAGATGTGATTTTGCACTAAACACAAAAAAGCAAACTGGGATCACTTCTGAGCCCTGACATCTTGGTGTAAAGTAAGTTTAGACTAAGCAATATAACTTATTTTTTTCTTTTTGTTCTAAGATCGGTAAGAGAACAGGATTTGGCCCATTAGTTTAATTTGCAGTGTGTGGAAGCTGTTAAAATTCTACTTTAAAAAAGCTAGCTGCAATCTGTCATTTAATTTGAAGAGTCCCTGCAGCACTGAGATTCAGGTAAGAACCAATTAATGATAATGTTATTAATGAACTTTTCCAAATGCACATTTCATTTAGCTATAACAAGATAGTTATCTCTGATACACTGAATATCAAATCAGCCATCAAACTGGAAGAGAGATTAATGAATTAGATAAATAACTAAATATATATTACTTTAAACTTAATACAAGAGTTTAAAAGTAAAGACTAACTGGTCTTCCAGGGCTGATCATGTTTAAATAAACACTACCTACAGAATTAGGTTAAATACCAGTCCACGGTTTTTTATATCAGTTGTAGTCTAAAATAATGGAAGAATCATATTTGGTGACTCCTGCAGCGAACATGCCCAGGTGTAGACTGGAGGAAAATGCTGCCTTCACTTCCTTTGTTAATGCTGGGCATGCTTGTAAGATAGAGGTTTTTGTCAAGATACATGTGCTGTATCAAAAATGTTCCAGCAATATAACAGAAATTACATTGAATGGCTAAAGAATAGCCTGTATATTTTATTATTTCACTCATAGCCTGGTTTGGTGGAAGTGAATCCTCTCTTTCCTGTGAAATTATTTTTAATGAGCTTAACATAATTCCTTCTCTACATACAACCATTTGTTCATAATCCTGGCCAGTGAATAAGAGAAAATTATGTATTCTTTGAATCATACCAGGCACAGCTATTTTCTAGCTTCTCAAGGGCATATTTATATTAATCCTAACAGCAGCCAGGCAAAAAGCCTGAGTGACAAAGCAGGCTCAAAGTGTCCTTTGTGTGTTAGGACTGCTCACCCATATAAGCTGGGTCTGGCCATGGCAACGCTCAGGAGAGACTGGACACTACGGCAAAAGTTGTGTAAGCAAGAAGGCAGAATCATTTCCATGGATAACCTTGGAAAAAGGACAGGAGGAGAGATGAACAGAGAAAATAGGGCTCTTTAACCCCCGAAAGGTCAGCCATTACAGCGGAAATGAAAGAAGGGAATGCTATGGAGGGCATGGCATGTATCTCACACAGCAGTCATGCATCCCTGCCTCTTTGCTGAGGTGTCACATATTCAGCTGAGCTCTGGAGATACTACAGACATCAGTAGATGTCTCAGCAGTGCCCAGGAAACACATTCCCACACTGCCTCCTCCGATGGATCAAGGCCAGGGAGAACTGTCTGCTGTGTCCGTGGCAGCGCGGGCTGGGGGGCTACGTCTGCCTGCCTCTCTTCCCATTCCACTTAGCAGCTCAGCCCTCAGGAACCTGTAAACTTCCTCTCCTGTCAAGTGAACTTTACCCCTCCACAAATAGCAGCACTCCTTTTGGCTTTCTGCTGCCAGTCTCCATCTATGTCTTACTTCTCACTCGGTTTCTGTATCTTTGTGACACCTCAAAGTGCTTAGCCCTGCTCCACACCCAACCCCAGCTAAGACCTGTGATACTGCTAGTCAGTCATAATTTAGATTTATAGAAAAAGCAAAATGAACTTGGAAACCTGCAAATAATCTTGTTCCTTGATGTGAGAAAGCTATCACACAGCAAAGGAAAGCATGACAGCTGGTTAGAAGATTGGCATACAGTTGTTAATTGAAATCAGTTGTTCAGTGGCAGGCAGTGGTTTAAGGGAATTCCCACTCTGTTTGCTCCTGAACAGTGCATGAGCTTGAGTTGGTGTCTAACTGATATCTAACCTGCCCTTTCTGGGCCTTGGTTTTCCATACCTAAAATGGGGACAGTAACTCTTTCCTGCATCAGAGAATTGTTGAAAGAATAGAGTGCGTAGCACTTAGGATTCAAAACAAGTAGAATCGCAGCAGGCAGTAACCAGACTTATAATATAAGAAGTAATCATAGAAGACTTACCAACAAATTTCCTTTTAGAAAAGCAGCAGAACAAAGAGAGATTTAACAGATATGGTTTAACAAAAGAATATTTAATTCTCTCAGTTGACTGTTTTCCATTACAGGCTAAGCAGGTACAATTCAGAAAAATTCCAGTGACTTGTATAAAGAAAAAAAATCATTAGCTGAAAATCTGCTTTTATGGCCTACATGGAAGAAACAAGACAAATAAATAGTTTCCTACTATGTCAATTTTGAAATATATAAGTTGGTGTAAAGTTTGTTTATAACATTAATTGAGAGAGGCAATGAGTAATATTCCCATCTAAATACTTATTACCAAAATGCATCAACAAATCACTCTCTTAAATGTGATGCAGTAGGTGGGTCACCAGCCTTTGCAATGGCCTCTCTGAGCAAGCTCTGCAGGAGGTGTAATCTGTGGGGAAAGCAGGAAAAGCGTTCTCAGATGTTCAGTTTGTGGCTTATAGGGAAAGCGTAGTGCTTGGTCCAATTTTGCAGTGTGACACGGCCCCTTATACCAAGACTGGGAAAAGACCCCTGTTTGCACTTTGTGAGGATACACAGGAGAAAAAAAACAAAGCGGTTTGGAAAGGTCTACTGTGTGGCTTCTAAGAAATGGTAAAAATGTGCAGAAAGCAGGAACACAGAAGGATCTTGGCTAATCTAAAGCAAACTTGTGCTGGGAACATCTCAAGAACTGTCTGAGTGTAGGGGTTTTTGATCCAAGGCTGGAGAAGGGCTAGTCTGGGTTGTCTCTCCTGCAGTGGTAAGCAGAAATCCAAAGCACCAGAGAGAGAGAACTGTTCTGGTGCAGGAGCAAGGAAGGAAGTAGGAAATGCCTGAAAACAAATGTCTTGGTGGACTCTTAAATCTCATATTCATTTATATTCACTGCATTCGTATTGTTTTCACAAATTCAGAGACTGAATGTGGGAGGCTCATAGAGTGATCAGGGTTTTGCTTTTCTGTCCTTGTTTGCTTTCTCTTGATTATAAACCACCAAGCCACTTCCATTCCCTTTGAAATGAAAACTGTTTCTGTCAAAGCAGACAACAATGCTGCTTTTTATGCCACAGATGAGCTTTCCTCTCTGTATCAATACCAACTCAATAGGGATTCATGCTTTAAAACAAGAAACCCCTTGAAAATGTACCTGCAATAAATAGCAAAATACCATCCCATTGTTTTCAGCTAAAACACCATAATTGTTCTGGTTGCAACCTAAGAACAGCTTTCCTTGGGTGAAGATAATTACATTTCACTAATTGTTATGAACACTGCTATGCTTTAGTGAGTTTCTGCTCAACAAAATAGCTGGGAACAAGTAAGGGAGCACCTGAAGGGGAAGATAGTTAATGGTGGGTTTCAGGTACTGAAAAATGACTCTCTCACTTGGAAACAAAACCTGAGCAAAATGCCTGGTAAACAGCCTCAGTGGAGGAGGGCATGAAGCAAAGCAAAGGACTGGCTCAGTGGACTGGCTACTGCCAATTAAATGGTTTCATGCACTGTCTGCCTCAGGTAATGAGGTCTGGCTAAACCTTTAGGCCCTGGGCACCCGTTAGAAAAGACAAATATAGCTGGTAGGGAAAAAGAAAATTCCACTGGGATGTCTTTGATTTAAACGGAATCAGATGGCACGCTGCCATGTCAATGGTCTTTCATGGAATGCAAATAGGTCTGTCTAATGGAGAGAAAATGCACATCATTCATTTTAGACTATAATTAGGTTTTAATTTAATCAAATATTGGTACCAAAGCAGGCCTTGGAGGGAGAAAGATTCTGATATTAAAGCCTTCAAAGCTTCTTTGGAGAACTCTAAATGGTTTGTGTGGTAGTAAATCAACTTGCAAAGTGGTGACTCTACAATGTGCATATCTTAGCTCTATCACAGTCTATTATAAAACTTAAAACTGGGAACAAGTAGAATGCAGTCCTTTTATGAAAGAAAACACTGAGTCATACTATGAGTCACTCTATCTCAGGGAGACAAGTTTTTTGAACATTAGAAAAGTAGTAAAAGAGTAAGAGTAGTTTTGAACTTTTAGAAGAGTAGTAAAAAGAACTAGCAAGGACAGTGTGCAATTAAAGGTAAATTTAATCCACATTTAGGGGCTAGAGTATATGGTATAGAATTATTAGTAAATAACGTTTAATTGCAAAGCAAGGGAAGCAAATATAAAATTAATAATGGATCTATCATTTTTCATTATTATGATCTTGTCTGTGTCAGCAGATTTACATAGTCATATGTTCCACCCTGGCTGGACTTTGGAAAAGGAAGAGACAATTTCAGGTTATGTTGGATAATCTCCAAAATTATTTTCATCCCTGGCAATGCCCTGTGTTGTTCCTTAGGTACTCCAACCCTGTCAAGCAGGCTGTAGCTGAACACAAAGCAGCTGGAACAGTTTCTGTGGAGAACAATCATCACTTCTAGATCTCATTTCCATTTCTAGAGTGCAGCCTGGGTTTCCTGGCTAGAGCATCTCCCACCTTTATTAGAAGTTGGTGTGTAAAGAACTCTGTGTTTTCTGATATCTACTTGATAGTGAAAGCTGGGGATTTGGTCCTGAGCTCATGGGAATGAATAAGAAAATATTCTGCACTAGATTTTTCTGCATATATTAAGTGTAGAACATGGAGAAAATCAGTATATTCGTTTCATGCCTAATTTTCAATTTAACATCCAAACTATAACTAGTATTATATGATCTGTATTATTTGATTTTGTAGTTAGGATTAAAAATGCACATATTCAGTTATGCATTTTAAATAATTCAAGCTCCCTTTAAATACAATAATTTTTTTTTTATGGTGGACAGAAAAAGGTTTTTTTACATTGAGTTTAGGAAAGAAGAGAGGGCAAGAAAAATCCTGTATTCTCTGGAAACTCTGCAGAAAGGTAGCATTCTTTGAAGAGGAGAATGGTGGGTATTGTTTACCTTGACTTATGCAAAGTGTTTGACACAGTCTCCCATAATATCCACACAGATGACCCATGAAATATGGACTAGAGAAAGGGACAGAGGGATGGGCTGGCAAAGAACTGCTCTGCCTGGCTCAGAGCTGTGACCAGGGACTCAAAGTGCAGCTGGAGGCCGGTGACTGGTGGTGTTTGCATGGCTGAGGGCAGAGCTGGAGCCACAGTGTTTAACATCTTTGTAAATGACCTGCGTGGTGGGACAGAGGGCACCTTCTCCAGTGTGCAGATGATAACACAGCTGGAGTGGCTGATTTTTGTAATCTTTAAATAATTCTGAACTGTGGCAGGGTGTTTCAGTACAGAAGAGGTGTTCTTCATAAATAAATGCATAAAAACTGCAGCAAATGGGGACTACTATGAAACTTCATCATTGTGTCTGGACCTCAGTTTAGGAACTGATTTTGTTCTTGTAGTGCCCACTGATTTCAAGGGAAGGCTTTAGCAGGCTAAGAAACCAGACTCTAAAAGAATTTACAGCACGGTGGATCTGTAAGTAAGACAAAACAAACTTCATCTATAAAAAGAATAAATTTATTTTTCATCACTGACAAAGGCTTATTGACTGAACAGTCTATGTATGTTTGCAGCTCCTGCTTCTGCTAAATTGTGACTAAGCAGTTTGCCTGCAAGAGATGTCAATTTAGCATCATCTGGGGTAATGTGTTTGCTTAAATACCTTCTGAGTAATTAGGAGATTGCTCATTAGTTTGCCACTGTCCCCAGCAGAAATATTACAGGCTCAGTTTGTCGGACACTGTTAGGAGTCAATTTCCTGCCCTGCATTGTTTTCTGCAAATTATGGCTTATGAGGGCATGGGCTTTTACTATAATCACAGCAAAAGTAAACATCTTAAAGTAAGACAAACAAAGTTCAGTTGTCAGGGAGAGAACCAGTCAAGCAGGAAATGCCAAGCAAAACAACATTCTTTGGGCACCTGATATAAATATGATTCTCCAAGCAGCCTATTGGGTCCTGCTGGCTGGGGTTTCCCTACGCTTGCTCCAGACACCCAGTGAAGGGTTAGTGATCCTGGCTGAGGTGTAACAACTCTCATCTTGTATGGAGCACACATCCCAAACTTTATGTTTATTTTACATGGGTGTCACTCTTAGCCTGCTCTGAAAGACAAGGCAGTCCTGAGGCTTGTCCACCGCACTTGGGCTCTCTGGGAACTCCCAGCAACCACAATGTGAAATGGGAGTGTTTCCATTTGAAAAAAATGTGGTGTGCCATTTCAAATACGGCCTTCCAGTTTGTTCTGAAAAGTTTGTTTTACTATTGTCCACATTGAAGCATGAGGGATACAAAAAGGGATCTTGAACTACTTACCTGTATTCTTACACAATAAAAATTGTTATATGATTTCTTTCAAATGCATTTTCCCACTGAAATCAATCAATGGAGAGGTAAGGCAGGGATGTTGCTAATTTTTATGAAATTATGAATTTGTATGTGTAGAATCAGGGCTATTGTTTCCATTAACAGTAGACCTGTGAGATTGCTACTGATACTGATTGCTACTGATGGGCAAAATACCTTATTGAAAGAGGCATTAAAAGCAATTGTAATCTAGTTTACTGTACTTGCAAAATTTTAGTCTGATGCCATGTTGATTTCTTTGCTGCTAATGTGATTAAAATGACTTCCCCCTCCTGGTCATCATATTAGTGATGGTGATCTCTCCTTGAATTAGATGAAAGGAGTAATAAGCAGAATGCCAGTACAGAGCCCCCACTCAATAGAAACATGGTCTGTACAATAACCCTTCACCTAAAGACCATCACTGAGGCTACCTCAGAGCCTTTACTCTGTAGGCATAACCTTGAGGCTCCCAAAAATGCAATGTAAAGGTTCACTTGGGATCTGGCCTCATGAGGTTATCAGTGTCTCACAGTTCAACTTGGCCAGCCCATCTGGTGGCCTATGTTTACAGATGGGCAGGGAGGAGGTTTGACATCTTGTGAGAAATAGTTTTTATTTTTACATATTTTTTGTTTCCATAGGCTCCACTTCTTCAATGATTAGCTGCCATGGGAACTGACTTCACAAAATCCCTGACCAGGGTGTAGCTGGGGACACTCCTGTCCTTCCATTTCCTTACCCTTGCCTTCCCCTACCACCCTCACCTGACCAAATACAGATGCATTTATAGTGGAAGACCTTAAATTTCACATTAAATTCCCAGGGCTTAACTAGAAATCTTTCTTGTTCTCCTTTCTTATATTTTACATATATTTTAATTCCTGAAGTTTCAGATCAGCATATTTTTTTCTTTAATAAACACTTAAGTTTACAGCCTTTAATCTTTTTTTTATTTAAAACCACAAAGAAATGTACAATCTTTTATGAATTCAAATTAAAAATGAAGTGTGATGGAAATGATTTACAGTCACTGTAGCTTAACAGGGGAAATATACAACTCCTTTGCAGTACATCATATTCTGCTCCTTTAATTTATAAGCAAGCTGTAAGGTAACATATTAATCATATGAAGAAAATGTAGCTTCAGTTTAAAATATTTGTTGTAGCAGAACTTCACTCACCTGCAAATTATTTATTCTTAAAAAAGAAAAGAGAACATGTGCAGCACACACTATAGCACCCACAAGAAAAATGGATATATTTAGAAAAATCCTACAGTAAATTATCTTTATATTTTTTACCTTTTTCCTTCAACCACTTTCATCTTTCCTGAGCTCAGCTTCCCGTGCTCTTTCAGTCAGATGTTCTGTCCTGTGTGGAAGTTAAAGGTGGCTGGACAAAAGAGAGAAGGATGCAGCTCAACCTTGTGTCACAGTTTCCTGTTAAAAGTGGAAGAAGATCCTGTTACCCTGCAGAGGAAAAAATAAGGTCTGAAATATTTAAATATTTTTAGCGATCACAGAGGGGTTGCTGTATTCGCAAACTGGTTCCTTCAACCAGGAAGAGAGGCAAAAAGACTGGCAGGGTGAAAAACTGTACTGAAGAAATAAATCAGCAACTGTAACTAAGTTTACTGTATGTCTAATATCCGACTGATAGTAGTAGAAAGGAGGGTTTCTTTTTGGTGCAACTACACTTTTGTAAACAGCTACAAACACTGTGCAAAAGCAGCCTCTGCCTCTTTTAAGGATTTGAATCTTGCAAGCAAGTGTTGGAGACTTGCAGGCAGGAAGAATTTGAAGCCTGATTTGCTTAAATTACAGACTTATTCACAGGGAGGGGGAGATTCAGGTGGGTTACAGCCAATGTTTCAGAGGGGGCTGTGGGTCTCTGCTGTTCACTTGGGCCGTGGTTTCTTTCTCTCTGCTTTCTGAATGAACCTGTCTGGCTCGAGACACCGGAGTGTCTTCACAGTATGGTGGTGTTTCTCTTGTTAAGAGCAAAATTATTTTGAAATGAGACTATGGAGGAGGGAGAAATCATGATATAAATTTTGCCTTTTGCCTCCTTTCCCAACCTGAATGGGAGAGGTAGTTGGAAGACGATAAACAAAAAAGGGAGGAATGGGGAGTGAGAGGGCAGCGGCGAAACTCCCAGAGGGAACTGAGTCTTGTTCTCACAAGTCAAAAGGCCTGCAATAATGAACCACTAGGGATAAGTAAAAAGGAAAAACATAAGTTACAGGAAGCCAAATGCAGTGCTTTTGGGCATGTAAGTTTGTGTAGAATGTGTGCAGGAACTTCTTTTAACTCTTTCATTCTGCACCATTGAAAGGGTGAAGTTGATCTCTTGTATCCCCTTGAACAGCCAGAGCTCTATTTCCTTTGCTGAAATCTTAGAAACTTGGCTGATTCTTTAGCATGCCAGCTGGCAGGAGGTGTGGCAGAAACCAGTTGCTGTTGAAGATTTCCATCGGGCTTGGGTGTTATAATTTCTGTGGGGACACCTCTGTCCACCAGGCTTTCTGCTCTGCCTAATTCTGATTTTCTTAAAGATGAGGGTAGCTGACATCATGTAATTCGTTGCTAAGAAATAGGTTTGATTTGCTTGACTGAACTTAATGCAGACCTGCTATTTGTCCCCATCAAATCTGACCATTCCTTTCTCATACAAGCAATATGCCTGGGAGAGTGGAGGACTTGTGACTCTGGAGCCTTGAGGATTAACACTGCCAGATGAAGGCCCAGGGAAATGGAATGGGTCTCTGTCCCCTGTAACTAGGTTTATTCCCTTAGACCTCAGTGAAAAGTTCGCATGTTAAAGGGAGTAGAGTACTGAGGAACTGAACTATATAACCATTGTCTGAGATTCATAAATCACGCAAAAGTAGCACTAGCTCGATTTCGGTGGAAAAGCCATTGCTTGGTCCAGTGTTCTTTAGACAAGTGGGATGTGTCTACTTTGGCACAGGCTGGTGTTAACACTGCCGTGCAGGTGTCTGGCCTGCCTTGGTCAGGGGTAACTCCCTGTCCCCACTCAGCTGTGTGGGTGGTGACTGTGGAGAGGCTCCCTCCTGCAGCAGCAGCACCTGTGTGTTGTGCTCTCTGGGGCCTCGCACAATTTGGCTTTGGTTTGCACCCCGCAATCCAACCCCGCCTTGCTGCAGGACTATGCCTTGAAAGCACGAGCTGAGTCTGAAGTAGCAGCTGGCTGGAGCCCAGCTGCTCCTGCCAAGTCTGAGAGGTTTCACTGCGAGGACGGGGAAGCAGGAAGAGAAAATGAAAGAGGAGGGAAGGGGAAGAGCTTACAAACTCTGGGTACATTTGCACAAGCCTAATTGAAGGATTCAGAGACCTGAACTCCAAATGCTTAATCTAAGAGATGGAATATGTTAAAACAAAAACAAACCCCAAACCAGTGCTGCCACCAGAAAACCCACATTCCCTCAGTGCTTTGGAGTGAGTAGTGTCTGGATCTGAAGAGTTGACAACGTTTTTGACTTTCCTCTATTGTCTCCTATTGCACGATGTTTTCCATTGAATTCATCAATACTGAAACATTTTGATCCAGAGCAATTTTTTCAATATCTGGAGAAGTTTGTAAATTCACAGTGTTTTTTCCCCAAGGAAAACAAAATGAAATTGTGAAATCCTCTACAAAAGCAACTTCCATCCTCCACATAAAAGGAGGATAAAAGGCCCAAGATATAAGTGATAACTTTGTTGTAGTGTAAGACACAAAACTCTATTATTAAAACAGTTTATTTATTAGCAAGCTCTTGTAATGAACCAAGCACATCAGATGTGGGCAAAACTCTACTAAGCAGGTACAAACCAAAATAATAATGAAGGTAGGCAAATAGCTTGACATTCAAATTACTGGCTAGACCAGCTTTAAGTGTTGCTTTGGCTCCATCTCTAAATAGAACAAAGTAGGTTTGAACCTTTTCTTTACCTTTTCTCAAGGAAAGTTGGAGATATTTATCAGAAATGGCTGATAAAATGAATCCTGACTCAGTTCAAATTTCTTGTTGCTGAAATCACAGCTTTAGCAAAATGTGGCCTTTTAAGTAAAAAGAAAAAAACTCATAGAAAAACTTAATTTTGGGCATTCTTCTCTTTCAGCCCTCCCACACCCTCTCCTTTACAGGTGCACATGTAGATTACAGATGCCCACTGACACCAGCTGCCCTAGACCAGAGAGAGCAGTGTCCTTTGTGCTGTCTCTGCTGATCAGTATTTACACAGTGGTTTCACCTCAGATCTGTGCTGCCACTGTTGTTAAGGTACAGAGGGGTTTTGTCAGCTCATTGTGCTGCTGTCTCCTTTACAGCACTTGTCTTAATAAAGAATATTGCTTGTTGACTTTGTCTAATTTGTTGGGGAGTGTTGGTGTGTTGTTAATTGGCAAACAAACCACCGCAAGTTAGCATGTGTTTGTAGTTTTTCCTATTAGTGCTCTTCCCACAATAGCAATTTAGATGCCTCCTAAAGACCTCCAGAAATGATGACAGAACAGCTCATAATTTTCTTTGGTGGTTCTAAAAGCTAATCATGTGCAGTTCTGTCTTATTTTTCATTTGCTGTATGATATTTAGACTTTATTTTAACCTACGAATATTAATCTAAATTTCAAAACAGGCTTGAATATTGGTTGTTTCGTGGGTTTATAATGGGTTTTTTTGTGTGGGTTTTTTCTTTTTCTTAAACAGGAGTGTTTGTACTTTGTGATCATAGAGGCTCTGGAGAAACAGGTATTTCCTTCCTCTCCTTCCTGGACCTGAGTTGTTGAACTTCAGATCCTTCTTCTCAGCATTTCAGTTTCGGATTGGTCCTATGCTGGCTGACTAAGCAAGTCAAAAGGTATTTATTGCTGCTCTGTGGCAATATTGTGTATGATAGGTACATATTTGAAAAGCAAGGAGTAAAACTACCTCAGAACACAAACTGTGAATAAGGCCAGATTCTGACTCATTTTCTAATGTTGAAAAGCCTTTACTCTTTGTACTTCAATAGGACTTCTTCCTTGAGTAAGCATTACTCGTGGTGATTAAAGGCTCAATTTTCCTGCCCTGTGTTATGTAATTAAACTATGCAAATAATTCAGCTATCCAAGACAACGCAGACTGTGAATGGAATAGTCAATCGTACATTTCACAACTTTGGTACCTTCAGAATACATAGCTTATTTGCTGAAGGAATAAATGGAACAATTTGAAATAATGAATACATTTAAGACTCTAGGACTCTGACAATTTCTTTGTGAACAGTAATGGACAATTGGTTATGAATAAATTATTTTCCCGTTTACAGGATGGCCCTTCATCCCTTCTTCAATCTTTGTAGCTTGTGGGCAATGCATAAAGAGGTTATCAGCTATCTGCTTCAGAGTCCTTCCCACTCAGTAAATCAAAGCCTTGCTCTTCCCTGCTCCCATTTCATAGACAGATGATTCCAGCCTCTTTCACTTCCCAGCAGCAGAGATTATTTGTCCATAGCACCTTGCCATGTTTTGAGCACTGTTTACACAATCCCGAGGGATCGCTTTCCTTCAGTCAGTGACAGTCACCTGTGCCTGCTGGGCACGGGGTATCCTGTCCATCCAGCCAGAACTAGAAGAGAAATATTAAAATTTACTGAATCAGTTCTTGTTTATTGCAATATTGTCTGCAAGCAAATGATTGTCTGATAGCAGCTCAGTAAACTGAATGATATAAGTTTTTGTGGTAATTTTATGTAGTTACTGAGGGTGGGAGATTGAAAGCATAATGGTAAAAATACACTTTTCCTTTAAATACTGCTTTGAGAAAAGTTGTGTCGTCAGTGGAGTTTTGAAATGACTCAGAAAGTGCAGGGAAGTTGATAGAAGGATTCATATTGACTTTACTGGGATTTGGATCAGACCTGCCAATGTGAATCAAGAATTTACGGGAGCCTGAGCAGCAGTGCGCAGGAATTTAGTGCAGATCCTTTCAGATTTCTGGGTTAATTAACTGGGCAGATCATTGTCTTGAGTAATGCTCAGAGCTGGACAGAAGTAAGTTTCTCACATGTTTTCCTTGGCTGCCAGGCAGAGTTCCACCCTGTCCTCAATGCCTTTTCCCATGGGCAGCACCAAATTCCCTGAGGGCCAGGCAGCCCCACAGCTCTGCTGCCAGCTACCTGCCACCCACTCCCAATGCAACTTAAAAATGTGGAAAGAGATGGTAAGGATTAGGGTGATGATTGTTTTCTACCATGGATTTAAAGATTTTCTTTGGACCATTAAGAAAATCAGGCATAAAGTACCTTTCTGGGGAGCAAAGACCTGCTTCTGGGAGTATCTATGGGCTCAGAAGAGTCCTGTGAGGATCAGCTCATGGCAGGGGGACACGTGAAGGTGTTTGGTAGCAGAAATGGGAGGTGCAGAGAGACCATGAAGGAGGCTTTTTCTCTGGAGGGCAGCAGCCTGATGCTGCTTTGCTGGCTGCAGAGATGTCCCCAGGCTGTGGCCGGCAGCTGCCTGTGCCCACCCTGCTCCCTCAGGGGGCTGGGCACTCATGGCGGGACTTGTACTGTTCATCTTTGTTTGATGTGTAATTGTTGAGTTTGTCTTATGTTCGTTAACTTCCCTGATCAAAAACTGCCATTGTTTTTCAGAAGAGTATGATCCATGGTGAGTTCCGTAGGACTGTGGAAAATCTGCAACAAACACAGAAAAGGCAGGACTTTGACCCAAACCAATATTGTCTTCCCTTCCCAGGAAAAGGAGGGGCTCATCTTACGGTGACATTAAGAATTCATTCCCTTAAGTGAGATATGTCACCTTGCCGTTTTAACTTGATTCATTAAAATAGTGGCTCATTAGTTATTCCCTTGTGCAGTATAGAATTTGCACATTAAAGGCTATGCATTTCATGTGCTTACTACATTAGGGATAAATTTCTAGCCATCCTGTTTGCAAGGAAAAAGTGTGGGTTTTGAAAGAAAAAAAGGTAGAAATTCTAGCAATTTGATCATTCTTTCCCCATAAATCTTTTCTAATCTGTTCAGTCCCCTAATATTTCATTTTAGAAACTGAGGCTACTGTGACACAGGACCCACTGAAGCAGCACTGATATCTTCCCAGATGTGTTTGATGTGTATTCTCTTTTGTGCTCTGCAGTGTTGAGATTTTCCCATTCTTTCTTTAGTCTTGCCATGAAAATTGTCATCTCTAAGCTGACAAAATACCTAAAATCCTGGACAGGGAGGAACTCTACCATTGTCCAAGTGAGACCACACCTTCTGCAGAGTGGGGATTTGTGATTACCTTCTGTCAGCCTGGTTGGAGAAAGGTGTCACCAGCCATATTCCAAACATAAACTTCTTCCCTAAATGGACAGATCCTTCCATTCTCCAAAGGCAGATTTTCAAGTAAAAGCCCTCTGGTGTGAAATCCAGAGTGAAAAGGACTGGTTTTTCCGTTACCCATACTGTGGGAAAGCTCGTCAACCAGAGAAGAGCAGGAATAGGATGGGAAAAGTGTAGTCAGCCCTCTCTGCTGAACTGGAGAGGAAAGGACAACGCTGTGCCATCTCCCTGCTCCCACCTGCCCTCCCCTCTGGGCACACACAGATCCCCTGGGCCTTGGGAGGTTCACTGAAGTACGAGAAGGGCCACAGCTCCCAAAGGTCTGAGTTTGGGTAGGTTCTTGAACATTGCTAGGTGAAAATAAAATAATTCAACATGTGGAAGGGGAAATTTCAACTAGGAACAGCCCAGAAGAAAAAGAATATGAAAATACTAAATTTCTTCAAAGAGCTGAATGGAAGAGACTGGAAAGTTATTAGATTGTTTTATGTAAGATTTAGGCTTGTTCCAGACCCTGGCTGATGAACTGCTTCCATATTCCTGGAATTTGAGGGCAGAGCTGTTGTTCATTTAGCGGTAAATACTAGGGCCGGACAGGAGGAATGTCATTCCTAACTAAAGTCGAGGTCTAATCCTTTGGTTTCACTGGTGACTCAGATTACAATAATTCAATACGGAGAGGGTTCATTTTCCCTCCTCCCTTTTCTTACTGTATTACAAATGGCCAGTAAAAGAAATCTAGCAAAATGCTGATCCTGCTTGAAATGCAATTAAATATATCCACATTCCATCTCCTGTCTTCTCTGTGATTTTCTTGTATGAAAGAGACTCAGCTCTTTTCTTATTGCCTTCTCAGTCTCTCTCCAACAGCATCTTCTGTGATTTCAAGATGCTTGTACTGTTAGTTTTTCAAATTGCAAACAAGAAACTTTCCCATACAATAAAGTTCCATACAAATATGGCTAATGTCAATAAAGCTAAAAAGATATGTCAGCAATGACCCAAACAGCCAATTTATTACAGTTAAACATCCTGCCCAGACATTTTATTTACAATCAAAGACTGTTATATAAGGCAATCCCTCTTCTCTGGATATCTTTTTTTAATCTCACAGTTTACAAGTTACTGTCCTTCTCTTTGTATCCCATATGAAATACTGAATTCACTTGTGCATATTCTTTGAATACAGTCTTTCTGTTTCTTTTTAAAAACATTATTGAAGAACCACTTGAAAATGTGTACAAAAAAATTCTGTGAATTTGGCCTTTTTAACCAAAAGAAGTTGTATCACAATAAATTTAAACAAATAAAAGACATTACTGAGCACTGTCTCTTGTTAACAAAGTCCCCCAAATGACTTAGAAACATGGTTTACAGAAAGATATATTTTCCTCACCATCTTACATTTCACTATACTCTTTTCCCACTGTAACTATACATAGGAGGAAATAATACGTAACTCTTTCTACAGGTTTTCAGAATATGGCAGCTTGGGGACAGAAGAAAACTACAGGCCATTCTGATAGAAAAAGAAAATAAGCCAAGCTTGTCAAATATTCAGATACAAACCCAGAAACTCATATTTGCTATAAAATGGCTACTTTTGACTTGTTATACAGAAAAATCAAGCTTCTTTCAGGCTCCCAAAGTAGACTTTGTGTGACTTCACAACTGTATGCTCCACAGCTTCTAAACTGGCCCTCAAATATTGTTATGGGAACACTAGGAAAGAAACCTCATATTAAATTACTCTTTCAATCAGTCATCTGCATCTGCTTGTGTTTGTCAGGGAAAACCTGGGATGGGGGTGCAGCTTTATCTGATCGAGTCTGCATCTGTGAGTGGGTTCCAGGACACTTTATCTGGCACAGGAGAACAGTAAAGACTTCCCTTCTTTACCAGATCTGCTTCAGAGATACTAAATTCCTTCATGATAATGAGGTGTCCAGAATAGTAACAAGAGGCCAGGAGTGTGCTTTTGGTTTAGGCTGTGCTGGAGTATCTGCTGACTGTGGGCAAATACACACCAGTGAACCTGAGCCCAGAGTGAGCAGTGAAACCTTATCAGGTGCCAGACCTCGTGGGGCAGGGGTGGGATTGCTGTGTGTCTGCCACAGCTGTGACAGGAGGTGCAGAGAAGACTGTGCAACAAATAAGTAAAGCTATGGCCCATCATGGTACTGTAGTTCCTGCTTATAAGACTTTTACCTGGGCTTGAATGCTGGCAGTGAGAAATAGTTCTGTCTCTGCCACATTTTGCATGCAAAATACTTAAAAAGCAAAGCTTCTTTGCAGGTGCAGTTAATATGGGTACTGAGGAGTACAAATAATTACTTGCCTGGCAAAGTGGAGGGAGAAATACTTCCTATTCAACTCTGTGAAAGGTGGAGAGTGGAACTGTGGAAATTCCCTGCACTGTGTCATTTTAAGTTTTGCAGATGTTCTCCCCATGGCATTTTCCTCCCATCTCCGGTTTAGCCACAGCACAAAAATATTTTGACCAACACTGCAGACTCAGGAAAGGTCATACATGTACCTTCTTGTGACATGTTTTTCTAACCTCTCTACCTGCTGTGGGTAGTCTGCAACCTCCTGTGCTGACAAGTCTGCGATGGCTGGGGCTGTGATTAATGGGATTTCATTAGCGTTTGTGCAACCAGCCCTGAGAGCCCTCAGAGGTGCTCTGGCCTCCTCCTCTCACTGTGAACTTTGTAATGGCAATAAGTACAGGCAGATATGTTGGAGATTCTCTATCCAAAACTTTTCCCCCGGGCAACATGGGTGAGTAGTGATTTGTATCGGAAAGGATAATGTGTAATAATTATGGCTACAATGTCCCGACTAGAAGGAAGAGTAAAACATCCTGTTGTTGCCATCATAGAATTCCACCTTTGACTAGAAGTTGCTTCATGCATGACCATGCTGTAGGGTTAGCTGAGACTCCTCCTGGCTCTGAGCATGGATGGGAAGGAAGACAGGGAGAAATACAGAGGCTGCACAGCAGGTGTTTCTTCCTCAGTGTGAGAAAATGGAGTGGTTTGTCTGCAAAGGAAATGATTGAGTGAAATTTTTAACACAGATGTACAATGCTGGGGATAGACATACATATCTTCATGTGCTTTTGTTCTGAGCTGACAGATGGGATCAGTCCAAAAGTTACCCAGTTGTGTTTGCTGTGCCCAAATGAATTAACCTCTACCCATCTTCCTTCCCTGGTTTCCTCCTGTGCATATTTTATGTTGTGTCGCTTGGAAGAGGTCTAGTCTTGGGGTTTCCTCAAAATAATTAGGGTCAAACTGCTATTGCTATATTTTTCTTGTGTCTCTGTAAGTGTAGAATGGCATTTCATTTAAAGAGATTATTACGGGTAGAATATATTCAACAACTGCAATAGGCTGGAGGTGTACTGGAGAAGGATTAATTGATGTCTGCTCTCTCCTTTTTACCTTCCAGTGAGCATCCACAGTCTGACACAGCTCAACCTTTCTTATGATCCAGTCTGTTATAGATGTTATCTATACATCATGCTGCCAGCTCTTTTTGTTTAAATTAGTTTAGTTTGATATGATAGGCTTTTGCTTTAATTTTGCACTGTTGCACTGTGGTAACATGATATGTGAGTATACCTAAATTTCTTGTGCCCTGTTGTCTCACAGCAGGAGCTCTGGGAGGGCAAGGTGTGAATGACAGTGGGTGGCATGGAAGTCTGACTAACATGTGTTATTAATCTAAAACTGATAGAAATAAAAGAAGAGCTCCAGCAGACTGTCATGGGTTCCAGAGGACAATGTGCATTTCCATTGTTTGGTTGTGTTTATGCAGATTAAGGACTAAAGGTATCTGAGGTAAAATAAACTGCCATCATAGTTCTTGTGTTGCATGGCTTTGGGAGAGACAGGAAAAAGGCCTGCCTTTTATCTCACCTGTAGGGTGAGAAAACTGAAGAGAACAGTCAAAAATGGCTCTGACAACAGTAATACGTACAAATTGTCAAACTGTCCACAGCTCAGGGATTCCTGCAGCTTCCCTGAGCAGAGAGTGTAAAATGCAGCTTTGTGCCTTCCCTGGGGGAGGGGAGAAAGAAGCTGGTTTAAAATAGATATTCCAAACTCATATGTGTCCTGGTTAGGGATAGTAGCAAAAGTCCAAATACTTGTTAGGTGCAATAATTTGTTTACAAGGTGCAGAGTTGGTGCCAGAGTACACAGCCAGCAGGTAGGTCAGGGCTTGTCTCAGAGGGAGGTCTCTCAATGCATCGCTCACAAAATTATGTCCCCAGATTCTAAAAGTTGTGAAAGAAGTTTTTCAAGCCCTTTACACTTTTCTAACCAAGGTCTCCTTGAAATAATCTAATTTTAAAAGTGGAGTTTATTACTGTTCAGCTTTTAAGCCTATATTGGTATAATTCTAAACTAATATTGATAATTCTCTTCAACAAGTATTTTAGGAATCCATCTGAGCTTTGTCTGATCCTTTCCATAACCCATTTGCTCATGTTAAAAATGTTTTCTTCTCCAGGATTTCTGATGCCTTCAGAACAAGGGGTAGTTGCCATCATTGATCTTGAAGTTGCGTTATGAAATCCCACTCACAACATACTGTGTGTATCTTTAGCATCAGGTTATGTCAGGCCCCACTTAAAAACACCATTACATTCACCCAGAGTCATTGTTTCTTTGCTGAGCACATTCTTCTTGGTGTTATTGCTCTTTTTTTTTTAAATACCCTTGCACTAGGGAAACCAATATATTTGCAGGCTAATATTCCTAAGTTGGGGGTGAAGAAAATGAAATCAACAAAAAGGACAAGACAAATAATTGATTCCTCCAGCTTTCATCTGGGGACTTAAAACATGAAATACAGTTTTGAATATTCTTTAGGAAAGCTAATTGTTATTGTAAAAGTAAATTCTATCTTAATTGCCTTTTCTGACACAGGCCAATACTGCAATGACATTCTGCTAAGGGGAGAAGAGAGGCAGAATTCTTATAGACTCACTGTCCATATCCAAGTGCAGCAGCAGTGACTGGTTCCTCCCTACCTGATTCATCCTACAGTCTTTGATGCTCTCCTCCACCTTTTATGGGGTAGGAAAGATCTTGTGACAGACACACAAGCAAAAAGCTTCAAACTAGAAGAGTCAAAGACCTGATTTCTTTGTCAAGTCTTAGCCCTTCAGCAATAGGTGTCTTCACTCAGAAGCACTGACACCTGAGCTTTCAGGTTGCTAGAAAATAATTCACTCAAAAGTGCTACAGAGGTGGACTTGTGTGCTCTGGTGTTTCAGAACTAGGGTTAGTTAGACATTTCTCAAGCATAATGAAAACAGTAAAAGTATGTGGGGTTTAAGGTTGGATGGGTGTCTTTTCTGATTAGAAAATATATATTTCTTGACCAAAAGTTTTGTTCAAATATTTTCATCAAAACTCTGTTTTCTTTTCTCCAGAAATAAATTTGAGAGTGTGCTCATACGCTATTCCTCCTTAACCTCTCAAGTAAAATATTTGTCTTAGTTGTCACGTTCCTATATTCAGATCCTTCTGCCAGACTCAAATCAGTGACTTTACAGCACCTGACATTGAATGGCTTATTTTCTTTTCTGGTTGAACTCTTCCATTATTTGATGAGAGTAAGAGAGAAAATTCACTATCCTTTTCAGTCTATACTGATGTAAAAGGGAAGTTATCATTGCTATTTTCTCCCATTCTTATGAATAGGAGAATTGTTTTAAATTTTACCCCGATGGTAAAATGTCTGATTTGTTTTTAATTCCAGAAGAGCTGGTCTTCTTTAGGCTATACTGATTTATCTTATGATGCTTTTAGATGACCATTTCAAGAACGTCTGGGTCTCATGCAGAATTATTAGCCAACAGTCTTTACGTGTCCGCTTGTTTTTCCAGATGACTCACTGTTTTGCTTAGCAGAGTTCTGTGTTGCTCCTCCACTTCCTGCTGAAGAGCAAATACAGAGGAATTTTCTCATGGGTAATTGTGTCATAGGGGTGGCTGAGACCTGCCATTAAAACTCAGACTCATTTGGAAAGGCTTGGTAGCCCTGCCCTGGAGAACCCTCATTTCATGTGAGATCAGTGGACACAGGGAACAGAGGTCGTGGTCATTCTGGTCAGTGCAGTGGGCTTTGACCTGAGGACTGGAATCATGACCCAACACTCATGATGCGGACTCAGATGGCCTGCATGAGGGGAACCCCACATCTTTAGATGAGTCACACAGGATGAAACCAGGAACCAGGATGAAACTGACTGTTTAGGAGTTTTGCTAAAATGCAATGGCATTTACATTCCTCCAAAGAGTTTATCTACTCTATTTTTTAATAGAGTGCCTCAGTTGTGAGATTGCTTTATGATGATTTTACAGTTAAATTACAGATTGGTGTGCTACTCAAAGTGTAGGGGTGTGCAAATCAAAACCAGTGAGTTTGGAGCTTGCTATTTGAAGCCATGTGTAATGCCCTGCTCATTTGGTTGCAGACTTGAAGGGTTTAAACTGAGGTTCACCTTTTTGTCTGTGTTCATATTAAAAATAGAAAAAAACCCAAAAGCCCCCCAAAAACTGGAGTCAAAACTATGTAGCCATGAATGCGAGTGGAAATGAATGTGAAAAGTTGTTTTTGTTCTCATTGGCTGACATTCACTGCATCAACCTACATTTTCACTTGACCCTGCAAGTACTTCTAAACAGCTGAATGTATGGAATAAAATCTATAGCCAAGATTAATAAATTGCAATGCCAGGATCTTAAGGTCTTCAGTAACTGTAAATCAGTAGAAGTGCAGAAATCAACTGAGCTGTAATAATTTACACAAGCTAAGTGTCTGACCTTTAGTGTTCATTAGCATCATTAACATTTCTTAAGTGGTGGCAAACAGAATTTGAGAACAGCACCAAAAGTAAGATAAAAAATACCCTCACACCTGCCCTAGGTGAAACACAAAATAATTTGACAGGTAATTAAAATTCTTGCAGAAATTATGACTACGTAGTTTGTTCTCTGCAGAAAATTAGCATAAAATCTTCTGATATCAAACAACAGCTTCCAGCATATGCTAAAAGGACTCCTTGTTAGCTGAAAAACCCAGGAATTTGGAAGGGTTTCCAAAATTGTGTCATAAAAAAGTGTTATGGTGCAGCTCTTTTTATTCTCCTTTCCTTTAGACTGCATTCAAACATAAACAATTTGTGAGCCAGAAGAGCTTAATACCTGAGGAATTCTAATCTGCATATTCCCACTTTGAGTCAGGTACTGCTTTCTACATTTTATAAGAAACTTCAAAGCACTCGATGGTTTCCCTCTAGCCAAAAGTTGGGGTGGGGGAGGGGCACATGCCATTTATTTATGTGTCTTCTTAAGCCAAGTCTCCAGGCTTGATATATGAACACAGCCTTCCAAGCAAACCCATACAAACTTTTATAAATGTACAGCAGGCCGATACTGCTGCGGTTAAATTGGTGTTACTTTATTTTGGGGTTGTTCTGATTCAGGTTTCAGAACAAGAGGGGGCAATGAAAGCAGCACTCTGTTCAGCAAGTTTAGAGTGATGATGTTTAATTGTCAAATTTGAAAACAAACTAGAACATACTTTGAACCAATTGCATTTTCCCTTAAGTTTGCCTGTGTAGAAGAGGGTTTTTAAGAGTGGGCAGATAGCAATGGCAGCTTTCTGAGTCACCGTGGAACAGCTGTTCAATAGCTTGCAAAGTGTTACCTGAACAAATTTTTAATTGAACAAGTATTATTATAGGGATTTTTTTTTTCTTTTTTTCTTCCTTCCTGGAAGCTTGCTTTTAAGACAAACAGTTTACAAAGCTTTGGCTGTTAGTTATCTCTTGTACAGCTTCTGTCTGGCACACAGAGCATCAGTAAATCAAACCTGCCCTCATTTGGAGCTGAGCATTGCTGTAGCTCTCAGTAGAACAGAGCTCCTTGGACTCTGGTTGGCTTGTTCAGAAGTGCCTTTGGCATATTTAAAATAGTAGCAATATGCAAAGCAAGCTGTCTTGTTGGGACAGATGACTTTGCCATGACTGGATGTCTTTAGTGCACAGTTGTGTTTCCAAGGTGAACAATCACTGTCCTAAATCAAATATTCTCTTGTTATTCTGGAAATGATCCCAGTTTACCAGACTGCTAATGAAAATAACCACAGTTCATTTATTTAAAAACACACTTTCAGGTTATGGAAATGCACCCACAGAACAGATACAGCTCTGGACAAAATTTGCAAAATGTTAATCAATCCTTAGAGAGGAAAAGCAATTTTTTTGGACAAAAAATAATGATCTGATCAATTATCTTAGGGATTTTTTTATAATGAGTTCCTTGTTCTTACTTATTTCTTTGGGTTCGATGGTTTGGTATTTCTAAGTAGTGGAATATGTAATTTTATATTTCTCAGTAAGCAGGATGATGGTCATGATTATGATAATAATAATAAAAAATAATGTTTTCAGATGCATTTCCTTTTCAGTCCATACAAATGGATTTGATTTAGAATGTGTAGGATTCCCATCCTGCCCATGACAATGCACCAGCTGATAAGGAATTCCCTTTAAATAACAGACTATGCAAGGAATGAACTGATATCTGGTGTGACTAGTGGAGAAGAATTTGAGCCCTAATATATGAGTGTCACCTCTGCATTACAGACTGAGGAAATATTATGGAGCTAAAGGCTGCTTTTGGTTACCATTAAAGCAATAGAGGAAGATCTTAAGAGCTGGACTGAAGCTGTCACCTCTTTACTAGCTCTTGAATCAGCCCTAGGGTGTGAAATATACCTTCTAAACAGATGGTCTGAGATATTTTTCTGTATTCCCTGATTCAATCTGTGAACCTGTTATTAAGAATGAAAGCAGTGACAAATCACAGCCACAAACAGAGAGGCAATCTCAGAGGTGGCTCATCCTGGTGTGTAATAAAGCCATTGATGTGATGAGGATTCAGATGAAACGCACAAGAATCATTCCAGACTCTTCCTGTGCTCTTGTGGCAGACCGAGGCATGAGGAATTCAACTCACAGCACAATCATTTTTATGAAGCTTTCAGATTTGCTGCTCTAAGTTCTGCTTGTCATTAGGTGACCTTCCTTCTAGTGTGGCAGGATGGGCACAGACGGGGACATGGCCCAGTAGCTGCACGTGAACTGTGATATTCAGAGATAGCAAATGCCTTCTGCAATAGGTGATGATGCTGTGTGTGTAGCACCTGCAGCCTGCTTCCTGTGTATCTGGTTGGTCCTGTTAAGCAGTGAGTCCATGTGTCTAAGGAGAACTTACACAAACTGGATCAGTCCCTGTCCTCCGTGTCCTGGACTTGCAATGTAGCTTACCTTGTGCAATGTACTGAGCTGGCTCTGGAAAACCTCTTCAACTGAGTTCAAATAGGAAAAAGCCCAACTGGTTTAGCTGTAGCTCCTCAGAACTGATCCCTTCAAGTCCTTTCCTCTGACAGAGGTAGTTGTCCACTTGTCTCTTTGTACTTCTCTTGTCCATTTAATTCTGCCTGACCTTTTCTCTGTTCCACTGTGTGTCAGACATGCTCTGCCCATGCTATAACACCTGTCTTTTTACCTAACACCTCCTTTCTGTGACAAATCTCAGTGCAGAGCACAGAGGAGCCTCGAGCTTGCTCTGGTTTAACTTTACTCCCCTGTTCACTCTTTTGGTGGTTCAGTGGTTGGTATTTGTCTCTGGTACAAGGTGAGGAGTGGGCACAATCTGTTAATGTCTAAAGTGGGGGAGAGAGTAAGAGCATAAATCATCTCTCCCCTGTCACTTCTGCATTTCACTCCCTGCCCCAGATCCCAGATGTTCCAGAGACATCACATATGGCACTTTCTTGACATACAGAATGTCAGCAGAGGCTAAAACTAGAGATGATGACTGAGGTCCCACTTTTGTCAAAGAGTCACAAGGACAGCTCTAGTCACCTGTATAATAACAATTATTTTTTGCTGGACACTGTCTGCTGACTCCTCTCAATTAATTAGTTGCTTCATTTGAATGAGAATGAATCCCAGATTGCAGCCATTAATACCTCTAATATGTCTTCATTGCATGTTGCTTTAAATATCAGTAGTCTGTGAGTTAATTAATTTTGATTTCATGAAAATCATTGCCCTACATTCAGATACAAGTAAGAGGGGCTGAACTGTATCAGCCTTGTGGTTTTTTGCATGATCAGAAGGAGAAACAAAAGCAAATGTAATGCTGATGCCTTTGTGTAAGGCACACAGGAAAGCCTTCCTGGAGTGCCTAGAGCTGGGGTTTGCCTTGTGTTTTATAATCAGCATGTCTGCGGATCAGATGTAGGTGCTCTCCCATATACTGAAATATCATTTCATGGCACCATTTTTTCCCCCCTGTTTTGATCCATGCTATAATCCAGTACAGGGTGTGCCAAAGATTTAGTCAACAGTCCAAAACAAATAATAAGGCTATCTGGTCAGATTCTATCATCATCTGAGTCAGATTTGCGCAACTTGATTAAATCAGGGCATATACAACACATTTAATACATGGCCTGCTATAGGGAGAGGTACCAGGAGGTCACAATTAATTTCCAACAAATTAAAACGTTCAGACCCATGAATAAAAGATAGACTTGATTTAATGCAGAGGTTTAGTCAGTCAATGCAATGAAATGTTACATATCCTGCATCAAAAGAAATTCCTGGGAAGGAGTTTATCTTAAGTGGCACCTGAATCTCTCCCATGTCCCATGAATTATTTCTCTCCTTAGCACTGGGGGAATAGTGCATGAAGAACTTGCAATGTAAGGCACAGATCCTGCAAACCATAATGCAATCTCAGCTTTGCTTGTATGGCAAATCACATGTACAAAACTTGTAGGATCCAGATCTAAAATGACAATACTGAACTGAAGGAAAGAAGAAAACACATAATTAATCTTTCTGAACTAATTCTAAAATATGGAAATAAAATGTTTAAATTTTTCTTTAGCTTGCACATTAACACTTGTGGTTTAACTCCTGTTTTGAGGATGTGATGTAAAAGTGCCAGAAAATGTTTCTCTGTTGGATTTCTACTGCATCTCACACGCAATTGGATCAGAGGGTTGTTTAAATATAATATATGCCTTTTCACTGTGGAAAAGCTGTTAGCAAAATTTATCTCCTTGAGACAGTCTCTCTCCATCTTGTACCCATCATTCTGTAAGCCATCATTTTAACTTAAGCTTTCGTACTTATTCTGGATAATTCACTTTGTCTCTAAGGACATTCTCCCTCGACTCCTTTGTTGCTGGAAACAGATTTAGTACTGACAGGCAGAGTCCTGTGTAGGTGTGGGAAGAAAGACACACCTCATATAGATAAAAACCAGAAGCTTTTATAGGTAAAGTTATGGGGTAGTAAGAGATCAGCTTAGGGGAGGGTCTTTCTACTTGCTTTGGAAAAAATACAGAGAACCCCTCAATGGTTTAATGTAAGGTAGTATTTTCATAATTCATCTGCAAAGGGATTTGCATAGCACTTGCATCTAAGAATTGCATGCTTTCCATCCTAAATAACTGTGATGACCATTAGCTTATATTTCAGGAAAGTTTTTGGAAATGCCCATTTCCAACTGTAACGTTTTGAGAAGTTTTTCACTTCAGTGTCACCAAAAGAGAAGTGTTCTATGAGAACATAATGACTTTGATGAACTTAGTAAGGAAAACTGCATAAATAACTGGTTATAAATATACTTTTACTCTTTTAGATATTGAGGTATCTTGACTTTCTGCTATATTGAAACATTTTGTGTGTGCATTGGCTTCTGTATTTACTTTAATGAAACTAAACATTAGAATTTTTACCACATGCAAAAATATTTTCATTCTGAATTGGACCAAAAGTGAACACCCAAATTTTAGAGTTTCAAGAGAAATGGAAATTCAGTTGTGCTGGAAAGAGGAGGCTGGTCTTGGAAAGATAGATTTTGGAGCCATTCAATACTTGATGCTTATGACCATTTGCTTATCAGGCTTGTGTGGCTTCCTCTGTAAATGCTTTCCAAATAAACACAATTACTGTGTGCCTAATTTGTATATGCCATTACCTTGTGTAAGAGAACAACCTCTTTCCTGGAGTTTCTTCATGTGGCACGGCATATGTGGTAGGCAGAAGTAATCCCATGGGCTTGCTTTAGGATTGCAGGATGACTTTTTAGCTTTGGTTGGGAAAAAATGTGGGTTGTTGTCTCCACCACCAGTTTTAATGGGAATACAAGGTAATTTAATGGATTTTTTTCTGACTGATGTAAGGGTAATGGTGAACAAAGTAAGGCACTGACGCCTTAAAAGTTTTTTTCCTCCTAACTGTTCTTTAACTACAAGGAGCAAATTTAATTTTAAGTTTCTGGTCTTTTAATTTATTCTGTAACCATGAAAAAAATGTCAGTCAAAAAAGTGGACAACTGTACTGCTGTTTTGTGTGTGGGTTTTCATCTTAGGGAGATTCTGTACTTTGTACCTATAAGGACACCTTGAAATGGCAAGAAAAGTCAATGTTCCTTTATTATGCCCTTTGCTCCCCAACATTTGAGAGAGTGATTTCCAGTCACCATGTTGTTCTTCAGTTCATCCATCTGCAGCCTGCTCCTTCTGCTTCACATTGGTGATGAATTATACTCTGCTTCCTCCATCTAATCCTTTTCATTTATTTATATTTTATGAAGGAAACATAAAAGACTCCTCATAAAAATCCAACTGTTTTTGATAAACCTTGTCATGTGCAAATAATGGAGCCTTGTCAAGTACAAGCCTTGCTGGAAATTTATGCCTTCTAATAATAATAACAAGAGAGAATCAGGAACAAATAAGAAATATATTGAACTGGATTCAAAGCATGTTTATGGTTTTAAATTGGTGGCAATAAAGTATTTTTTATCCAGAAATGTTTTTACATGTTAGTTTAATTCAAATACCATGTTGTGCTTGAACTCTGCAGTATTTAGCCTAGCAGAGCTACGAGAGGCATCTTGTACTAAAACATAGTAGAGCAGCCAGTCTTCTCTTTCCAAGGTTTGGTGGTGGAGAGAAGAAAGGATTGACCTGACTTATTAATACAAGACAAAGCAGAATTTTGGGCAAAGGAACAAACTGGTCAGCTGAGGCCTCTCTGTGGGTTAGCAAGAAATGGTAGGGACACAGATGTTAAAGAAAAAATTAATATATTTTATTGGAATATAAATTTTTTTTCTTCAGCAGGAAATTTTGCTGGCCAGACTCAACTTGTCAGAAGCATTTATTATTTTTGGCTGCTAAGGCTGTGGGTATCTGGAAGGGCAGAAGGACAACTGATCATCTAAAAGAAGATACGATTGCCTCTTGTCATAGTCTTCAGCTATCCCTTTGCGGTATGACATTTTATTTCCTATTATAATTTTTGCATTGAGAATAAAACTGAACAGAATGCTAATTGTTTGCTGATGAGACCAATTAGCATTTTATAGCACTTTACAAATGTCAGGGAATGAAGGGGATTTCTCAGGCAGAAGACTTTGTGTTCAACTGGCAGAGCCTAATCCAAACAAATGTGTCCCTTTAATGAAGAGGTTTCTTAGTAACACAGCAAGTTGCCTGAATATATTGTCTGTGCATCTTCACAGAACTGGTATTTATGCTCCCATGAGTGTTACTCTTTACATGAAATACTTGTTTCACATCTTTTCAAGAGTGAGAATATCTGTAATTCCCTTTCAGTTTACATAACCAATCTGTCATGTTGAACTACTGCTAGAAATAATATTAGAAAATGAAGAAACAAAGACAAAAAATTGTTTTTCAATTTAGAAAACTAATCATCTCATGCAAGGCCTGTGTTCCAAGTTATATTTCACAAATATTGAAGGCTTCTATGAGAAAGGCATGAAAAGAAAATTTACTTTCAGGGGATATTAATGTTTTAGTTTAATTTAATTTTGATGTAGAACAAAGGCCCTTTCTGCCCATTCTCCCACCTCCTTATTCAAACCTTTCTTGGCAAGCTCAGCCCTTAGGTTTTGACTTTGCATGATAACACAACCACGGCTGAACTGGGCAGTTGCCAATCAGCCAAAGAAATAAGTTAATGAGAAATCAGACAGAATTGAGGGAACCGGTTCTTTCACACTTCGTCAATTGCGGCCCCTAGACAACAGTGGGACTTTAACAATATTTGACTAAGATATTCTGTCCTGGTCCATGTGACATCAGTTGTAATGCATTTTAAGACACCAGGTGAACCAATAGATTTTGCAGTGTTGTCACAAAATGATGACCTTTATAACAAAAATGCCCCACAAGGTCACAATTTAAGCTCCCTAGCTTACTTTACCGAGGAAAGTTCAGGCATTGCAGGTATCAGCCTTTATAATGCAGTTAGTGACAACCTTCCACCAACATGTAGCTTATGCTAGATCTGGCATTTTTCTTTTTTTAAAGATTCAGCACAGATATCTGCATTATACTGTTGCCAAGTCTTCATCTACGGCATGTATATAACTTTTAAATTACCTTCAGAACTGATGACACCCTCCCCATTACTTTTCCCACCAGGAATCCCTGAAATAGCCCACACTGATTGTTAAATAGAGTTTGGTGCACGTGGGTGTTTCACAGTAGTATCATTTTCATACTGCTCAGAACAGATTTAGGTTTCTCATTGTCTGAATTGCACCAACGTAACTGAAAATGGAATAGAGGGCTGGCAGAGTTTTCTGAAGAATTTTACTCCAGGTGCTTGCAGTGTGACCCTTAAAGTCAAAAAGTGAATTGCCAATTGGGTGTTTGACAAGCGTCGTTTATCACTTGTGCATGATGGTACATGAGACATTACTTAAGAAAAAAGAATTGTAAATCTGAGTGACCTGTGGGACTTGGTCAATGTATACAAGCTGTAGATTTCTTGCTGCAGGAGGAAATTAATCAAAACCAATAATTTGGACATGATCTTTTGTATCTTGGCAGATTATATATTCACATTCTTGAGACAGACTGGTGGGTTTTTTGATAGATTGGGAGGAAGCAAACATGGCTGCTGGATTTATTTCTGCTTTTACTGTTATAATAATTTTTGAAGGATTACTATCTAGGATATTATTGCTAAGTCTAATGATGCTTGGTTTCACCAGCCCTTTCCCAGTGTCTAATGAACAGAATGTATGACATCCCGCATGAATAATACGACTAAACCGAAAAATTTTTTATTCAAAAACGTGTTGGTTTTCTTTTCCCCCTGACTACTGATGAGATCAAGAATATACATATATATTCTGCAGTCTGTGGCCTAGAAATTCTTTATTGTGTAGTTATGAAATCTGATAGTAGTTTGTTCCCACACACATAGAGGACACTTGAAAAGATGAGTTGTATCAAGCAGCAAGAAAGTGCAGCTGCATTTATTTTTAGTGATTTAATGTGGAACATCCTAACAACTTAGTAGTATGTTATAGTCTGTATGTAGTAATGCTAGTTATGAGTCACAAGAGCCTGTAAAAGTGTAATAATTAAAATTCCATAGGAAAAAGACAGTTAAATGTGTTAATTCTGAATCTGTGGGAACTTCATATATTTTACTTAAATAGCTATTTTGGAGCACTTTCCTCCTCCACCCCAGCCTCCACTGACTTTCATGGTTCTGGCAGTTTCTGGTTAGCAAAGATTGGCTTTGTCCATGTCCCCCCAGCCTGCCCAGCGTGGGCAGCACTGCCCTGGGTACTGGGCTTTGGAGCTCCCACCTCTGTTTGAGTGTTTGTGATCAACAACTGCAAGGCTAACGTGGACTCTGCAAACCAAAGGAAAGACCAGATGTTTTAAATAATCCCTTAAATGCTAAAGTTTATTCTTATGATGTATACAGATCCAGGACATTAAATATGTTGATAATCTCATTCCAAAAAATCCCTTTGCTCATCTCTAGGGATTTGACCAGTATGTCAGATGCCAAGTTTGGAAGACATATATCTTGCCTTTCTATACAGCTGCAAATAAGACGTGCTGCATTACAGTCTCCAAAATTGTCTGAATAAAGTCTCTCAGCCTTAGCCCTACTTTTCTTTTCCTCCTGTAATATGTGGCTGTAATAACTCATGGGGTTTATTCAGTCAGCATTTTAAATACTGTGTGTGTCCCTTTCCATCATTCATAACATGAGATGATGAAAAGCACTGCAACTAATTTTATGCAACACAATGAAATTAAAAGCTTTTGGTATTACTGTACTGCAGGTATAAATCTAACTAAATGTGGTGTTGGAGAGAGATGGACTATATAGGTAAGTGTTGGAATAATTTAAGGTTATTTGGCATTTTCTATGGATGTCTCTTCTTGTTTCTTCACAAATACCATAAGTAATTGTGTGGTTAATAAAGTCTTAAAGTGTCTGAGCTTGCAGTTTTCTACTGCCTTTATTCATTTGCTAAGAAAAAGTAAAGCTAATGGAAAACAATCCATTTCAGTGAAACTGTAGATTTGCTTACCCATCATAGCAAAATGTTAATTTGTGTAATATTTTAGTGTCACATTAATTTATGTTAGGTACAGTATTTCAACTTATGCACTGACAAATTTCAGAGAGCTGGACAAATTATTAGATTTATATTCTTATATTTCACTTTTATCCATCAAATTCTACATGTCTTTTGCAATCTAGATATTATCAAAAATGTCACTTGAGGTCTGAAGGTCTACTTTGTGTTTATATAGAAACACTTACATGAGTTAGGACACATAAACAGCTTTTCCCACCTCCTTCACACATTATCATTTATGTACTCCACTATTTACTTCTCCCAAATACATACCTTGACCCTTAACAACCTTGTTATTTCTACTGTTCATAATAAGAGAAATTATGTTCTCTCTGTTATTTCTTATTGCACTTCAAATGAATCTTCATTCATTTTTATAGAATTGTACTTACTACCCTGAGTCTATTTTTGCATGCATCTTTTGTTTAGCTTAGGCTATATGAGGTTTTCTGCTACCAAAGAGCATGTGGAAGGCATGAAGAAGACTTTTTCATGAACGGGCTAATGCATAGTGTTTTGCAACAGAGGACAATGTTGAGTTTCTTTTCTTGTTGTTTCATTACATTCCTGCTTTCATCTTGGAACTGCAGTTGCTTAAAATTGTATGCTCCTGATCCACTCAAGTTGCCCTGAACTTTATTGCTCTCACTTTGTATTTACAACTATTTTCCCTCCCCTTAACCAGCATTTAGTGTGATCATCAGCTAAACTGGCATCGTGTTTCTTCAAGGTTGTTTAGCATTAAAAGAAAATCTTTTCCTCAATTAGCTGTGTGATTTTCCCTTCACAGCCTGCCCCCCTTCTTCCCCCGCCTTGTCTGCTCTTAATAAAAACAATCCTGAGATATGGAGCATCAACCCATCTCCCAGCACCTGCTTTGGTGCTTTCTGCCTGTGTGGGAAATCCAGGCACTGAGGTGCTCGCGGGGCTCCTGGGCCAGCATCAAGGGCCCCGTGGAGGAGTAATGTGTGTGCTCTGCACACAGCAACAGCTCAGGAACCATCTGCAACCGCCCTGAAATCCCAGCCTGTGCCAGCAGGAAATACACTCTGTCTTCTCTACCCATTTCTATACAGAGCTCCCTAAACTCCCATTAGAATAAAGTTCTGTTTCCTTTAAACGTCCAAGATGATTCTTTCTCTTTGCTTTGGATGTTAAAAAGTTTGGAATCAAGGTGGATAGTTCTAGCTGAGCCTGGGCTCCAGGGGACAGGTAGAGTGCAGTCTTTCCTCCACACTTCTGCACATGCAGGATTTTGTTATGCTGCTACCAGTATTGCAGGGGTTGGTCCTGCAGCCCTCTGTGCAGCAAGCAGACTTCTTTTAACACTTGTTTATCTTTCAACATCTTCCTTTTCCCCTCTGTTGCTCTATCTCATTCAATTTCACCCAACATTTCCCCCTTTTATTATTGCTGGTGAGTAATTCATGTAGTTATGAATCTTTGCAATGGTGAAACTTTCTGAGCAATCTCTTCTCTGCAACAGAAAACTTTAAAAACTTTCCTGATATTAAATGCTCAGTCAAGTGCACAGTTATCTCTCTTGAGCTGTGCTAACAAAAAAGAACATTTTTTTGGGCAGAGAGTGCAGAGAATTTTCTTTTTAGTTTACTGGTTATTTCAGGACATGATGGATGCAAAACATATGAAATCTCCTTTTACTGAGATAATGTATTTTAATTACAATTATAATTTTAAGTTAGTGTTCTGAAAATACCGTATTTCAAGATGCAGAACCATTGACTGAGTACTACTGGAAAAGCAGAATAAAGCAGCTTGATAGAAAGTTTTAGGAAATTCCTTATCTTACTCTTCACCTTTATTTTCTGTTTCTGATTTTATTTTCATGCATATGACATATATTGTTCTTAGACATTATTCAGTTAAGAAAGAAAACTTGCAAAGTATCTGTAGCAGTTGTCTTCCTTCTAAGTATTTTGAGAGGTTGGTTGTCCAGTCAGCTTCTGGAAAGACACTCTAGACAGCATCATATTTGTTAGTCACCTCTGGTACTCTGAACTAAAAAATCAAGGCAGTCCTTAGTATCTCATCTCTGTCAGATCAAGGACTTTGTGGAATAATACCAGGACAACTGAACTGCATTAATTTTCTGCATTAATGAGCTCTCTTAAATTGTTAAGTTTTCTTTTATATGCCTTATTCTACTTATTTTCAGAAAAAGAGCACCAGAGTTTTCACACTATTGCTGGTATCTCAGTTCTAAAGTGACTTGTGCAAGGTGAATTTTAATGGATCTCAAAAGAGGTATCAGCCATTAGTTTGGGGAAAAAGGCTATATCTGGTATTTTCTGAAAATCAGAGTCTAATATGAACCCAATATGTCAGATCAGGCAGCTGAGGATTATGTAAAACATTATTCAAGCTAATATAATTTCACTGTTTGCTGTGTTTCTCGTGATTGTGTTTTTCATATCACAAGCCATTGTAAGGCTGCCAGTAGTATATATTGTCTAGAGTGGATGAACAAATTTATTTCTAAAGCAAAGCTACCTGGCAGTATATTATTTCTTTGTGCTTTTGCAGGAAAGAGACAGGATTCATGACTAAGGTCAGGAGAAAGACAATAAGAGTGTGTCAGACTTATTTGGGACCTACTGGGAAGCAATAAGTGAATCCAGAGCAGTTCTCTGCCTGTTGGCTCCTTTATGGCGAAGCTGAACTTTGAGTACATAAAGTGACTTGTGTTGAAAATTGTGATATAGTAGGTACAGCGTTATCTTTTGCCTTTGCAGTCATGAGTTTACCTCTGAGTGCCAGTGATGTTATTTTAGGGCCCTGGCCCAGCCAAAAGCAAGAATGACTTTATCAGCACATCAGCATTGCAGGAACTGCCTGACTGCCAATGTTTCTGATGCCGAGTCTGATGGTGAATAACAACATTGTTCAGTACGAGCTGTTTCCTTGAGGCTTAGCTACAGAAGTGTTTGGAACATGGTGGTTTCTCTATTAGCATTTTTGGAGTGAATACTCTTCATTGTATCTTATGCAATTTATCACTGGAGTTGACTTTTCCTTCTGCAATTCACTGTAGAATGAGCCAGAAGGAGAATTAAGCAAAGAATTAAGTAAAGTTTAAAACAAGTATATGCAAAAATACTTATCTGCATAAATCCTGCCATCCCATTCATTGTTGATAAGTTCTGAATACAGCAGGACAAATGTCTGCAGGTCTGGAGTGAACTGCTGGTAGGGCACCACCGCAGCTTTCATCTTTTTATCTTTAAATAAATTTCAGGAATCAGTTTGAAGATACTTTACAGCATTTTCATTTTATTTAGCCTGCTGCTTTATTTCCTACATCTGGATAATGGGCTGCCTGAGGGGGGGGCTGTGTCTTCTCTCTATTGAGAAACTTCCTCCTTTCAGGGTAGAAAGATCCTTGTCCAAGGCGTAACCAATAGAAGATTCATAAGTGACCTTTATAATTGTGCCAATGCATCCAAGAAAGCAGAACTACCAAAAAGTCTTTCTTTTTATGCATCAAGACAAAACAATAAAAGTTAAAATTTAAATATTTGATGGTATAAAGTGATGACTTCAGACTTTTGTAGTCAAAAGTGCAAGGACTTATCATAAAGAAAGTTAGTCTGATATTTGGTGCTTACATATCTTTTTTTAGGTCCCAGGTGCCCCAGGATCCCCTCACTCCAAGTGGAGTCAGCTACCTGTACATCAGTGCCCTGACTGTTTTTTCAGGTTTGTGTCAGATTATAAAGAAGATCCAAGCTCCTGCTATGCCCTTTGGTTCTCTGGTAGGCTGAGTGTGTATCCCTGGGACTGGAAAAACTCTGAAGTGTGTGCTCTGCAAGGTAAGGACGTCACCAACACATTGCATATTTTTTAGCTCATGAATTACATTTTGATTAAAATATGTAGTATGAAATTTATATTTCAATAATATGTAGGCAAATAATGAGCACATGTGGGAATTTTGTGGTTTTACATGGATAACAAAATACAAGAACAACCCCAAACTTGTCTGTCAATGGAATTCATGCGTAAAGATTGGGATCACAGATTGATATTTCAATTTATACCATGGATTGCTTTAACATTCATGCATTATATACATTGAAGTGTTTGTGGGTGGTCCTGGGCTTTTTCTTGGGAAGATGATGAGAATAAAGTGTGACTAAATCAAATCACTGATACTGCTCCTAACATGCCAGGCTAGTCCGTGAGGCTGTTGTTGAACTTTAGAATAGCAAGGAATTACCCAGAAGTCTTTGATCAGTGGACAGAGACCACTTCCAAGCCTAAGTTCTTTTTTTTTTTTTTCCTAATGTTCCTGGAGTGTCTTGAACTTAGAGTGGGATCAGAATTCCTTGTTTATAGTCCAGTTCATGTTAGTTTCAGCAACTGTGGTTTTTTTTCCTGATCAGACCTTGATCTAACTGAACTGCTTGTTTCAGTCCTGGGTGAATGACGGCTATAGGACAGGGAAGCGTACCTTTTTGTAACAAAAGGGTATTATTGAACTCTGAGAGGTACATTCAAGAACTAAGCTGGCACTTTTTTTCCATAATAAAAGTGTCTTTGCTTCAGAAGCAATGGATGTTTTTGAATGACTAAAGATTACAGCTCGCTAAAAAAAGTCGTGTTTGATAGTCAATGGAAATGAAGGATTCTTATTTTAGTCTGGTCTATAAAACATTGTACAAATAAAAATTCAGCAGTTTGCCAATGTGCTATGCCTTACCTACACAATGCCTCTGATTTTGTTTATATATCTTTCTGTAGCATTCATTCAGCTGAGGAAAATCCTCTGTCCTCATGTTTTTTACAGAGCTAGTGGTGTCTGCTAACTCCTCTTGGACAGATTTCTGGTTTAACCTGAAGGTTCTTTTTAAAAGAACAAGCATCTCTTTGGCAAATTGGGATACAAGGAAAGGAATGCTTGAAGGTAGAAGTAGGACTTTGGGTCTTCCCGTTGATTAGCTGGGGATCAAAAGCACGCAAAGCACCATGAAACCCAATCCTTTATTTTGGAAGATTATGACGCTCTCTCACTGGATGGTGCATGAAACCCTCATGATTGATTTCTATGTTAACAAGGAAAATGGGCCTTCATTTAGTTTAGTGGAATTCAGCAAGATGGCATCAAAAACAACACTGAGCACAATGAACCAATTGCCATCAACAAGTGCTTGGGGAATTTAAACAATATTTTACAACAAGGGATAATTAATTATGAATTAATTAGAAACCACACAGGTAGTTGAATGTGCATATATATGGCACACAATAATTCTGAGAACATTCATTGAAATTCCCCTTTAAATTACCTGAATTTTGTATCAAGAGACATGTAAGAACTTCGAGACTGCTCTAGATGAGTAGGATTTCCTGGCAAACATTTTTCTAACTCCCCTAAAAGAAACATTTCACATCTCCTACTGCTCACTGAATAAAAAATTTGCTCTTGTTTTTGAAAGCATTTATGTAAGAGTTTTGTAGGCATACAAGTAACGTACATTGTACACAAGGACTGTCTTTGTCTCAGACCTGGAAAAATGCTGTATGCTGATTCTGGAGTAATTTATTTCATCCCAGGTTTGCTACATCTTTAAAGTCTAATTTTCCTCTTTCAAGTCAGCTTTGGAGAAGCATGTAACTGCAGTTGCTTCGATACTTCACTGAGCATCAGATTGAAAAGAGAAGGAACACAGATCTAAGAACATTAAACTAATGTTTGACACTTCCAATAGATGTGTGTAAAACCTAAAGAATGTACAGGAAAAGACCATTATCATGCTAAAGTAGGAACATAAAAATATACAAGTCTATCTGAGTTGTGTTGATAACTGAGCTTGAGGAATGTGCATTATGTCCTGAGCTCTGACAGCTTTAACTAGACAGGAAAATGCAAGCACCTTTTCCCTGATAACAGTTGGTGCATTGATAGTCTTTACCGACCTTATCTGAAGAATAGTAAATGCTTCAGTTCCTCAGTTTGTCCTTATTGCGTTTCTTGGTTGATTTTTTATTTCTTTTGCCTTTTTAGTGTCAGATTCCTCAGATAATAAGGAAAAAAAAAATCCAACCTTTCGACCTGCACTAAAGGGATGACCGAGAAAACTGGCAGCAAGACACCTTCTAAGTGCTCTGTGGATTAAGAATGGCTAGACGTTTTATAAGGCCCTGTGAAGTGGTGACTGTGTTGACACCAATGTCAAAGGGATGCAGAGCAGTTACCCCTGTCAAGGTAAGACCCTGCTGTGCAAAAGATGCCAAAGAAACTGATATGTACAAACCTCAGGGCTGTAAGTCTGGTCAGGTGAATACTCTTCCCTAATACCCCCGCTCCAGCACACAGCCCAGGTGCTTCCCAGCCAGAACATATTATTTTGTGCAGTTGCAAGCAGCAGGAGAGTTATATAGGAAACAAACATTCTAGAAATCCCAAGGTAACATGGGAAATATAATGAACTAAATAAATGTGAATGGTTGTCCTACATATAGCACCTTCAAGTTGCTTCACTATTCAATTATTGATCAGGAAGAAAATCTCACAAAATTGTCAGACCAAAAGCCTTTTGCTTTCTCTCGTCTTAATATGTTGAGGCTTTTAGGTCAAATTCCAAAGGACACTGTGACAATCATGCTGTCTTCAAGAAGCCGAACACTTACTAGTAATTTCACTACCTTTACTGCATATAAAACTGCATGGGGACTATGAAGTTTATACTTCTAATTTTTATTTTTTTAAAAATTTATCTTCTCCAGCAAATAAACAAAAATACTTTCATGTAATTTTAAAAATGTTACTTATTATTTAACACCATCCTTTGAATCAATTGCATAACAGGCCACAACAAATTGGCATAAAGCAAATATAGATATTAAAACACATCATGGGCTCTTCCTGTGTTAGCCTAATTCAGTTTCTTTGTTTACAAAATAAACATCAATATAAATATTTAATACAGTAGCTGCAGTAAGAAAAAGGACAAACTATTATTATTGTGAGAATGCTGAGCACAGTGGAAACTATCTTTTAAATTACAACTTTCTCTTCACTTGAGCTAGAGCCTTTATTCATAAAGGAAAAAGTCATAGTACATTAATGGCAAATATCCATCAGGAAATAAGTCTAAAAGCAACTCAGGAAGTATATTGCTCTGAGAAAGATGGCTTTGCATTTGTGCCATGTTTATAATAAGCTCAATTCCAATATCTTGAAAATAACAGTAAATATTTAACACAAGGAATATTTCATAAGATTGCAATAAATGTTTAATACAATGTAACTTTGCAGTACTTCAAAAACATATTGCTACAAATATTTATCTAGAAATTTAATTAAATACATGTATAATCCATGAAATAAACTACCTCAGCTTTGATTCAGCAAGCTGCTCTGCAGAAAAGCAGACGTATGTCCCCATGCAGCTGCTCTCTGTGCCAGAGCCTGAGACTGTGTGTTTAAACTCCCAATCCTTGCCCTGATTGCAGATTCATCAGTGTCAGGACTATCCCTCTTTTCTAACCACTTCTACACTAATTCACTGACTAACGAAATCAGTGTCTGACTGACCCAGTGTTGTACAGACTTAGGACTGTAACCTTTGCCTGGTATTCCTCGGAGTGAGATGATCCCTTCTCCTCGCACAGCCAGCCAAAATGGAATCATAATTGCATTAGCCTCAGGAGATGTCATCCTTCTGGATTGCTTCCAGGATCCTGAATATCCAGCCTTCCTTTCCAAGTCTTCACTACTTGTGAAAGAAAATACACATCCTTTCATGTGCTGTCACAGGGATAAATTTGATTTAGTTCCTGTATCGGAAAGAATAGAGGGTACATTGAATCCAGGGAAGAGCAGCTACAGACACTGGTTGGCCAATGTGGGGAGGAGTTTCTGGCTCAAAATTGGTCTATGGCTTTGCCTGGAACCTGTGGCAAGAGCATGTAGCCCCTTTTGGTGTTCAGTAATGTAAAATGTCTGACAGTCACCTCTTCAGTACAGCCTTGCACCCAATGGCCATTGGAGCTCACCCATTTTCCCCAGAATGCATAAGTTCCTAGAAGTCATCAGTCAGCCTTATATTTACTCATTTCGTCTGAAATGCCATTGTCTTTAAAACCACAGTCAAAGGACTATTTTTGCACAGTTAGATTTCTTGTGGCCTAAAACACTTATAAAAGCTTCTGGAATACTTTCTAGTAATGTAATTTTGCTGCAGGTCTGGAGTGAACTGCTGGTAGGGCACCACCGCAGCTTTCATTAAAAGGAGTTATCTATCAGCCAGTTAAACCCCTCCCTACCTCAGCATCAGGAGAATAAGAAAACAATTCTGATAATTCTTGATTTAATTTTGTAGTGGAAATGTATTTCTGGCAATAGCATGTTAACAAAGCAATGAACTTTTCCTTCTTTTTGTAAGTCATAGTGCAGTAGTCTGTGACCTCTTTGACCTATACTGGAATGATTTCCAGTACAAAAAAAATTGGCTGTCTGGGAGAGGGGAAGTGAGGAAAAATAATGCAGGGAAGAAATTATCTGCAGCTTGAGTCTAGTTGCTACTTTCTCCTTTGGAATCCATAACTTCATTTCCTGATTCTGTTTTTGTGGAACTGGTTATAAAAACAAGTAAAGAAGCAAAATACTGATGTTTTATGTTTTCATAAACTATAACTAAACCCATTTTCTTTAAGTCCCCTTTCTCTTATATTAGTACAAGCAAAACTTTTTTACTCCTTTTGCTCTTTTTAAAGCTGAAAAGATACTATGATTGAACAGCTAAAAATATAGAACTTCATTTGACAAATCTTGTGATGTGACACTGTAATTTTTTCTACTGAAGTACTGCTAGTCAGAGTAGAAATAGACCTTAAGATGAAATAGAATTGACTGATTTCAGTGGGATTTGGATAAACCTTCAGAACTGCACAGATAGAAAGTAAGCATGGCATGAGAAAAAGAATAGAGATATTTCAAGGAAGAGCATCTGCATGTTTTGTGGTTACTTGGTAGTGGTGACCATTGCTTCCTTTTTCTTCAGTTAAACATAGCTGAGCACATCAGGAAGGTAACGTAGCACCAGAGCCAGGTGTGGAGTTCTAGCATTTGATGTACTATCCATCTGGTCTGAAAATAAACTTAAGTGCAAAATCAAGGAATAGTTTTCAATCTTTGAGGCTTTACATGACAAAATTACAGTATGTTCCTACAGAAATAAATTGAATTTGCAGGACAACCTCAGATGTTAGGGACCTTCATGGTCCCTGGACAAAATGTGAGCTGCCCCAGAAATTTCTTGCACGAAGAGCCTCCCTCTATTACTCAGGCTCCTGCTTGCTATCCTTTATAATCCACACTGAAAGATACTTACCCCTCAAAGTTCCCTTCATCCATCCTGACCATCCTGAAAGGACCATCCTCTCTAATTGCTTTTCAATCTGCACCCTTTATTAGTAGCCCATTTGAACAATCATCAGCAAATACATACTACAAGTAAAGGCATTTTTGAAGCCATATTTTGATGGTGCTGATGGGGAGCCCTTATCAAAACCCCAGCTCTGTGTTGCTATTTGATGTGCTTAGAGAAAAGTCAAGTATTAAGTCAGACAGAGGGACACTGTATGCATAGAAAAGATTTGGCTCACAGCTTCATAAATCTGAATGCTTGTCAGGTTGAAGAACTTTAAAGAAAATACTATTGCTGTAGTTTGGGCCATTAGTTATTCCACGCTGGGCTCTGTATTCTTTGTGTGTGGAATACTTTGATAGAAACATTCTTTTCTTTTGAACTGTGCACTGTTTGTCATAACAGCATGGGATGTTGTGAAAGTTAAAAATGACATTGTCAGATTAATCATTTTAAAAAGGTTCCTTTTACTCATTGTAAAAAAAGATAACCTTTGTAAATGCAAAGATGAAGGCAAGTAAATGGCTTTCTAGAAGACAAAATTGGTTCAGATTTTTTCAGATGACTCTGCAGATGATCTGTTGTTGTTTACATCTCGTAGTTTAGTATTTCTGCTCCTCGGCAGACTTTGTGTCCTGCAGCCTGGCTCAGTTATTGTAGTGGGATGTTACAATAGATTTACCTGCATATCCACCCTTTCCTGGTCTGCTTTTCAGAGTGGATCCATGCATTCTCTCTGTTTCTTATGAGTTAGGCTGGCATTTTCCAAGCTACAGTGCATGGTGAAAAGCCATGAAAGGAAATCATCATTATACCTGCAGTATCATGCCAATGCTAATTGCAGTCTGAAGGGAATGAGGTTTATTTTTGTGAATATTATGAGAGACACATTTGTAAGGAAAATATTTTCTCTGAACAGTAACGTAGTGGCCTATGCCCATTCTACCTATGAGGAGTAGGGAATTTGGCTTTACTTCCTTGTGCTTCTGTTTAGGTAGGTGGCAATCTCACTTGTAACAAATACAGGGAAAATGTTTACAAAACAGGAATGTTTCCATCCAGATTAGTTTCTGGAGAAGTTGCCTTTATCTGAGAAATGTTCAGAAATCTGGGGCCAGAGAGTCCTGTGTGCTACATCCGTGGTACAAGCTTGAGCAAAATCTGTATGGTACACTCCAAAAATGGGAAAAATATGGACAATTTGTTGTGAACCTCACCTCAAGGTTAACACCCATTTTCAAAATGCCATCAAGTCTTCCTATAAAGAGCAAAGGTGCAGCTGGTTAGAGGCAGTCAGTGTTCAACTGATGCTGTCTCTGCTCTTTACAGACCTACATGTACACGTGAAATGCTGAGCCTGTGATTCACACATAAGAATTCAACCTTGTGTTCTTTCCCCCCTCCTATCCTGGGATCTGGCTTACTCATTTCAGAGCATGGGGAGCAGAGTGCTGGAACCTTCCACCCATAACACCAGGACTCTGTGAGGGATCCATGGGACTGCTCTGCAGCTGGGGCTGTGCCATTTGCTGGCAGAACCCCAGCAAGGCAGAGCAGACCCCACCAGCTGCTGGGACTGTGATTGCTCCCCTGCGTGGGACCTCACATCCTAAAGATGTGCCTGACAATGGCATAGGTCATTGTGCTGACACAGGCACCAGGAAAGGAGGTGCTTAAAGGACCTGCAGAAGAGGTGACAGCTGTAGATAAGCACACAGACATGCTTCATGTCAACAGGAACTGCTCATGGCCAAGCACTTCTGAAAATGTTGGTACGCTGCAGTAAGATGGCTGAATAGGTGCCAGAGCCTCTGGAAAATCAGGACTCCATTGTGAGGGCTGAGCACTTGTGCAAAGGCAGCCTGCAGAACTGCTGCAGATGGCCTGGCCCCCTCTCAACGGGCACAGATCACAGTTCCAAGGGCAGCAAGAGGGATCGGGCTCAGAGGTTGTGGGGAGGAGAGGCAGACAGGAGCTGGCAAAGGACAGGCTGTCAGGTGCAGCAGCTGTCCCAACAGGCACATTTGCCATGTCAGGATGCTGCTCTCTCTCTGATCCAAGCACTGAACCCTAATTATATTTGCAATGTGTTGATTATCATGGTCAATCTTGTATTTTTGTTTGAGAGTTGTGTATTTCTGTTGTTTGAAATTGTGCCAGCTGCTGGCTGAGGAGATGAACTAAAACCTCAGCATTAATCACAGCCACCTGAGAATATTAGAAATTCCCTAAGAGGGAACTCAGCTGTAATCTTGACTCTCTTATTCACTAAGAAACAATCTACTTGATCCCAAAATTCCCTGGGTTAATGGAGACATATTCTTCCCTTCCTTTTTTTCTTTTGAGACCATGTATTGATTGCCTCAGCGTTTTCTACCCCCTGTGTGAATCCTTAGAGAAGTGCTGTAGTATTTCAAATCCTATAGAAGCAAACTTAAGTACCTTTTAGGAAAAAACCCCCAAAATAGTTAAGCTTATGACACAGTAAAAATTATAGTTATTGTCACTCAGGTAACCTTGACTCTGAAGCTAACTGGAAAATGGAAACAAAAATTGGGTCACTTCAGCTTCAGCATCCTGCTCCCTCAAGAGCAAATCACTCCAGCAGGTAGGGAGAACATAGATGGAAGAGAGAGCAATATCTTATCCCAAAGGTTTGCTAATATAAATGAAGGTGAACTACTGGAATGAGGCCATTGCACCCTGTGGGTATCCGTTTGTGGAGAGTTAAAAAACACAGTCTGGGAAGCAAGTTTCAATAGTAAAGGCAACAAATAATATTTATAATTGCTGTAGAACAACGTGCAAGTGCACTGCCTTGGCACAGAACTTACTAGAGACAGGAGAAGGGCTGGCTGGAAGAACAGTGAAGCTGGAGTGGTTTAGCAGCAGGTTACCCAAGGCACAGAGGCTGTGGAGAGCACACCTCTGCCCTGGAGGAAGTTAAAGCACACAGGGAAAACAGCCCTGAGCACACACACACCTGAACCTTGACTGAGCCAACACAGTCTGAGGTTTTAGTTAAATCACCTGTACCCCAAATGATTACACAGAGTATTTTACAATGATTTAATGTACAAGAATTTAAGTTCAGAAAGGACACTAAGAGGATTGAAGTGGTGGAACTTGGAAGAAAACTGGCACAAACTAAGTTAAAGTTCTTTATTAGGACAGCTATGCTCTGATCTTTTCAGTACACAACTAGGCAAAACGAAGGAATACTTGAAGATTAAAAGAATGATAAATTTCAAGGAATCTCAGGGTTTTATCACATTAATGAATTTAGGGGTATATGCTAAACTTCCACAAGATCATGCTGCTGACCCAGCGTCACCTGACGTTTTCATTGCTGTAGTGGACATACTCCATGGCAGGTGAGGGTTTCAGAGGGAAAGGCTTTGAGGAGAAGGTTCCAGTCCCAGAGAGGAAGGACAAATTCCATATCAGAACTCAGCACAGGGTTGTTGTGCAGGGTGTTGCGTTGACATGTTCATTTATGGGGTGTCCTAAGGAAATGGACCCCTGTATTTTATACAGCGGCATCGCATAAGTGGAGATTCTGGTCTCTGGAGCTTGCAGAAGATTATGGGAAGGAATCACAAAGGAAAGGATTAATTTTGCCAAACTGTGTGTGCTATTTTTGATCAGTGAGCTCTACTAACAGCAGGGAGTGTGCTCCAGTAAGTGGTAATCTGCCTAGCTGAAGTAGGGCTGATATATTTAGTTATATCAAATTAAAAGCATTGAAAAGCCTAAAAGAATTTTGACGAAAAATACCTACTGACCTTTCTGGTTGGTTTTCCTACAAAGCAGACATTAAAACCAGATCATATCTGTCATTTTTTTCAGGTAATATTTTGCTTAACTTTCACATGGCAGCCTCTTCTAACATAAAAAGATGCTTTTTTAAACCTTGATGTAAATAATATGCTTTTGTCATCCCAAGATTAACTCCTCAAACCCCAAATGCAATGTCAGAGTGGGATTGTATAGCTGATAGGTGAGATTACCTTGCACCAGAACTGAAATAACTACAGTTTTACTTACTTTTTGCAAGACAGGACAACAACTTTTGTTGTTCAAGAGTCATGTATTTCATTGCCTCAATTTTTTGAACACTGTTCTAAACTTACCTTGTGTTACCCTTCAGCAGCAGTTAATCACTGGAGCGGGATCATTAAAGCAGGATCATCACTCTGTGGGAGCAGAAAAGAGGCATTGTTCCTGATTGCAGCTCTAATGATTCCAAGGCTGCAATCTCATAATTAGGTATGTCTTTAAAAGTTGTTTACTTTACTTGACTTCACAGAATTCAAGGAAGTGCAGTTAACTGTGGGTAAGTTTTCGCATGTGCTGATGACCTGCTTTAAAATTCTACCCAACCTGTCCCCATCTCATGTCCTTGTGACTTGAGCATAATTAAATTTTTGAAAAATTTGCGTTCCCTTCTGAACTGACATCTGATGGTTATCACCCAGGCATAACCTTCATTTTCAGCAAACGACCTGGGCTGAACAAACACAGAGCACTTACATATTTTACAAACCTACAGTTTATACAGAGATTATTTTATGTTTAGATATCACTCTCGAGCAACTGGGACAAAGCCAGCTGCAGATCTGTATAAACAACAGATTTTGCACATTAGATAGTTCTAAAGGATCTGCTATAGTATGAAGTATAGTGAAAATCTAGCAGTGGAAATCTAGCTCCACCCAACAGAACTTTTAAATTCTTTTTTGCCAAGAAAAGCAACAGGGTGGCATTCGGACCAAGAAAATATTGAAAGCAAATCAGATACGTGAACTGTTCTGAATGAAGAGTTGCTAGTGCTTTAAATGACTGCCAGATGTCAAATAGCAAAAAGTGTCTCCTTCCACAAAAGAATAGTTGACTAATAATTCACTTTAGAAGGCTGAGAGACCAGATCTCTGTCAGAGATGTATTTAAACTGTAACATTTGATATGGGCTAGGGGACAAGATGCAAATATGGATGTAATAGAGTTTACCCTATAATCAAAGGAGGAAGAAGAAAAGGCTTTGCGTTTTAGGATACTGGACCTCCATAAAACAAGAATTAAGAACAAATGCCAAGAGCAACTTTCCTTTCTTCTACCAAAGAAGAAGCAGTAACTTATGACATTGGTTAAAGATTGATGGTCAGTATGAGAGCATATATATCCCTGTAATAAATTCTCATATTGCAGGAGGAACCACGGCTGAGTAAAATGTGATACTCTTCTACATACACATGCAGATACCTATATTCTTATGAGTAAGTGGAAATTTCATCCGTTTAGGAGGTTTTAATTTCTATATTTTAATGAGAATTTTATCATATACAGAAATTAAAGCCAGTATAGTGCATGGCTCCTATATAACCAAAACCTACCTCGCTTATGAATTGATATTTTTCAAAATCATGTCCTTAAACTTGATGAATTACCACAGGTTCCGCTAAAGAACATCATGCTGCACTATTATTAGTTTGGTGGAAGAAATCCATGCAGCAGTGGAAAAGGAAGACGTTCTGACTCTAGAACTTGTTTACATTTCAAAAGGCTTTTGAGAGGTATAATCACAAGAGAGTGGAGAAAAAGAGAAGTGAGGAAGTTAAAGTACAGCATTGGAGCAAAAGACCATGTGAGGCAAAAAGTACAAATAGTGAGAATAGAAGGTGAACTTTTATATTGGAAATCACAAAGTTTTGTGCTAGGACTAGAGCGGATCTGGAAGAAGAGGAGACAGAAAAGTGGCAAAATCTGTTGCTTTTGTGAAAGACAAGGAGAAAGTTTTGGAGAGAGTTGCAGAAAACTGGTGTTACATTAATGTCAAATCCCATTGTTTCTTCATCTGGAGTGAGTTTACATGCAAATGAAGTTAATGTGTTAAATCCTTCCAATGGTTCTGTGACAAGTTTAATAATTTTTGCTCTTAAGCTACGGTTACTGATGAAGGAAAGAGTAAGAGGTTTTATTAGACATCTTAAGACTGCTTCTAAAAATTAAGGACCATTATCAGCCTGCATTAGGCTTTGATTAAAGTATGCTGTATGCATTCTTTAGCACTGTATGCTGGGATTAGGAATTCTAGTTAATTGTGAAAATGCATAGGACATATGAGAATAAGTTATATATGTTAACTGGCAAATATCTATATGTATTTTCTGCCTGCTTTTGAACAAGAGAGAAGATTGAGATAGATTTCTTTTTCAGTTATAGATACCACTTTTCTTAACTCTGGTGGTTTAATTATTTGCTGAGCTTGAAGAGCAAACCAGATTTGTTTCTTTTCTTGCTCATTGTAAGGCCTTGGTGGCCCATCAGTCCCTTTTGCAGAATTGTGTCCTGCAGTGGTTTATGGATACTACTTCTGGACTCCTCAGAAACACACCTAGTCCTGTGATGAGTTCTGCTTAAACTGCCCAAAATTATTTCACAAACAAATCTTTCAGTTAAGCACTACAAGCAGGGGACAACATTAAAACTATCCCCACTGCAGGCCCCTCTCATTTGTAAGACAGGAGGCTTTGCTGAGGAACATAATAAGCTGAGGAATGCTTAAAAATAACTGCTAAAATATTTCCCAACATACAGGCTTTAAGATGTTACTCAGATTAATTTACTGTTAGAGGATGATGCTTTATGCTGCCTACAAGCAGCAATTTGTGGACAACTTACAGGACTGTGATTCTTGTGTGAGAAAGTGGGAGTAAAGAGGAGTAAACCCCTTCAGCCCCTGAATAAAAGGCTGGGGAAAATATGGTCCTTTAAGATTACATTGTTTGTACAGTGTCAGACAGACAAACATGTGCTACAAACACTAAAAACCAGCAGGTTATTCAGTTCCAAGAAGTCTGTAAATTAAACTGAACATGAAATAACTGGGAATGGTAGTGATGCATGTAGGAGGAGTTGGTCTCTGTTGTGGTATGCTGTGAAAGAAGTTATTTTGGCTGAAAAGGGCTACAGCCTGGAGGAATGAGATATGTATAAAACCAAGATTACTGTGATTTTTATAGGTGACAATCGTATTACACTGACCTGGTGAGGCACGTGAAGCTTGAGGCTGTGGAGGACAACTGTGTGGTGCCACAAACTATACCCCTACTTGTACCTTTTTCCAGCATCTGGTTTCTATTCCTCCTTCTGCTGCACTTCTATTGTGTAGTTTTGGGAGGTTTTTTGATACTCTCAGCACTGTACTCACAAGGCACAGTAATGCATTCTACCAGCACAGTAATTAAACCAAAGAAAAGATTATTTTAAGTTTGGTTACACCCAGTCTTTAAATGCTTCCTGCAATATTTTTCTTTCCATTTCGTGCTAATAAAATTTTGTTCTGGTTTTGGAGTCCATAGAGGGGAATTCAGGGTATATACAGCCAAAGCCAGGAGAAGCCTGAGGAGCAAACTGGCTGACCTGTCAGGAGAAAGCTGGACAGGGGCTTTGCTCAGAGGTGGCTTGGCTCTAGCCCGTGTGTGTAGAGGACGCACGGTTTAACAGCCATGTGGAGCTCACCTGCATCAGTGGGCTTTGTTTTGGTTTTTGGGTGTGTGTATGTGACAGAGAAGAGGGGGAAGTAGCTGATTCCATTTATATTTTAGAGCAACTCATCACTGTTTGTAGTGATGCTTTTTGCTTGGACTAATCTGTAAGGTGTCCATAAGACATGACTCAGTTTGGAACAGCATTTCAGCAATGTGGGTCAAATGTAACATACCCAAAGATTAGCCAGGAAGTGTTTTAGCAGCTGCATTTAATTTGCAGTGTTAGTCACAACAGTGTCTATTTGTGTTTTAGCCCATGGTGTGGTAGAACTGACAGCTGTGGGGTGTCCCCACCTTCCAGAATCCTCCTCTTTTATTTTTATTTGTCCTTCTCCAGAGTCATATCTCTTTCGAATTGCTAAGAGGCAGTCTTGTTTCCTGTGGTACTCAGTCTTCGAGCAAATTATTTTTTCATCAGTCCAGATTCTATTTTGTTCTCCCTTTAACAGAAAACCATTCAACTATAACACGTCAGCACTAAGTTACCTTCAGGAAGGTCAGTGCGAAAAAAATAAATAAACCATGTGATTTGAAAAGATGTCTCTGAAATACACTTGGATACTTTTTGTTGGCATAGTCACCACTCCCTGAAGAGTTTTGCTATGCCCAGGAGTTCAGAAGGCAGATATGCAAAATAAACTCGATTATTATATTAGCAACTCTTCATGTTAATTCACAGCAGTTTCCTACTAAACCTTTAATATTTTACAGATATTTTTGGCCATGTGGTTAGAGCACAAGACTGCATTTTAACAGCTCTGGGTTGATTCTTATTTCCGTCAGTGTGATGGGAAAAATCTTTTACTCCCTCAGTGCTTCAGATCATAAAGTGTTCATAACAAGGCTTTTTTTTTTTTCCATTCTTTGTCTTTATTGTCTATTTATACTGTAAAGTCTTACTGGAAGACACCATTTTTACAACTGTGTGTTGGTATTTTTCCAGTCTCAAAGATGGGTCTCAACAAAAATACATACATGTAGAGATTTATATACTATAGCGTGTATTTATTCATTCTAATAGACTAGAAACACAGTTGTTTCTATATCACACATGAAAAGTAAATATAAATGCATAGACTTTTGAGTGATTCTTACTTTCACAATAACTAATATGAATAATTCAAAATTTTCAAATATCACAATTTTGATTACATCTTTGGATTATTAAAATGCTGATAATAAGATGTTTTTACACACATATCAGTAAAAGCAAGCTATAATGTGCAGAGGGACATTTAAATTCACATAAATCAATTTATGCTTATGGTTCCGTGTCCCTGGTAGTTTTAAATTAACTTCTTAATGTATATTTTCCTCCTGTCAGTGTATAGATTCAACTGGAGAGCTATTTTCAATAATTACAGTTCATTTCCCAGGAATCAGATGTTAGTGTACATGAAAGATCATTCCTGACTGGTTTTCAGCTGCCTTGAGAGTTTTAGTTATTACAAGTTAATTGAACCAGAAAAGTTGAGGATAAAAGTTGGCTTAACAGATTGAATTCTGTTAGAGTGACTGATTGTTGCATAAGGAAAAGCAACAATAGGTGGGACTGTACTATCATCACCTGCTTATTTTTAAGGACTAGATCAAAGAGGCAAAGAGGATGTTTGGTTCCTCATGGATGCCTGAAGTCAAAGCCTGGATCCGCAATCTTTTGGTAACTAATTGCACACTGGATTTGCTACCTGAGCTGTGCTGGTGCAGCCCCGGGCAGACTCATGCTGTAAATTGTAACAGAAGAGCTCTATTCCTTTTACCATAAAAAAAACCCTTGGTGGGACTATTTTTCCAGTGCACTTGTCTTGGGTTAAGCAGATGGGGCTCATGTGAAGCCATCAGGTTTCCTCTACCTTGGGCTTCATGAGCCCAGAAATTTTGTGAGATAGATGCAGAATCAGCCAGAAAACCACCTTTCTAACCTGCCACTAAGAAAGTCTCCCTTCCTCTTCCCATTTAAATGAGACAAAAGGAAAAATCAATATAATTATTTAATTTCAGAATTATTTTTTGTTATATTTCTTTGCCATTTTTAGCAAGATAGCAAAAGAGGGCAGATTCAAAATAGTGAAGTGCTATTAGGTGAATGGGGAAGATATTGCTTTTAAAAAAATTCCTTGAGGAAAGAATTTTTCTTTCAAAAACCTTCTATTAAATACACATTTCTATGTGAGAATTTTCATTTTAAGGTAGTGAAGGCAACAACTGTTTTCCAATATTAAAATTATGTTGACACTGTATTTTTGCTTGACTGAATTTTAAGGCTGATGTGCTCGTCCATGCTGCCCAGGGGATTTGGTTACTCAGATCCCATTAGAAAAGTATCAATCTTCATCCCAGTATTGACTGGAAAAACCATTATATTAAATTCTATTATAGGTTGTTATCTAACATGCTCAGTGTTGAGTGACAAGAAGAAAATGATAATGTGTTCGCCTAGGGACTGTAAGACAAATGTTTCATGTGTTCTGTGGACTTCTGTTAGATAATACTATGGTCATGTTATACTAAACAGGCACATCCTGCTGCTTATACTGGAAAAAGAATTTGAGTTATTGGCACAGGCAGGTTCTTAAAAGCCAGATCATGGTTTTTCAGCTTGATTTTTGAGATGAGTGCATTTTCTTGACACATTTCTAGAACTGCTAAATTTGCAGAGCTCACATCTAACATTATATCAAGTAAATATTCTCCATGTGAGTTACAAAACGGAAATCACAAATACAACTGTATATTATGAAAATTACAAAAAAGGTCTATCCCTATTTTTCAAATGGCTGCCTGTTCTTCAAGCGACACCAAGAATTTGTTTGAAAGGTACAGAAATGTGATTTCAAAGAAAGCTGTTCCTTTAATACAGATGTTTTTGAATATATTCCGTGGTACAACGGGGTTCCATTTAAACCTTCAAGTTAAGCCCTAGTGATAACCAGGCTGGTGGTACTTGGCCAGGGGAGGACAGAGCCTGTCACCTACAGTCTGTTCCACGGCCACTTCTCATGGCCCGTGAGCACAGCCCTCTGTGCTGGACTGCAAGGTGCCCTTAGGCTGGGGCAGCAGCTTTCCTCTGCTCGGTGAAGCGCTGAGCAACATTCCCTACCTTCAACATTTCAGGCAGGCCCAGGATGGAAATGCTGTTTGTTTTCTTGTTTTCATAGCTGACCTTTTCTGGGTATCTTTAATAACAGTATATTTCCTATAATTTCTTTGGGTGTGACACATTATTGTTTGCTTATCTCAAAGAGGTTCAGGGGGTTTCTTCTGAAATTGAGAGCAAAATTGTAACAGGTCTGGTAACAGGAAAACAACTGATTTCTCTGAAAAAGAATTTATGTGAGGATATATCAGGCAATCAGTAAGATCTCAAACTATGAAAAATACTGCAATATTCTACTAAAACCTGTGAAGCTGGGCAGACTTGGAATGATTTGTCTCTTTTTCTATTTGTCTTGGATGCTAAAAAAGAATAGAAATGTATTATGAAAAGCTTCACAAGTGATCAAGCCTTCTGAACTGTCAGATTTCTATAACAAAATGCAACTCAAGATGAAGTTTTTCAGTACAACTGTCATTTTCAAATACCAATACATTCTCTGTGATTATGTCTCACAGACCTGTATTTCATCTCTTGTAAATACAGATCCTTCCCCTCAACTAACAAAGGTGACTCCAGTGAAAATATTTTAAGTGTGCTTCCACCTCCTCCCCTTAATTATATGATTCAAACTGAAAATAAAGAGGGCTTTCAAAGGCTTATTTTTTAATAAATAGTCTCAAAGGAACAAAGAACCATGAACTTACTCATAAGGTACAGTAGCTTCATGGCTGGGAGCAGAAGAGCACAAAGATTCACATTCCCTTGTTGCTTCAGTAGCTCTTTTCAAGATGTTTCCCATTTGACCTTTGCCACAAAGATGAGGTCTGTCCAGAATCTTTGAAAAAAGTAAAGGAAGGTCATGCAGAGATGTCTTAATATGAGCTTTGCACAAAGCTCTTTTCATATCTACCTAAAAGCAGTGGACTATAGCAAATAAGTTGTGGACAGGACCACTCAAGCCCACATGGCCCGAAGGGACATCTTTTAGAGTGACCTTTTAACATCCTTTGTCAGTAATCTCCATAGATGAAGTCAATTGTCTAAAAGCTCTGTTCTTGTCTGGCGAATAAAGGATAGTGAATGTCTCAGTAGTCACATTCCTCTGCAGAAATGATGCAAATCAATTGCTCTAAATTTTCGTCTCATATTGTCTGAGATTCTAGAGGCTATTTTAGAGAAGCAGGGGAGTTGCTAATCTTTAACAGTTCCAAAAAATTCAATCAAAATTATTTCATACTGAAAATCAATAAGAAAAACTAAACCTGGCTACTAAATTGTGCTGATCTCTTTAATAGTTTTTCCTCTGATGTATGATTCTGGTTGAAACTGTCTTTCTCTAAAGGGAAGTATATGGAAATAAGAAGTCTCACACTCAAAGTTTAGAGCTGTGTTCATCTTTGAGTAGGCATGATGGAAGTATAAGATTAATAAATTGAAATGGTGTCTGAACTGAAAATGGGTTTAGAACAACAATTTTCTTGTTAGTTTCTTAAATATTTTCTTGCCTTTCACTTTTAAATTATATGAAAATCTCACCCATTCTAAAAAGTTTTTCAAATACTGGTATTTTTTGGACAAAATAAACTGTGGAAAGATTTCAGTTCCTGCCTGCAGAGTAATTGTATCTTGACTATGTGATCAAATTATCAAGTTTAACTGAAAGGAAGGTAAGAAGCTGTCCAGCCTGACAAACTGTCAGCTTAGTTAGAATGGAGGACATGGGGGAGCATTCAAATGGACAAAGCTGATTAGGGTTAGCAAACTACAGGGTAGAGGAGACTATAAAAGGTAAGATCTCTAATTAGCGGTTTGAGCCAGTGCTTCAAACTTTAGAGGTGGACTTGTGAACTGCATAAGAAAGGTTCTCAATAGGGGTTTTATTGTGGATTACAAAACTGCTGGGGAAACAAAGCAGGGAGAACAAGGAAGAATGACAGTTTTGGGGCACCTCCATCCTTCTCCTGTCATGTGTCATGCAGTCAGGTAAGAGAAAATTTTGGATTATAGTAGTTGACTTTATTTAAAGTCTGTCCAAGAAAAAACCCATAAGCCAGTCTGCAAAGGACTGGAATAGCAATAAGAAAGTTCTAAAAGTTGTTATGAGATTCAGAGAAAAAGGGAATTAAATCCAGTAATAACCACTGGTGAAGCTGCACCTTGAATATTTTGTTCAGTTTTTTGGCATTTCACTGCAAGAAAAATGTTGAGGGGTTGGAGTAAGTCCAGAGAAGAGAACGGAGCTGGGGAAGGCTCTCAAGCACAAGGGTGGCTGAGGGAGCTGAGGGTGTTTAGCCTGGAGAAAAGGAAACTCAGGGAGGAACTACTTCTCTTATCTATTCATTAGCAGCTACCTGAGAGAAGGGTGCAGCCAGGCGGGGGTTGTTCTCTCAGGTAACAAGTGACAGCACAAGAGAAAATGGCCCCAAGTTGTGCCAGAGGAAGTTTAGTTTGGATATTAAGAAAAATTTCTTCACAGGAAGGATTAGCAAACATTGGAACAGGTTGACCAGGGAAATGGTGGAGTCACCATCTCTGGAAGTGTTTAAAACACCAATAGATATGACCTTTAGGGATATGATTTTAGTGGTGGACTTGGCAGTGTTGAGTCAATGGTTGGACTTCATGATCTTAAAAGTATCTTCCAACCTAAATGATTCTGTGATCTATCATTCCATGATTATATTTGCCTGTGGAAGATTTACAGGAAAGGCTTTATCGTGTTCATTCCATAAGGAACCATTGATTTAGCCAAAACCAAAGACAGCCTGAATTCTGAGTATTTGGCCAATGCTACAAACACATTGTTTTCCATATACCAGTGTGTGTTTGAGTAACTCACAGTTTCCTAGTGAAAATTCCAGAAGCATTACCTCCTGAATTAAGTTCTATGTTACTGATTCATTCGTCATCATTAGTGATTACTGTGGCTTTGGAATGACAATATTTAGGCTCATGTCTACCACTGCTAAGAAATTAATGCTATACATTATATAAATGTATGTGTACAAAGCTCCTAATGATTCTAAAGACATCTGCTATAAGCACATTGTACTCCTTGGCAACCAGCAGTGTCCATCATTGACAGTTGTACCGTGAATTTGGTGGCAGCACAGCTGGGTCCTCCTATTAAAATCTAAGGTAGATTGGTGAATGAGTTCAGCAGTACACCAGCTATTCAATATCACAGAATAATGAGCAATATAATTTTCTGGGAGTAGCAGCAATTTTAAACACTCGGAAGTAGCTGATTCTAGACATGTATAAAATCTAGGCTTCATAGGAAAAGAAGAAACTGTGGCTGGACAAGCCAACCTTTTCCCAGTCAGTGGTTTTGAAACAGGTAAATTAGACATTGTCTAGGAAGGCAGTCCAGATGAAACCAACACCAACACCTGCATTCCTTGATTATATAAATGTTAAACTTTTGCATGTGCTCTCGATTTCCACAGTTAACTGAATCTGCCTGGGATGGCAGCATCCCTGTGCTCTGAGGAAGACACAACCCAATCTGTTGTGTGCCTCTTGGACATCTCCCTAATTTGAAACAGAACCACTACCACCCCAAGAAGCTTTTGAAAATAATTGAGGTCTGACCAAAAACATTTGGTGGTTTTATGAGAAATTTATTTATTTCCCCTTCCTTTTTCTATGGAAAAGTTCTGGCTCCCTGGTTTATGGAAAGGAAAATATGTTGAGAACAAGCGGTTTTCTTGGTGCTGCCTAATGATAACTGTTTAATATCAAACTTTCCATTGAGACATAGCAAATTCCCAACTCTTAATCCTTGCCACCAGAAAAGTGGAACATCCCAGAATTAACAGTAATATTTATAGTCTTTCAAGTCCACTTTGAATGATTCATTTTTATTTTTGCAATATTGAACAGAACACTACTGAAAAGAACCCCTAATTATATGTTTTTAAAGATGCTAACTGAATACATTATTACTGGTTTTGAAAAGAACAAAAAAATTGCACACTTACAACATAATGCTTTATTTTGAGTATTTTCTGTGAAACGTTTAGAAAGCTTTGCTTGTTTTGTAAGACATCCATGAGGCAGAACTCTAAACCTTGGTTGTGGCTGTAATCAATGCCAACTGAATCTCCCATTAACATCATCGTGTTCTTGTTTTTCTGTCCTTTATCTACATAAAAATAAACCAATAGCCACTTACAAAGCTCAAATTTTTGGTAACCAACTCATTTAAAAATCTGGAAGGAATTAAAAAAATTGCTACATGAAAAACATCCCTGGTGAAAACCTCATATATGAGTCTTTAGAGATCAGAGTTCCTGTCAGTAATATTAATTAACTGATCTGGTTTTTTATTTTGCTTGTTGTTGATTTAGGCAAAGAAGCTACCATTACAAGGACACCATGCTTGAATGAGTCTAACTGAAGGAAAAGATGCAACAGTGGTGGAATTGGTGATAGAAATTAAGTCAGAGAAGGATGAAGAGTAAAATAGAACTGTTGGTGTTGAAAATACCTTGCAATTTAAGTAAGCATAAATATCAAATATCTCCCTGAAGTTGAAGAATTTGGTAAATTAAATGTGAATAACTAGAAAAATTGAGAATTACTTTAAAGGCCCATGAAATGCTTGAAGGCAACAAGCCAGCATCCAACTGAAAAGAAGGTTGTGATCTGGCACTACTGCTGCCCATTCTTCAAAACAAAAAGCATTCCTGACTTTAGTGGGTCAGTTTTTCTAGCAGAAAAAACAATTATTTTTGGATGCTACGTTCACACAAGTCCTCTCTGGCTGACCTCCAGCTAAGCTTTTCAGTCAGGAGATTGATCATCCCAAACTTAGCTCCTTCTGGCTAATTCAAGTGAATTTAGCATTGGACTAACCTCTTAAAAGACTATTCCTTTGCCAGCTCATCCACATGAATTTGCTTTTGTGCTGGTGTGTTGGGTATTATGAGCAGAAAGTGACACACGTGCTTGTGTGTTCTAAATAAAAGCCTTTTGTGGATGGTTCATTACATAAATGATCTTTCTGTTTGATTAGGGGCTGGCAGAGCAGAGCTCATGTTTGAAAGATCAGGAACATTTTCACAGGTCACTGACTCTGTGTGTTTGCAAGTGAGCAAGTCTGGTGCAGTGTGTCTATCCAAGAGAGGAAGCACACACAGTGACAAAGGTAGTCCTGCTGGAGTTTTCCATAGTGTTTGAATGTGAATTTGGTTTTATGCAGACATTTTCAGTTGGGTTATGTGTGCAGCTGTAAGAAATAATGACATGTGAAGCCTTCCCTTCACAGTTACAGGCGAGCTGCAAGTGTGGTTCAGCCCTTCCTCTGAAAAAGGATCTGGCCCAATATGAACCCTGAATATTGCAACAAAACACCCACTGAAAGAAGAGAGAGAAGAGAGAATCCGTGCCAAGTAGGTATTTCCAAGTACGGGAGGCTCATTTTGCAGAGCCTAATGAGGGCTGAGAAACCGTGCTTCTGGGATCTGTCCAGATTCCATGAATGAGCCATGGAGAGACTGATGAAAGCTAATAATAGTCTCAAATTCCTCACTTAAATTTGTGTTCATCGTAGACTTACAGTCATTAGGAGAGCAGCAGCCTCTGCTTTGCAGCAGTGTCCCAGCCTCTGTTGCTGTTGGCCACCATGTGCCATTAAAAATGTTTCTTTTCACAAACATGGCCCTTTAAAATACTTTTTCTCTCTGACATTTTTTTGAAGGCATGTTTGAAAAATCACTGTGTGGAAAATTTTCCTTACTCTGCAAAGCCTTTCTGATGGACAGTTTGCTAAATTAGCCCCACCTTAATTTATGAAAAGCAATTTGGAAAAAACAGGATATTAGCATTGCATGGGATAGCTGAGGGAAGGTGCAAATGTGTCTGGGAGTCTGTTGTTTAGAACTAAAAGTCTAGTTGATATATGTCAGAGGTTTTATCAGAAAAGTCCTCTCTGAAGTCATAACTCTTATTGATGTCAGGTGAACCCCAATATTCGTCCAGGGAATTAAGTGTTGCTGTCACATGTCCTGGCTATTAGCTTCTGACAGTTTTTTGGCATATGCTTTAGCCTCGTGAGATTGATCCTGGACAGCTTAAATGAATGGGGACCTTGTGACTTAAAAGGGATGGAGGATCATTTCAAAGAGTCTGTAGTATGAACTACGAGGGTGCTAAGTCCTTGTCAACCAGTTGTGGTTGCCTTAGATTTTTCAAAATTACTTGGATACCTTGAAGAGCCCTCAATATCCCTGGCCCTTAATATCCCTATCACTCATTTCCTCCCACCTGACCACAGAATTTCTCAGTTCTAAAAGTGCAAATACAAACAAGTTGCAACATTGCAAATTATTTTCCAAAAGACTTAGCTCTTGGAAGTAGGTCAAGAGGGAGAAAGAATATAGGAAGAAGAGTACTGGGAGGAAAAACTGTAAATAAGTAAAATACTTTCTCCTGTGTGCTATAGGCACATATCATTTATGAATTTACCTAGAGAATAGCTCTGTTCTGACTTGATAATGACTCCAGGTGGAATCCATAAATGATTCATGGCAAGTTAGTGCAAATTATTCTTTTTGACTACAAATTGCTTAAGTCTGCTGTGTGGAAAAAGAGGCCAATGATGAGTGAAGAACACAATTTTTATAAAAGGGTTTTCTTTCAAACATCCCAACCAAGAGAATTATTAACAGGGAAGTAATAGCAATTTTCGCTAAAGTTTTGAAACTGAAGGGGCCATCTATTTACCACATTCAGCTCTGTTTTATGATTACATAGGATGATAGCTTTCCCACCATCACCAAAAAAAATCAGGAAAGAAATATGCGAGTGCTATCAAAGGGATAACAGCACCCCTCTTGCTCTAGTGTTTGTGGCAGTAATTCATATGTATACCAGCACTGGCATGATATTAGGATGCTCTCTCTGATTTTTCCTTCTCTATTGAAAAACTAATTCAAGATTATAAGAACCCTTTTGGGCTCATAATTTGAAGTTTTTTATTCTTATTAAGATTTTCTTTCAAGGTTAAGCTTCCCAAAGTTGTTCTTGACAGGTTGGGGTGGAGGGGTTTCTTTCCATTATCTGTTTTTATTCCTAAATTTTTATATTCTTGCTCTTTACCCTTTTCCATCTTCATGCTTTTATTTCACTATCACCTTTTCATTCCTTGGACTCCTATTCCCAGTGTGCCCAGGTATGAACAAGGCCGTTCCTTGCAGCTTGACTGGTGTGCTCTGGGAGTTCTCCCAAGGTTTGGGTAAGAGAGCTGCAGAGGGTTTGACTGGGATTTACTAAGCCTGTGCAGAAGCTGCAGTCATAGGTCACAGCTTTAGGGCAGGCAGGAAAACAGAAAGAAGCTGGGAAGAGTTAATTCCTATTTCATCCATAAGAATTGGAAAATTAATGTGGGTGGTGTGTGGTTTGGGTGGATTTGAGGTCATGTTTCCTCACCTTTCTTGCTACTCCTGTCTGTTCTGTGCTTCTTAAACCGGTCTGACAACCATCTTCCCCAGCTGTTTCCTCAAATTGGGAAACACTATTTGCCAACAAACACCCTGCTGTTTTCCTTCCTGCAATACCGTTATCAGTGGAAGGGAGCATTTTGTGGTGTTAGAGGGCCATTAGTCACGAAGATCTGCTTTGGTAAGAACGGGAGGCTGTAGCTGGTGTTGCACAGCTGAACTGACGTAAATGGCACCGCGCAATCTTCAGAATGAGAACTTGGGCAACACTGAGTGAAGCAATGTTTAATCCATTGAAATGCTTGGGCCTATCTCTTTATAATGCCCTTTAACACCTTGGAGAGAGGCCTTATCCACACAAACTGCTGGACACAGGGGAAGCTTCTGGCATCTTCTCAGAGAAGCCACTCCTCTAGATCCCCCACTCCCAAAAAACCTTGCCATACAACCCAATACACCATGGCATTTACACATGGACCAAAAACAATTCTCATTTTAAAATAGCCTATTTCCCCCTGTTTCAATCCTACAGAGCAGATATTTGCTGCAGTTTAACCAGGTTTAATTTTAACTGGAAGTCACTGGAATAGAAGAAGGGGAATTACCTTTATTTTTCTTTTTTTGTTCTCCAGTGCAATTAGCATAGAAGTGCTTTGAGAACAAAGGCAAGAAATAGCAGAAGAAATTTGTTCATTGCTTTCTTGCCTGAACTATCCATAAGACTCTGAGGGTCACAGCTGTCTTGGGGTTATAGAAATGGCCGTGGTTCAATGCTGGTGCTGTCTAAGAGCAAACCATGTGGCAAGGATTTAGTTTGCTCTTGACCTCTGATGATCTCCATTTGTGTCCAGCTGCATGCTAGGACTTCACATGCAGAACCACATTTGTCATGTAGATTTGTCATAAAAAGGATGAAGGGTGCATTGCAGCCTACATCTGACACAGAGTTTGACTTTTAAGTGGTGGGTTGTGAATGAATGGTACCACCTTGGGATGTACTTTTACTTGCACTCTCCTCCTTGTGGAAGAAATGTTTCTACAGAATCTGCAGACTTTTGTGTTCAGGTAACCCCACAATTTAGACCATTTTAACTAATGGCTTTGGAAACATCTCCAGGCTGCATAAAGAGTTGATTCCTACATGCAGGACGAAAAATTTGATGGCTATAGTTATTTTTTCACTGTTTCAATAGGAAACTTTGCTGTCTCTCATTTAACAGATCCACACTGAATTTACTTCCTGCCCTTTAATGATGGCCTATTCACTTCCCTGGACTTATTGTTTCAGAAGCTTTCATTTAAGAAAGTTCTTTCCATAATTAATTAATCTCTAGTGCAGATTTATTCTTCAGCATGTCCACATTTGATATATACAGTATTTAAGTTTGTATTCACTTAGCAAAGCATTTACTCCATTATCATGTAATCATTTCCAGTCCAAATACAGAATCTAAAGATTAATGTACTACAAATTTCTCCTTGCAGATTTTTTATTGCTATGTTAGTTATTAAGTCATGTTTGCATTGATCTTCCAAAATAGGAAAGATAGATAAGAGGTTTGTTTATGTTTTATATTAAAGTGAGTCTTTTACAGTCAGTTCAGACTGAAAGGCTAAAGATTATGGCACACACACTATCTTTACAGCTGGTCAAATGTTGCCAATCAAATTTGAAAAAATCAGGAAGAGTTTTGACATGGTTTTATGAAACGCCATGCTTTTCTTTTTTCTTTCATTTGATGGGAAAGTGATAGATTTTTTTAAAGGCCACTAAATGCATGATTTGGAAAAAGTAGAAAAAATGTTGTATCCATCTTCAACATTTTTTACTTCCCTAGAAGAAAATGTTGTCTCACACTTCCAATTCTTTTTCTGTTCGAAGTGTCTTAAACTCCTTTATATCAAGGAGACTAAGCAAAAAATAAATAGCGAAGGCAACCCTTAACTCCTAGAGAAGCTTGATCACTTCCATGTGGAGCTGGTCAGTGGCTTAAAATGAAACATAAATACTTAACAGCAGCTTAAGACAGGGCACAAGGGTATTTTAGGATTCACTAAGTCATAACTTCATTGTAACTGAAAAATCCATAGGGTCACTATTTTCCCTATGAGGCAGAATGTTCTTAACTGAGTCCCACTGGTATCTGCTCCATTTGGTGTTGTGGTGTATTTGTTGTACTCTTGTGAGTAAAGTTGCTTAAATCTCAGTCTGACATATATGGAAGGCTCAGAGATTTTAGAGAAGAAAAGAAATTTTTTTCTGTATTATATTCTCTTGATATCCAAAATTTCTTTCCAGTTTCGGGAATATGATCTAAGACTGCAAGATGAAATGTGTCACATATTAATCTCTACATGCCATATTTACACATTGCCTGATCATATGATACACATTATATGATGTGATACCTAGGTATTTGTTGGACAAAACCCACACTACGTATATCAGATTTAAGAACATATCTGTAGTTCCAAAGGTTAGGTGCTTACATCTGTTTGCCCATGCAGACACTGGTAGTGCCTGTATGGGTAATCCTGAAAAGTATTTTGCTTGGTTGCACTTCTCTTTTCCTTTCTCTGCATTCTCTAATCTTCGACAAGTTACTGCTCTGTATCACTAATCCCCATTAAGAACAAGACAAAACAACAGCAACAAGAAAGCCCTAAGCAAAGCTTTTGAAGCACACTGGTGTATTTTATATGGTAAAATGTGCATCACCCATATTAAGATCTGTTATACAAGTTACATCAAGGTATAATATAAATATTTTATGAGCAATGCATGCAGTTTTCGTTGTCCCAGCTAAATTTCTAGCCCTTTAAAATGCAACTCAAGCACAAGCATGTTAGGTTAGTCAAGAAGAGAAAATTTACATTCTCTGTTTCACTTCCTGAATGTCATTCCCATCCCCTTTTTCGTCAGTTATTAAAATGCACAAAGCCTCTTCTGCCAGCCCACTTATCCCCTGCCACATTGAATCAGCGTATCCACAACGAGTGTTTCCTCTGCACTTGGAGCTGTCACAGATGGACTGGAAGAGCTGCTTTCTGGTGATTCAGTGCAGCAGGGGACACATGCTCCAATGACAGCAGTGGTGCACAATTAAGATCGGCTAAAAGAGCACAAAGGAAATTGTAGTGCAGAGTGAAAAGCTGCAGAACCCTTAGCTGTAACTCACTCAGGGCTTTCCAATTCTCTTTGCAATAAGGCAAAAAGGCAAGTTAATAAAGCACTGAATATTTTTGTAAGGCAAACTAGTGGCCTATTTTTATATAGGCTTATGAAATATCAATGGACTAAGGCTGACTTCCATATGAAAAATGTTCTTAGAGAGAATTGGTGGAACTCAAATGATGAATTGCCTTGGGTTTGCCATTCTTTAGTGAAGATTTACAAAACACAATCTCAGTTTCCTTGATCATTTTAATACCTTAAAAAAGAGAAATGTTCCCAAGGGATCTTTACTGAGAAGGAGGTTTTACTGTGAGTCCCCTTGTACTGCCACGCTAATCAATAGTTATGAGTGATTGCTATAACTAATCCATAAGATATAGGACTGAAGAATGGAGAGTTTTTCAAAACTTTATTCTGCATCTCCCAGGAGGGGAGCAGCCCTTCCACTTGGATATGATGGGCTTATTCCAGCCTGTGCTCAGTGCTGTTTCTCCCTAATTCTATCTGGGCATGAAAACCACCACATTATCTGATGTGTGGTGCTGCCTCTTCTCCTCAGCCCTGCAACACCACTGTAACAGCCACGTGCTTGCCTGGTAAAATAAATAGCTCTAATGATCTCCCCAGCAGCCCCTGCAGACTCTGAAACTCTTCTCCATTTTCAAGGTCACAACTCTGCTTGAGGTTGATAAATTCATGAATTAATAATACTAAGCACTTTTCATCCAGGAGTGTCAAAGGTGAGAAACCATTGTTAGTCCCATTTTTATCAAGGAGGAAATTGAGCTGTAGAAGTGACATGTACAAAATGGTTTTGGAAGCCAGTGGTAGATCCAGGAAAAGAACATAATTTTGTGCACTCAGCTTGCCTTGTAGCCACTGCACCACAGTAGTTCGTGGTGCCCTTTGTGCAACAGCACAGTCCTATTAAAGTTGATATTTAAGTTCCACAAGAGTCAGGAAATTAAACTCTGCCACACAGTGTGTTCATTGTACATTTTTATTGGACAAGGCTTATACAATACCTAGTGATCATCCTTCTGACAAAGGATAGATTTCAGAGAACTTTACACTAGTAAGTGATGCATACTTCTTTGTTTGCCCTGTCTTATTTGTGTAATAGCATAACTGCAAGCAAAACTACATACATTTTATTATTCTAATTTTCAGGACTGTACTAATCAGAGCCACTCTATTACTTTGCCTTTTTAAAAATTACTTTATCAAATGTTTACAATAAAAATAAGTGTCTTAAACACTTTTCTGGGATAGTCCAAAAATTATTCAGACACTTCGGAGCTCTCATGGAACATGAGAAAAGTAATGGGAAAGTATCCAGGATGAAGACCTTCCCCTTCAGGAGGAGATCTCTTGTTATGCTTAGTTTTGACATTCATTGAAAAAATGTTTTATTCAGCAAGGATGTTCTGTCTGTTCCTACCAGCCCCATTTCCCCAAAGGATCTCTTGACTGTCTATTACAATTCTTGTTTCACTCACAAAACACTTTCTTGAAATGAGTACTTCTAACAAGCACCTCTATTCATGTAAGTACTCCAGAAAATCCTCTAGATGGTTAAGAGGAGATGCTGAAGAAACACTCAGAAGTGTCAGAGTAAAGCTTTTATCTGCCAGAAAATTCTGGGAGAGTTATTCTTGAGAAACACTGAATGCTCTGCCAGGCACGTCAGCTACTATTTAGCCATTTAACAAGTGAAATAGCTTCAGGTACACTCCTGTGCAGAGTATACAGATAGTCCATTAACCTGGGGGCTGAGACAGGCAGGCTGGTTATTCGACATGGTCTGGACAGGTCAGTTTTATTGTTAAAACCCTGAAATTGCTTCTAGAAACAAACTGTAATGTTGTATTGCATTTGTAAAAACTGGTTTAAGCTTAAATTAAGCCTTAATTTTTTAAACAGTTTCTTTTTGCAAAAGGCAGCCATTATCCAATGCATGTTACAATAGCAGTGGTCCTACTTATACTGATTTAAAGACATGATTTTTTTTCCCTAAACTTAAGCTTTTTTTTTCCTAATTTCAGCAATATTTTCACTGAAATGCTTCTGTGTTTTCTCTGCTGCCTTGGACTGTGCCATTTGTAAATTTGTTTTGAAAGAGAACTTAACAGAGGAGGGAAAGTCTTAAGAAACACACTGTAATGGCAATATAGTGGCTGAAGAGTAGTGGCAGCAATACAGCCTAGAGTAATGAAAGGTGTTGTTTGCCTGTGTAGCCAGAGCAGCACATTCACTGGCAGCTTCTCCACAGCCACCAGAGTGCTCAGATTCTGAGTTTTAGACACTCTGACCCTGTCTGTAGGAGAACTGGGTCAGCTTTGATTTTGCAGAAGCATTTTCAGTCCATACCACTTGTCAGTCCCTGGAGGACAGGCCTTGTCATTTGCTTAAGGTGGCACTTTCTGCCTTTTCTGTTTACTGGATTTGGCATTTAGAATTTCTACTACTCTGTAAATTTAAATCACAATTATTTCTGCATAGAAATACTTACCTTTCTACAGACAATTTCTTCTTTTCCTCTCCCTGCTCCTAAGGGCAGATGCTTCTAATTTCCTCTTAAAGATTCCAAATAGTATAATTTAGTAATGTGGCAATTTCCCATGTTAACAAACAGGACAACTACCACTAGAGGGCTTGAATAAGGACCCAAATCTTACCTCTGTTGCACCTTTTACAATCTGGAGTAATTAAATGGAAAATGTAGTTGCCCATTTTCCTTTAAATTTGACAGACAGGATTTCAGGGGGTTTTTTTATTTTAAATTAAATCGAAGTTCAGCTTAATAAATCATGTAAGTGATTTGCTTCTTTAAAGTTCTGCTAAAAAGGAGACAGAAATTTTCCGAGATAACACCTGGAAAATTAAAGCTTCTCTTAATTGTGAAGACCAACCATTACTCTTTAAAGTCAGTTTGCAGCCTGGTCCTTTAAATGCCTTTGAGGTGACTGTGTTTAAGGACAGAAACTCCTGTGTGGCACTTGGCAGTGCTGAGCCAAGGGGACCCAGGCGCCGGGGTGCTCGTGTGCACCCGACTTCACCATGGCTCAAACACTAATCCAAAGCAACAAAATTTCTCCAGGGTCTAATGACTAAAATTCATTTAATAATACTTAGCACTTACCACTTTGGGTACATCTTCAAAGAGCTGAACTAATAGCAGCTAATTTAATCTTCAAACAAGCTGAGTGAGGAGCATTATCATCGCTGTTTCACTGGGGGCAGAGCAAAGGAATGGCACTGCAGAGAAACACAAACCAACGCCTCCACCCAGCTGCTTTGTGCCTCACTAAGAGGAAAGGTTTTTAGTGGATTTAATCCTTATGGGTATTTCAGGGTGGCTGCTGACTCTTCCCAAATCCTAAAAAGCTATTATTTTAAAATCTAAGGGTAAAATCAAGATTACAAGAGGGAGGGGGGAGAGGCAGGGAAAGAAAACACAAAAGGAAAAAGTATGTTTCCATGGGCCTGGAAACACATTCCCTGTTATAGGAGATGTATAAACTGCCAAGGAGGAGAGATGTTTCCACTTCTTCTCCCCAGAGCTGTGATTCTCAGAAGCCCCATTTACCCCCATCTACATTATTTTAAAAGGGGAACAAAGCACTTTGAGCTGGGCACCTTCAGCAGCCTGCTCTGCCGTGGGATTCCTTCTATGGGAATACCCTGAGGTGGCTTAGGGAGGTAAAACATACTACTGTAAAACGGGAAAAATGCCAGAAATAGAGGAGTAAACAGGGACATGGAAGGGCAACCTATAAAGGAACAGTGTAGTTGTTTCTCAATAAAAGATGAGTTCTGGCTAGAAGCTTATTTGATTTAATGAAGCCATTGACAGGTCTTTCTGTAAAAACCATCAAAAATCTAGAGATCTGGGCTCACAGAAAGAGGATCTTGGTGAATTTCTAAAGTTTGTATTCAGCCTTCTCTGAAGTTTGCAATAAGTATGAATTAATAGCCAGATTCAAAATTAGCAAACTCAAGGCTTATGCTCAGGTGCTCAGGTTTAAGTATACATCTAATAACATCATCTTCAGAAAGAGACACAGTGAATAATTGGTTTTCTGCCATTGAAAATCCAAAACCAAGCATGGAAACACAGACTTTAAGTGCTTATGTGTGTGTGTCACACATGTATTTATATGAATAAAATTAACACTAGTTTTAAGCAAACAATCCAGCTACGATCCAGTTTAAAATTACTAACACCTGTTTTTTTGCAAACACACTTCTACATATTAATATATTTAAGTGTCAGTTTCTGCAGGAATTGCAAGAATGCTTAGGTCAAGTGAGATGGTTTGTTTAAGGATTCTAGTATTTTTAGGTATTTTACCTTTTAGCAAAACGTCAGGGCACTTGAAAGAAAAGATATTTAGAATTAGAGAATTAGAACTTCTTGCTTTAGGAACGGAAAATAACTTTTTTGTTTTAGTAATTTTATTATTAATATTATTATTCAAATAGGGGGGTAGGGTTTTTTAATGAGTAGCTTATTGCCTAGATTTTTATACAGAAGAGAGCAACTATATTTCTTTACAAGGCTGGGCCGTTTGCCATGCTTTTCATACTTCAACACCTTGGCTCCAGCCCTGAGTCCTCCCTGGCAATGACTGGTCCAGTGGAGCAACAATTCCTCCTGTCAGCCAAGTCAGTATTTCTGCAAGGTGTGTTGGTTGTTTCCTCTGTGCACCTCCTGCCACTGTTTCCTCTCACTTCAGAGCTTCAGGAGATTGAGATCCAGAGCAGTTACAGGATTCCACAGCTTAGGGCACATGATAATGAAAAACACAAATCTCCTTCATCTCTTCCTCTTGCATATCACTTTTATGACGATTCCACTGCGTGAACACTCCCTGCAATGCTCAAAATGCTGCACACCACTGTAGCAGTATATTTTTATTTAAGTTGGCTCATTTTCTTGACCTTGCTCTTGTCATGGATCCAACTCAGGTGAAAATGAAAAATGATAAAATACAGCATTAGCCATTGCTTTGGAAGATAGGTACAGGGCAGAAATTCTGGGTGCCTTAGGCAGGTAAGCAGTAATAGGTTACCTGCCTAAGGCATTCCCTCAAAGAGCAGTGATAGTCCCTTCTATATCTGCAACAAAAAAATCTTGGAAGAGGAAGAGGTGTAACGTGATCACAGAGTGCTCAGAAACGTATTCATTGCTCTGCTTTGTCTTTGTAAATCTTTCCAATGTTCAGCAGGACAGCTGTGCTGTAGCTGCTAGCTATTAGGGCTGCACACTGGTTTTCAGATTTACAGCTGTGTGCTTGTCATTTCCAGATGCAGTTTTACTAAGACAGTCACTCAGGAAACGTTGTGAGAAGCAGCAGGTTTCCAGTAAAACATGCCCATAAACACCACGGTTGCTGGCAAAATAAGACTTACACCCAGATGCTTTAGGAGAAAAACAGTCTATTCTTTGTTCACTTTTACCCTGAGGGTTCAGCTCAGCTCCATAAATATGTACAATGGAGCAGCCCATCCAGCTCGGCTGGTAGATGGGACATGCAATTCCCCATCTCAGACGCTTCTGCTATTTCTGTTGCATGCATCTGTACAAGGATTATATCTGAGGCAAATAAATCAGAAAGCTGTTTCAATCAAAACTCAAATCGTAGGCTATGTGGTTATTTTTGTTCTCAGCTCAGCTGTGGCTTGTTGAAAACTGGACTTCAGCTGAGCAATTCAAGAATCCAGAGAGTGAAATGCACAAAACTCCTGCTGTGTTTGAGTTACCCCAACAATACCCATTCCCAGTTCCATCAGACTCTGGAAATAGCAGACTACAGCACAAAGATTGCAAAGATTTAATTGGCACCTGATCAAGGATAAGCAAGGTGAAGACAGGCTGCTCAGGCACTGCTGTCCTTCTGCTGTTGGATGAAAGCACTAACCAGAATTGGGGACTTTTTGTATTTTACAAATTAAGATTATAACTGTGACTGGTAACAATGGATCATGTGACAGTTTTTTCTTATTTGTTTCTCCCAGCTTTTCTTCTAGAGGAAAAGAACTTCTTCAATCAGTTTCCACTTAGGTGGCAAGCAGCATCCCATGAAGATTAGGAACTGTATGTATCTGTGTTGATATTTGTCCCCTGGTAATGAGGGTAAGGGTTTGTAATCTGCTTAAACTCAGAGAAGCCAGGTGCCCACCAAACTGCTCTATCAATCCCCTCCTCAGTTGGACAGGGGAGAGAAAATATAACAAAATTCTCCTGGGCTGAAATAAGGACTGGGAGAGATCCCTCACCAGTTACCATCATGGGCAAAACAGACTCAACTCAGGGAAAAATTAATTTAATTTATTACCAATCAAATCAGAGTAGGATAATTGAAAAAACCCAAACCTTATAACACCTTCCCTCCAAACCTCCCAGCTTAACTTTACTCCCCATTTTCTTTGCCTCCTCCCTTGCAGTGATGCAGGGGGATGGGAATGGACATTTTGGTCAGTTCATCACATATTGTTTCTTCCACTGCTTCCTCTTCAGGGGGAGGACTCTCCACACATTACCCCTGCTCCAGCACGCAGTCTCTCCTATGGGAGAGAGTTCGCCATGAACTTCTCCAGCAAAAGTCCATCCCACAGGCTGCAGATCTTCATGAACTGCTCCACTCTGGGTCCCATCCACGGGGTGCAGTCCTTTGGGAACAGACTGCTCCACTGTGGGTCTCCCACAGGGTCACAAGTCCTATAAGCAAAACTGATCCAGAGTGGTCACCCCACAGGGTCACAGCCTATTAGGGCATCACCCTGCTCCAATGTGGGCTCCTCCACCAGCTGCAGGTGGATCTCTGCTCCCCATGGACCTCCAAGGGCTGCAGGGGCACAGCTGCCTCTCCATGGGCTGCACCTCGGGCTGCAGAAGAATCCCAGCTCCACTGCTTGGACAACCTTCTGTCCCTCTTTCTGCACTGACCTGGGGGTCTGCAGGACCTCTGCTCTCCCACATCCTCACTCTCCCCAGGTGCAACTGTGCAGGTTTTTTCCCCTTCCTTAATACATTGTCCTAGAGTGCTGTCACTGTCACTGAGGGGCTCAGCCTTGGCCAGCTTCGTGGATTTGTCTTATGTTCTTTTGGACACAGGGGAAGCTTCTGGCACCTTCTCCCTCACCCCTGTGGCTCCCCTGCTTCCCAAACGTTGCCATGCAAACCCAATACAACGGCATAGCATAAACAGAGCACTTTATCTTTCTCTCTCATCTCTCTGATGGAGCAGGGCATTTATTTTTCTGGCAAGTGTTGTGTTTTCTTTTTAGCCTGTGTACCCCCTCTGTAGCATAGAAATCATTTCCTTATAGCTGTTTTTACAGTGCAGGGTAAAAGTTGATGTATTCATTACCAAGGCTCCCCAGGCATTTTTTTGTGCAACTTATAGAGATGTACTGAATGAAAGATATCCACTGCCAGCTTGTCAGCCCGAGCATGGGACTGTGCAGTCCTGCTCAGCAAGTGCGTTGTCTCGTGACTCCTGTCTGTTCTCCAGTGGCTTTGGAAATAAGCAGAGGGGACTTGAGAGCCAAAACAATAGTGACAAATTGCAATGTGGAAGCGGTACTTCAGAGCATGTCCTGCCCCTGCACACATGGTGCAGAGTGATCTCTACCCCTCGAGATCCTTGCTCATTTTGTAGAATGCTTCATTTCAGAAGACACTCAAGGCAAAGAAGCAGCTCCTTCTCTTTGCTGTGTAGCTAATTAAAATGTAGGAGACGGTACTAGCAACATGTCAATAATGCTGTAATGCACAAATTTTGCACCTACTACACATCGACCAGAGCTGACACTCCGTGTAGGAGAAAAACATGTATTACCCTGAGGATTAAAAGAAAAAAATGTTGACATAATCTGTTTAGAATTGGGAGCTGAGAAAGTTATTCCCAGCCATTGTCAGATTCTTTTCCTAAAGGATGATGAGCCTCATCACAAATGGAAATCTCTATTGCTTTAGTAGCTTTGTTTGTGATCTGGCTTCTTTCACTCTTTCTGCATGGAAATGCTCCCCCTACAAATGTTTTTACTTCTTTCCCACTTTATTTTTTCAGGTGTGCCTTGAGATTGGCAAGCCAGTGCATAAAATACCAAACTCTGGAAATTTGAAAAATGGGATTTTTTTGCAGTCTATAATAGAAAAATATTTATTTATGCATTTTAATAAAAATTTTACAGGGTTTTAGGATTGTCTTCCTCATTTCTTTCTTTCTGTGTCTTTCCATTTTTTTGCCACTGGGCACTGAGTTTCAGCCTAGTAAGGCTTCATTGCATTTGCATCGTGAATTTAGATTTCAATTTTACTTTTTATTCCAATTTCTTTTTCTTTTTTCTTATTAGTAAAGTCCGAATCTGTGATTTCATTAGAACATTTATTTATTTTCAGAAGTTTTCATTGCTTTGTACAGCTTCAACAGCTATAAATCAAGAGATTTCAGTCTAGTCTCACATTGTTTTTTGTCACATCTCTTGTCCCATTACTGTCTAGTAAGTATCCCAGCAAGAGCGTTCCTTGACCCGATAACAGTTCTCACCTTTTGTACCAACTCCTAATTTTCTCCAAGGTGCTGTGGTCTAGCATAGCTTTGGCAATGAGGTCCTCCACAGCTGGCCACGGGAGCAGTTGTGAGCTGGGCTCTGGATGTTCCTGGGTGTTAATGCAGCTTCAGGCTCCCTCAGTTTCTCTGACCTGGCTTGTACAGCTTCATTGCAAGCAACCCATACTCTGAGACACATGCAGTGGAGAAAAAGGTAAAGAAATGGAATTAATTGAAAAGGTAATTAATGCAAACAAGAAGAAGAATTGCCAGAATTGCCTGCTTGCACTGAGGGAGAAGTTTCATTCTAACAGCAGAGAGTGCATCCAGGTCAAAGTTAAAAATAGTAAGGTAAATGTTTACTTTGAGTGTGAATAGCAAGGAAAAGGTATTAGTGAAGATTATCAGGAACCGCCTTTCAAGGTAGACCAAATTCTGAACCTCTGTGTATGCTCTAGAGTTAGATGATACAGGGTCAACAGGATGTCTCCTGAATCATTAATTGAGGTATATGCTTAAAGTAGATTAGGCAGTTAAAGCTCAGTGAGAGAAAGGTGATTCTTTGCCTCTTGTTTGCTGTTTTCAGGGATTGTGTTGATTACATCATGCAGGCAGGCAAGGGTGAAGCACAGTGGTTAGGTCACCTTAATGAGGGCAAATAAAATGTGTTTCTTCCAAAGAGGTGGAGAACCTTTTTAATTAGACATTTGTGGAACATTATTATTTTTTTATACGTTATTTTTATTGTGGTTGTTTTCCCAGGAATCTCCATTTAACAGAGGGATGTTTTTTGTGGTGTGTTCTGGTTTCGTGCATGGAGGCAGACGTTTTTATTTTTTATTTTTCTTCTCAGGAGCAAGGAGTATATATAACATATATATTTATACCTGCTTTTTTAGACACAGTGTTTTTGTCACTCAAAACCAACAGAAATAGCAGCTTTTCGTATACACCATTTCCCACGAAGTACATGAAACATGACTTCTGGGGGAATCTGTTTGGTTGTGTTTTGTAGTTTCATATGTCTGCACTCTGCAGTATAAAGGTCTATAAAAATGCCTTCATCATTAATAGATGAATGTTTGTCATAGAAAACGTCTAAAACAAAAAAGTCTCCAAGTGGCAGCCTACTGTCTCCATATATCCACTGTATTTTGAAAGTAAATTAGAAAATTTGGGAATTTTGTAAAGGTTTTGAAAATCTTTCATGTCCTTGAATTTTCAGTGTGAAATAATCTAGACTAGATTTGGAGAGGGGTTGAAAGGGGTTGAAACCTGAAGACCAAATGCTTGATCACTACAGATATCTGTCCATCTTCTGGAAGGAGCAGCTTCCCAAAGAGGCTCCGTGGAGGATGTATGAGGATGTTTGAAAAACAAGCAAGCAGGCAGCTACCTCTGCATTTGATGATTTAATAAGAACAAACTGGTGCGTTAAATGTTATACTTCATCAGGACTTCATGTTCAGACTCTAGGAGGATGTCTTGATGAGACAGTTGGAGTTTCCATTCCAGCTTCTGCAGTTGGATTTCTAAGCCTTTTCTTTCAAAGCAGAACTGCCATGGAGGAGCTAATGCCCTTATTTAATATAATAACGCTGTGATTAATATATCCTGTCAGTGTGTGGGAAACCTGAATTCAATTTCCTTGTCTGCCTGAGGGATTTGAACTCCAGACCACACAAAGTGACCTGATCAGCAAGCTACGCTATTTTGTGGGTGAAGAAGACTCTCTTCATACTTTCTAAGTCATCCAAACAACACGCAAAGCTGTCTGAAGGAGGCTGATTGCTCTGTTATCTGGTAGTTGGAGTTCAGAAAACATGGGCACTGAACACAGCTTCTCCTATTTTGAGCAGTGCCTCTATCAGGAGCTGGCTATCCAAGATGCCTGTTCCAGCCCTGTGCTTATGGACTGTGAACCAGTGGGTATTTTCTGGGAATTTGTATCTGGGATCTGCAGATCCAGCATATGAATGTGTTCCCAGTCATTAATCCCACACAAGCGTGTCAGGCTTCTCCCTGCTGTCTGAAAATGTCCAGAAGCTTTGGGGAGCAGGACATCCCAAACATCCAAAAGGATGAGGCAACCATGGGTTGCAAATTTGGTGTGGGCACAGGAATCCACCCACAGCTTTTTGTAGGTTCAAGGCAAGAACCTCTCTCAGCTGAAGGAAAGGATGAAATTTCTTGATCAGGTTAGTGAGTTTGCAGGGCAATACCATGCTTGGCTGATTGCATTGGGTATGGTTGCCTACTATTCCAGCTCACAGCTATAACTGTTACATTTTATTGGCCCCTTAGTTATTTTCATTCCCAGTGCCACTACAGCTCTGAAACCAATTGTGGACGTGTGTAGGTCAAGGGGAAGGAAAATTAAGGGTCATCTTAAGTTTATACAGTGGTGCTTTTTCATTTTCTATGAAACTAACTACATTTAGGCTCCCTGTCGGGTAAGCCTTTTTTCCCTTGTCTGTTATTTTCAAAGAAGAGAGTGCATATGACAGTCTGAGAATAGCACCAGCCTGAACACAGATGGTAGGGATTACACCACACTGAGCCTTGACCTTCAAAAGCTCGCCGTTTCTTTTCAAGGTTTCTCTTCTTTGACAGGTGTACTGGCTTTTGTCAATTACTTTCATTAATGCATTTTTTTCATTATGATCAATTACCTGTGGTTTAGATCGTGTCTCAAAATTACAGCAAGGCAGGTTCCAAACTGAAAAGTTGAAACTGTTTTCCACATTTTTCCCCTTTCTGTTGCCCCAAAGTACTCTGAAGCTCTCAAAGATTTAACTTATAGTGGAGAAATATCACCCAGTTTCTGCTCATTTCCATTAAACACTCGGTCTGTGAGATTCTGGCTGGAGCACAAGGCTAAACCTCACAGAACAGGTTTGCAGGGGACTGTATTTAAAAGATACAATTTTCTGAGATGTTGAAAATTATTAAAAAGTTAAATATGGGAACAGAGGTTAAACACTGACTTTCTAATGTGGAAGGAAATTTTTCACAGGCCAGATAGAGCCATTGCTGTAATGTGTTGGTACCAGAATGTAAATATCAAATGGAAATCAGCTATTTCAGGCCAAGGTAATTGAAGTAAATTGTATGCACTGGTACAGACAAAAACAGGATTCAGCCTTTTCTTCTTCAGAGATACTGGCAAGCAGGTCAGAAATCCAAATTCTTATTGCCATCCTCATGCCGTGAACAGCCAGAGCCATAGCATAGTCTTCAGGACTGGGCTGCTGATATAAGAACAGATTCTCTTGGGAGTTTGGTTTTCCTCTGCTGTTTTTGGGCTAGCTGAAAATGCCATAAGTGCTTTTCCTTAACATCACACAGTGATGTCTGTGACTGTAAGAGTGGTGAGAATCAATGACCAGTCAGTAGGATAGTGCAAGTTTCTCCCACTGTTCAGCATCTCACCAAAAAAGCGTGGTTTGAATTTATTTCCGACAGATATTCAAATTTCTCTGGTAACAATCTGTTTGTTCCAAACCCAAAGCTGTCTTTTCAGGACACATGTAATGAGGAATCAGACCATACCTGCCAGTTTACGACATTAAAGCAAAATGAGACTCTCTGTCCCCTCAGGTCTCTCACGTAGCCTCCCGGATCTCTGCAGCTGGAACGAGGGGCAGAAAGGCTGGGCTGGGTTTGACCTGCCTGTGCATTTTGCCCTTTATTCACACAGGAGAACATCAGATCTGCAAAAAGTCTGCACATGGTTTGGCCTGGCTCCTCTCGCCCAAGTGACTGCCAGTGGATGGGTTCTCAAGGGCAAGAGAGATGAAGGGAAGAAGGACTGAAATGTTTCCCTGGCTCAGCGCCTCCTTTCACACAGTGCTGAAACTGGAGGGATGATCTAGTCCCAAACCAAACCTTAAAAGGTGCTAACATACAGAACAGCCAGAGGGATAGAAACTCCTCACGGTACACAAGGGAGATAAGCAATTAATGCTCATTAATGTTAAGAATTACTGTGTAAATCCTCTGTTTCCTGGACCAAGTAAAAGAAAGTCTAAAACCATAATAAATCTGTCTCAAATTTAGTAATATTTATTCCAACTGCAGTATAATCACTAGAATAACATTGTGGTGCTGTAAAACATGTTGAAATATAGTGTTACATCATCACTGCTATTTGTTACTATAATTTTATCCAATAAATTATGGTGCAATCCATGGTTTGGGATTAAAACGACAGATTTAATATGACATTTTTAGTCTGCATAACGCTCGTGGTTCAGGACAATAAGAGTTTTTATCTAAAGTAAATAGGTGATAAAAAAAGCCACATGAGATTGGCTTTCATTTTAAAACTTCATTAAAAAGGGATTTGTCATTATCACTAAATATGAGAGGGAAAAAATATCAAAATCTGAAATGCTCCATAAATTGACTCCATTTTTACCACGCGACTTCTAATTTGAAAGTTACTTAACAAACAAATGGTACTAATTTCCCGTAAAAATCTCAATCACATTCAAAATGAGCTATTCACTTTGAAAGCCAGGAGCTACCTAAAAGCTAAAGACAATTACAGAGTAGGGGGTTTTTTGCTTCAACACTGAAATAAAAATGATTTTCAGACTCCTCAGACTCCAGTAAATGTTACTTAGATCTCTCATGAGTACTCTGCAGTGAATAATGGAGGAACTAAGCCAAATACATGCAAGTTCTGGGTTTTTTTGGTTGTTGGGTTGATTTTTTTGGTTTTGTTTTTTTTTTGACAAATAATATGAGAGTAGTAACATATAGTACATTCCAGAAACTGAGGTATCTAGAAATAATTTGCTCAGCTGGAATCTTCCTAAAATTGAATACAGTACCTACACTGTGTCTTATCTGCAGGTTTAGCAGATGTTTTAGCAGTAACAGGAAGTATTTATTTTAAACCAAAAGGTTTTGGAAAAGAGGGGATTAAGTGAATTTCTTCTCTATATACCACCCCTTTTAAAAGGTGCTGGAACATTTTACACATTAAAACCCTGGAAATAATTTCAACACTGAAGTGATGCATCTGGGGCTGCACAAACCTTAATTTGCGTCCTTCCTTTACATGACAATGACTCCAGAAGGATTCAGCCTTTATTTGTATGAGGTGCTCGCAGACACTCAGGAAAACCCGACCAGTGGCTGCTCAGGTTAGAGAATACAACAAAATGATCTCATCCACAGGGTCTCTGAGGAATGGTCTGGGAATAGCAAGTGAGAGTTCCTGACATGGATTTTGGGTATTTATGGGTTATTGTTCCATTCCTCAGCAGAAGAGCCTCTGTCAAAACACTCTAGCAAGAAACGGCAGTAATATGATGATACAAATGAAAGTAGTTCCTCAATAATAATTTAGGGATTTTTTTTCATACTTCTTATCAGTGAATTCTCATAAAACTAGTACTATTATAGGTTGTAAAAAATTATCTGAGATAGCTAATCCTTCTGTTGTGGGCTTATGCTTATGAAATTATCTGACTGTTAATGATACTCTGTAGAACAAAACCACATAGTAAATTAAAAAAAAAAAATGTAATAAGACCAAAAGCTTTGTTTAAATGATGCAAAATCACTTATCAGAAATATTATTATTCACTGCTGAAAGTGTACCTAATTTGAAAATGTGTTTCACAAACCTCCCCACTCCAAAAAAGTTAGTGAAAAGTTTTTAGCAATTTTTTTTTTCCTTTGTGATATGTACTTTCATTTTATTAAAAACCTGGGACTTTTTTCTCCGTTTTTTTTTTTTCAAAGAGAAACATTCTTTATCACTAGTTAATATTTTATGATTGTGTTCTGAAATCACCTTTTTTCCTTGCTGATTTGAGCTTAAATTTGGAAAATCCCTTGGGCGTCTGTTTATTGTCACCATGAAAAATATGGGAAAAAGAGGAAGACAGAGCAGACATCAGTGGGCTACACCAAATGTTTGCTTAATGCTAAGCTTGTGCTTAAATTATGCTGATATGAGCCTGACTGAGATTAATTCCAGCAGAAAACTAAAAAAATCACCAATTAAAAATGTGAATGAATTATGTTGTTTATCAGATCAGATCAGATTTAGATGAGCATGAGTATCTCTGAAAGGTACATTCCACAAGAATTTGTAGGAGTAAAATTTGCACAAGAATTTAGAACTACTCTACTTAATTGGAGAGCAATTAATTCAGGTCCAAAATGGAAATTTATTGAAAACTTAGGTTCAGGTCATATTTATAAGCACTCAGCAAGAACATACAGATCTTAAGATCTGCCTAAACATGCTATTGCTGTGAGAAATTAGCCCAAAACTTGGTGCACACTGTGTTCTTTAACTCAACACTTTGTTCTTTAATTGGTAAGCTCTTAAACATATAATATGTCAAATTAAAGTAAAATAATCTGTTATTTTTCATATTAATGACATAATTACATTGCACCACTATAAAACTGCTTCCAGTCTAATTATGTCTAGGCAGAGATTACTGGTAATTAATACAACAAATAATTTTGACTACAACCAGCAATAATTGCTTTCTTGAAGACTTTTCTAAAACCTTTGAGTAATTTTGTTCTTCTACCTGTATTATCTCAGGGCATGGCACATTAAAATATGAGCCTGTGAATGTCTGTCATTTAAAAGTCCATCTAATACCATGTTTTATACCCATCTTATCAATAAATCTCTTTTTTAAAAGATACATGATCTAAAATTTAAAAGTAAAATTTAATTTCCTCTCCTTACCAAATACTATGCCTCAGTACCAGGCTCATGTTTCAAGATCCATTTCACTAAGGAATCATTTTCATCTTCTGTGCTCTGTGAGGCCTCTTTATGTCAGATATTTATCCATGTTTTATGTTTTTGCCTGACCTTATCTTCCCGCTAGGGCTGGGATACCAATTGCTGCTGCTCCTGCTGCCACTCGTGTCTATCCATTCCCTAAAGTCTTTGTCACCTATTAATCAAGGTGGGAAAAATTTCACAACACTGGGAAAGAAGGACCACTTAAAGTAAGGGAAAATTAGGTAAAATAAATTAATTTCAGAAATCATGAATCTCTCTCTGAAAGGAAATTTCTGGTACTCTGTAATAGATGTACAAGACAATAGCATGAGTTAATACATCTCTAACAAAGCACCACGAGCCTCTTTCTCCAGCGTGTCAGCTGAGAGTCATCCAGAGATATTTATAAAGTGAACTAAAATCTGTTTTTTCTTTCTTTTTCTCTAAAATTTAAGTTTTATGGTTTTGTAACACCACTGACTTTACTGGACGTGGGGGTGTTTCAAAAAAGCTTTATTTTGGAACCTTTGGATTTTGAGCTCCCAAACTTAAGCCAGTATGTATATTGTTATTGTTAATATTATTACTAAGCTAAACAAGATCTAAAATGAACCTCAAGTTTCTCAACAAATGCTAGAATCAGAAAATCAAAATGTTCTTTTCCAAGCATCCTACAAATTTTGAGCAAAATACCCAGGATATAAAAGAGTAAAACTCATAATCCTCTTTCACTATGTTGTTCTATTAATGTAATAAGCCAAAAATATCCTCTACATACTAAAAAGAAGAAGCATATTCTGAATCCCAGCCTAAAGGTTTAATGTGGAGATACTGTTTCAGATCTTATTTCTGTGGAAACTGGGTCCAAGTTATAATGAGTAGGATTCCAGAAAGCATTCCGCAAGCTGTTACTTGCAGGCTTGGGTTTAAGAAAAAACCTTCTTTGGGAATTTATTATTGCATTGCTCATTAAACAACATCCCATAGTTTTATTTCACTGGCTTGTGACATACGAAAATCAGACAAGGATTAGCTGACTGTAATGCCAAATATATGAGAACAATCCCTTTGTACCTGACAGCAAATTGCAAACAGCAGCTCTGATTCTATGAGTTCATATTTCACAAGTGCTGAAATATTCAACAGCTTATTAAGAGTTGATACTTATTGTTTCCTCTGATAGAAAATGCAGTGTTCCTCCAAGTATTTGAAGCGATATCAAGAGGTCTGTGTTCTGAAAAGAGAAATGTTGGGAATTTCAAAGTGGCCTTGTTAGATTAATAAACACCAGTAATGAACTAATGAAAGCCCTACAGTTCTGATAGACATGCACATACCAAAAATCATACACCCACCAACTTTGTGCAGTCTGTATTTTAGCACTCAGTGGAGGAATACTTGATGCATTGTACTCACAGCAACGTTTGGAAGACGTTCTTAAAAACTTCATAGCATCTTTTACCTTGTGACTTGTACGAGAAGGTTTTGCACGGGGTGAAAAATACTGTACAATTTAAGGAAAGGTAATACAATTAAATCAGTTGCAATGATTTACAGGATAATCTAATAATCTAGAAGTCATATATCTTATATGTAAAGGTAATAAATGCTAAAATTGATGAGAAGCAGCTTCAATTCTAGCATTAGCTCATAGTCAGAGCTGAAAAAAAGTAATGTCTTTCACCCAAAAAAGGAAAAATATTTAAAAAGACAGAAATTATTAATTTTGATTTGTTCTTCTTCTTTAATTTTTAAGAAAATGGGTGTTGCTGTAGTGGACAAAGAACAGGAAAAAGGGGGCTCTTTTGTGAATACCAGCACAAGGTATGCAAAAATTTATCATATATGTAAAGATTTGACAGAGAGTTATGCAAATATGTGGAGGATTCTACTCCTTTTTTGAAGATGTCATATGGCTGCCCGTGCACCAGGCTTCACAGAGAGCCCTTGCAGAAAACGTGCAAAGGCAGAAACATTTTCTTTCTGTTCACGCTATCAAAATTTAGTGGAGTTGAACCCTTCAGGAAAGAGTCCTGACAGCTTCCAGGACGGCACTCCAAGCAGTGCAATACTGCTGAACACAGCTGATAAGCCACGTCAGAAGCCTCCCTGGCAATATTGCTTTTCTGGGGAGATTCTGCTTCGTGTACATTCGCTATCTTACAACACCTGCACCTTGTGCTACTATGCTGCCATTTGTGCTCAGGTGAAAAGAGGGAATTTGTTTCTGAGGGAGAAAAGATGTACACTGTGTTTTCAGTCAGAGACTGGGCTATAAATCTTTCCATGACTACAGATGCTTTTTGCCTCAGTGTGGATATTAGAAAGCTATGAAATGCTCATGTAATGGGATGCACAAACAATGTAATATGGGAACTTTTCTTTATTTGCCATTCATTTACTCATAAATTCCACTGAACAGGATTGCAGAAACATTTGAAAGATTTTTTAATGAAGCAATGTATTATTACAGTACTTTTTCTTTCTTTGCTTCATGTAGTTTAGCTAAAAACTGTTTAAGGACTGCTTTAGAAAGAGAAGTTCAATATCAGAAGTGGAAATGAAGCCAAAGTGTGCCCTTGCTTACAGGCCTCATTGTCACATGAAGCATACCAGGCACCTGTTGCCGTGAGCTGTTTGTATTCATTGTGTTTATTTTGTTTTTAATACCAGAGGCAAAAGTGCTGCTTCATTTTATAATAAATCAGGAAATTTGTTCACACAGTTTAAATGTGAGTATTGCAAAGGGTGACCTGCTGCGTTCTTCCCAACTCCCAGATGCTTACATTCGTGGGTAGGTGGATATTTCTTCCTCCTTTGTCTGAAGAGGAGAATTACCTAAGAAATCCAACCCATTTTAAGGAGTTGGTTAAGGTTCCTAACATTCAGCAGAGGAAGGGGCTCTCCCTGCCCACCCCCCCCCAAATATCACTGGAGGGAATATTGTGTTCTCCTCCTCCTGCTATATCCATTATCATTAGTTAGAGCAGGTAAGCAGATGTGCAGGTTGCATAGATGCAGGACGACATTTGTGAAGGCAAATACAGACCGGAATATCCCATTCTTATTAATTTGCACACACGTTAGGCTTGTCCAAACACATTAGGTGTAATCGTCTCCCTTCCTAAAGATCTCTGAAGCATAGTGGGGCAGACCATAAGGTCAGGAGAAGAGGGAATTGGCACAGCAGCTGTCATCGAGCAAATGACTCAGCTGAAAAGTTTGCAAAGGCCTCTTGCCTCCCCTAACAGCCCTACAAAGTGCAGCCCTCAGCTCCACGCTGATTGCTGGTCCTGGGTGAGCTACAAACATTGCTTGGGTGTGATTAACCTTTTGCATTGAGCAGTGGCTGAACATAAGGCCGGGCTCCCCGGCTGTTGTATTTCTGTTCAGCAGGACCAGGACAATTTTAAATGGCTGCTGAGCTGACACCAGGCACTCCATTGCACAGTGCAAAGGACTATTCTTTGGGGCAAATCCAGAACAGCTATAAAGCAGCTTTTGGGCTCAGACTGACTTTGCACTTGTGTCACAGCAATTAAATTTAGGCCAATTGTGGTGTTTAAAAAAGGATCACATCTGGGTAACCACAGCAAATTAAATGGCAAGACAATTTGCAATCAAGCCTCAGGTATATGGAAAAGGTTGTTATATTCCTTTGGGTACTAATTTGAAAAGGGAGGCATCAATATAAGTTTTGACAATGGAGTATCAGAAACACCATGTAACCATACAATAAGGGAGTTATTTAGTCAGATGAGGCAGGTTTGACATTAGAAATTTGACTGATTTCTTGAATTCCAGTTTTTCCACATTCAGGACAATCTGTTTATAATGACCAAAGGCCTCTGTAAACATTTTCCTTGGGTAGCCTGGCACTGATATTCCTTGATCCATATTAATAATTTGGATTAGATCTATTTCAGCTGCTTTATAGGCCAACATTTCAGTGTCCTAAAGGTCTTGAAATGAACTGGTGCACAAGTGAAGCCCTCTAGTGTACAGGGAGGCTGGAGAATGCCTGGGAATGAAAAACCCTAAGGTCAATAATTACAGCCTAGGGAGGGTAGGTCCAGTTCACCAAACCACTGGGCAAAGGGATTGTTTAAGGAAAGTGGAAAATCTCTTCACCACAAAGCAGCAACATTGGCCCTCTTATTAATTGGTAGTAACATTACCAATTTCAGCAGCAGAAATCATTATCTAGGCTGATAAATAATTAAGAGAGGAGTCCTGAATATATATGTAATTCACTAGAGAAGATTATTTTTTAGTGAGATGCACTCATCCAGGACAGTTTAGATGCTGACAGCACCATAGTTGGATTTGTACTTTTTTCCCTTTAATTTCCTCCCCACTGCCAATCTTTGTTTTGCTGCTTTTTCCTTCTCTTTTGGAAGTCCAGAGTTGAATTGTGTCTATGTGTTTTCTCATTGAAGACTAACAAGATACAGATGATTCCTTTTCTTTTTTTGTTTCTCATCAAAAACCCCCACAATTATTTGTCTGGATCACAGACTAATTACTAATTGTAAAATCCCTGTATCAGGAGTATCCCAGACTTTTTAGACATGGCACCTGTTTGATTTCATAAACACACAACTGGGAAAGGCTTGTTTTCACTCTGGCGACCTTCTGTTGTCCCAAGATCAGTAGGGACTTCTGTTTTAAAACACACATAGCTTACTACTATTTTGTAGTTTCTTGCTTCCATGCTTTTATCAAATGTTTCACAGTGTTTGCTATTTCTCCTCAAGTCCCATTTCCTTGGGTAATGTGATTATGTGAGACTCTTGGGTGTCATTTAAGAAAAAGTAATTTCTTTTTCTTTTAGCTTAACAGAAAGATGTAAAAACATGACCCAAGTGCATTCTAAAAGCTGGAAAGCCAAAGGCAATTAAAGAGAACACACAGTTTATTATTTAAAAAAATAAGGTTTTCTAAATGTAATATTCATTATTTTGGAAGGACAAGACCATGTTTTTCAACACCTGGGACACTCAGTTCAACATGGCTGTTACATGGACATGACCATGGAGTCTTGCAGTGTATATATGCAGAAACAGATTTTGAATTAACAGATGGTGGCCTTTTGTGTTTGTCTGTTTTCTTAGCTTCCCTTATAAGAAATCAGTTATTTCTGTTTGTTGAGGGAAATGATGCCACTTCTTTGCAATTGTAAAATTAAAATCCCTAAAAGCAATGATGAGCTTTTTGCAGTATTAGCAAACTCTTTCTAAATTCTGAGATACTAAGCTGGCAGGCAATAAATCAAAATTAGCAATTAAATTAACATAATTTTTTAAAGTTTCTTTAAATTCATAGGGGAAATAATAATGAGTATTCACGAATAACTTTTCATATTCTTGCTTTTTCCGTCCTTGAAAGGACATCTGCTTTTTCAAGGCAGATAAGGCTTACCTACAGACTTTTCTTCACCTATGCATAATAAATACGATGAAAATAGGAGGAAAATAGCCTCCTCCTGAGTCCTGTGGACTACTTTAGTAACAGATATTTTGGACTGAATCTGGAGGCAGTGTCCTCAAATAAGTACAGATATCAGATTGAGATAACCAGGATGCAATAATTAATTTCAGGAAAAAAAAAATGCTCATCTCAATTCCTTTTTAAAGTGCCAAAGCATCAATTCAAATTATTTGTGGTTAAGGTTGTTATCTTTATTTCAGCAATATATGAAGGTAGACAAATATTCAGTTTCATAACCATGTCAAAGTGCAGACTTCAGTACTAACTTAAACCATCATGGCCATCTGCAATAAAAATCATTCTCACTTTGCTTTGCAAAACCATTGTTAAGCTTGTAGACTAAACATTCAACCACTGCAAGCAGTCAGCAGCTTTATTACTTCTCCTGCAGAGGCATCCTGGATTCAATTTGTCTAAATACATCAAAGTATTTTAATTTTGAAGTACCCCAAGCATTTTGGAAAGTTTAAAGGCTATTTGTCTTCTGAAATGTTTGAATGTAAACTCAAATGAAAATCATCTTGATGATTTTTTTCCAGTTTAAATGACTGTCACATTCCTGTTCTGAAAAGCCCCTCAAGCTCCAATATACAGTTTCCCCTGCCTTTTTTCCCCCCAAGTAATTATAAATGAGCCAGTTTTAAGTTACGTGGTCAGGTTGGCTTCCTTCATTCTGAGACTCCTCTATTTCTGTAGAGTTCAATGAATTAAACACTTACTAAGCCATCAATTTGTCTCAACTTCTCAGCTCCTTTGAAGGTTTTTTTTTTTCTTTTCATTAACACTGGATTGCAAATAAATACACAGTCAGTTGATCCATCAGGATAAGATTGCACGTAGCTAGTTCTGGGCTAAAAATGACAGGAATGTATGAACTGGCTGAACAGAATTGAGCAAGCGCAAAACTAGGCAACAGATGGGTATCTGGCCAAAACAGCCACAAAATAATTTTATCTGAAAATACATTAACTAGTTTGAAATATTTGAAAAATCATACAAATTTGGTAAAATACTTGGTATTATGGCCATTAATTCACGGATATTTTTACTTGCTTTTTTTTTACCTTATGTGAAATACAGACGTGCATAACCAAACGTTTATTTTGGTCATTATATGTAGTATTAAGTCAATGCCTGGACAGACTTCCTGATAGCACCTTTGTCCATTCAAAACTCCTCTAAAGTCATAAAATTTTCATGATTACAAGCATAAGTTTTTGCAACCAAGTGTGCTATTTGGATATTAGAAATATACATGCATTCAACTTATAGAATCATTGGACTGAAAAGGCCTTGTGAGTTCAGCTCAGTCCATTCCCCATTCCCAGGAGAGAATCACCTGAGCCCATGTCATTCCTACCAATGTTACTCCTGATGTTTGTCAAAAAAGAGACATTGGCAGGATCAGGGCATCCCCACTAAAATTGTCTGTCCCAGTGAGTCCCTCTACCTAAATTGGAAATTTTTTCTCCTAACCTGAATTCTTCTAAGATGTAAGCTCTGTTATTTTTAGTTCTATAAATTAATAACAAAAATAACAAGTTATAAGCTTCCTTTTCCCAGGATCTTTCTTTGTACTTGAAGCCCATTGTTACATTTCCTGTCGTCTCTTTCCTGTATATTGTCAGTCCCCCACTTGGCCAATCATTATTTGCAGATCATGGGTTACAGCACTTGGTTTGAACTCACTGTTCTCCTCTGGATGCCAGTTTTTAGACTCTCTCTACCCTGTCTGTCTCTCTTGGATGTATCACCCAGAGCTGAAGCTCCAGGGGAAGGACACAGGGATAGCTCTGCAGATTACACAGACTGACTTGTGTTTGGTGCTCTTTGTCTTACAAGGGATGCCAGAGCAGTATGGATAATTCTGCAGCCTACAGTCATTTAAACAACTGGAAATTCCTAAATATGTCAGTCCTAATTAGAGACAAAGGACCTGATTCATTGGGAAATCCACACTTCTGCCTTGTGTGCCTTCTTAGAATGAAAGCTTCTATAAACATGAAGTCCCACTTGTGTAAATTTTGTTGTTGTTATTGTGGTTTTTTAAGAAAAGAACAGGCTATTTACAATTGCTTTGCCATTTTTCCTCCCAGGCTGGTAACCTGTATGGCTGCACACTCTTTCAGTTCCACAATATCAGTTACCACAAAATTACAGAGTTGTGAGAAGAAAAATGTAGCACAATAAGTTAAAGGATGTTTAAATATAGTCCTTATTTTATAACTTGGGCACTATATTCCCATTTTCAAACTGTCAATGAACCACTGGGATTTTTCTTTTTCTTGCTGATCCGCCTTAAGACCTCTATGAATAGCAGAGAAAACAACTTCACTGTAATAAAAATGGGGTAGTTTTCCTTTTTTAAAACTGAGGCATTGGGTAAAATAAAGGTCATTGCAACAACCTTTGAAACAACAGAAACAGCAATTTTCCCCCCTTTTGCTTTTTTACTGGTTTTCAATGCAATGTGAAAAATCATTTTTAAGTTTGCCCATCTGTTTTACATAAAACCTTAGCTGACCTTACACAAAGTGAAACAAATGCACAAAAAGCTTTGCTGTTGGGCTCTTGCCAATAGGAGGGAGCAAAAAGAAAAGAATATGTAAAGTTAGATCCTGCTCTGGTGTAAATTAGCCCAGTTGCAGTGGGGACTTAGGTTGATTTATACTAGCAGAGGCCAGGGCTTGTATTTCTTATAAAAGCCAGACTTGTTAGACCCAGCCCTGCTACCACTGAAATCACCTGGAGCTTTGCTATCGATTTTTGTGGGGAGAAGGACCTTCAGTGAAGGAGCCAGGTTTAGTGCAGATGAACAGGACACATCCAGCCATGCAGTGGATGTGGCATTCAGCAGCTTGAGGAGAAAGGTTTCAGTGTGAGAAACTGAGATTGTGGAAGGTGTGAAGTGGGGCTTGAGCTGCACCCTGACTTTGTACAGCCGCTGTACCCGCTGAGGTCAAGACATCTCCAAGCTAAGGAGAGGCTCTGGCACCAGCCTTGAGGCAAAGAGATGCTCACACACCGTGGTGGGGCTCCTGTCCTGCTGCTTTTCTCCTCTTAGCCTAACCTGGCTCCTGCAGTGTCATCATATGGAACAAAAGTGTGTCCTGAGGTAAGGAGAGAGTGCCAGGTATGGAATTAGGCAAAGCATGAAGAAGCAGAGCACACCAGGAGAAAAATACCATCTTTAAATCCTCACACATCTTACCCTGCACTTCCATAACGCTTTTGTTAATGTGTCTAAGGGGGAGCCATGCCCATTATATCAACACTCCAATCTAATATGATTAATGAGTATAAAGTAAGGTTCAAGCTTTTAATTAAAAAGGCAATCATAAGTTACTGAAGAGTGAAGGTCTAGCTAAGTTTCTCAGAAGTAGGTTGTTTAATAGAATGAGATGGCCCAAAGAGGCAATGGGCCAAAAACCTCTCCTCAGTCATATTTTGTATTCAGGTATTGACTTTGATTTATAGCAGAGAGCAGAACTGGATCTATACAGAAATGAGCACATATATATGTGTATTACAGTGTGCACATATGGTGATGCCTAAATTTAAAGATTGTCTAAACTTTCCATTAATAGCCATTTTTTCCTGTTGCTTGTTAAGCTGCCATACTTCTCAGAATGAAAATGCTTTGTAGGGTAACTGCTGCACTTTAAACATTTTCTTGTGTGCAAAAAAACCTCTAAGAAATGTTTTGACAAGGTCAAGAAAAGACTTTAGGATAGACTCTCTATAGGCTCTAGACTTCTAACATTTGGATTGAAAGTGGTAGCTGTGTACTTATCAGAGACCTGCCTCTTTTTTCTTTTTTATTGAAAATAGTCCAAATTTGACCATGTCGTGGATTTTAGTTCACCCATGTCTAATAAAGACTTGACAGAGGTTGACGTATTCTGTAATTTTATCATTTTATGTTTCAATTAACTTAAAATGAAATTTACAGTATAGCTTATTTCATACATTTTTCTCTGGCCTCTGAACAGAGTATCCTCTGTCTACCTTTGCAAGGATGAAATAAGATGGAATATTTGCAATGAATAGCCAGGGGTTTTTTAGAAAAAAAAAATTACTTAAATCATCTACATTCTCAAACACAAATACTATAGGGCATACGAATGCAATTATTTTACCTGAATGAATTGTCCATCAAATACAATATCTTTTTGACCAAGAGTGTTAAGAAATGTGAGTAAAACATCCAAACAATAATTGTATTCTAGAGAAGCTTAATTTGGGGGGGAATTAGTTGTCTTCTCAGTGCACCTGCAGGTTTTATATTCTTATCCATTTCTATTCTATCTAAAATAACTGCATTAATCATGAAAAGGGAAAACAACTGACATCAAATGCCTTCCACTTTGTTTAGAATGATAAAACTAATGTGTAAATGAACCAACACTGAGTGGAATGGTCAGCATTCTCTTTTTTTGTGTGTTTTATGGTGCTATTTAAAATGGGTAAAAGTCACTAATTTCCCTATTGAAAACGGTGAAGCGGTCAGAAAACAGTGATTGGAGGAGGAGAATACATGGCAAGAGTTAAGAGTTGAAATCACTCACATTTAGGGCCATTTTTCATATATGAACACATTTTCCCGGAAATGTTTATGTCAAGCAAAGAAATCATTCACCTAGAAAAAAGTCACATATGGTAGAAGCAATGAGGACAAGAATATATCTATATCTATATGATCTATGTCTATTCTATCTATATCATCTATATCTATACCTATCTATATCTATATCATCTATATCTATACCTATCTCTATCTATATATCTCCTTCCTATAAGGAAGGAGAAAATGCAGCAGGTTTTTGTCACCTACCAGAATTTGGGAACCTTTTCTGACCATTTCACCTTTGCTCACCTAATTCAGCCAGAGGTTTTTGGTTCTCTTAGCAAAAGGAGTAAACATTTGAGACAAGAAATGGTTTCTAGAAGCACAGAATGGTCAGTCTGTCTTTCTAACCTGCCTGAGGCAAGTAACCTGCACAGCTGGGCCTTTTTCAGAGAAAACTAATGCCGTGTGCCAGCAGGGTTCCAAAGGCATTGCAGCTTCTCTCCCAAATTAGAGGACGAGCCTATAAAAGCTGCCTGTAGCAATAGATACAGGGCTGGCAACAGCAAATTGCTGAACAGCCGGGGGAAGCTGTTCCTCAAAAGGACAAAGCTGTTCTGGGGTAGCTGCTGCCCCACTGAGGGGCAGGGATTGTTGTCTCCTGTTAAATTTGTCCCCCAGTGTGAGCTGGGATTTACAGTTTGCTCCAGCCTTTGTGTGAGCTGATGCAGCTCTGACCAGATGATTCCCTAGGAAAGGATTCTTGCCGGACCATTCTGGCTGGCAGCCAAGCCCTGCTCCTCTGGGTGTCTGTCTGTCTGTCTGTCTGAAGTCTTTGGGAATGGCTCTTGCTACGCGGCCTCAGCAGCTTGTCCCAGATGTTCCTCTTGTGCTCCAGAGCGGTTTTGTGGTTTGGGGTGAGAGGAGGCAGAAAACATAAAAAGCCAGCAGTTCTGGAACTGCTCTCTAACAGCATTTAGGTATTTGATAGTACTTGCTCAAACCATTCTTTGCTATCTGTTCTTTTTTTCCCCATAAAAATAATAAATAACCAGAGTGATAAATTGTGTTCCTGAATTACTACGTAGGACCTCCAGGTATGATAACGTTTTGGTTATAGTATTTCAGAAAATAGCATTTCAGAAAATACCATTTGGAGGATGTTTGTTCCTCTCTTAGACCAATTCAGCTCTCTGAATTGACAAAGCATTTGACAATCATTTTTGGCAGCATTTTGATGCTCTATTTTGTTGTTGTTGTTTTAAATGAAAGTTAGAGATCTAATCAAATTCATTTTATTTAACTTAGATGATGCACAAGCCACTCCATCTCTGTGGTTGCAAAGGGGAAGCACCATACCCAGAAAAAATTTGTTGTATAATTTCTCTCTATCTCGTCACCTCCACACTCTTTTTCTGTGTTCCCAATTTACTAATGGGGTACAAGAACAACAACATGTTGCAATTTCACAGCCAATCTCAGCTTATTCAGCTGTAGTAGGTAGAGTTCTTTTTTTTTTCCTATTAAATTCTTATCCACCTGCTTGGAAAAACATAGTTTAATGCACCTTTAGCAGAAAAACTCTAGGCTGTGTCAGTAAGATGCATGATCAAGTCAACCTGAGTGACTCCTCTCTCAAAGTATTTGGGCTATGTTGTATCATCTGTTGCATTAGTGCTGCCCTGGTTCTTCTGGACAATTTAATTTGCTAAACCAATAGAATTCTCCTATAAATATGTGAGTAATCAAATTCTTAAGGAAGGATTGTTCCCCATGTAGCAGATCTTGCAGCAGATACCCAAATTTCACAGACACATTTCACAGAAAATGCAAATACTGCACTAAATCAGGCTGTTGTGCACACATTTGGTCACTGAATGAAACATTATGTACTGACAGATATTCCCTGGCAGTTCTCAGGTAAAGCTAATTCACAGATTCCATCACTGGCTGAACTTGAGCATTATTTAAGTGTCGTATGAGTATACACAAAAAGTAAATAATAGCAATAGTTTCCTGCTATTTTTGTTCATCTTTCTGATGGGGAGCTGAGAATTCTCCCTGAGTAGCTTTGATCTTAGCTATGAAATTTGGGTCTCTGGAATACAGACAGCAAATAGCTGACTGCTTAAGTATGCAGATGAGTTGAATCCCTGTGGTCTCTGCAGGTGTCCCTGTGAGGCAGATGAATCTGACTAAAGGTAAAATAACAGAAGAATCAAAAACCTAGTGTAAATGAAAGAGATTTCTATTTGTTGAGCCAAGATTTGCTTAAACTGCAAGCTGCAGTGCTTTAAAAGCATGCTGAGATGGAGCAAGGTGTTATTTTTTTAGGTGCTGTAGGGCATTCTTCCAGTCATTTGAGGAGAATGCACTACATAGTCTAAAAAAGAATATTGTATCCATTCTTGTAATGCAGGTTCATTAAACATCAGATTGATTTATTGTATTGTTTTCTTTATAAATTATTTTCATTATGTTTTATCACAGTACATGACTACTGCCCTAAGGGAATATGCAGGAATGAGCTGAATGGCAAGTGTAATAGACTGTTTTAATTAAAATAGTGTAATGCATATTTCAGCGCTATTAACAAAAACAAAATTGATTTTGTTTTCTGGGTAATTGAATATATTAAGGCCCAGGTGCTGTTTTTCTATTGTTTAACCCTCTGAGTTTAACTTCACTTGATGCTTTGAGCAGGAATTCCTGGGGAAGAGGAAAACATAAACAGGAATTTCAGCAGTGAAACCCCCTTGATCATTTCCAGTGTCTTTGAGTGGGCTGCAGACAGTGAGGATACTGATCCACAACAGAGAAAAGCCCATTATTCCTCTGCACTTTTTAACCTGATGTTCTGTGGAGACAGCAGTCACTTGCCACCATAATTCCATTAGTTAATGAACACTTCAGGAATTTGTCCATCATAAGAAAGACCCTTTAAAATTACAGTCAATCAATGACACCTACTCTTCTAAGTGGCTTTCTTTTCCCCTTTTTCTCTTGATTTATATTGGCTATGAGTCTTTTTTATTTCCTTTACCCTCCAGATACCAAAAGTTTACCTTTTAGCAAGAAGATGCATTGTGCCAGACGGTGACAGACACAGGCAAAATCAGCTAAATGACTTCTGAGCAGAAAAGTCAGATGAAAACAACCAACCAACCTAGAAAACGAACAGAGAGATGGCTTACATGACCCATCTGTCCTTGAAAAGAACCATTTTGCCTAATGACTTTTGTCTACCAAACTCTAATTACCAGAAACTCCCCCCTTTTCATCAATGGAGTTTTCACTGGAAACTGCTACTTTGCTGTAAATATTATAAAGGGTGTTTCTGATTCAGCTATTAAGGTCCCCTGGATTTTTATCACTTGTCAGGATGGAATGTTGTGTCATCAGTTCTGAGGTGTCTCTTCTTATAGCAGAGACGCAGTGGATATGGAACATCTTATCTCCCATTCTATGGGGTGAAAAACTGTGGTTTTCAAAGTAAATAGTAAAAGTCGCAGGAGCTGGTTCACCATTTGTAAAGACTTCCCTATTTCCCAGGGGTATGCAACTTGCTAAATTTTGTGAATAAATATTGTGAAATTAAGAAATAGTAACTGTAATTTTAGCTATGTCTTTTTAAAGGAAAAAATAAACCAAACCAAACCCACTCCAACCATCATGAAACAGTATGAACTATGGTAATGTCTGTCTGGGATATATATAATTTAGGAATAAATCAAACTGCTGAACTGAAAGATAAGTCAGAAATTCAAGATAAAGCAAAGCAGACAGCACAAAAAGAGTTACTGCTCCTCCATTCAGTTACTCTGGGGATACCCAGACAACACTAATCATTGTAGTGGTCTGAAGATATTCTCTATAAATCCTATACCCTTTAAAATAAAATATGAGTATCTTCTTTTCCCTATCAAAGACTTTCTGTTGGAACTCATTTACTCAACGAGAGTCTTTTACAAATGATGGCCCTGCTTTTACAACAGAAGAAGGCCATAATTAAACTGGTGAGTCATCACTCCACTGGGTTTCATAGGAAATCCCTTATTACTTTAAAGCACCTGCTGTAGCTCTTCGACTCATTTCCCAGAGAAGAGTTGCAGATACAGATTGATTCCAAATAGTTCCCATAAAAGAATAGACCAGTGAACTGGTTTTACATAAATTTCAGTCTTTATAGTTTCTCTTCCTCTGCAATTAATGAGATCTGGCTGAATCCCCAGTTACTTCTGGGTCATGATTTATAAAGCACAAGTCAAGACTCAGACTTTTGGAAAATGATTTCCCACATTTTCATGTTATTAGCTCATTTCTAACAGTGCATCTCTCCATGTTTCCTCTTGGAACTGGTCACCTTTAATCCATTACATGATGTTTTTAATTATTAACAGGAATATGCTGAACTGTACTGAAAAGTATTTAAATACTGCAACATGACAAAATTACGTGTACATTGGCTATTTCTCTGTTTTGATAAATGGCTATTAACTATTTAACTTTTCAATATTCAATACTGAATTCAATCAATGCATTGAAACAACATAAACCATAACATTCTAAGATCAACATATTATATACTGTAGATATTGTCATTAGGTAGACAAAAATAATTATGTGCTCATTTGCTATATAAAATTTTAAAGAGAAAAGATATGTATAAGCCAAGAGAAATCAAAGCAATTATTTTAGATTCAGTAAATAGATTACATCAGAACAAAACAGAAAATTTCATTCTGAAATATGCCCAAATATTCCAAATATGTCAGAGGTTTTAGAAACCATTTTTAAGCACTGCTCCAAATGAACTACAATGATCAGATAATCCTAAGCAAACTGTGATAATTTAGGCATATAAAAAATATTTCAGAATAAGGAAACTAATATTTTCATAGATAAGAATATTATAGAATGAGGACGTAGAGAGTTTAGCTTTGGAAAAAGAAACAAGTCTTCATTATTCATGACCAAACACAGTTTGTTTCCTCATTTAGATTGTGGTATTTTTGCTCAATACAAATGTTCTGTAATAAAAGAATAAGGCCTAAACTTTAAAGCAATTTCTTAGAAAATAACATGTTCTTACTGTGCCAGTAAAAGCAGGTAAAAAAAGAATCAAAAGAGTTTAATGAAAAGAGGTAAGTTTAGAATTAATAAAAATCTAAAAAGCAAGTAACTGCCAGGGCTAATGCACTACATTTAAAAAATGTAGGGTTAAAGACAGTTTTTATTTAGAGTATAACATTTCACTGCAGTTTGGAAGTAAAATAGAAGGGTGGTTTTTTAGAGGAATAACATGAAATAGTTTCCCTCAAACATGTGGTCTGGGAGTTAAACTTTTGCACTTTTTTTAGGTGACCCATGTTTGCAAAACACAAAAGATAATTCAGTTTGTTCAGAAACTCACTCAAACCTTTCTGGGTCAAATCTTCACCTTTGTCAGGGAACATTCCCATTGAAGTCAACCTTTAGCACTCTCTTCTCAAGCATCCAGCTCTGGTGTATTCTGTGAGAAAAAAGAGCCTCAGATGTCTGTCTGCAGTGTGTTCTACGGAGAACTGCTGCAAGGAATAAAAATGGAAGCAAATACACTGAGCATCCTGGGTTTCTTTAGCAAGCTCACAGCTTCCATCGCCACTGAAAAAGGAATTGCAATTTGCTCAGAAGTAGCCAGCCTTTAATGCTGTGCTTCACCAGAAGTGATGTAACAAAAATACATTCTTTACTTTCAACTTTTTTTACTTGAACTCTTACACTCCTGTCATTTATCTTTTGTTTGCATTTTCACATGTCAGTCTTGAAAATTGTTGTCCATTTGCAAAGTTCATGTGGGAGTAACCCCACTAGTCACTGTCACCAAGGAAGAATGTGGACAGTGGCAGCAGAGAATAAATGCTATCGGGTATCTCCTCCAGACTTTTCAGCCTCCTTAGAGGGTAAAGCCTTCAAGACTCAGGTCATAATTTTTTATTCAAACTTGTATTTGCACAAGTTGTTCAGTGCCCAGCATAGTGGGCGTCACTCCTTTTGGAATCCCTGTTATCATGATATATTACATTTCTATCACAAAGACCTGCAATCAAGGATTAATACTGTAACCAATAAAGTTTCTCCTGCTAAAGTTTCTCCTACATTTTCTACTAATCTGTGCCTGAACCTTGTACTTCCTTTCTTTTTGTCCTTAAAAGTCAGCCAGCCTTGCTTCTCTCAAGTCAAAATGTCTGGCAAACAGAAACTCTCCTGCTCTCAGACAAGCTACTAATGTAACTTAATTTTCCATAAATAGCTCCTGCATCATCCACGTTCAGCTATTCCTGTCTGCTAATACCGTCTGCACACACTGACTTGCTCATATAGAGCTTCTCTGAAGTCCAATCCAATCCAGCTAAATATGATTTTTCAGGCTGAGCTTTATGCAGCAGCTTTGGCTCTGAACCAGAGCTGGAACTGGACAGCTGGAACAGGAACTGATCTGGCAGCAGATTCCAATATAACTGCTGTGGAAACCTGTAAGATTTTTCTATATCAAATGCACACAGAACTGAAAAATAAGCACAATAAACCATCTTTCCCAAAACTGGATGAAAAAATACTGATTTTTTAAATAGTCTTCTCAGTCAGTCAAGGGTGAAAATTCTTTTTCTCCACCTCTTTTTTTAAGGAGAGTGAATTCCAATCTTGTCTATACCATTATGGAGCAGACCCTCATGAAATTAGGGCATTAAAATTAATTTACCCAATATTTTGGTAATCCAGTATACCTCTGACCCTTAATGTAGTGGTACTTATGAAGGAAATTAGGTCATAGAGAGATTCTAAGTCCTTGTATTACATTTTACCAGTAGGATCAATTTAAAATCTTAGGCAATGAGTCTAGAAAGGCTTGGAGGATGCATCTCTAGGCTACAGTCAGGCCAACCCTATGGATGTGTGACATTCTCAGTATTTCAGACACATTTGTCCAACCTGTTATTAGAGTAATGGTGGTCTCATAACCACCTTTGGGGTGCAGTTGAATATCAATTAGCCTTTCACATGAAATATTTTCCAAGGTGGCCTGTATCTTATACATTGAAGTGTTATTATTTTTATCTCATTTCCAGTAGAGAGAAAAACATTCTCCATTGAGGCCAACTGCTGTGCATGTACGTGAATTGTTCTGACTGTCCCTTCTTTTAGACAAACCCAAATCTTTCACTCTTGCACCTGTTCATATTTTTCACTTTGCTTTGAAATCTCTCTACTTTCTTCACATTTCCTTTTAATACTCTCACAAGACAGCTTGTTCTCCTGGTCAAGGAATCAGAATCAGGACAGAACCTGTATCAAAACACCTTTGCACGATTCATTTAATGACTGGAAGTAGTTTAAAAAAAAGTAGATCCAAGGCTTAATGAAGAGAAAAAGTAATAAGAAATAAAATATTTCACTCCTTTCTTCCTCAAACAAGGTATATTCCTTTTCAGCTGGGGTGAAAGATAATTCTGATTATCTCTTAATCACTTTTTTCAATGCCTTTAGATCTTTTACCATTGTTGTGATACTGTTACCCCTATTTTGGGTGTTTATCCCTGTAGCCACGGAACGGGAGGGATTCAGGGGACTTTCTGAGTGGTGTGGATGGTGCTGCGACAAACACTCCCCTGAAGAGCAGAAGCAGTCAGGTAAGAAATGTTGTGTAAATCTGTCCACTCTGCCTTATCCTGGCTATTGGTTATCTCGCTGCTTTCAAGAAATTCAGTCCAACAATTCAGCCAGGTTGTTCTCATGCATAGACAAAAAAAGAAATTATACAACTTCAGGAATATGAACCATAAGGCTGATTCCTCATCCAGTCTAGAAATTCATATATAAGTATGGAATTAATTTAACTAATATTTAGTTGATTAAATAAATTCTTGGTTATGTAAGGTATGGAAAGATTTATTTATTTGTCCCTACACTTACAATAACTCTGTTTTGTTGGATTGGGTTCTCAGAAAAAGCGATTTGTACTGTCTTCAATGTCCTAATGTAATTCCTAAAAAAAAACTTTTTCTTCTCCTTTTTTTTTGGGGGGGGGAGTTGTTTGTTTTTTTTGTTGTTGTTGTTTGTTTGTGACTTTTTGTTTTGCATATTGTACAGTTTATATACCTATAATTTATATATTTTTTGGACTGTGGTGGAACAGGTAACTATTTCACAACTGAAGAAAAAGCAGGACATATTTAGTAATGGAAAGGTGTGTCTTAGCAATATGTTATCTGGAGGTTTGGAAAAGGGATTCAATGTAAATGAAATGACAGAAAGCAAGTCTGTCAACATATCTGTGCTCTGGTGCTTCTCTGAGTCATGGAATTCCCAAGTTAAAAAGAAAAGTTACAAATGAGACACCGAGAAAAAATCCCAAGCAGTTCTTTTAAAGACACAAATTCAAATTTTACTTCTTGATAAAATGTGATTAATTGCACACATATTACTACCCACCATAATAAAAGACAATTATCTCTATTGTGGCTAATCCCAGGGAAGTAGCACACGGAGAGAACTGTGCTTCAGGTTACCCCGCTCCTTCTGCATTTAATGTACAAATATATGAAAACAATTACACACCAATAAGTTATTAAATATTATACTGAATGCAATAAAACATAATCTCAGATAAGACACCAAGTGTGTGAAGGAATTTGAGGAAGAGGCACGTACCTGTATCTGCAGCTAATGCCCATTTGTTTGCAAGCCCAGCGTGACGTGACATGATTCCTAACAGCACTTGCTTTGTTTCCTCCGTTTTCTCAGCTTGACCTTCAGCAGATTAACGTGGCATCACTCTAAAAAAGCTGAAGGAATGTAAAGAGGGGTTGTATGTGTACATCAGAGTAAAATAATGCATTGTGCAGGGATTAAAAGAAGTAGATTGTGCTCAAGGGTATTTACATGATGTTTTATCACTTCTTGCAAGGCTGGAACATTCACAGATTTTAATTCTTTTGTTTTGGACCATAAGATTACCAAGAATATTAATTTCATTTGAGATTAACCAGGTTTGTGCTAATTCACCTTCAGTAATAGGCAAATTAGCCAGAAGTCATTAGAAAACAAAAGTCCCAGTCTTAGACCACCTTACCTGCGGACAGAGACCTCTGAGAAGTGAGAAAAACAGAGTGGAAATTACTTTCTTGATGTTCCTCCTGGTTTCAGCTGGAAGTTGTTTTGTACTCATACAAATGAACACATTATTTCATTCCCACCTTACCCATGTCTTTCTGTGACTTCTGGCAGTAAATGTGTCTCATGTTTATGTACCAGATTCTTATAAATGTACACATAGATCATGTAAAATAGAGTCTTCATAGGAATGGCATTAAACCAGAAAGGATCTGTTTTCCCTTCACGGCTGTGATGTGCTCAGAGCTAGCAGCTTTATAACAAAATATTATCAGGCATCCATTTTATCTCTTGTAAAGTCATTTGAGTACACACAGGTGCTTTACATGTACAGCATTGTAATGAGACTCCCTATCAGAGTCAGAACAGGAAAACTCAAACAGTCTGAAAATTGTGTCTTTAGGAAGACATGTTTTAACACACCAGCATGGACAGGTGATGTTCCTTACCCCCTCTTTGCAAACTGTGTTGCTTTGGTTAAGATAGATTTGTAACCATGTGATTAAAGCAAATGGAACTTGCCCTGTACCCTATCAATATGTGCTATACCCTGTCCTTCAATGAGAGAGGGATGTTTTTCTCTAGCATCTCCCCAGCATCTGCACAGGGTAGATAAGTCTAGTACTGTCTTCCTCACAGCTCAGGTGGAAAAGTGGCATGGTTCTACATGAATAGAACCAAGCTTACCAGGATTGGGCACAGAAGAAGTGGATTTTTATCCTCTGGAACAAACCTATGCCGAATTTTTGTTCAGAGCACAGAAAAAAACATATTAGTAATGTGTGTCTCTCCTGTATTCCCAGACACAGGAAGATTCTCAGTTTGAACAGTTTTGGAGGTAATGGCTTATATTGTATATTAAGTGATTGTAGAACTATTTTTGCTCTGGCACTTTTAAAAGTTCATCTACAAAAGGCCCAAACTAGCAGACATCTTAATTCTTCAAGAACAGGATGACAAGGACTGAACTTCTGGTTTAAATATATAGAAATCATGCAGCTGGATGTGAATCCTACCTTCCTCACTTCTCTCTATATTTGAAAATAAGAATATGGAAATCACCCCTAAACCCCTGAGCTTGAAGACTGAATCTTCAGCTTCTTGCCTGAATGACAATTGATTTACCATTTAGGCTTATTGTAATATTATAAACAGAACATTTATTCTAAGCTGTAAAATAACTGCTGAATCATTTTATGCAATGGTAGAAATAAAAACTGGTGAACTGTATTTGAAGCACATAAAACAAAATTAGAGATGCAGATTAGCCTTGAGGAACGAGCTCAACAAGAAACCAAATGAATCAACTTCAGACAAGTTTCGCTAAGAGCTTTATGACATTCAGACTTCAGCAGTGTTGCTCTCCAGAACAGATAATTAAAGAATTAAGTCATGGTGTCTATTTGCCAACTCTGGCTCTTCTTAGTCTGATATCATGCTACTCCCATACCCATTTCTGTCCCAATAGATCAGCTAATTTGGCTTTCACTTATCCAAAGAAAATAAGGTGAATTAGTAATCACGGAGTAGCAAATGCATCTTACAGAAACTGTTTCTACGAGTTGTTACAACTAGTCATATCCTAAACCGGCATCTGCCCTCTGTGGTTAAACTGCAACAATTTATTCCTGATAAGGATTCTGGTCCCTGCTTGTAAATGTATCTTGCTCATGTGCTCAGGCTGAGCTGCTGTGCAGGCTCAGGCACTGCTAAAAGGGAGACAGCAGGACAGGAGATTACCATGTTCACTTTTAAAATTGGGCAAAATAGAACTGGAAAAAAACAACATTTTTTTCATCAACACCTAACATTTTGTTTGCATGCAAATTCCATTTCAGGACAAGGAGTACCTAAATGAGCCAGGTCATCCCTCTGTCTGATCTTTCTCGATACTGTACTGTGGACAAATATAAGTGACCAGAATGAGTGAAATTCATGGAAGTTACATCATTTCCCCCCCAAAGAACCAACCCACAACAAACCAAAAACAACCCCAACAAACCACAGAAAGAGAGACATCACAACCCAAAACATTAAATTCAATTTAACAATGCATTTAAGTAAGTAGTAGTGCAAGAACATATAGAATGTAGTGATTCAGCAGAGCTCTTACCTGGAGCTGTAGATAACTATTCCCACTGTGCTATCATCTTCTTGCAAGTTCCCAAGATGCTACTGAACAAATGTACAAACAGTTTTATTGCTAATGACCTTAGTGAAAATTAGGTAGAAACATTATTTTTAAGCAAATGTTCAGCAAGTAGGCATCAGTACTGAATTAAAGTCAGGTCTTTGGATCTTTTCTGATAAACAGTCCAAAAATAACACTCCTGGAAAACTGACCCCAGGCAGTCCCTGACTGGCACTTCAACATCTTCACTGGGTCAGGGATGTGATGTGTGAAAGAGAGAAGGATGAATGTGAGCAGCAGCTTTCAGTATTGCTCTGAACCCCACGGTGTGGGATAGACAATTTGCTGGAACAGGACAAAAGGAGAGCAAAGTCATAAAACTTAAGCTGGTTTTGACTCCCTTGTGAATGATAAGAATGTTAGGACTCAGGACCAAAAATTGTTCATAGTTTAAAACAGAGGGAATACCTGGAATTTCCTTCTATGCAGCTGTTTAAATTTCTTTTAAAAAAAAAATTTAATAAGCACTTGGCATGCTCTAAACCTGCCCTCACTGCTGTCTTGTAATTCTTTCTATTAGGTATTGGTGATGTTTTTTGGAATTAAAACAAAGACATTCAAAGAAACTCAGAACAGAATCTTTTACTCAGCTATAGCTTTGTCAGGAACAGTTTAATTCCCTAATCTTTCTGAGGTAATTGTTTACTAAATGAGTCACCGTACCCCCAGGTCCCTCAGGTTACTGTGCATTGCTTAAGACAGTCTGTATCTGTTTACAAATGTAATATAAATTACATAAGTGAAAATAAAAATATATCCTGTGTAACAAATCATAAATACAATAACAATTTTTTCTCCTTCAAGACCAAGGGGAAAACATAAAGTGTGCAGACAGACTGCATTATGAATAGAGAATATATTAGATGATGTGACCATATTTCATTCTGTGAATTTCTGATATTCTAGTCCAGAAGAAGAAGAATTTTCTGCCTCCTCTCCACATTATGTGGTAGTTGTTTTCTTTTTTATTCCACATGGAAAATCCATTGTTAAAACTACTAAACTACTTAAATTTAAAGCTAAGCAAAACTGAGGTCTTTGTGACATAGGAAAATACCAAATTTTTGACATTTATGTTTTAAATTAAGACATAGAGTTGAAAACTGGGAATATTCCAAGGGAAAAAACTGACAAAAAAAATTGTAGTAACTTTTATCTTAAATAGGATAGGAAAAAAAGTGGGTATTTCCACATTAGCTTGAAACGGCTGCTACCACACACCCATACCCACACACACAGAGAAACTTTGCCCCTACCATTTCAATTTAATATTTAATTTTTTTTCTAGTTATTTTCAGACAGATTCCTGGAATTTAAGGTAAAGCCCTGATGCCTTTCTTTTTCTTTGTTTTTTTTTTTTTTTTTTTTTTTTTTTTTTTTTTTTTTTTTTTTTGTTTGTTTGTTTTTGTTATTTTTGTTTGGTTGGTTTTTGCGGGGGTTGTTGTTTGTTTGGTTGGTTTTTTGGGGGGGTGTGTTTTTTCTTTTAACAAACAGTACCTAAAATAGAATAGATTTCTTTGGTAGATTGAAAGTGTTTGTAGAAAACTCGATTTTGTGCCCATTAAGGACAAAAAAAGACCAAAACAACCCAAAACTACAGTACTTGAAAAAATTACTGCCCTGTGTTCAAATTCTAAAAACATTTGTGTTCTCCACTGTGCAGATTCTGCTCATGGGCATCCCAAAACAAATCAAAGGTTACCCAATCTCCCAGATGTACCCAGGACAATAACGACAGCAAAATTATCCAGTTTCCATGTGTTGAAAAGAGCTCAGGCACATAATCAATAAACAATGAAAACTGTTGTGAATGAGAAATTATTTCTTGTAAAACAGCTAAATAATCTACAAATTTTCAGTCCTGGTCCTCATGGACCTCATGTCCTCCTCATCTATTTTCTATACGTAGAAAATATCTCCAGAACAAAACCTAGGAAACAAAAATACATCTTTTTACTGGATGCAGAGAGATGTGTTCCATGGATTGAGTAAAGGGATTGAGTTTATGGGACATTGTAATATTCTCCGTTTTCATTTTAACTAGCTCCTCACAGTTCTTGGCTGAGTTGTTTTTTTGTTCTCTACCCTGCTGCAAAGACTAAGGGCTTAGTATAAAACATTGTACTCTGAAGGAAGGAGAAGAAATGACTAAATCATGTAACTACTTCTCTTTCTTATACTGAACTTAGCCTAATTGTTTCTAATCTTTGCATAGCCAGAGGTTTGCTGCTCCTTTTCAGATCTGAAGTAGTTGCCAGGTATTTTTCCACCTCAGACTGTCTGATGAAAGACAGTCTCCACCCTGCTTCTCTTGTATCCTTGAATCATAGCTACAACAATCCTACTGTAACAGAGAGAGGGAATTCTATGGTCCCTGTGTAATCACCTGAGGAAAACCAGTCGCTCAGTAAACTTTTCCCTTCTTTACTTACCCTTCTTAAAATCACAAAGACACATTGATAATGTCCCCCTAGACCTAAAAGGCCTAAAGCCCTTGGTAGGTCTTTACACTAAGAAGGGATAAACGTCACTTCTGATCTTGTTTACAGATTAGAGAAGGTCTCATATGAGATCTCAGATAGTCCCCTGACTCAGGCAGAGTGAAAATCAAGTGTAGTGTTTGTGTTCAATTGTCTGTCTGCAAATGGAGATGATGCATGATGGTTTTTCACAAATGACGTTCACAATCAAGTTCAAAACCACTGATACAAAGAGGGGCTTTCCATTGATTTCAGCAGCCTCTGAATGATGCTGTCAATGGGAAAAGAAAGAAAAAGAAAAAAAAATTAAATGGACTAACCTGTACTTAAGACAATAGGTGCATACAGAGGTGTTTTAAGATCACTGAAAAACATATCTGAATTTTTATGCATCTTTTGCTTTCTTTCAGAAAATCTTGGCCTTTCTAGCCTGAGTGTCATGGGGTTTTCTTAAGATTGAAATACCTAAGGAGTGTTGAAATGGGATCTAATCTCATAAATCACCCAAGCGGTTCTGCAAACCTTCACTCCTTGTTCCCTTCACTGAGGTGGGGTTCAAGCCTGGTTAGACAACTCCGGTGTTCTGCATCCCAGTGTTCTGTCAGCACCTGCCTCTTGCTGCCCATCAGGGTACTGGTTCAGAGCTGCACAATTCCTCAGGGATAATTTTACCTGTTGAGCTCAACACCATTTCCTGATTTCTCAGCCTAGGCCCCTGCCTTCTGTTTATGCTTGGGTTTTGAAAACTAATTTGCTGTATAGCACAAGCCTCATTGACTGTGCTAGCACAAGCCTGGTATTTAAGTAAATTAGTTGATAATTGTTTCTAATGTGCAGCAAAGTATTTATTGGAAATTTGGATTGTTTTCTTTATTCTTGCTAAATTACTATTCAAGGAATCTAGATGACATTAATTTTAATTAGGATGATATTATTCAGAACTAATAAAATACATGAATAATAACATTTTTCTGTTGTTAATAAAACACATATACTTTTGCATTTGTTCTCCGAACAGCCCTTTTCCTTTAAAATGTTCTCTTAAGCTGCAATCTGGTGCCACCTACTTGATTAATAACCGAGTATGTTAATTTTATTTAATTTCACCATTTTTGGACAGAATAGTCAGCTCTCTTATTCAGAAAAATGAGCTAATTTGAAAAAGCAAGAACTAATTTCAGACAAGTGCTTCCACAGGATGATTTCCCAGACTTGTGCATGCCCTGTTTCCAATGACTTAACAATCACATTAACTTTTCGATTACTCCATTGCATTGCTGGACAGGCTGATGGAGTGATACAGAGATGTTGTTTATCCAAACCATAATCCAGCAAAACAGTTAAGTATATGAATACCTTAAACATACCTGCACTTCACTAAAATCCATTCAGCTACTCACAGGTTCACCTCTGTGTGTGCTTTGTTGGACAGAAGCCACAATTACCAGTCTGCTGAAGTAGAGCTTAGTAAAATATATTGAGAGGAACCATCTCTGTGAATAAAAATAACAGTTTGGGAATGTGTTAACCATAAACTTACTAGAATTTAATTTTCTCTATCATTATAGGGAAGGGTATTAAAATATCATTCCACATTTGGTCTGTGTAGTAATTCTGAGCTGACTCTTGAGACGTAATACATAACTCACCCCCACGGCCTTTCCAGTGATGCCTGTTCTCAGTCTTTTGGTCTTTCTTCATTTTAACACAGTTCTCTCTGTCTTAACGTAACTCCAGATCCACAGTGTAGTGGAGTCTTCTTCTGAGAACTCTCAAAAGGTCTGAAATGAGGCACAAATCTTGATGCTTTCATTCATGAGAGTCATCCAAGAGATAACACAGCTTTTTTACTTGCTTACCTTGAGGAGGGACACGGTAAACTAGCAACTGCTGGCGTTTTATGGGTTTTTTAAGATAGTATCCCTTCTTAACCATAATTTTGCAGGAAATTTCCATAATTTTACATTTTTACTTCTGGTGATATCCCATACCTACCATGCATGAAGCCGGTGAAGTGGAAGAAAGAGAAGCCTTAACAACAGCCACCATGAATTCACCATGAATTAAAGAGAAGGAAGGAGCTCTGTGAAGAATACTGCCATTTTAATTGGTTAGGAAGGTACTTATTCAAAACAGTTATAATTTGGGTAAAATTCCAATATTCTGCCTGAGATTAATTTTATATATTTTTAAGTGACCTGATGATTCCATACTCAATATGCCCTGAACACATACTGTGATTTTCTTTTCGTATTGTCCTGTTCCTTTCTGAGCTGACTTGTAACTTAAACAAACCTCTTGTATTTCACACAAGTATGTGATAATATGTGGTATGCAAATCAAGCAACTTTAAAATAAAAGGGGAAAATAGAAATTATTTTCATTACGTGGGAGTTGGAAGTGGTGGGGAGTCTTCAGTCATGCTCCATGCTCCTTCAGTGGAAAGTATGGACAGACTGAGTCTATACTGAATGATACGCTAAATACTGGTTTTATATCAGAAAGGATAGGAGAGAACTCATGGAGTAGCACCCATGATATTGTTGCTGTTCTCCAGCACACAAACTGTAATGGAATTGTTTTGTTTAATGGAATTTAGGTTAAGGTACATATTTCTAAACTAGACAATTATATCCGCCAACCAACTGTACCTGTACTTGAGAAAAACATCATAATGACTCCAAGACTGATAGGATCATTATACTACATTTCTGAATGAATTTACACATCATTTTTTCTTTGTTTTAGGTGGCTGGGGAAGCATTAGAAATTTTCTGAGCTAGCAAGACTCAGAAATAAGTATGTACTTTGTTTTGTCAGAAACAGACAGCAGGGCCACCCTGCCTCTGGAGTCAGTGCTTTGTCTCCCATCTGTGGATGTTCATTTCCATTGAGCATGTTCACTGGAGCTGGAATAACTCCAGGGGTGTTGGTCACCTTTTGTGTCTGGGCAAGGGGAGGAAGTTGTGTTCCTTCATGAGCTCCTTCTGTAGCTTCATGCTGCAGTAGTTAGAGAGATACTGACAAAGTTAAGAGCCCGTGTGACACTGAATCTATGGCTCCTGTCTTCTGCATGCTTGGGCAGGCTGAGCCTCTGGAGCTCTGACTGCAGAGTCAAACCAGGGCTTTGCTCCACAGAGCCTCAAAAGATGTGACACTGTCAAGAAGATGTTATTTACAGACAGGGAAAATACATAGAAATAAAAGGTCCTCAAATGAACCGAAATCAACTTCTCTCCTTTCAACTTACTTGTACTGGCTTTATAATAAAATTTCCAGGTTTACAGATAAATTTTTCCTTTGTAGAGAAGCCTGGAAAATTTTGTTAGCAGAAGAGTGACCTCCCTTAGAGTTTATGAGATTGAAAAACCTTACATAAACTATACTTCACTCCACAATAGCTCATTATATTTCCATTTTATTTAATTTGAAGCAGTGTGGTTTATAATCAATGAAGTTGCTTCGCTGAAGAGAAGGAGGTTTTGGCTTCAGAAAAAACACACAGCATTTTTTCATTTCCTTAATCTTGTGCTGTAGGTGGCCAGTTCCAACTGCTGCATTTGGCACTGGAAATTTGTCTAGTTTAAAGCCAAGTAAAACAGACAAAGAATAGCTAAATTGAAAAATTGAATTTAATATGTTAAGTATTATGCTGCAGTTTACATAATATCAGTGTTCCCTAGAGTTATATATTATTGTTGTAATGTTCTTTGACACAGATTGCTATGAACCAGAAGTGATTAAAGGGCAGGTAGAAATATTAGGTTGGCTCTTGGGGAAAAAAATATTGAAACATGGTATAAAATGATTGCAGCTGAGGAAGATGCTACTAGAGAGTGATGCAGTGATAGAAGCTCCATGTGGTTGGGCAGAATCGTGGTTGGTGGGGCCATAACTCAAAATTTGAGACAGTAATGTGGGGATTACAAGTGGTTCCCTGTCTTTCTTTACTACTGACACTGACAACTCCTTAACGTTCTTTGCAGGAGAAAGAGAGAAGTATTTAGATAAGGACAGCTCGAGGACCATCATTTTTAATGTTGTCACTTCTCAGGAATTTGAGAGTGTGCAGTGTTCAGAGACAGACAGGTGGCAGACAGAGCTGTATTCAGTAGCATCTAGTCCAACACATCTCAGGGGTGATGCCCCAGACAAGGAGCAGTGCAGGCAGACAGAGCAGCACAGCACTCAGCTGCTCCCATGGCATGGGATCCCTCTGGGAAAGACACCACCACCTTTCACTGCAGTGCTGCTCTGGCTGCTCTTCAGGACCTGAACATCAATCAGCTCTGTGCTGGGTGGCAGCCCGAGGACTTCAGTAAGTTCTGCACAACGTCACACAGTTTGTGCTGTGCTGGGAGAGCTGCAAAATGGCTTTGGTAGAACCAGCCCTGGGACACGTTTCAATGCCTTTGGATGGCCAGGCCCTTGCATGGAGAAACCCACATTTACCCATTGACTCCAATATAACCACGGTGCTCCCAGGAGCTGAGAACCCAGCCCAGACCTCTCACCTTTCTTGATCACTCTTTACCTGTCATATTCAGCAGTCTTTTCTTGGACAAGCTCTTTGGTTTGTATACTCCAGCAGGTGAGCTTTCACTGATCAATCCTCATCAAAAAATGTGAATTTTGAAACTGGGTTTTTGGTGCTACTTTGTTGCTTATATATATATATACGTTTATGTATATATACCCCACATCTCACATGTTAGTGCCCATCTAGGGAAACTCCCTTCTTTCAAGATAAAACCCAGAACTGTCCTAGCTCACTGCAAAGGTCACAGCCTCAAGGGAATTTTCTCCCCTTGAGCATAGACAGCAACAAGCCTAACATGGATTTAATGGGGAAATGGAAAATTGACCCTGGCCCCCTTTTTACGGAGAGCTTCGTGTGTTCACTCCTGGAGTCTGGATGTCTGCCTTACAGTCTCAAACTGTTCAGAAAGTTCATAAACTGGAAGAAAGCACAAGATGAATGAAAATAAGCAAATTTATCCCAATTTATTATCACTAACAAGCGTTACTTTTAACTCTAAATTTATGCCACTAGAACTGTAGCATAATATTCTTTATTTATACTATCAACTACTCAAATATTAATTTCCTTTCAAACCAGGGGTCCGAGTCCACTTTGAGTTCAAAGACAAGTTCAAGAGGAATTTGGACAATGCTCTCAGGCACATGGTGATTCTTGGGGTGTCCTGCACAGGGGCCAGGAGTTGGACTCAGTGATCATGATGGCTTCCTTCCAACTCAGCATGTTCTGAGAGGTTAGAAAAAATCCTCACCATGTTCAATGAGAGGAAAACTGGGTCTAGGTTTGCTATTTCTCCAGAACCATTAAAATGCTAAACGCTATAAAGCTTTTATATTTTTGACATCTAAGCAGAATAAGTAGTTGAGCAAATAATTTTTTTCAGTTAGCTTAGAAAAATGCTTGTCTTTTTAATATCTGAAAATGACAGCTTTGCAGTTCTATTCTCATTTTATCCATCATTTCTAATTGCAGAGTAGAGTGCTACTTTCTCGACTGCCTGTAACTTCTGTGGTCATTTATTCCACTGCAAAAAGGGTGGAAAAGACACTTCTCAATGCTGTTTAATCCCTAAACTGCCTATATTGAATACTTGCCTTTTGAAAGCTGATATTTATTTTACTCTATCTGTGATTGCTATATTTCCTAATGGATATAGTTACAGAGAAGGGGAAAATTATGGTGCTAGTTAAGACATAAAAAAATGTGAAAATTCATCATGATCTATTTTTCAGTACTCCCATGCCCAGCAAATAGTGTTGTCCTCTTTCAGTAAAATTCTAACAAGATGCCTGCACTGGAGTGTGGGAAAATTATGATCCTGAAGAATAAATTATATCTCCAGAAGTCAGGCGACTCTTGAAATATAGATAGAAACACCAGCTAGTACATGCAGAGCAGTATTTATCTGGGCTCTCTCCCCTGCCCAGAACCAAATGACTTTGGAATTAAAGCTTGAAAAATGATAAGTTGCAATGTTTAGGGAAAAAAAATCACTACATTATAGGTCAATGAAAGAAATAATGAAAATACGGAATAGCTTTACTGAATCAAATTCACATTAGCTGATTGTCAGGTCATATATAAATATTTATGACAGAGATTATATGGATATGTAATTCAGGGGTGGAGCTGGAGAGAAAGAGATGATCAGATTTATGTGTATGACAGGACAGGGTTGTTCCTGCTATTCTGACTGTGTACCTTTCCAAAAGGGGGAACCCTCTTATTGATAGCAGTAATTGAACATAGTAAGAGCTGTCCCTGGCTCACCCAGGATTTCGTTTCATGCAAAGCTGAACAGGCTGGGGCAGGGTTTGAAAGGGTTATTACAGAGGGTGCGTTAACTTCTAAGTTTCTCACTACCACAGCTCATGGAAAACCTGGGGCAAGAGAAGGAGCAGATAAGAGTGAGTAGAGATACTCCAGCTCATAAATTCAGTACATTTGTGTACCAAAGTGGGCATGGAAGAAGCTATAAAACACTATTTAATTAAAATTAATAAATGTTTGAAATTTATTTACATAATTATCAATTTAGTTATTAATAATTAATGAATAACTTTATTCACTTTGCAGTAACATTTCTGGTGCTCTTAAAGTACGTTCATTCTCCACCTTTTGGGGGTTTGATCACAAAGAACATTGATTATTTGGAATGACTGTTCCTATTGTCAAGGCTGACCATACAAATTTAAAACTGCTCAACCACTATGTCATCAAAAATGGATTGGTATCGTTCTTTGTTTCATTTTATGTGTTTTAAATTGGGGTTTTCTGCATCAGATTTAGGTGTACATTTTCTTACTTCTGTTTCTTGAAAAGTGGGCTCATATTGAGCTCACCATCAACCCAAACTCCCTCATCCCCTTCTGCAGAGCTGCATTCCAGCCTCTTGTCCCCCAGTTCTTAAGTACATCCAGGATTACACCATCGCAGGTACAGAACCCAGCATAATTGTTCTCAGTAGAAATTGCTTTCCATAGAAATAAGCAAAGAGTTATAACAAATATGTATCTTCCTTATTTTACACTGAACAAATGGTGAAAACATCTTTCCAAGCCATGGGATAATAGAGAATGAAACTTACTGTGAGAATTTAGTACCACAGCTCCCTGCAAGCTGAGCATACCTGTCAGCTGCTGCTTCCAGATATTTGTTGATGAACTGATGTTGCCTCATCGTATCCTGACATTTGTAATTATTTTCTTCAAGGATAAATCACATCTTTCTTTGTTCAGCTTTTCTAAAAAAATATGTAAAGCAAAGATATTTTTCTAAGTTAGTCAATGGATATGTTATGATAATGTGTTTAAAATTCACTGTAAGTCATTTTGTTGATGTCAGTATTATGAGATACTCTATAAATTAAATTGCATTGTATTGTAAATCTGCCCAGTAGATCAATACGTATTACAAAGTACCAAACTAATTTATTTCACCTTCCTCTTAAATGAAAATGAAACGGTCTGAGACTGGATTACTTATTTGAAAAAAATTTGAAGAAAGAATTTCTTTTTTGGATGAAATAAAAAAAAAAAGAAAGGAATCAAGAAAGAGATATCTGAAAGATTAACAATAATTTACACTTTCTATAGCCTTGTAGGATGATGATTTTCAGTAGCAGAAGAAATATGTGAGGGAAGAAGGGAGATAGAATCTATGGCACTTTGTACAGATATCCTTTGTGTCAGGTACTAGATGTCCCTGTGTGTTAGTGCTGAGACTCTGCTGACAGATCAGGCCAGGCTGAAGCCATAATGGAAGGATTGCACTGCTTTTTCCCAGCCATGAACTGTGTTCATATCTACAGATGTGCTCCTCATGCCTGAATTGCAGTGCAGGCTGAGCTCAGCCAGCTGTCCATCACTGTTCTCACAGCGGCATCTGTAACATGCTCCAACTGATTGTTCAACTGCTTAAAAAAGAGATTGTTGTAACATTTGGTAAATTAACCAAGTAGGATGAAGTATCTGAGCAGTATGGACAGGCGTTGCTTCTCTTTATACCTTCTTAGGTGTCAGAGAATTCACTAAGACCAAGAAATTTTAAACGCTTTGTACCAAAATTTGATGTCCTGTTAACTTCAAGGTGGGGGCTGGGGTGTCTTCTGGCGGAATGCAAACTCTTTTGCTGATTAAATATAGACTGCATTTGTCAGGTCAGTTCAGGCACACTGACAATTCCATAGCCAAAAGCTGCCTGCAATCTAAATACCACAGGTATGCCCTCCTGTGCTGTTAGCACAGCCACCTAGATTTACCAGACAAAATATTTATGATCATTTGAACTATAGTTACTGTATTAGACCAAAAGCTGCTGCTAGATTAGATCTCAGATTGGCATGCTACTGCTACAGGTTGCTGAAATGAAATAATTATGTTTGGGAGCTGTCTTTTTAAACAGCTCCATTTTCAGATCTCTCAGATTGGGTTCTTGCCCCAGAAGTAATTTGAAATTACCTAAACCATTTGCAATTTCTCTGTACTTTGGCAGCACTGTGATAAACATATGATTCTTGCTAAGTCATAGGATACAATGTTTATTCTGTCTTGCACTTCCCATTTCAGAAAATCAGATCATTGTTTGCTGGCATTTGAACTGAACATGGAGTACTAATTTATACCAGGAAAGTCCTTAATTTGGTTATTAAGTGAGAGGGCACCTGGATGGTTCTTACTTATATACACACATATTCAAAGCAAAGTGCATTTAAAAAAAAAATCACATTTAATCTTTTTTCCTGGAGTTGCAAGTGGGTAGGAAAATGATTAGAGTCTTCACAGTCCTTCCTGAAGTGCACAAGAAATAGCAAATTAACTGTGAAAAGTCAAGTATTCAGGTTACTGTGTCCTGCTCTTTCAGCTTATTTTTATTTCCATGGTTATGAGCTAGGAATTATCTTTTCCTGTTCCTTCTCTGACACATCTATGTTGTTTCTCCAGGCTGTGCTTAATCTGTTATTTTTCTGCTGAAACATCTATGCTCACATCTGTCATACTCTGTCATATCTCACTTCTTTCATTGCTACAAGATCTCCATCTCTGTTTTCCCTAAATTTCAAAGTCCTCTCTCCAAATCGTTTAATTAAACCTGTATTTAAAATATGTCCCTCAGCAATTTTGGCTTGATCAACCTGACCCCTTTGAACCATCAATTACCCTTGTTTTGTCAAACTAGGTTCAGGCTTCCTACCTTTATCTTAAGACATCTTAATTCTCTCTTTCTGCAATATGTCTGTTTCAGTCTCCCAGACTGAGATTTATTAAAAGTACTCGGGCATTTCAAGATGAAAGAATGCATCTGAGTGAATATTCAAAAGCACCAGCTACCTAATTCCCACTGGGAGCCACAGTCATTCATTCTCTTTGTCAGGATGATCCACAGCCCAGCCTTGCAGGCTCCTTCCACACCCTCATCCTGGGTTGTCTTCTCCTCCTGGCAGGAGCCAACTTCCTTTCCCTTAGTCCTAAGGGGAGCAAAACTCCATGCCATCCAGTCTGTGGAGAAAATTTGCAGCAATTTGGAACACTGCTCCACCAAACAGTTTCTTCCGTTTCAAACATCATGTTTTTTAGGTTTTTCCAATTAACCATAGCACAACTGGAGAGGTGTGAGGGATGAGCAAGTTATAAACCCAGAGAGAATGCTACAGACTAATAATGGCAATTCCAACAAGGACCTAGAGCTAAGTAGGGGAGCCTCTTATTTTAGGGGTTTTTATATGGCTTTGAAAATCCTTTTGTGTCAGTCTGGAATGAAAGACTAGTGTGCCAAAGCTTTTGGCAAAAAATGGGACTTTGGCCAAATGTTCATGTTTGGCTCAAGAGATTGAGGTTTTCCATGTTTTACTCTCATCTTCCAGGAAGCCTATTCTAGAGCTCAGAAATAATCCTGTGAAAACTTCATCAAAGTCAATATTGTTGCCAAAATATTCCAGCTTTGGCAAAATTTCAGTTGGAGCAGAAAATGTTTCATTGAAAAAATTCTGATTAATTCCATAAATGTCATTACATTCATAAAGTACATATGTAACAGTAGCTGAATTAAGTATCTGTTTGCACACATCAAGTCATTTGAATATTGTGTCATCTGAAATATTATGAAGTCAAATAGAGCTTAAGGGTTGGTTGATTAACAGTGTCATAAATTTTACTAATCCTTGATCTTAAAGTGATGCTCATTATAACACATCTGTGAAAAAAACCTAGTTGAAACATCAGGAAATGGTCAGAACTCAAATGAAAAACATTAGAAAACAAAAAAAAGAAAGAATTTTAATTAACTTCTAATAATGCATTAGTGTGACTGGCAAATGAAACTTCTCTTCAAGTCCAGACACACTTTTTTTTTATTTGAACCCATAACAGGATTATCTAGCAAATGAATTAATTTTCTGTTGATAGTAACATTAACTTTTAAGTAACCATGAAGATCTACAAATAGTTTAATACAAGGTTTAGGTGACCAGCATCCTGTAGTCAGGAACAGTTTCAATTAATATAATTACACTATATTTGAGGTAAAAATATATATAACTTTTTTGAGGTTTTAGTACTTATCTGATTTTTCTGGTAGCTCATGTAAAAGTTGTCAAGTCTTCTCAGTCTTTGTCTGGCCATGTGAAGAAATAATGGGTGTTTTCCAGACAGTTATCAAAATAAAATATATTCATTTAAAATGTGACTAAAATTGTTTATCTGCAGTAAATTCTAATGCATTTTAACTAGCTCACTGCAAAATTTAGTTTAGACTTAGTTAGTCTACTTTTTGCTTCATAAATGAAAAAAATTCTGATCTCAAAAAGACTCAGATTGGGAACATTCAATTTTGCTCCTCCTAGAAAAGATCTCAGGATGAGTCAGAGGTACACAAACGAAAGCAGCCAGTACAGGGAGCCCAGTGAAAAGGGACATTTATGTTCCTGTCCGGCCATCCTGGGCCAAGAGCCAGTGACCCAGAACCATATCCAGATGATTTTTGAGTATCTCCAGGAATGGAGTCTCCATAGCCTCTATGAGAAGCCTATGCTGGTCACCCTTGGTCACTCTCACGGTAAAAAAGAGGTTCTAGCTGTGTTATAGTTTTTGTCCATTGCTTCTTCCCCTGTCCTATCTTCTTCAGATACCTGTAAAAGATCCCCCCAACCCTTTTCTCCTCTAGACTAAGCAGTCCCATCTCTCTCAATATTTCCTCCTTGGAGAGATGCTCCTGTCCCTTCATCATCTTTGTGGTCTCTCATTAAAATATCTCTAGTATCTATATCCCTCTTGTTCTGGGGAGCTCAGTGCTGGACACATATGGTCTGGTATGCTGTGGTGTTGAGTAGAGGGGATGGATCACCTCCCTCGTTCCACTGGCAATACTCCTAATGGAGCCCAGGATACGTCAGCATTCATTATTGCAAGGTCAAGTTTCTGTCTCCTGGTCCACCAGGACCTCTGGGACCTTTCCTGCAAAGCTGCCTTCAAGTCAGGTGGCCCCCATCACCTATTGGTGCTTGGGAATGCTCCTTCCCAGGTGCAGAAGCTGGCACTTCATGAGACTCCAGACATGAGTCCATTTCTTCACTGAGGTCTCTCTGGATGGCAGCTTGGCCTTCCCAACCAGCCATGCCCCCCTGTTTCATGTCCTCAGCACACTTCTGGATCATTTTTTGTAGAAACTTAAACACTTATGCTATTTTTAAAACTTTTTCAAAACTTAACCTGAAGTTTGAGGTCTTGAAGTATAGTTTAGAAAGTCACTTCAGGCTATGGAAGCCTGTATCTGATATGTGGGTAAAGGAAAGATAAAAACGAGGTGTTAGAGAACTTGCATTTGCCATAATTTTCACCTGTACTTAACTATGTACTTAACTACTTAACTATGAGCATTCAACAGTTTCAGCTTGGATAGTTATCCAAAATAACTTAATTACTCTCTTGGTTATGCAAAATAGGCTCAGGTTATACAAAATAGGTGCAAAGGGCTCAGAAAAACGTTTTCTTTAGTTAGCATTAGGATTTCGTACTTCAGTTCTGGCTCAGGAGAGAAAAAAAAAAATTAAATGAAACACTTTAAAGTAAATGTGAAGGATTTTTTTAACAACACAAAATTTCTGTTTGGATTTCAGTTTTGGTAAAACACTGAACCGACTAATTTTCTTTTCTTAAGCATATAAATAAATACACCAAACCTCAGATGTAAACACAATGGGTCTGCCAGCATCGAGATCTCAGCAAGTCTTCAGCAATTTGCATAAAACCTGAGGAACCTTGCACAGCTTTCACCTGCTTCTGATGCCTTCAACTCACACTGCTGGGAGGCAGTGCCTTTCTCCTGCTCTAAGACCTTGCTGGGCACAGCTCCTCACATCAGCTATGGAGAGCTGGTTCTGTGGCTGCAGTCACCCACTGAGCTCTGGTGACACTGGGAATTTCATGTGCTGGGTTAAAAGGTGCACAGAGATAGAGATCTGTGTCGCTGACACCACAGCTCCTGTCCCTGAGATGATGCACCAACAACCCCCAAGAACTCTGCAGAATCAAACTCCATAGAGAAGTAGTAATTAGCTAGAAAAATTGAAAAAACTTTCTGAAGTACATTGTAAAGTATAATATAACCCTCTGTCCCTCCATCAGTCTGACTTAATCACATGCTGTTCTAATTCAAGTCTGACGGGAACTAGAGATCACAACATTTTGCAGAACACAGTCTATGGCTGATTAAATGGTGTCATGATTAACACAGGGAAAAGACCAACCAAAGTCCTCAGAAATCTGGCATAAATGAAAGAGAATGTTTGCCCTTTTGACCACTGCTGATGTGGTTTCCATTCAACAGCTCCTTTATATATATTAGGATTACACCCTTCTATGTTGTATGGTGAGTAACCGAGAGTGTTTGTTGTGGGACAGTTATGTGAAATCCTTAATATCAGTGCAACTCCAGTAGGTGCAGGGCTTGGCTCAGCCCAGGCTGAGGTCTTTGAGTCTGTCAGAGTGTAACTAAATAAGAATGATAAGTTTTACTTTCTCTTTTCCATTCATTTTGCATATGCTTAAGAGAATCTAGGTGAATCAGGCCCTTTGTGCAATGTATAGCTTACATGATCTCCAGGAATGATATTTTCATGCAGGATCTTAGGTCAGCTGAAAACTTATTAACGCAATTCCTGTTGAGACACGGTAGAATTCCAGTTGCCGAGCTGAAAAAACGTAATTTTATGATTTCTACACTGTTGCTGTACTGAAAGAAGTTTATCTATTAGTGAAAGTGCAGATACATCTGAGTATATAATAAACTGAAAATAAGCTACCTACCCCACTCTTTTCAAAAGAACTAAGCTAGTACAAGGAAAATAAATGTAAATAAAATATTGATTAAGAACTAAAAGGATTCTAATTATATTACTTTCAGAAATAATTTAATTTAACCTAAACAGACAACTTGGAGCAGATAATTTTTCTTAGCATTTTTCAACTTGCTAATTAAAATTTCCAGGAGGATATTCAAGTTTAGTGCCTGGATTTTAAAGATAAATAATGTTTGCTTCATTTAATTATGAATTTATCAAGGTTTGTGTAGTGCCAGAATGTAATATTGCATGTACATTCTTTCAAAAATAATCAGATAACATGGATGCTCTATGTAATACTCTGTGGGTATAAAGTAAATTTTAATTAAGAAAATTTGAACATTGGAATGTGATTCTGGTTATGTCTATCACGTGTTCTCATATAGATTTATATCTACATTGTTTATGGAATTGTTGGGAGATAACTCGTGCTTTGGTAAGATAAAAGCTATTAGAGTGAAAGTGGACCCTTTGTGTGCCCATTCCCACAGAGTGGCAACTTTACTACTTTACTATTTATTTATTTACTATTTATTGGAAGAGAGATGAATCCAGCTCTTTATCCTCTGCCATAAAGACTTGATCCAAAGCTCAGGGAAGTAAGTGGGAATTACTGATCACTCTATAATTTTGCATAGAGCTTGGCTTTCAAAGTTGTTTCCTACTTTACGCCACATTTTTATTAGACTTCTGGTTACTTACATACACTGCCAAATGGAATGGGACTACAATAATAAAGATGCACAATATTTCAAAGATTTTTCTGAAGAAACTTTCACAGCTAGGAATTCTTCTTTATAATATTGAATTAAATTTCTTTCACCGTCTGTGGATACAGAGGGGGAGAAAATTGTCAAATTAAAGAAGAAAGGGTGCTACTGAGCTTCTTGTCCAAACACTTAAGAGAAAATAGGACAAGAATAAACAGACCTCCACTAATATCCCCTAACACCAGATTTAAGAGCAGTAGCAGGGCGTCCTCTTTATGCTAAAGCTGGGGAGGGGAAAAGATGCAGAACTGCCCTGAAAAAAATATCTGTGGCACAGAAAACTCGTGTGCCCTTGGCCAGTGCTTCCACTGGCTGTTATGAGCAGGCAGTTACAGAGCCTCAGACACACCATTTACATGTATTTTGAAACTGTTTCCATAAAAATTGTGCAATTCCTGTGTATGCTGAAGGGTCAGTTTCCCTGTGCAGTCCTTGTAAATGCTGAAGGAGTTTCAAGTAACTTTTCAAACAACTTGACAAGTAGGTTTGGGAGTACCTTAAAATAGGAAATTCAGAAAAATAGACAATCCCTGTTAGAGCCCCCAGTAACTTGCAGCACAGTTTTGTGTGTTGTTAGATACAAAATAAAGCAATGCTGTGACTCCTGCAGTCTGTGGAAAGCTTTGGTCTGGGCTCACTTTCCTTGACACCAGGAACAGACATCTGAGGAAACCAGACTTCACAGCAGTGCTGCTTTTGCAACCCGTACAATCCTCCACACACAGCACTTCTGTGAGAGCAAGCCTTAAAAACGAAACTCCTTTGCTCTGTGTGGGCACTAAAGATGCAAATCTGGTGGGTCAGAGTCTGAAGGCCATCTCCTCAGCTGCCCTTTCTACAACTTAATGCTTCCTTCATGCTTTGAAGTGCCTGTACTTGAGATCCTCTGTGTACAGACAGAAAGCTCTCAGGATGAAAGGCAGTGAGAAACTAAAGGTGGCAATGGTAATCCTAACGCTGGGACAAACAAAGGAATAAGAGGAGATGCAGTAATACTCTCCATTAATCATTCCAGCTGGTTACACCCACAATTTACACAAAGGCACGAGTGCTCAAGGACTGTGGAGGCAGGCAGAGCTCACTGGATGTTGCTGTGTATCCAGTGCACAGGAGGCTGCGACACCAGCAAAGGAGAAAGACACTGAAACGTGAAGTGTAAGCTAAAGGGAATGTTTGAACTGCTCTGTGTCCCATGATGTACAGAAAGGCAGAGCTGACATTTACAAATGCAAGTCATATATCTGCTGTTTTCATTTCTTGACCCCATCTGTAAAGCCATCTTTTCCCCATCTGGCACAGAAGAAGGAGAGACAGGACACTGACAGGTAACTGCACTGGCCTTTCTTTGGTGGGCCCCAGTCTACTCTATTAGCCTTTGCCTGCCTCCTCCATCTAAGCTTTAAATGTGTAAAAACCTGGACTCATAATAATATATAAGATATTTCTCATACTTCATTATGTGGAGTTTCATTAAGAAAAGTTTTATTCCTATAATTCATATCCATTAATGCAAAATGAATATTGCTGCAGATGGCTCTTAGCCCAATTCAGTATCTTGCTTTCAATTAAAACCAAAACCAGTTGGGTACTAAAATATTTCTTTTGATCTGGACAACAGTGATATAGTTTCCACTCTAACATTAAAAGTTACTTGGTCATTTACAACTTTTTCTCCCCAAATATTTCTCTTCCTCCACTGTAAGAACAGGAAAACTACGCTCTATCAGGTTTTGTGAGGATGAATAAATCTGAAATGTGAGATGTTTGGATCCTACAGTTAACCAGGCCACATGAGTAGGTCAGACAGATGGTGACTGCCATAAATGAAGACTGTAGTACTTCAAGGAATGCTCAGCAGTAAAGGATAAAATGCCATTCCCTTTTTGCACTTTGAACCTGATCAGCTACAGCATGAAGAACATTCATAGGGGCTTGAAATATATATTCCTTACTCTAACAAAAGAACTTCAAACATGACTATCATACCCCCAGGGACAACCTACAGCTAACACAGTCATACAGTTGAATTTTGATCTGTCTGAATGGAAAATAAAAGTGATCTAAATATTGGTATATTTTACTCTAAAGCAAGTCTGTTAGGGATCAAAAATGTGCCTCCAAGGGACAACAAAATAAACCCCCCTCAGTTTTATCAGTCAGAGTGCAAAGGTCATGGAACATAATTTATAAAAATACCCCAATGTATTTATCACTCTATTCCATTTGTTTTGTAATTTTGAATAAACCTCATTTCTTATTTAGTTCCTGATTCTGTACCTTCATTAAGAGAGGATGATGCGTATGTATGTTTGCAATTTCCTTTGAAATCTGCACAGAAAGCAGGAGTGAACCCTAAATTCAGATAAATCACTGCAAAGACTCAGTGGCTGACAAGTATGTCTTGCCTGAATGTACCCAGTTGCTTGCACATGTGTCTACTCATTCCTGTGCTTGACAAGGAATCATCTTAACAGCACAGAGACAACAGCCTTTGAACTGTGACCCAGATGTGGGTTTTCCATGGAGGCATTTAATTTCAAGAGCTTCTTTTTAAGGTGAAGAGAGCATGGCTGCTAAAAGAAAAAAGAGGAAAAAATATGTGGACAACATCAATGGGGGATTTTATATATCCTGTATTCCCTGACATTTGTCATAAGGTTTCAGTTCTTTACTGTGAGTTGCATGAATTCCACAAAGAAAGTTGGATGACTCCTACAGGACAGACATTTTTTTTAAAACCATTTCTCTCCATCATATCTGCTGTTCAGCTGTTTTCTCTCTAAAAGTAGCCTAATGACAGATTTAGTTGTGTCAAAGTGAAAAAAGCAAATCAGACTCGTGAGGGGAACCATAATAACCACCCAGGTGAGAGTTTTATCCAAAACTTGCCTTTTTCTGTGCAACGTGTCCTTTATCTTTTCTCTTTCTCAGCTCAGCCATACTGCTGAGGTGGCTTAAGCAGAGAAAGAGACAGTACTATCCAGTAGCCACCTAGACACAAGCTACCCCACTTTCATTCCCAATTCAGAGCAAAGGAGGCAAGATGTGTCCAGCCTTCAAATTCTTTTAACTGGGACTAGGAGAAGTGCAATTGCCAAGTGTCTGCCTGGAAATACTAGCAGCAGTGTTTCCCAGTCCTTTTGCAGCTGAGCAAGTCTTGAGAAAATTCTCCTGTTTCCTGCTGCACAGGTAAGGTGATAGGTAGGCACCCACGAGCAAGGTATTTGCATACTGTTACACTGAACAGAGGATATTTTTCCCTCAGAACAAAGAACCATGTAGGAATACAAATCTATATATCCATTAATTATGTCACCCAGTGAGTGAGCTGACTAGATTAAATATAGAGAAAATATTAATCACACTTTCCCTATTAGCGTGAGGTAATGCTTGCTTTTTTTCATGTAACTCTTCAGAGTAAGAGGTGGGAGGAGACAACTATGGTGTCGTGGGATTGTCTGCGAGCTAGAACGATACTGGGATGAGGGAGTGGTTGTGGGATAGTCACTGGGAACTTGTAATGGTAAATATTTAGCTTAGCATGTTCCTGCAGTGTCTGCAAAATCCTGATGATGGGCTCTGTGTGATGACCTTGAATTTAACTAAAATTACATTGGTTGAAAGAGACATGGTAAGATGGGCAGGGAGGATACACATGTCACCAGACCCTCTTGCCTGAAGCAATAATTGCTGAGGGCTTTGGAGACCAGAAAGATGCTGAAGATGTTGGGGCTGAAGAGTGCAGTGGATTCAAGGGTGATACCAGGGTGTGGTAATAAAGGAGAGTACCAGGGCATGATGTTGGTGTTGATGGTGCTGGGACGATACTGGGGAGAAGAGTGGGGAAGAAAGTCAGGCAGTTCCTGTGCAGATGGGATTGCAGGCATGTGAAACCTGGTGTAACCCACATGGCTGCTGATGTTCTGTCTCTTACAGCATAGCAGTGATGATGAAATTATCTCTGGGTCAGACAAAATGGGTGAAAGGAGCACAGCCCTTGCGTTCATACTGATGCTGTCACAGGGGAGATGGGAGGAAGACTGGACCAGATCTGCTGCTCCTGCCAGTAAAGAAGGTTCAGAATTCAGGATGGAATGTGGATGAGCAGTCTGTAGCCACAATTTAGCTGAAACATGCTTTCACATTTACTTTAGTGTCCCAGTAGTTCAAGTAAAGTGCCCTGAGAAGCACATAGCCTAAGGTGTTTGTCCTCCAGTGCCTTGGGAGTGTGATTAATATTTACTAGTAGGTCTTGGCAGGTCCTTGTAGGTTAGTAGGTAGTTTAGTAAATTATTTGGTAGATGAGTAGGTAGACATTACTTATTAGTAGGTAATTATGCTGGTTAATAATAATAATGCATAATTATGGTTACGTATTGAAAACCGGACTGATATTTTATAGTTGCTTAATGTAACAGAAACTCTGTTAGGCATATTTCTTAAAATGATGGCAAACTCCAGTACCTGAAGTCACAAAAAAATGCTCATGAATGAACAGATTATCAGAACAGTGTTTGAAAAAATATACAGAGCCTACTCTCAAAGAGGATATGGATCATAGAAAACTAGAGTTTATTCTGACATTGTTTCTGAACCCAAAACCCACTGACATCCTGTGAATAAATTATTCATAAATTATCCACCTGGTCCTGGCAGGATGCATTTGGACATCGTTTTGCCATCTCAACTGTTTGTGCTTTCCTTTCTGCTGGTGAATTTCAGCTGGCAGTACAGCATGTTCTGAGATTTTCATCCTCATGCAGCACCTCATGGTCTGATTTCTACCAGTGGACTTAGAGGGGTGGGGGGCAGAGTGATTTCTCAAGCAAGAATTCTACCTGGATGAGCAGAGTCAATCTCATGTCTGTCAGTGCCCTTCTGCTCTGCACAACTGTGCTGTACTCCTGTAGCAACTGCGAACCCTTCCAGATGTTTCTGTAGTTATTTCTCCTGTGTCTTCCTTGAGCTGGAAGATTAGCAGAAAAACTATCAGCATAGCCAAGCAGAAAAACTGCTTGTATGTGAGCTAAAGAGGGTAAAATATTATCTTCAAATGTATGAAGGCCAACTTAGGTCCTTTGCTACTGAGACCTGTTTTTCTTCTACACGACATCTAAAATAATGTCCTTCCTTCTTTTTTTCTATAATTTTTTGGGCTTTTGACTGGACTGTTTACCACCCTACAGTGTGTACAGTTGCCATTATATTTTCTCATTTAATTTTCTCTGTGCTCTTATCACTGTATTCTATACTCAACAAAGTGAGTGAGATAAGAAGAAACTGATTGGGAAAAAAAAAAAACGAATAAGAGAGATACAGTACTTATGAAATAAGGGAGTATATCGGGCAGATCTAATAATACAAAAACTTGCATAAGAATCACTTTCTGAATATTCTCACCCTCTTGGATGAGGGTCATTGGAGCAATTTTAGCTGTCACGTTTCACACTAGAGCATTGTAATGGAACTGAATTCCCCACTTATGCCTGAATTATGAAACAATAGAATTATAGTCTACAAGGATTATTTGTATGCAGCGTCTATGTTACTAAAATACTTATTTGCCAAGAGCTTTTAATGTTTTCTAATTAATCTTTTTCTTCTATGTTTCTAAGAGTTGTTACAATCCAAGCCATTCAAATCACTTTGCAAAGCTTGAGACCAGTGAAGACCATTAAATTAATTTCATCTTTTATCCTTGTTCCCATGACGTTACTATGATATCATAATCTAATGATGAGTCCCCCAAATATGAGTCTCGTTCTTAATCCAACGAAAGATCAACTTTAGTGTTACCTTATGCACATTGTATTTAGGGTATTAATAGCCCTGCTGCTCTTATTACATAAACAATTCCCAATGTTAAACTCTGAAACCTTGGCTAGAGAAGAAAAATCAATCAAATGTCTGGGTCAGAACAGTTTTCAAAGCAGATTCAAAGATTTTGGAAGAGCACAGAAAACCTTTCGGGGATTTCAGATGGTTCAGTACTCAGTTTCAGAGTCCTGTCAGAGAAAAGTGATAGACTAACTGATGTTTGCATGTGTCACCAATGGAACAGGTCAGGGTCAGAGAAATAATTAAACTTCTTTTTTTTATACTTAGAATCACATTAATCCTCCATTGGTTTTTGTTCTCTTTGTGTTATACCAAATCAAATCATACTGAGGAAGCCCATACACATAATTAATATCTTCTACAACACATCAGTGGTTAATATTTTTAATTCATTCTAATCAGGTAATCTCCCTAATTTCTGTGTCTTGTTGTCATAGAACATGGAAGCATGAACATCTCCTTTTTGCTGAAAAAAAGTATCCTGGCACAAAAAAGGCCAAGCTGGGTGATTTGCTTGGCAGAACAGACTGACATTAACAGTGAGTGTTAATTGCTGAAATGAAGCTTAAGAAGCCTTTTAGAATATTTCAGAACTGCCTACTATCTGAATAATTAATTGAAAAAGTCAGCTGGTTGGAAAAATATATCTAACTTGCCTCTCTGACATAAAACCACACAAAAAAGACAAATTAAAATATTCAAAATATCATCATAACTTAGTGTAATCTGCAGAAACAGGGATGTTATGTGGTCTTATGGGGCCCTGACTGCAGTATAATTGAAATCTGATTATTCTGAAATAGGACACTGCAGCCTATTTGATAGTATTAATTAAATGAAAACCTCTGGTGTAAAGGGGCAATTTTGAGTTCTCTCAACACGTCTGAGAAGCTCAATAATCAGAACATCAACACATTCTGGAGAGTTTAATTGTGCTGGTGGGACATAGATAGACTTTTGATATATTTCTCTCTTTAGAGGGCCCAGATATTCACTCTGAAGTCCAGACTAGCCTGCACACAGATCCAGAGTTTGGAACTTGTCCCTCCTGTCTAGAATGTACAAACACAGAGCTCAGAAATCAAGCCCTCAATGCTGGCTCCTATGAATGGGCACTTTGTGAGAACAAATATAATATTTGTTAATATATAATTTGCAATTTTGAATCTCTCCAACACAGTAAAGTGCACATGGGCTCGTGGCAAAACTATAAAAGAAACCCACTAATCAGAAATGATAAAAAAGCCAAACAAACAAACACTTTAAATGCTTAACTTGGGTGGAAACGCCAACACAAAGAGTGACTCTGCCCCACTTCAGTGATGCAGCCATGAAAAGACATCTGTGGTAGTAATTAACAGAAGATATTGATAACCATGGCATAAGGGCCTGGAGAACTGAAAGCTTATGAACCAGACTGACCTGAAAGGAGATAAATGCATAAGTCTGCCTTGATACTTCAGCTCGGAATAGGAGTGTTCTTAAAGAGGATATTCCAATTATGTCCACTTCCCATTCTGTGGCAAACTGGACTCCGTTCAGATTAAACCAGGATATATGTTCAGGAATGCACCGGTGCACTCCACTTATTAATGGGTATTCTGTCCACAGGCCCAGCCTATAATCACACAAATTCAAACACAAGTGTGGTACTGAGTCTTTAGCATCATCAACACTGGCACAGCCCCGGCAAGGAAAGGCTTTTGAAGCTGTTAGAGCCTCATGGAGTTGGCTGGCAGCCTTAAAATGTTCCCACTGGTTTGGACCACTAGTGCTGGGCTCAGGCCTCTTTCTGAATTTTATATTCAATGGTCACTTCAGCTCCTACCTACAAAATGCTGAACACATACTTGATTTTCAAAAGGAAAAGAATGAAAAGTCAGAGCAGAAAAAAGACATTACCTAGCTGACCTAAATAAGTGAGCTGGAACTAAGACCATTAGGAGTGGTTTAGCTCCAAGCAGTGAATACTAAACATTCTAACCACTCCAGGTTTGTGACTGTGGGCAGGGCTCTTTTTTTCTTTTTTTCTCATCTTTTAGAGTAGCATGTTTCCAGATCTTTTTCCACAGTCAGCTGATTTTTCAATAACTTGGTTGTTCTGATTTTCCAGCTGGGCTTCACAACTACTTTTAATCAATCAGATTAATTAGAAAAATTAATGAACCTGAATTGTAATAACATTTAACCAAGCTCTATGAGTAGAGGACTCCCCAGTCCTAAATGGTTATCTCATGCAAAGATCACAGTCCACTGAACATCATTTAATTATCAACTGTAGACAGTAGAACTTTGTTAGCTTTGTTAATCAAGCACACCAAGCACATATCAAAATCTCTTTTTAGGGAACAAAACAAGAGAGTCTCCTGACTGGAGTCAGTTTGTAACTATCACATAGACTGAAGCATTAAGATTCTAAATATAGAGGTGGGTGCAATTTAAATGTTTTATTCTATCACACAAGAAATATTCTGTTACTGTCTCTTTCAAAATGTTAAATTAATATCTACTCAAGTTTTAGAAATATTGGGGAACATGACTTACAGAAATTTCGATTCCAAGTAGAATATGTGGCATACACACAGTAGCTGAAATCCTTATATGCACAGGTATATTTATAGATGTGGGGAGGAAGAAAAAGGACTCCCCTCTCTGGCAGATGAAGTGCACCTTGGTCAGAAAAAAACATATCTGCAGTCTTGTAGATTTTTGATGCATATAAATGCATTTAGAATAACCGTTTGATTAAAGTCTTTTGAAGTCTATCTGGGATAGTTAGAAGCACTGTAAAATTATTTACGGATCACAGAAAAGAATTCAGTGTGGGCATAGACAAATCCCAGGCCAGAGCTGCTCCTGGGCTCAGATTCCTGCGCTCCTGTGCAATAGCTTCATTTGAAGGCCACAGTTTCCATAACAATGGCACTTGGAGAAGCCTAATTTACACATTGCCACTGTGACACATTGTGTTATTCCTTGGAACACCAGGGTGCATTGCTCATGTCACATTACATCTGTGACACAATTAAAGTCACTGGCTGAGTCTGACACAGTTTTATATGATTGTCACACAGTAGATTGTGTACTGAATGATCTAAAAAGGGATAAGAAAAAAAAATAGTCCCAAAGCTGGCCTGGGCCTGGGAGTGAAATAGGTGTTAAAGGTTAACATTGTAACTACGATATGTACATGTATATTGTATATATGTCAACATACATTAAAAAATATAAACGTCTGAACATAAAGCTTGTTACAAAGAGGTTTTTTAAGTCTTGCCCATTTGCCTCTTGTACCTCACAGTGCACATTCCTTGGAGTCCCTTAAAGACACAAATTAAACAGCCAAGTGTAATCTGACAGAATAAAGAATGTGAATTACCAGTAATTATCAGACAAAACTGCCAATCCCATGGTAAGGCAACCTGTGGAAATACATCCCCAACAAAATTATGGGAGCCTGCTGTTGGTGGCATTTGAAGTCATACTGGCCACAACCTATTTTCCCACTGTCAAATTTAAAACCTCTTCTGTACTGTAGTGTATTTTGGAGGAAAGCCCCCTATGCAGTTAACATTCCCCAAGGAATGAATCGGAGCATCTCTGCAGGAGCATATTCTAAACAATGATTACCCAGGGAAGCAAAAGTCCATATTTTAGTCACTTTGGTTATATGCCTTAAGAAACCTGGTATGAACATCATCAACACCAGAAAATGATCAATTAAGAAAATCTCATTTAGATTGATTTTTTTAAGCCCCCTTCTTAGGTGCAAAAAAATTTTACCAAACATTAATATAAAATTCTCTGCGGCAGTATGATCCCAAGTTCAAATAAAATAAAGATTTTAGGAATAGTGCCTAATTAACAATTACTAATACCTAATTAATAATTATGACAGTAGCAAGGATAGCTTTGATCCAGCCAGAGAGCTGGATAGTTCCTTTGACAAAACCCAGAAACCATCACAGTGCTTTATGGAACATGTGATTTAGATGGAGAAGTTGTTATCTGGCGTATAACAAACTTCTGAAATTTAATCCTTGCTCAGCTGAAACTGTTCAGAATTTGACATTGATGTCAGCACAATAGAAATTTTACTTCTAATGCATATGTGGCAAAGGAATCTCTTTTTCCTTTGTGCACAAAATAAACTAAAGCAGAGATTTTGCCAGTTTTTACTTTACAGATATATTTCATACCACTTCTATCATATTGTAGTCAACTGAAAGAATATACACATTTTCACAGGGGACGAACTTAAAGAAACACGAGTCACTGAGATTTTTTTGGCTTAATTAGGACTATTTAGAACATTTTTATTGCTCCTTCTGTAATACAGGGATAAATATAAGAAAGTATTATGCTACTATTTGGTCTTAAAATAGCACCAATAGTTAATTTTTGATAGTGAGAAAGTCAAGGTTTAAGAATGCTGGCTGATGAAAATGCTTAATTGATAATGAGCAATTGATCCCTTTGGAGCCCAACATAAAACATTTAATTTATGCATTTCAAACCTATAAAAAGTAAAATTCTTCAAGGTAAATATAATCAAAGATTGTTGACAGAAAGCTGAGGATTTGAACAGAAGTTTCATGATACTGATGCTGAACCAAACTTGAAATCGTACTTTAGTTCTCTTTTCTGTATGAAAACTGCATTTTATAGCCATTTATTTCTGCTGAAATAGGTACCACTGTGTGCTTTGTGAGAAGTTACTTTTCATGTATTTTATGGTCTTTGTATTGTTAAGACTGATCAGAAAGAGATCCATGCTAGAAGTTGGTTTAATTCATCAAGTTGATTGAAATAAGAGTAGTGATGTGTGTATATCCACATACTGCTCGTGCTCTGTATACCCTGAAATTGTCCCAGGCACACCCCTGGCTGCTTGCAAAGGTTATCTTTGGTTCCCCTCTGCATGAGTCCAGAGTGGCCATCCCTGAGTTAGTGCTAAGCCAGGCCAGTTTCATGCACACAGCACAGTCTCACACAGATGGGCCAGTTGCAGGAAATAAATCTTCTCTACTCAGGAAAAAGTATTGGAAGGAATTCAAATACTGGAGGCAATAGATCTTCTTGCACTCAAGCTGTACTTGAGCTAATAACTATGGACAGAGCTTAGTAGATTGGAGAGAGTTGTTGGAGAAAGGAAAAAATAGGGATGAGTGAAGCATGGATGCAAGACTGAGAGCCTCTGCATTACATTCCCCAGCACTGCCTGCTCCAGATGACATTGCACAAAGACCACCTGGATCTGCACACTTGATATTCAGCCACTAAAATCAATGCTTAAATTCAGCTCCACAGGGAAATCATGGGTGATGCAGGGATCTTATGAGAATTACTGAGTTAGATGAAGTTTAAACTGTAAAACTGTAGCCAGTTTTACAATGCTTCCATTTTTAGATATGATACTTGCCAAGTAATCCCAAGCCATAAAACTCAAGTTGTATAACAGAGATTAAGCAATATGGAAAATAAGGTAAGTACTTAGCTCACGTCTTGTCAGTATTGCAGTTTTTGGAGGTAGCAGGTTGTAGGATCAGCTTTTTCTAAGGTAGCGAAATATGCAGTCACATTAGAAATGATGAATCGGCTGATTATAACTGATCAAATAGTAAGCAAAATTAATCATATTTTTTATTAAAACAATGTGTTTCCAACACAGGCCTTTGGCTTCAAAAGGATCTGAATCAACGTTATTCTTTTGAATGAGTTTCAAAGAGCAAATGCTCTTACTATTCTTTTTTCAATGAATAAATACATTTTTTTTGCAGGACCAGAATGAAACATCTCATTCCTAGAATGTAATAGAGCTTGTGCAGGGGGAGACTTTTAACAACTTGAGTTATTTTAATTTGTATGTAAATCCCTAAATCTACTGTGCTTTCTAGCCTTATAAAAGGAGATAGACTTTACAGATATTTCAACCAATTAGTACAGATACAGGTCAAATACGTGAACCTGCAAGACAGATGTAGGAAAAATCAGGATTACATGCACCGTAAGGCTTATCCAAGTTAATGGCTTTGTCAGAGGGAGAGCGAGTTGAAGACTAGGTTAGACATAAAACAGATCAACTCTATTAATCTAATTTAAAGGTTTTCAGAGGAAATAGAGGAACATTGATGGATTTGTTAGTAGGATACCAAATCTAAATCCCTTCCAATCCACCCCTGTTATCTTAGGCTCAGTCTTTAAAAATTACTCAGCTGACTTTGGGTAGGTTTGATCATTTTGTCTTATCTTCAAAGTATCTATATTTTTATAAAATTCCTAAGGTCTGCTTCCATAAACTGATGATGTTCTCTACAGGGAATGTACACTGATCTGTTGTTAAAAGTTTTTTTAATGAAAATACATAAATTGGCATTGCTCCAGGAGCTGAGCTTTCATAGGCTCAATAAGGAAAGGAGACAAAATAACTTTGTAAAGCTGTGTAGCATGAAAAAAGAAAGTATTTTCCCTCCTGTTATTCCACAAAATTAACTTGTACAAAGTATTTTAATAGCCTCACTGCTAGCTAAGAATAAGGGCAGTACAGATACATTCTAGAAGTGAGATCCTTGCTAGCTTGGGTTTGCTGAAGGGTGAAGTACTGTTACTGCTACAGTGGTTGGTTCCATTCCAAATGTGTGTTTTTATGTGGAGGTGTTAAGGCAATCAGCCTGTGGTCCTTGCAGTTTTCAGTGGTGATTTACTGGAGTTTCCTTCAGGGTAGTCCTTTCTTTTCTTTACTTGTTTCAGGGACTAAGAGGTGACTATTTCCAGGCCAGCCTCAATGAAGCAACCAGCCTCCCTTTGATGAAGACTGAAGCAAAGATGTGTATGAGAATTCAAACAGGACAGAGCAGGAGGCTGGGAGTTCCTGTCTGGTGTTTCAGCCCAGACTCAGAAGCCCAAAGCCAATAATGGCTGTGCTCTGCCCCTGCCATACCAAAGTCAATATTTAGGTCTGCCCTGAAACACCCTCTCCAACCAAACCACTTCAGCCTGGAGGTAGCTGGCCTTAGCTTTGGCCAGCTTGTTCACATATTAAGGTCTCATTAAACTGTAAATTATATAAGCAATGTTTCCTGGTTCCCTATTTTAAGGAATAGTTTTCTAAGCAAAATTAATACCTCCATTTGCAAGGGATGAGGTCAACTGATATGGTACAAAAGACTGTGCTTTCAAGAGCACTTTAGTTCCATTAAGTCAGACACAGTAATAGACTAGGAAAAGCTTATGAACGATTTTCCAGTTGCATTCCTCTCACTGTCACATTTTCTCTGCCAAACCTGTGATTCTCAGAAGAGGTCTTTACTGACAAGAATCAAGCCCCACTGCAAATGACAACTGCATTTTCTCGATTTCATTAGTGTCTCCAGCCAGCCAGCAAAACTGGCCACTTTGTAGTTTGTCATAGTCTTGGAAACTAATTTAATACTGCCCTGTGAAATGACCCCTTACTAGAATGTACTGTATAACTGGCATAGCACATGGATTTTCCATCCCAGATATGGCAGAGATCATATAATCATAGAGGAAATAGTGAGAGTAATGTCATGTCAGTCATGGAGGAGGTTATTTTAACTCACGACAAAAATGCTTTGTGTCTCCAATAGAGAGGAGCATTTTCTTTCTCCTTGTACATAAAAGAATCATTGGTTTAAAAAGAAATCAATTATACACACCCACTGTTCATCAGTTGTCACCTCATCACAGGGTGAAAATTAGTTTTAGCAGTTCACTCGAACTGGGTGGAGGGCAGGCTGCAAGGATTTGGAAACCCAGGGAAAATAAAACAGATAAAGGCATTAAGAGACAATACATAGGGCCACAATTGCACTTCAGCTTGGGAAAGGTGCTGCTGTTTGAGAAAAGCAGGTTTACAGAGATTGCAAATGGCAAAGTGGGATGGGAAACAGATGCTTGATTCATCCCTACATTTCCCGAGAAATCCTGAAGCTAGAGCCTGAACGTTCTTAAAATTTCATTTTATTTTCCTGAATACAGTGTCGAAATGCAACATTCATCTAAGATGTTATACAATTATATCACTGATACAACAAGATAGCAGGGGGATGTAACTAGAATTCTGTAGAATGAAAAAAAGCTAATTAGGCAGTAATGCGAATATTTAAAAAACTCTTTTAAGATTTTGCATGTATGTGAAAATGCAGGGGGTTTTAGATTTGCTAGAGATCAATTATTTGAATACCTCATGATACTGACAGTGTCATCAGTAATATATATATATTACTTAATATTATTGTTATAAATGAATTGGTTAATTCATGCTCAGATATGAAATATCATGATATTAAACTGTATGCTGGGTTCTGTGGGGGGGGGAGAGTTCTTGAGACAGCCGAGCGCGATTCCCGGAATCGTGCTTTCTTTGCCGAGGGGACATTTGCATTTCAGAGCCCCGGAGCGCGTTGAGCTGGGTGTGGTCTCAGCCCCGTTTGACATTTGCGCTCGAGTGGAGGACGGACTCACACTGCTGGGCGCAGTGCCACACCCGCCGAGCTGTCACTTTGCATCGAGGAGGAACAACTCCTGTCCAGGAGGGAGAACATCAACTCTGCCGGGAGGAAGTTTGCATCCCAAGAACACAAGCATGAAACACCAGACAGCACCCATATCGGCGAGAACTCCTCCCAAGGACACTTGCTAACGACCTAGATGTGCGAGAACTCCTCCCAGGCTATGTGCTAACGGCCGGATCNCAAAAAGCAGCAGTTGTGAACAAGGGAGGTTTTGGCGCGATAGAGGTCAAAACCTGCGTTCACCCAGTTCCAACCCCAGGCTTGGTACTGTAACTTTTTTGATTGTGGCATCGTGTTTCCGATATTTCGGCCATTCAATAAATTTATGTTATTTTATATTATCGAATTTGCCTATCTTATTTATTTCATTATTATATAAAATAGAATAATAAAAAATATACTATTATTTAATTTTCTGGACAAGTTTTCAATAGAATCCTGAAAACCTATGAATCAAACATCTTTGTCTTGCTTGCTTTCTTTTCAATTTGTTATTATGGAGCCAGAGAGGAAATATTCCATGCAGATTACCTGTTCTCCTGATGGAAAGGAAAAGCCTCATGTCAAAGTCATGGTGCTGTGCACAATAGGTGACTGTACAAATCTAAGGTCCTGTAATATTAATCCTTATTCAATATTAATTGTATTGTTCCCAAATAAATCCTAGACTAAAATATCAATATATCTTTTCAGATGTTGTGGACTCACTCTGGGTTTGTACTCTATTTAAAGGACAACTGATCAAGTTATTCCAGTCAAAGGGAGAACTGCTGCACTTCTCCAGTCACTGCTGCTTCGTGAATCCTCCAACAGGTGTTACCTTGTTGCAAAAATGTGCATTTTATTAAATAAGCGTTTCACACAGGATGTGTTGTGCTTTCTAAAAGGTCAAAGCAGTGAAGACACAGGCCTCCGTAAAATGCCAGTCATCATTTCTGTGAAAGCTTTGCTGACACACACGTGTGTGTGGGTGTACACTTAGCACTGAAGGAGAGAAAGCTGGTAAGTGGAATCAAATCTCAAAATGTTCCAAATTTTAAGAAGCAGACATTTAAAGCCTATCCTAATGATATAATTTGTACTAGAAAAGAGAACGAGGTAGGTAATAATAATAATTTCCTCTCCACTTGAAAAATAAGATGATCTTTATGACAGTGAAGTAAATGCTAACTGATGAAGCCAGGATTTTAAGTATTTTGATAGATTAATAATAGAAACTTAAAACCACTTTAGAATGTTTACCATTAATGTAGATAGCAGCAAGGCAATAATAGGAACTACTTAGCAATTCTTTCCTATAAGCATGTAAAGGAGTATTGATCAGCTGTCCAGGTATTATCTGTGATCTCGCATTAGCTTGTCTGATACTATGTTTCATTAAAGCAAATTTTAACCCCAGGGCACTGGGATATTGGGAACTACTGATACTTAACAAGGGAAGGGAGGGGGGGAAAGGAAAGTACAATATATTTTCTGTGAGCTTTGGGAAGCAGAAAATTCCGACTGCAGACTACAGAGCAATAATATAATTGCAGCGCAGAAAAAAAAGACCTGAAATTGTTCAACGTGTTCTATTCCCTTCAAATACGGTTACAAGGCTGATGGCATCCAATAGAGCTTGATTCTCACTGAAAGCCGGTAGACTCACACTTCTAAATCACCCAAGTGCTTTTGAATGTCTCCACTCCTGTGATTCCTGATTTCCCAGTGATCTGCGTGAGGCTTCAGAAGCATTTCGTTACCTTTTTGAGCAGAGGGCGAGTCAGGCGAGAGGGCTAACAAACAGGTGAACTCCCTTTAGACGAGATTAGAGTGTTTTGCTGGCAAGAACTGAAGAAGTGAGAGATCCCACCCACACCCACCTTTTGTTATGTGCTGCTGTATCTGCCCTGAGGTGCAGAGTCGGGAAGCAGCTACTGAGGGAATCAGCAACAAGTACTGGCACAAACAGAACTGGCATTTCAGGCTCTTTTGTGTTGCTTACCACACTTACTTGGAATTTGGTGAAGCAGAGACTTTTACTGACTGAAGGAGGTAATGGAAATGATTCACACTCACGGTATGCAGGAATCCAAACTGTGTGAAACCTGACAACTAAGTAAAAATTCAACTTGATGATTCCACAAAAAGGAAGGACTTCTATGTAGGAATAAAGGAGACCGTTGGACACAACCCTTGAGACTATCTGAGAAGCGTTAGAAATATCTACCTGATGAATTTCTGGAGAGAGTTGCTTTACCACTGAATTAAGTTTCCTGGTGTCTTCTTGCACTTCTAACTAGAAGCAGATGCTGGGGAAGACAACACAGGGAAAGCATAAAGAGAGCTGGAGTGAGCCTTGCCAAAGGTTCATAAAGGTTGAGATCATTTATATGAAAGCAACATTTTTTGGCACACCCATGAAGTACTCAAAATCTTTATATTTGTCCAGGTCTGATCATCTCCACTGTTGTTACAACAAAAGAGTTGAGAAGATACAGAACACACACACACACCGGTGATTTATATGAGCAAGAAGATCACTGAAAGCAAGACATTTAGGGGTTATTTTCTTTCATTTTGCTAAAACCACAAATGGGCTCAGTAAAATATTTCAGTTTATGGGTACATATCACAGATGCTTCATCTGGCTATAGTTTACAGAGTATCATACAAACAATATGGAGGAATGGGCATTTTCTTCTTTTTGCTCTTTCTCCAAAGGAAATATCAACTCAGACATTGATTAAGGCCTACACATCCTTACTTTCTTCCTGGGAAAGCCCCTTCAGCAACTGGTAGCTATTACTTTTCAAGTCCCAAGACTGAAACATTATTATGTGTGCTGTACTTTAAAAAACTTCTTAAAACCCAGCACACATATTTGAGCCTTTAAAAAAAGGTTATGCTAAAAGTATAAATATAATATTGATTGCTAGACTACACTAAATTTTTTCATGGCATTTGCTATACCTTGTGCAGTTTAGTTAACCTTTCCTTTATTCAGAGAAAAGCTTTTGTGTGGACTTAACATCATTTAACTAGCCTTTACTAATAATTCTGTGTTACAAACCCTTTTTCTCTTTTTTAATCCACAGAGAATGCAAAAGCAAATGTTATCAGAGTCAGAATATGTGATGAATAGTCTGTGATACTACAAAGCCCTGGAAATATTCAGTTTACTCCTTCCAGACTCTTTCTTCCTGTAACTCTGGGTTGGGGAGTAGAATTTTATGCTTTCCCTAATCCACAGTAATTCTGCTGAGGACTGAACCTTCTTATGGACACCCAGAAGGCAGGGTGGTGTTCAGTCTTCAGCTGCTCTTTGCTCCTTAAGACCAATGGCAATTAGGTAGGCTTTTCTTTTATTTTCCTTTTCGTAAAGCTTTAAAAAATTATCAACTCAGTTTTGGCAAGAGTAAGAATGTACTGTACACCAGATGTTTCTGTGGTATCTTGATCACAACTCCCTTTCACTGTTAAGTGTCCTTCAAGACTGCACAGAATCTCAGCATTGTTCTGGAACTGTGAGGATTTTCCCTGTGAAGCAGAACTGATGCTTTAAGTCCTTCATCACATTTAGGAAAATTTAGGGTAAAAGTGAGTACATCAGCTTTTGTTGACACACTTTCACATGTGTAGCTGGCACTCTAATAGGAATTTACTGTAACTTCAGTGTGTGGTGGTCTGACTTCTTTACACGGTGCCCAGATATACAGCAAAATAAATTCTGGAAAGGAAGTAACATTCATTCCAAGGCTTCATTATAAATACTGAACAAATACGGAAAAGGACAAGTAATTGATTTAAGAGGTGAAATGAACACTTTTTCTTACATAACAGCCTTAAAACTGTCAGAAGAGTGGCACTGAGGCCTTGAATTCACGTTCCTGGCTTCTCACAGCAGAGGGTAAATGATTATTGGAGTTTGGAATATAATCAGACTTAGGGTGGAAACTAGGTCAGAAGTGTCATAATTCAGAGGTCTGGATATGGGTCAGCTGTCTAATTGCTGCCAGACTGGGTCTTCATGTCCCAGACAGCCTCTCCTCACTGTGCAGTCGAGGGGGTGCAGTCACTCATCTTCACTGACACTGCCCGAGCTGTGTGTGCATTACCTGTTCTCAGCAAAATAAGGTCTGGACCAAGCTGGATTTAGAGCACTGCACCTTAGGAAGCAAGGCTTCTCTCTCTCGCCTACACACTGCTGTCACCGAGAGTTCAGGAACATCTGCTTATCTCCTCAAGGCCTGACTCAACAGGCCTAGTGTGTCTTAATACACTGAAATTCCGAATACAGAAAGCACAGAAGTCAGCAGAGTTTCATTCTAAAATGCTAACTGAGGAATTGAGTACACTGGATATGTATATGAGCCTCTTGCAGGCCTCCCAGAACTTAACCCAGGGTTTCCATTGTTCAAGAGAGCATCTTAACCTGTAACCTAAGGGCAGCTCAGGGATCTAGGAATTTGTGGCCTGCTTTTTGGTAGCAGAAAAGGTGTCTGTTTCTGTTAAACTTGAAGAACAATCTTTGCAAGGAGCAGACTCCTAGTCTTTCCACGGAGATGGAATTCAGGCTGTGATAACATCTAACCTTTACCTCACCCCACTAACATGTGAAAATCATGGGCACAGGTTTGTCCTGAGCGACCTGACTCTGCTTGCTCTCTTAGGCACAGTTTGTGGTACGGCAACTACACCATTGCCAAGGCCTGAGCTGGTATCTCTGCAATGTTTTGATGCACCTGTTGAGGCTGGCACAGGCTGCTGCACTGTGCTCTAATTAGCTTCAATGAGAAGCTAATTTCACGATAATTATCAGAGCGCTGTCTTCTCAACTCTAAGAGCAGGACACACTCATGTCTTCCACACAAACTTTCAGATCTGATCACTCCCTACCTACCTGGGGGCCTCACTTTAATGGTGTACCAGGAAATGGAGTAAAGTAGTTAATAGTGCGTAAATTGTATATTCAGTTACTTAATATGCTCAGGTCTCTTCAGGAGAGTCCATAGGATTGCACTTCCAAAGTCATGACCTCTGCTCCCTGTGAGTGCCTCAAGGTGAAGATGGCATTTGAATTTTACTGTAAATATGCCTTTTTCCCTGAGGACTAATGTGTCTACCAAAATCTGTGGGTGCAGAAGCAGAACTGGAAACCAAACCCCAACAACACGATTCTCAGATCCCAAACAATTTGCAGAGCCACAGATGGGATACAGTCCCAGGTAACTCACAGGTCTCCTAGGTGACCCTGCTGTGAGTCAGAGGCTGATAGAGATCTCCTGAGAAGTGCTTTCCCACTTGAATTATTTTTGTGAGTCTAAATAAGTTTGCCATGGGATCCCTGAGAAATGGCAAATATTTACTTGTCAGAAACAGTTTCAGATTTACTTTCTGGAGTAGAGTTGCACTTCAAGGAGGTGCTGTCCTTTTTCTAAGTATAATTTCCCTCTGTCAGCAGATCATTGGGCAACTGAAATAATTATCTTCTACTTTCAATTAAATTCCAGTCTGCTCAGTGCTCTCCTCTGGAATACAACTCAGTCAAAAACTGAAATGAAAAGAAAATATGGGGAAACACCATTCAGTGGTGGCACAGAAGAGCAATATACTGAGCCTCCTAATCCTTCCCCCTCCTTCTCCAGAGAGCTGTTAAAAGATCAAGGCATAGAACCACTACAAAATAAACAAGCACTACAGATTTTGCAGTAGGTGGGACCATCTGGACCCAGATAATGTCACCCTAAACAATCTGCCATCCAGTTGTAACTGGGAAGGAGATAGAAGTCTTTTGTGACTCAGAGCTAAAAGGCTGAGATGACAATGTGGCTTGGCTCCCTGATTCCAGTAAAAAAATAATTCTTATTTATTATTTTATTATTCCAGATAATGCCACTGGATGTGGCCAAGCACCATCCCCTCTGTTCACATCATCGGAATTGTGCCACGTATGTGAAAAGTGCCAGCTGAACTAGTAGTTGTGTGCTGGCTTTCTCTGTTCTGCTTCTGCAGACCAAGCAGACCACAGTCCAGCTTCGTCCTTGGCGCTCATGTAGACCACTGGAACGGTCAGCACACAGTGTTCTGTGCCTCATGATTTGTTCTACAACAGGGCATGGAGGGACCTGCTTGTGCCCTGTGAAAATCCCTCTCTGTTTCTAGCAGAACTAAACACATAACCCTGAATGAGCCCAAGACTGAGTTGTAAAGGTACAGTGAAGCAAAGCAGAACAGTTCTCAGCACCCAGCCACAAGCATGATCCAGCCCCATACATCTGGTAGCATCTTCTGACTTTCTTTTCTTAAAATACTCTTTTAAAGTGCTGCAGTCAGAAGGGTTTCTTTTAAAGGACAGATAAAGTCACTGTTGAAGTTTTAAGCAGGAAGCCATAGGAGTATTACCAGAAGTGAGGCTTGCTCACACCCTGGAGTTTTAAGAGCAATTTTGAAAATGTTCTGAGCAACATTAGGAAATAACACTTAACTTTCTGTGCAAGAACTGTCTTGTTGGTGTCATTAAGTTTTACCACATATAAATTATTAACAATTAGGGACTAAAGCTGCTTCAAACCCCCCAGAATCCTGACTGACTAGTGGGAAGGCAGGCAACTCATTTGCAGCAACAATAGAAATACCGTAGGATTTACGTGGTACCTTGCTGCACTAGTCTTTCAATTGTGTGATTCATAGTCAGAATTAGAAATCGTTAAAGAACACAGAAAGACAGAGAACAATGCCAGATATTCATCTGCTGTCAACTGATATCAATGCACTCTGCTTCCTGCTATGAGGTAGTGCTACATGAAGATAGGAATGTCTGCAGCAGACACACAAAATCAATGTATTATGTGAACCTGGACTGTTTCAGGTTGCAGGTCATTTGTTTCACAGATTCTGTGTGGGTGTTTTTGGGCACAAATTAGAGGTTCCAAGGCTTACTAGTATAAAGTATTCTGAAAGGAATGGGGAAGTGTGAATGTCTTTGCAAGATCTTCCTGGGTGCTGCTTAGATTATATTGCTTTGATAAAAAAAAATACTTAGGCCATAATGGGGAAAGCAATTCCAAAGGTATTATTATAAAAAGATAATAATTTTACCCTGAGAGAAACGGTGATATTAGGTGAAGACAGGAGGTAAAAACAGCAGGTATCAAATCTATTGCAAACAAAAGAGATAAAACAGTAAATGAAAGAATTGAAATAAGGGCTTCATTATATTCAGATTGCAGTGGTGAAAATTTTCTTTTCTTGTACAGTCTCAAGAAAAAGTCCAGCCTAATAATCTTCCCAGCTAATCGCCAAACCACATTTCACTGCTTCTACCTTCTCCTTTTACAGTTTTCCAGCCCAAGGGTTGTTGAAAATGTACACAATTACCTACTTGATTATCTGCTCTAATACTGATCGGATCCAGTCAGTAAGTTTTGACTGTACTCATGGTTAGAAAGTTACAGGCGCCTTGGTTGCTGCACTCCATTTGTGTGCTGGCACACAAAGGGTGCAAATAAGAAAAAGCCAAGTGATACTTTGAAATAAAACAGAGACATGACAGCACAGTCATGTGCATCTCCTGTCTCCTCTATACTGCCCCCTTCCTCTTTGCATTCAGGGATCTATATTCCCCTGGCTTCTTATTTTAACACGATAAACACATAATTGAGCAAGCTTTTGTTTTGACTGCACCTTGTGATTCCTACAGTGCCTCCTGCAATTATAAACTCATTATTATTTTTACTTTAAAGATATGCTAATTTATTTTTAACAAATAAAAATTAAGGAGAAAAATACTGTTTCATCTTAGACTAGTTAGAACTTGCACTATCTAACCCTGCGAGGATGTTCCCTCTGTTTCATTGCACACACCACAGGCACTAGAAGATGTGGAACCTCTATTTTCAGTTCTCCAGTTGCCACTGGGGGAGAAATTATCTCCAGGTTCCTCTGGCATGTGCACTAATTCCAGGGTTACAGAACCATACTGGACGTCTTTTTCCCTGTCTGTTTTCCCAGTGAATACTAAAGGCTTCAGAAGAAGGAGGAGACACAGTCTGTTCAAGATCCTGCAGCAATTCAGAGGGAGTGGTGTCTGGGGAAGGAGAACAGGTTTATGTCCTTATCTGCAATCAAAGAGATACAATATTGTTTAACTATTTCATAAACTGATTGTCAGGTTAGGACGGGGGCTATAATTCTTGCATCTTGCTGTGTTATCTTCTTTATGAAGTTCCAAAGGGGACAGTCTAATCGAGGCTGCTTAGGGTTTAATGGCTGAATGTTTGAGCCCAGGGGCAAAAATATACATTGTTTGTACATGTATCTCTGTAGATATAAAATTTAAGTTTTCCTGGTGGAAATTTTGGTCAGAATCAATTTCAGCTGGCAGCTGACCATCAGCTGGACACACTTAGGCCTGAAAGTTTTAGGAACTCATAGGTGCCTAAGTATCTTGAAACATCTATGTTTTAAGAAAAGCTCATTATTAGTTTGATTCTTTAAGCACCTAAGTATGACAGAAAATATTTTTGAGCTTACTCTGAAGCTTTCTTCAGTTGTTGTCTGCAGCTCTTGCTGGTAAGGACTAATCCAGACCACAACTGTTATTCCTTTTTTCCATCACAGGTATTCCCTCTTACTGATTCACCATATATTAAAGGATAACTACCAAATGAATTTGTAGTTTAATCATTTATTGTTTACTTTCTGCTCCTGTCACACAAACACTTACTTTTTTGCATTTTGATGCATTTCTCAGAAATATCAAAACACTTTTATTTGAAACTTGAAAGGTAGAATATTTTTCCCTTTGAATTTGGAGCACCAGGGAGGTCAAGCCTCTAAATACCTACCAAGTTCAGCTGACAGGACCACAGCAAGCACTAATAAATTAGGAAGCTGCATTATCTTGCTGCACCCCTTATATACTGAAATACTTCAGTATTCTGAGATACTGAAACAGTCAAAACCACAGTTTGTGCAAGATCAAGGTCTAAGACATGCAACATGGTCTGTGTAATACCTGAAAACTTGTGAACAGCCACCTGAGCCTGCACATCCAGGCTTGCCTATTTGTTGTTTTTCTGTTGTTGTTCCTCAGACACAACTTGCCTCTAAACAAAAATCTAGAATGTTGCATAATATTTAATATAAGTAATTGATACAACTAATTGACATAAATAATCCTTTCATTTTTCCAAAAATAAGATATAATTAAAAATGGAAATATATGGGCTGTTGTGCTGTTGTTTTGGTGAAGGTGTTTCCTCCTTTCTCAGGTACAAGAAAGATAATACAACTGTTTCCAGCCCTTCAGGGGTTGGATTTAGTCCAAACTTATGAAAGACGCAGAGCATCATCTTAGCCAAAACACTTCCTAAATTTGTCTTTTTGTTAAAATGAGGCCACCTAGAAGATTAAAAGCTTTCTTCTTTTTTTCTGCCTTAAAAAACATAATTACACCCTAATTTAAAACTCTAATTGAGTGCACTTGTATTGGTGAGATGTTCTTTTTCCCTTTAGGGACAGTATTCCTATTAGTCACACAAGCTGTCTAATCATTTCATGGCCCGTCCATTTCCCCACCCTACACCTCCATTATAAATGAGAAAATTAAAGCATCTTTTTTTTTTTTTGAGAGTATCTCAATTATATCCTCATAAATTCAGCAACTCAACATTTCAGTTGAAATAGTAAGCCACATCTTAGGCAGTGTAAGTTATCACTGCTCTGCTGATTTCAATGAACAAAAGATAACTTGCATCAGCTGAGACTCTGACCCATGAAAACAAACTCACTGAAAAAGTCTAGAAGTAAATTATTTTTTCAAGCTCAAGAATTTGTGTCCTGGCTATAAATGCACACCAGCTGTACTATTACCTTGAATTTTATTAATGTTGCAAGTTTTTATGCATTAAATAATAATTGAGGAAATTGCACAAAATAATGCTACACAAAACACTATGGCTGCATCTTTCTGATCAAGGAGACCATAATTTTTCTTTAACCAGTAAGTCATAAAGACATTGCCTTTCCTTTGGTTGTGTGTAAGTGACTCTGTTTGAACTTTGATTTTACAATCAGATCAAGGCAAACAATTGATATTCTCTCGTTGCCCAAAAGCCCATCTTTGCTATCTTTTAGCTTAGATTCATAGATCTGCCATTTAACCAACTGGTGATAGTGGGATTCTATGAAAATATGTCTTTACAATCACATCTTACATTTTACCAAGTACTTTGAAATGGCCATTTTCCCTCTGAGTCAGAGGACCATTTTAATGCTGGGTTATTAGGAGACTAAATTGTTTTTCTTCCACCAAATCACCTGTAAATCTGGTAAGGCTTGGGAAAAACAAGTATGTGAACTTTTAACTGATTTTCTAAAGCCTAAGAATTACTCTGGCTTCTATAGCCATTGCATAGTCTTTGTAAAACAAAAGACATTTTAGCACTTAAGAATTAGCTTTTATTATTTTCCATGCTATGCCTTCAGGCCTTAATTCATAAACATTACCTTTATTCCAGGTTTAAAACTTTTAAGGAGAAACAAACTTAATTACATATAGTGTATGGAAAATTTGGGGTTTAACCACTAATCTGTGGCTTGCAGTGAATTTGGATGGAAGGAATTCAAGGCTCTGAAGTGTCAGGTTTCTCATGCTTGTCTTCATTGACTATGAGAGTTCTGGGACTTCTCAGTGAAAATCATCATTTGCTTAAATAAAAGGCAAAGGAGTGAATCTTTAAAGTTTTTGAAATCTGTGTCTTACAAATATTTATCTGTACATACTTCAAAGAAAAAGCTACCAATGAAAGATTTATTGAAATTGATTTCTGATAAACATTCATTTCTCTGTATTTTCTGCACTGGATGAATAATAAAAAAAAAAAAGTGTAGATCATTGTTACTTCTATTAATCCTGCTTTCATTGGTTTTTAGGTATAGGAACAAAACATAAACAGAAATGCACTTCAGTGCAGAGGACCAGATTATGCTGGTAAACATGTTTATAACTCTAGTAACATCAGACTGCTTCCTCAGTTTCCACTAGCTGAGGATCTGGTTCAGGAAATGTCACTTTTCCAGTACCAGCAATTATTATCCCTCTTTCTGCTCTGTCAGATTTGGAAATATTTGGTCTTATCTTAAACAAACACATCTGGTGGTGAATCTGAAAAGATTTCAGACCCTGAACTTCCCTTCCTCACATACACGAGCCCTGAGGATGTTCAATACAATTAAGGAAAAACTCCAAGGCTGCAAGAAAGGCTCAAAATGAATATTATTTTAGAACTCTAGCCCAAGGCTGCAGTATTTAATTGAATTCATTGAATTTCAGCTAAGTAGGCAACTACCTTTCTGACCTGAGGGAGGCCTGTATGTATTAATAACAGCAGTGTTATTAACAAAGCACTAACAGAGCACTGGAGACATCGCAGAAAGTTTTATATCTGTAGATGAAAAACACAACTCTGATCGATGTGATTTCTGATCGGTCATTTTCAGCTCACTGTTGTGACCCCACTGACCCTCACAGTTCTGCTGCAATAAATTGATTGTCACAGTGTGTAATTGCTCTGTGCCAATTGTCACCACACCCACCGTACAGGGGCTGTTTGTCATCCGACCGTGCTTAATTAACAATACAGAATCCTAACTCTACATCCAGCTCTGACTGCCTGAGTTCATGAGGAATTACTTGCTACTTAATTATTATGATGCTGTGCTAGTGACTGGCTGGCTCTCACATTAGAAGAAACTGGCTAAAGCATGTTGGATGTTTGTGGTATGCCCTATGAACAAACTTAGTAGAGTGGTTAGTAATTAAAAATGTTGAAATGCCACAAATTAAATATCATTTGGGCACCCAATGGCTCCATAAAAGCCATTTAGAAGAACAGTTTAATGTTCATGTGTGAACACACTCCTTTTGGAATTCCCTTGAAATTCACAGAAAGTACTTTTTAGATTAAGTTTGATAGAGGATGAAATACCAGCTGAGCTTGTGTCAGAAGCAGCACTGGGTAGGGAATTTATAGGGAAAAGATCACATGTTCTAATACTCTAGAATATTGTATTTTTTTCATGTAGTTATCCACAGAAAATAAAGTTCAATTAACTGCTATAACCAATAAGAGCACAAAAGATGAAGTCTGGGTCTCCGTTTAAATATAACTTGAAAACTTGCAGGTGACTCTCTCCCTAGCAGTCCCCTGCCTCTTCCAAACAAACTACAGTGTAACTGGGGGGCCTTGAAAAACTACTGCAAAAAAACCACCCAAAAAACTCCCTACCAAAATTCTGAATTGACAGTAAAAGAAAACAAGAAAGAATAGGGGGAAAGAGGACACTCGTCTGCTTATATCTCAAGCACGTGAAACTGGCTCACTCAGTGTTGGATTCTCAGCCACATAGAAGCAACATCTGTCTCTGCAGGTTTTTCTGAGGGCTCCAGATGAGTAATGATCACAGCTGAAAATGAAAGCCATTGCAGCGATACCCACAGTGCAGCCATCCCAGGGAACAACGCATGCTAGTGGTTCTCAACTGCAGTGTTTTTACTACTGAAAATTAGAATCCTTAATAATATCTATATATGTCTTCCCAGGCACACTTATTATCAAGAAAGAGGTGATGTTTTCCAGTATCTCCTTGGATACAACAATGGATTGGATTCCATACGTAGGAATGTGTGAGAACAATTTGGAAACATAAGGAGCAACTTCAAGAGGGGTTTTGACACCGCCTGTTCCTGTGTTGTTCCTGTGACATTAACAACCCTTTAAAACAACCAAAAATAGGCTTTCAGGCTTGAGTTCCAGGCAAAGACGTGGCGGTTCTGTCATTTTTTCAGACTGAACTGGAATTCTTAGGGCAAATAAAGTTCCTGTAAGGCTGGTAATGGCAGTGGCAGAGCATGGAGGAGCACTGCTCCTCGCTGTGCCAGCTTCCACAGACACATCACAGATCACGTGGCACTGGGGGTGTGTTTTCCTGGCATCATTTCTTTTCTCACTTAGGCAGATCTCAGATGGATTCAATGCACCTGGTTAACGTCTATTTATCACTGTTGTGATGGTACAGAAACACACTATCCAGTTTGGCATTGGCATCCTTGCTCAGCACACTGAATATTTGTTAAAGCCTTAAAATCTGTCAAAGGTCTTAAGCTGGTGTAGATCTGTCACAGAATGCAGTTAAATGTATACTGTGTATTTCTTCTGCAAAGTAGACAGTGATTTCATAGAGCAGAATACAACTTTTCATTTATTTAAAATACAGAAGATTTCATAGGCAGAGATCTTACAACTGAGATCCTAAAAGTTTATGCTGTATGTGCCAAGCTGCATTCCTGCATATCTGAAACATGACAGAACTTTAAGTTATGTGGTTTATAATATCAGAGTACTGTAACAGTAATGAAAAATAAGAAAAGTGTGGCATTGCCTTTTTCATGTAACTTTTGCTTGTAGAAATTGAACCAAAGAATAAGGGATTATTGTGTGAAGCTTGTCAAGCAAATTCTGCCCCACAGGTGTGACATTCAGTGGAAGTACCGGCAGCGTGACTATGTCTGCTGAAAACAACTGCACTGTGAGGGCATTCAACTGACGGGCAAAAGGAATGGCTGTGGAAAAACTGGGAAAGAGGGTGGCTTATGCCAAAATCCACTCCAAACTACTTTCTTTTATCCCGCAAAAGGCAGCCGCTGGTTTGAACAATAGCACTAATGCAAAGTGGGAAAGACACATTGTAATTTTGGTGTGGTTCTGGTGGTGGTGGTGGTGGTTATTATTATTATTACTGATCCAGTCAAACTTTATAGATAATTATCAATGAGGCTAACATTTAATATTTTATAGCAACAAGGCAGTTTCTGATTTTATTGCTTTGACTGTTTGTTCCTCGTGATGTCCAGCTAAATCACACCATGGGCTTACTGTGACACTGTTGGCCTGGGGCAGGAAATGGGTGCAAGTGACACACACTCTAACACACGCTGTACTTTTCTGATGGATTTGAGCCAGAATGATTCACAGCTTTGTTTGAGATGCTTTGGAGATTCAAAGCACTTTCATAAACATGCATTCAGTCATTCATCTCCTATCTAACAACAAATAAATAAACATATAACTGCAATGGCAGGATTTGGATATCAATCCTGAAAGTACTTGTGAATTGTTCTTTGCCTTATTTAGCCAGTCGTCTCTGCATTAAGTTTCTTTACAGATATTGCTTCTCTAAAAATTAAAAACCATCTTAGTGGTTAGTCACAACTCTTCATGTTTTTATTAGCTTTAGAGCTTTTCCTGATGCTTACGTATTTGTGTACAGCATTCATCCCTGCACCTGCACAGAAATGTTTCCCCTGATTCATCAGTGTAGAGCAATCTGCCTCCTTAGATAATTGAAATTACTAACTCAGTGTTTCTGATTCAGTTGATATGCTATTTTTGTTTTGTTTATCGACATTTTCATACATTTTGAAATAAATAATAAATTTATTATCTTTTTTGAGATAATTGGTAGCTTGTTGGGAATTTTTTTCTTAATTTGTTTTCAGGAGAAACATTTCCTGTAAAGATCCAATTCAGCAGTTGTCTGATTTCTTCCCTTGATCTCAGGCTACTCTACAACACTGCCAAAACAGCATGACTGGGATTACTAATTCATAATTTTCCTTTTCCAGTATCAACCCAACCAGGCAATCTAGGTTCTGTAGAACAGCCATATTCCTGAGCTGCTTGATACACTAATGTATTTTCATTTAGTTCATACTCATGCAAAACACTGAGCCTCCACGCCAGGCCACCCAGTCAAAAACTCTATGAATTTAAATAAGGCTAGAGAATAGTGTTTCTGAGAAGCAGGCTTTAATAACTGTCCTTTTTATGAGCAAGTATTTTTTAAGCAAAGACCCTTTCTGCTCTAAAAATACTTGTACATTTTTTAGGAACTTTGAAATAAATTCTGAAGTTCGGACTAGCTGTTAATTACTCTTCAGTTTAGAGAGATTCTGATGAAAGTGGCAGTGGTCAAAATTTGATCCTGATTTCTTTCAGCATGAAAAATAACTTGCTTGATACAACAAATCTTTAATTTATCTCTTTTACCTCTCCTTCTCATGATGAGAAGAAATTGCAATCTTTATATTACTTCTTTTAATGAAAAAAAAAGCAGCAGTGCAAAATCATCAGCAGCTTTCAATCTATTAGCAAGAAATAACAATCCCATTATTACTAATATTTCAAATAAAATTTTCCATTTTGCAGGTAAAGAAATAACAAAATAACTAGAAGCTATAAACCCAGGTGTAACAGTGCTCTTCTTAGAATGACTCCGAACCATCTTCTAACCTCCATTTATGTATCAACATCTCAGGTATAAAGTACACAATTTACTGATTTTTTTCTCCTGTAAGAGGAGACTTTGTTGTGTTATGTTAAAGGAGTTCCATGAAAAACTACAAGAGAGTAGTAAACCTACCATTAAGCATTGACAGTGCTGAGATATCTGAATATCTTTACAGATTATCAATATGTGACGTGACTGAGGGGTGAAGCAGCACAGGATGGGAAAATTGCACCAAGTGGAGGAAAAGAGATTGTTTAGACATCAAACAAATGTATCAGATTCACCGCATCTAAGCTCCCTGGTGAGAAATAAGCCAGAGTCTGCTGTAAATGCAACCAGGGCACAAAAGTGCTTTGTTGGGTTTTACGCTTGTTTTTTTTACTCAATTATCTTTGGTCTATATCAAATTAAAACACAGAATGAGAAAATTTGCATTGAAAAACCATATAAATGCACACTCCTGATTTATAAGACAAGTTCTCCTTGTTTGTATATATTTTGGCCATTTCTCATAACTTTCTTGAGACCTAAACTAGTACCAGTCAAAATTAAACCAAGCCTGAATATCGTCTTAACAGGGTTGAATATGATAAATAATTATTATAAAATAGCTTCTTGGACAATTATTAATATATACTTCATATTAGAACTCTGCACATCTTGTTTCTCTCCATTGGAGTTTAAGAATTTGCAGCTAGATTTCTAGAGCTACTTGGATATGTAAAGCTAGTTGGGCACATAAATCTCACTAGATTGAATCCAAACACGGCACATGGTTGTTGTTTTCTGTTTGCTGTGCTTGCTTCTTCTTGTCTGGACAGAACTGGATGTGTTAATGCTTTTCTAATGACTGCACTTCCTAACACTAGGCAGGCTGCTTGTTTAAGAACACAAACTACCAACACTGAGTAGATTTCCTCATTTCATTAAAGTTCTGGTATCCTTCACTTGTATTTTTGTTTTATGCAAGATTTCACAATCTATAAAAACCAAGATGCCTCTGTATTCCTCCAGTTTCCTCTGTTAACTCAAGCATCAGTTACAAGTGTGGGGGAAAAAAAAAATCTATAAAAACCAATCCCAGATGTATTAAATGGAAGTCTTCTGTGACTGTCCATATTGCCTTGCTCTGACAGCCTCACCAAAAACCCGTTGAAGTGAACATGGGTGCTTCCTTTTAGCCACACCCAGCTTTCTCCCCAAGGAGAATGGCCTCTGGATAATCACCAAGATTATGTTTTGGATCACAATGTGATTATTTTCAACTGGCAGATTCCCTCCCAGTCATTGCCATCAAGATGCCACTGAGCCGAAACCTCTGCTTCAACTTTTAACCAGGACACTGATGTAAACTGATGCAATTTTATTAAGGCTAATGTGCAAATTTAAACCTGCTTAGAATTTATTTTTGGGACCACTGTGAGGAAGAGCATTATCATGACTGAAGTCCAAGTTATGGTAATAGAAATAGTGTGAGTGTTATATGTCTTTATAAATAACTCAAGTTAAAATTGTGTTGCTTTATAACAAACACATTTACAAACATGTATGGGGTGGTGGTGTTGTTTTCTTTTGTTGTTTTTTTTACTTTTTAGTCATACCTAGTAATCACAAACACAAATATTAGCTGCTTGAGAAATTTTTAAAATATAGCTGCATACAAATTTTACAGCAAACACCATATTGATATTGTTTGTCTTAGGCCTAGATTATACTCAAGTCCCTTTGGCATTTACAAATCAAATCCTTACCTTAATCAGAGGTGACCATGCAATTGACTAATGCTATGTTATTAACTGTGATGTTTATAAATGAGAAATGAAACTCAGAGGTATGAAACTAGGGTGTGAGACACAAATCCTTTTAATTTATGTATATTTCTCTTAGAGAGTAGTGTTTTATATCCCCTGGCTGTGACTACTGAAGCCACAGACTGTCCTGACAGGACTGAAGGACTACTCCCACACAACGGAGAGCACAAATCATCCCTGCTCTACTTGCACAGGATTTAACCTTTTGTACCATAAAATAAACTCTGCAAACAGTAAAACCTCAATTCCAGTACTATCCTATTTACTTATGGAAGAGTTCAAGGAGTGACTCTGTCCTTCTGAAGTTCTTGAGGTTAAAGCTGGATGTTTTCTTTAAGGAGTAAGAGAAATTGTTTATGGAACAGATACATTAGTATTCCATACAACTGTTTCTTTAAGTTCTATTTGTTTTTCTGTTACTACTGTAGAGATATCACTCATATACAAACTACTGTCAAAATATTTTTCTCCAGACACAGCAATGATGAGGAGAGTGAGTGGTTTGAGCAGGCAGAGGTGAGATGCTGCATTGCTTGGCTACATCTGCATTTGTAGACTCCTGCATTCTGTGAAACTCTTTAGGCAGCTGAAGGGATCAGTGAACTGAGAGATCTGGGTAGGAGTAAAGCAAAAAACAATGAGAAGAAATTCGCATCTAAATGGAGATGCTTTGATAGCAGCATAATGAATGTAGCCATTTAATGGAGATTTTATAGCAAGGGAAAAGCTGTTTGTACGAGTGAGAAGATAATTCTGACAGAAAAAAAATGGGGGGAAATTCTTCACCATGAAGTGCACATATCCTTTTTGGTCTTAGTTACCCTAATGGATTCTAAACCAGATATTAATCTCCTTCAGGGTCATGTGTAATTCTTGTATCAGTGTGTGTGTACACACATATGTGTGTTTGTGCATACATACACTTCTGAAAATAAATATACTGGGTTAGAAAGTTACAATTTCTTTCTTTTATTGGTTCATGCTGGCAGATACTTAATGTTTAAAGGTCAAGCTGCTGGAAGATATAATGCTAACAACAGCAGCAGAAACTGCTGAGATAACAGAAGTTAGTAAAATATTTCTCTAAATGCTTCTATTTGTTACCCTGTCTAATACACAAAAGGCTCAGGAAAATCTTAGGAAGGTGAGTGTCCCAGATTGCCAGATGAGGGCAGTTGGTGTGCTGGGATGGGTGTTTGTTGCTCTCTGGATAGAGGGGTGCAAGGGCCACAGAGATCGGCAGCAGAACAAAGCTCTCAAGCCTGGTAGGGAGGACTGATCCAGCCTTAGACACTTGTTCCTGACTCTCTTCACAGCTTTAGGATGCATTTTCTTTCCCCCAGCACAATGTTTGTTTCTGTCTGGTTCACAGCAGGTGCTCTAAACCCAGTTTAGGAGTGTTTAAACTCAGAGAATTACAGAATGGTTTGGGTTGGGAGGGATGTTAAGACCATCCAGTTCCAAACCCCTGCCACAGGCAGGGACACCATCCATGAGGCCAGGCTGCTCAGAGCCCCGTGCAGCCTAACCTTGAACACTGCCAGGGATGGGACAGCCACAACAATTTAAATAGGTCACCAAATTTGACATATTACTGTATGACAGTTCTCCTCTTTTAGACAATTCTTTTCTGGATATAATATAAAAAAATCACAACCAAGCAACCCTGCCTGAAGATCTGTTTCTTTTGTCAAGTGTCCTGACTTTCCTTAAGACTTTTTCTTCCCTCCTTCTTTCATAATAGGACATTATTTTGATAATTAACCTGAAAAAAAAGTCATTATTCAGAGCACAAGACTTATAGGCTGAGCCTTTGTGGAACTAGCATTAAAGCCTTATTTCATAGTCATTGTTCACAAAATAAATGTTTCAGAATTTTCCATAATTGATATTGAATATGTAAATATCCACATAAACACAAAATTATTGTTTTAATGAAGCTGATTAAAAAATAGTCCTTTATATTTTATAGAAATACTACATGGAAAACTAAAAATATATCCAGGTCTGAATAATAAGAGATGGTGATCTCTTTCAGATTTTTCATTTCTAAAATTATTTAATATCTCCAGGTTTAGACTTACTATAAATAAAACTGTGAATTTTTCTCTTTCTTCTTCTGCACTGTGACAAATATTGGCAGCACTGCACATTTATAGTCAGCAACGGCCCTGAGACCCATGATCTTTATAATCCTCTTTCTGACCTTTAAATGAATGAAGGATTCATGATACTTCCTAGAAAATCTGGCTTAGGTATCAGATAAATTCATAAATATTGCAATGCAGTAACAGGCCAGAGAGTGAATTACAGAAAAAAAAAAGCATTCTGAAACTATGTTAGACTTCCTGGAGCTCAACAGAAGCTTTTCCTTTTGCAGAAGCCACTAAACTTTTCTTTTTAACTTGTCCAATTTCCACACCCTTTCTTTGCTCATAGCCCCCTTTGAAAAAACTTTCCAGCCTTTTAAAAATACTGTGAAAAAATGGTTCTATTGGATATCTTCTAAAGGGAACACAGAAGACATCTTGAGAAAAAGAAGAAAATAATTTAGCCAGCAGTAATTCTAAATATATCTGAAGGGATCAAATAAGATACCTGATACGGAGCTGAATGATTTCTGAAAAATTGAAAAAACCCCTGTGTTAAATGGCAATCTGGAATTTCAAATTGTATGTTCCCAACAGCCCCAGTTTTCCCAGTTCTAAATGGGATTTGATTCAACCTCTAAATCAGTCAGTTTTCCAAGTACTTTTTGTTCTGCTTTGCTGAGGATGGGCCTATCTATAGAACTGCCAAAGATTTACAAGATCCAACTGGAACTAAGGGAGTCACAGGTTTATGGTAAGGGCTCTACAAAAATTGCAGAATGCAAACAAAATATTTTTCTGACATCAAAATACAATCTATGATTCTGCGTGCATGAATATGTATAAACTAGTCTTAAGAATACTGCTGTTCTGAGTAACTGATTTATTTGAAGGAGAAAACATTTATTTATAAAGAATGTTTAAATGGAAAAATGTCATTATTTAATTTACAGCTGGTACAGCAAAACTTTGTTGTTGACTACAGGTTTTTAACTTAATATTGTTAGTTTCCCTTGGACAATGTTAAAGATTTATTTTATAAAATCCATTTAACTGATCAATATGTAAATCAAGAAAACTTTTTATCCTCTGAGTTCTAAAAACAAAGGTGCTGCCCTATGTTGTACAGTGCTGTAAATCTGAAATAGAAAATGCTTGCTCTTTGATCGCAATTCCTTCACAGACAAAATCTGCTCTATTAAATAATGAAAGGTATTGGTACAAACAGAGTGGAAATTAATGTTTTAAAGTGGTATATATTTACTGAGATGAAACAGATTTTATTTAATGTGTATTAAAAATTTATTCTGTAAACAAAACATGATAAGATTGCATGTTTAATTATTGTGAGAAGCATGACTATAATCCTAAATCTGAGTGCTGAAATTTGTTTTGAATTATTTACACTGTCCTTGAAACATTGGTATGCTGCCTTTCAAAGAGTAACACAAAGAATGAGTCCTCTTTAGATAATTTTACAGTTTTGCAAAAATACTACTGAAATCAAATTAGCTATTCCCCAGTCATTTGTCATGAAAATATGCATGCACACATTGACACACAGTCTCTACATATGTCATAAAAAATACAAATGTCACCCTGCAAAGTCTGATTTAACACAAAGGGACTGCATTTTCTGTTGTACTGTGAAACAATGGGTTCAACAGGACAGGAATTAGGCAGCTCAGAAAGACCAGATATCAACTACCTTTTTCTGAATAATGTTTCTAAAAATTACTAGTAAAATCAGACACAGCAGCCATCTCTCAATCTAACTGGATGATTTAGGAGACATATTGTCCATACATCTTTGCAGCCACCACACTGCTGGAGCACGTGCTGCAAAATAAGGATACTTTTGCTACTATTATTGGGTTTTTTCCATCACTTGTCCCAAGCTTTGCTACGTGTATATGCACAGTAGATTCTTCATTTTTTTACCAAGGGTGTTAATAGTTGTTAATGAGGCAGTAACAAAGAGAGAGGACAATGCTGAAGGTGTTCCCAGATGCTGCATACGGGTTACACACCTCTGAGCACAGGATGGGCTCTGTGACACCCTTGCCAGTATCGCTTATCACAGAAGCACAGAATCACACAATGAACTAGGCTGGAAAAGACCGCTGAGACCATCAAGTCCAGCCTATGACCTAACACCTCCTCATCAACTAAACCACGGCACTGAGTGCCACGTCCAGTCTTTTTTTAAACATATCCAGGGACGGTGAGTTCAAGGGCTTGTTGTGCAGACACAGGGCCAGCGTGTGCATGGGCAGCCACTTCAGCCTGATCCATGACCTGATTTCCCGACCAGAACTACGGGGAAGCTGGCAGCTCCGTTGTCCTTCGCAGCCTGCTTTGGTTCATGGCCACTCCCTCGGTGTGATGGGAACCAGGATTGCTGCCCAGTCGCAGCTCCCGGCTCCACAGAAGCCTGTGCTGGGCACAGCCCGGGGCAGTGCCCTGAGCGCTCGCGTCCGCACAGGGCGGGCTCAGCTGGGTGACAGAGCACTGCGAGCTGTTCTTTTGAGATCTTAGTGCAGATACAGCCCGCAACCCTCTGATTTCCACCAGCCAAATCCCCAGGCTCGCAAGCACCCCTGAGTAATTTCCTAGTCAGTACGAAGCTGCAGGGGTCATGAATCAAAGCGCTTTGCACTTTGGTACCTTTGCCTCCAGAGCTCAAACCCTCCACAGAGATAAGGAACGAAATACCAGCGATGCCTGGCACGGTAACGTGATTGCAAACAGCAGTGTCAGGAGCTCTGTACAGCCTCTGACTCTTTACCCTGCTAGAAAATCCTTGCTAGGGGTATGAAATAAGCCTGTAAATGTTAGGAAACTTAATTCTGCCTTCCTGTACAGACACAGTATTAAATATTCTTGGGTTTTCTGATCACCTCCTGTCCTTTCTTGCTCTACTTAATTCACAGGATAGACACAAAATCCAACACATAATAAGAACAGTAATTTATTCTCCCCCCTCGTCCTCATTATTTAATTGTCTGATATTTCATTTATAAGAGAAATCCACCACAGGTCATCTCCCAGTTTCCTTACATCAATTTTTAGTGCTGTAAAATGTACTGAATGATGTAATAAAGCACATATCTGTATAACTGTAAGCATCCGAGCATGGTATTACATGCATTTTAAGTGGAATGTGCTCTCTGGCAAGCAAATATTTTGTTAACTTTTCACTACCCACTAAACTGTTAAGTGTTTCCTATTAAAAACAAAATAATGAAAGGATATTGTAAATTATTGATAAAGTCTATGGAAGAGCTCCTTGGACAGTGTAAATATGACAATTGACAGTGTAAATATGACAGTTTAGAGGACTCTCTTTGAAGTATTCTGATTATTAATTAAATAATAACATATAATATAATTACATTATATGTAATTATTAATACTTCCCTCCACCTCCTTTTTTTTCCACTTCCAGAAGAAATCCTGAGAGGGTAATTTTTTTAGAGAAGTAAGAAAGGCACTGAACTCTGTCAAGTCATATCTTGGAAATACCTGGATTTGCTCTTCTATACAGTCCCCCACAAACTCCCCTGAGAGGGATATACATCCTTCTTAATGGGAATAACCTTAATCTACAAATAGGAATGAAAGTGTGAGTGGCTTCCGTCAGAAGCCACTCTTATTCTTCCACTTTTATTTGTCTCTCCAGATTATGTCTCCTTCCCATTTCTTACAAGAGGGGGGGAAACAGAAAACAAAGAACTCTAAAAATAAAAAATGGTGTAGTTTTCCATAAATGTTTACTTGGGTTTTTTTTCTAGTCTTACTTTTTATTTACAGTCTTACCATTTTGTGCTATCTCTACCTCATAAAGAGATTCCTGGCCTAGGTAATTATTAAAGTACCAAAATGTGATTAGTTGGACCTGAGAACCCCATACTCTCCAAAACTATGTGAATTAGAGAAACTGAGTTCAAAGATTTTCTACTGGTAAGACTCACAGGAGTAAACGGCAAACACACAATGCTTAAGAATACATTGATTTTACTTGCAAATATTTTCTGCTGTGTAGCCTTTAGTGCCTTTCAAGCCCGTTCAAATCTTACTGAAGTTAATGGAAATTTCTGCACTAATATCGTGCTTTACATTAAGCCATTCATAGAGCTCAGTAATTTACTGCATCTGACCCTAAAGTTTTAATATTCCTACTCCTCTCTTCTTCAAGAGCAGATATAAATTGGGGAAACCTATGCTCTAAACCTGTAATTAAGATGTCCATTTCAGTTTCATATCTTTTTTATACAGTGGTCTCCATTTAAGAGCATTTGATAGCATTTACAAATGTGAATTTAAGAAATATATTTTTTTATCATTGTTTAAATTTAATTCCTGCTGGATCAAGGGAGACAAATTAATAGAAAGCATCATTTTAATTTTCTTCTTTAGTAGAATTGATTCAAAAGTGGGACTATATATAATGAACTAGATTTAAGATATTTATGTTGCTGTAAATTTGCTAACCTAAGCAGAGATCCACTAATTTAAACCATTTAAAGTCTCTCTCAGTGTTGCCATTGACTTCTGCACATCTGTCAATGAGAAATAGAAGAATGGCATTCCAAAATTTGGGCCTGTCTCAGACTTTTTAACTTCTCAGAGGAGGCTTATTCTGATAACTCCTCCAGAATATCTTCTAATCTTTACCAAAAGGAAGGATGAAGATAGAGTAGTGCCAATACTCCTTAGCATTCACCTCTAAAAATGGCAATTTTCATGTAGTTACAGACTTCTGACCCCTGTTTGGAACTGGAAGCAGAAGACTCGTTGTGCCTTCTTAGAGCATTTTGCTCACTGATACACAGCTAGTAGAGAGTTTCACTCTCAGCACTTCTCTCATTCGTGTTCATATTCTTTCATTAAATTATAAAAAGTCTTATTTTTCAGTTTTCATACATGCATTCTAAATTCAGGAATTGGTAAGCTTAATAAACAGCAATGGAAACGGAATTTTAGTTCCCTGAGCATCAACATTTATGGAAAGATTGTTCATAAATTGACATTAAAATGAGTAAAATCATTTGCTTAGGGAATGATCATGCCTTTTGAACGAATATAAAGGAAGCAGACTTTTTTGTCATCTAATGAAAAAAATCAGAGTGTGGTTCACTTATTTCAATCAGGAATGTGAGAATGGAACCTGGGCTTGTGCTGACACTGAGATGACTGAGGCTAAGAGCAACTAAAAAGTGAAATCAGAAGAGCTAGATATAAGGGAATAATACAATTAATTTGCATGGGAAACTAAGACAAAGAATAAGACTAAGAAAGAAGAATGATCTATGAAATGAAATTGAACAGCCTATAGACTGGGATCAAAAGACCCAGCAGATAAGTGCTCCCCTGAAAGGCCAAGAAAAGGAGAGTTGAAGCATGGAGTTGACGGATGAAGCCTTGCAATAGAGCGGCAAGTGCAAGATGAAGGAAAGTGAAAAGGAGATGTAACTCAGATGGAACTCAGAAGGTTGAGTACAATTAAAGAAAGAGATAAAGAGATAAAGATCAAAGAAAGGGACAAGGAGAAAGCATATCTTGGGAGACCAGGATCAAAGAATGAGGCATTAAAAGGATGACATTAAAAGGAAATGGATTAGCCACAACTCACCTGGAAAATTTGGTGACGTCTAGATGTACAGATGTTTCAAGAGGAAATGATAATACATTTATCTGAGTAACTTCCATGCTAGTATGAAAATATGAGGAGAAGAGTAGACTGAGGAAAGTCAGTGAATTAAAGACACTTCGGACGGATTGTCTAAGTGGGAAACTTAATTTGAGAACTGAAAAAATTAAACTTTATAAAACAATGGGTAAACTCCTGTAATAAAGTATATACTGTTGAAAAATACTAAAGAAATATGAGTTTAGTACATAAATAATGGGTTTGTAAAACAAGAAAGAATGAAAACCAGGAAGGACTGAATATGGTTGAGCAGATGTAGAAAAAAGTATACACTATAAAAATATGTACAGACTAAAACCTCTGTGAATCTTGTATAAATCTGAAGGCAACAATAATTATATTTGGGTCTACAATCGCTTTTGGACTGACAGAAAAAAAAAAGAAAAAGAAAAGAAACCCCTGCAGGAATGGGATACACAGGAGACAAAGTTCCTGTCTTGTCCAGACTTCATATTTAGTTAATACTGTGGTAAGCACATTCACCAAGATCCCCTAACAACGTCACTCCTCCTTTACACTTTTATAGCTTCAGGAACAGATTAAAAACAAAGGAAAAAAGAAAAGGATTTAAAAACCTGAAAAGTTCACATCTAACATGCTTATACTACTCAGTGATTTCCCTAGTGGTCTCTAAGTTCACTCTGGGTGGCATATTTTAAGTTTAGGGCAAGTCTTCTGCTGGAGGTCAGGGCTTTAATTTCATATTGTGGCTCAACTCAATGTTCAGTTTGGCTGCTTTGCTGCGTAATCTTCTGCTAAGAGCACTGTATATTGTTAGTGTTAAAAAATATGTTGCTCATGGATATATAAGGCATAAAATTCCTCTATAAATGTCTCTTTTGCTAGAGGTGTTGAAAATGCGGCCCAGTTTGTCAAAAACACAGCTGCTTTGCTTGGGGTTTCAGAATGCTCATAACAAATAGACTTTTTTATGAATTTGTGAGAACACCCTGAGGAAAACAGCTGCATTATTACAGAACCCATGAAACCTCAGACGAGTCTGAACTATTGTATTTTAAAGCACTGCTACTTAAAAGCCTTTTTAGTTTCAAGTAATAACATTATTTTATCTGATTTCTAGAAAGATATCTTAAGGAATACATGATGGTGATTCTTTCTAGTTGACTGAGACAAAACTGTTAACACTGAAAGACCTTGACAGTTCAAATGGAGACAAAGCAGTGTGCTACACACAAAAAATAGTGGTGATTTGTGCAGTTAGGGAATATTTTCTGGCAGACACTCAGCAGCTGGGCCAGGAATGAACCAGTCCAAGAGGCCTTACAGACAGGTAGAATCACCTCTCAACTCTTGCACTAATTTCCATCTACACAACTGACAGATCAAGGGCTCACTCCGTTGCTGAAGTTTCTTATAGAAACTCTGTGAGGAAAACTTACTAGCTTCTTCTTTGGCCCCTGCATGATACTTACTTAAATAACTGGGGCAATCAGTACATTTATTCACAGGGTAATGGGTCAGAGATCTAGGACATTTACCCCTTAGTTGTGCTTTGCTTTTTATGTGATCTTTTCAGATACACTCTTATTTCCTTGATGCCCAAGTATTTGTGCCTAGAGGTACAAGAGAATGTTTCTAACCCACTCCACAAGTAACACTGAACACACCCAGTCCTTGAAGGTGCTGAATCTCTGCTACAAGAGCCTTGATAGGAATTGGCACTGAATCCTACATGAGCACATTCATTTGCATGGCTGCAGGTGTTTGCAGAGCCCCTTAAAACCACACTCGCTGAAGGAGGAAGTGTGGGTCATAACCCAGAGTTGTTCAGTACTTTGGATTTGCAAAGCTGTAATTTATAAAGTACTTGCAGATTCTGCAGGTAAAGAATGCTCTGGAAGTGTGAAGCAGTCTTTGCAGTAAGGAATTAGTTCTGCTAAGTTTTGAAAGGAATGGTGTTTGGCTTCAGCAGGTAGACTATCACTTGACAAAGTTTATGCTTGTGTCTATAAACTCAGAAACACTCTCCGGGACAAGAAAAAGAGTGAAGAAAGAGGGTAAAATCAATTCTTCCTAAATATGTCCCAAGATATACCACACAGTGGTAATTCTCAGAATGACGGAATCATTTAGGTTTGAAAAGACCCCAAAGATCATCGAGCCTAAACTTTGACTGATCACCACCTTGTCAACCAGATCATGGCACTCAGTGTCACATCCAGTCGTTTCTTGAACACCTCCAGGGATGGTGATTCCACCAGCTCCCTGGGGCAGTCTATTTCAAAGTTTAACAACAATTTCCATGAATAAATTCCTCCTGATGCCCAGCCTGAATCTCCCCTGGCACAACCTATAGGCTATGAACAAGATAAAAAATATCCAGGAAATAAATTAATGTTATTTTACTTATATACAACCTATTTAATTAATTTACAACCAGCAGGAGAATTAAATGGCTGTAGGTCTCTCTACCATGCCAGACATGAAAGTTATTCAAGAACAGTGAGCTTGAGTCTGATCATTAAAATTGAATCAACTATAAATAATATTGAACTGTTACAAAGTCTGACATCCCATGGCCTTGTTGTCCTGAGGTGTTAATTTAATCTTTGATACCAAAGCTTGGCTCCCAGCAATGTGGATTTGGCAGGCAGGTTTTATAACTAGCACAGGTGAAAATTCCATGACCTAAATTGCCACTGTAATTCACTGTGGATTTTTTTTATACTTGGTTCTTTTTACCCAATTACATATTATTTTGTAATTATATGTCTGCAGATCATTTTTCAGTTCCTAGAATTTTTTCAGGATGCAAAACTCTAGAAAGATTCTAAACAGAAGAATTCCTTGAAGGGAACATGATGGGCAAATGCCTAGAAATCATTTGAATTTTCCTAGAAAATTTCTAGGCCAAGGTTTCTTGAATTTTTCAAAATTTCTAGGTTTGATTCTTAGAGAACACAAATACACACAAATCTTAGAAAGCACTAAGTAATTCAGAATGGTTCTGAACAGAAAAAGTCCTAAGAAACAGCTTTAAAATCCTCAAACACAATGAGAAAGTCCTCAAAAGTGCACTGAAATTCCTAAATTGTTCGTTGAATGTCCTGTAAAATTTCTGGCTTAGTGAAATTTTTGAAAGCACAGTGAACTTCCTAAAAACCATTCAGTGACTTTTAGAAGTGTTCTAGAATTTGTAACTGCTAGAAAGCAGTGGGAAATTTCCAGAAATATTGTGGACAGAAAATAAACCCTCAAAAGTACATGGAAATTCAAAGAGAAAGTAAGGCACATTTCCAAGAAATGTTCTGGAATGACAAATTCCTGAGAAGGACTAGGAAATACCTAGAAAAATACTAGATAGAATTTCTAGAGAAAAAATCTTGAGATTTCTAGAGAGAAAATCTTGGAAATCACAAGTACCCAGAAAGGTTCCAGACCCAGGAACTCATAGAAAATACTCAGAAATTTCTAAAAAGTCTCTGTATAGCAAAAAAATTTCCTTTAAGTCTCCCAAATCCTGGCCCAGTATGGCATTTTGGTTTCACTGTTTCTTGATCAGTGGGTACATATAGATTAGAAACAGTCTGAGACTCAATTAAATGAAATTACCCTGAGAGATTTTATCAAGTCAAGGATTTTTAAGATGGTTTATTTTTTGGACAAGTCTTTGTCCAGATACATTCTCTTATGTACTTGAATTTAACCAGAGTTTTATTGAGTAGACAGTAACTATTTTGTTTTAATTATTTCTTTCCATGCCTCATTTAGTTACAGATTTATTTTATTATGAGGTGAACACCATCAAATTGTAAAAGCTGAGTAAACAGCAATACACAGGAAAATAAAACTACCTAGGAGAGGGGTGAAAGAAGAACTCCCCCAACTCTGTTTGTGCCATGGAAGTGATAATCCAGTGGCTTCATGTCAGATGGTGAAGGGAAGAGTGAGCTGAGAGGAAGGAATAACTTTAGTACAGAATGTCCAATAATTCCCTGAATTTCTTGAGCATCGTGATCAAGCACTCAGGAATACAGACAGCTTTGAGCGGTTACGAGTTTAAGAACAGATTTGTTTAACCTAATCCAAGCCAATCTTTTTCTGTCCTTTTTAAGCAAGATCATCCAGCAAATTTAATTTCTAACAATAATCAAATGCACCATTACAGCTACTATGTCATACTTCTTCTGCAGGGAGCCTAGAAACCTCAGTCAAGATCCCTGATCTTTGGTACAAAAACGCATTCAGAAATAAAGTATTTTATTCATTTTAATGAATTAAAGTGCAGAGAGGTCAGGTGATTTAAAGTGCCATAGTGCCTTGCCTGCACAGAGAACAGCAGCCAATAACCTGGGGAAGACCTTGCTTTGAGAGTTGTGAATTTAAGACAAGAATGCACTTTCACTGTTGCAAGAGATGCTGCTAAATTTTCAATTCATGCATCTTCTAAGGGTTTAGCACAACCTGTGAAATCAGACAGGCCTGACATTCCAAGGTTCCCTAGACATTGTTTAAGGCTCTGGCTGTATCATTCTCTGCCTTTCTTTCAGACTCTTGCTTTTTAAACTCCTGCATTTATGACTAAAATCCAAATGGAAGGTATTTGTGCACCAGCAAGCATTCAAACTTGTAGGTCTGCAATAAATCTACAACTGCACAGCACTGAGAGCCATGTCATAAATCTTCAGTGTTTTAATATCTTCCCACTCTGGTAAGGACATGGAATTCAGCTTTAAGTCCTTGCAACAAGTTATACTTTATTTTATTTTAATACCCTTTTGTGTCTGAGTAATTTGTGTGGAACTGCCTATTTCTTGAAATTCCAACAACTGCATGCATAACAACACTATAAATTTTCACTATATTGAGAAAATCTGTGTGTTTTGCAAATATATAATTAGATTTCATTCATTGATAGGATATGTAGAGAAGGCAGAACAGATATTAAAACACATGCAGAGAAATCTAAATGTAGCCATTTTGTAAGGCATTTTTGTAGAGAAGTTGTGCATTGATAGCCCTCTATCCACATGTACTGATCTATTACCAGGCTTTTCAGAACAGAAATGTCATTTTTTTTAGGCACAATTAGTTTAATGGTGCCATTTTAGCATGGTTAATTTTTTTCCTCTTCACTTTACTGATTGAATGCTAATGCTTTAATTACATGATTTTATTTTTTTTTCACTTTTAGAAATCTGGTAGAAAATTATATTTTCATTCTCTTAATATTTTTGTTTTATTCATTATCTGCTGACTTTCTGAAATTCATATTCTGATCAATAAATTCTATTTTATTTATTTGTATTATTGCATAATTTGTATAATTGTATTATTTAATATATTGTATTCTTATTGGTCACTCTTAGTGTAACAACTGGCATTCAATTTGGTTTTGTACGTATCATAAAACTGTCAGTTAGGGGACCTACCTGGTAACTGGAATTTCTATTTTTGTGTAAATTTATCTATTAAATATAGATTTTACATGTTTATAAAAAAGCTCTGTAAACATAACATCAAACATGTAAAATTAAAAATTTACCTTAATGTGTCTATTTACATATACAGTGTCTATTTCCATACAGTATGTAACAAGAAGCTTCCAGTTTCCACTACAAGTACTTCTATAGGGATTTCATAATGCAAAACTTTATATACTTACGTAGAGCTTTGCAACACAAACTGTACTCATTCTTTAGTGTATTCCAAGTGACCAATAAGAATGTCAATTATCAGGCTGGAATACGGCACAGACACAAGGCTGGAGGTTGAAGCATTCAGGAAGAACCACCTTTGGAGTCTTCCAGTCAGGGATCAAAGCACTCAGTGCATGGCAAGCTGTCCTGGGCAGTTTGCCCACTGTAAATGTCTGGAAGGTAACCAAGTGGCCTCTGTGCCTGCTTTCCATCATAAATGCTAATTGATTCAACACATTCCAGTAGAAAATTAGCCCTTTGACTTTACTATATGTAGGAATCAAATGGGAGGATTTGGTAGATGCTCTATTATTCAGTCTGCACGGTTTCACCCTAGCATTGAATATCCGCATCCTTGTTTCTGTTTTTTTTTTTTGGGATGTGTGTGTGTTCTCAGATTCTGTCCACACACCTAATTCAGATAAATACTGGGGCTGGTAAAGTTGGTGTAGCAACTGAAAAGAGTTTATTAGAAAAAATGAACAGGAGGGCAAAAGAAACTTTTTCTTTCCTCTGGATTTCATGCCAGCTTTAGTCTTATAATTTCCCCCAAAAGCACTCCTGAGACCAAAAAACCCTGATGATTAATAATATTGTAAATTTATGGTTATACAGAGCTTCTTTGCCTCCATTACATGTCGAATCAAAACCTAAACATCCCTTTAGAGAACTTCACATATAATTAATAAATTAATTATGTTTTCCATGTTATCATTCAAATAGCCATAAGGCTTCAAAATAAAAAGTTAATTAATATGAATGAGGCCTACAGTTCTGCTGTGGGAATAGAAAGAGCATAAACCTATAAAACAAGTACAGTCACACCTCTCAGTGCCATTCTACCACTCTGCCTAACCCAGCTACAGACAAAACAAGACTGTAGAATTAATTCACACTATGAAATTCACCTTTGGAACTCAGAGCACATTTAATCCATGGTGAAGTCAGAGGACTGTTTGTAGGATTCAAACTTCAGTGGGATTCCCAGACACCTGTAACTGATTTAAGGACACAGGTCTCTTTGGCTTTCAAATGCAAGTCATGCTCTAAGTCACCCAGACATTTTTTTGCACTGACCTTCAATCACACTCAGATCAAGCCCAAAAAATGATGAAAAGCATAAAATCCTACACCCAAAAAGACTGCACAAGTAACTGAAACCAGCTGGAACTTTCTACCTGCCCTTCTGTTTAGTTACAGGTTCTCATCTCCACTTGCAAACATGAAGAGTAAATTGACAGAGCTGCAGGCTGGGGATTGCTGACATACACAAGAGCCAGTTCCTGGGAAACCCCTGGCTTCCAGGGGATCTCAAACCCCCTAAGGACTCTAGGCTTTGGCCTTGAATGGGATGAGAAAAGGAGCTTCTGGAATATCTTATGCTTAGGTTACATAAACTCTAATGTTTTGAACTACATTTATTCTCTTTGAATATATCCTTGCATAACTCATTACTGGTTCATTTTAAATATGACAGCAATTCAACAGTAAACCAAAAGCACACAAAATTGATGAAAACTTAGCTTGCAGGGCAGAAAGCAATTTATTTGTCAAAAAAATTATTATTATTTTAAAAATAATCAGTAAAAATATTAAAATATTATTAAAAGAGAACCTGGTACCAGTTCCATTTAAGTAAGCCCCTAGCTTAAAATATTTTGAGAAGGAAATGAAAAAGAAGGAGGAAAAAGTAAAAACTGAAAAAAATCCTTGAATTTTTTATGTGAAAAGTATATGTGGGGCTCATAATGAATTTGCATTCAAATATTTAAGATGTATGATAAAATAGTGTTAAAAATAACATTAGAAATAAAAAAGACAACTGAAACTTCGCTCCTTAGCAAAAGAGCTGGTTTCTTCAATCTGTTTTCATTCACCTGTCTGTTGCTCACAAGAACATCAGGGTTTTTTTCCCCAACTTTATAAAAAAGCAGGAGGAATCTCTGACAGTGATTGCCTCCCAGTATGTATCAGTGGGTAAAAAGGTGGGACAATATTTTCCAGTCTTTGCTCATGTAGGTCTGTAAGCCCATTTTTGAATGAAAAGCAGGTAGTCTCCTGAAATAAAGTTGGCAAAATTTAACCTTCATTTAAAAAGACTGACCAGTGGTAGCAAAATCAGGAATTGACAGTAAATTATTTCAACCCAAGAAGCTCTTCCAGCACAGTCCATGCAGTTATAGGGAGTGTAAATTGTGTGAAACCAACAGATCCTCTCTTTTATCCTTTATAGCCCTTCACTGAGTTTTCTCTAGGAAGAAATTACTGCATTTAGATTTTCTGTTTCTTATTTTCCTCTTGTATTGTATTGTTGTAATGATCCAGTAGTTGGCAGACACTATGAGGAGTGTGACATAGTTTATGTAAGTAGTGTACATAGTTTTATGTAAGCACATCTCTATAAACAAAGCTTCTGTGGTAGCAGAGCCAGAGAGAACCTGCCATTGCTCTGCACCAGAGGTGTCACCTCATCTTTTGGAGAAATCCTTTTAAGATGCTGCAGTCAAAGAAACCTCAAGTCCACCAACCAAGCAAGTGAGAATTTGGCAAGTATCAAGTCACCGTGTGCTTTATAAGAGACATGGACAAAGTGATTAACTAATCAGTAAATTACAGTTCACTTGATCCAGTTATAGAGAGGAAAGGAAACTTCAGGAATTCTTAAAAAGACTGAGACAATGAGCAACATAGAAGTACGGATTTCAAATGTTTCCTATTTAATATCTGAAGAATGAGAGGCTCCAAAGACAGCACACTGTGCTTCCAGAGGTCCCTGTTAAGACAGCAGAGCAAGCCTGCCACTCCCCAAAAACATATTTCATTGTAATTCCTTTCAGTCTGTCATAATTATGTGACAGACTGTAAGGCAAGTTCAGGGTCGGTGATCAGAAACACCCATGAGTTATGGTTCCTCTTGTGCCCTTGCTGGCCTTAATTTAACATGGCCTCACAGTCACATTCCCCAAACACTTAACTTTTAACCATCCACCTCAAAAGATAGAGCAATTAGTGATTAAAAAAAGAAAAGAAGAAGAGAGAATGGATGCATTCCAGAAACATCTGGAGGAGAGACTTCTACTCAAGAAGATTTGCAGACACGGGGATGTCTCACATGAAAAGGAAAGAAAAAATATGGCTTTGATTTGTATGAAAATAAACTTTTTAACAAAACCAATTCTATTATTTAAGAAAAGTCTTTCATATCAATGAATCATAACACTGTGTTTAAAAAGTTCTACATTTGAAGAGGATTTATGACTCTGATATGTATTTTCAGTAAATTGTGAAAAAAAATTACTGAATAAAGTAATATCTAATAAAAGAAAAAACCTAATTAGTTTATTAAATATCATTCTCTGCATATGCAGATTTTCTTTTACACTGAAATACACTTGTCTAAACTAAATTTAAAATTTAGGACTTCCATTCCTTTTTGGGGAAGAAATATTATTCTGGACCCTACCTTCTACAGATAATTTCTGTCACTTCTTTTTATAGCATATTTATCATTTTCCATTAGTAATTTCCATCAGGTTTTCTTCTAATTTGTTACACTTATTTCCTCTTTCACAGTGTTTTCTCTGAATTCCATCCAAATTTTTATTATCTTCTTGGCAGAAATGTGTCACAACATTGTGAATCAGCCCAGGTATGGTGGCATTCAAACAAAACTGCGTGATGCTGTCTCATGTTATGATTGTTGCTGACCATGGATTATTCCTGAGAAATTCACTGGGCACCCGAAACTCCCTGTTCCATTTGAAATGCCACTGTTGATAGTTCTGGCATGAGCTTGCAGCGACCAACGAGATTTTGGCATTACAGGTTTCAGTATTGCCCAGGTGTGTATTTTCAGCTGCTCCATCCATCAAGCGACATCAACTGATATTAAAAAGAAATTCTAAGCAATTCGATAAAATTTATTTTCTGGACAATGAACAGACTCATATAAATATGATACAATTCCCCTGAGTATATGCACAGTGCAAAAATCTCCACAATTTAGCCTCAACTCTTTGCTCATAAAAAACCTGTTGTTTGTATTGTTATGGAAATTTGTTTTGCTAAAGAAAGGTTTAAATTACTTTTTTTTTATTCTCTTGTTATATGGGTCAACAATCATTTACAAAAAGAGAAATTCTAAAGGCATTGTTTCTACCTTCTTTTTTCCCTGGTTTAATCCTAGTAGGTTTTTCAGCTAACAAATACCTGACAAGAGTAAACCAATTTCATTTAGAACCTTCATTTTCAACTGCTTCAAGTAACTGAATTTTCCAACTATTTTTTATTTAAATAATTGGAATACTCTCTACATTTTATTCATGTAAAGCTTGGCTCTAGAGATGTTGGAAAAAATATAGGCACCTTTTATTTTTGTGTATGCTGAATCTCAATAACAATTTTCTCAGAACACCAGAAATGCAGGGTTTTATTGTAGCTGTCTTTTGGGGTTGCAAATTGTTAACATCTGCCTTTCGGTATCATTTTTTACAATAGTCTGCTCTCTCGATATCCTGTTAATGACTGTAATTTTCTAGTCAGCTGCTATCTGTCAAGGTAGTTTAAAGGTCACTCTTTGCTATGTATTAGAGAACCTCGTGTGGAAAGTGGGCCTGGGCTCTTTACAGCAAGCAGAGCTTAGGCTCGGATTTGCTTTGTGTTTGAAACCGGGAGCTCAGCAGCCCCAGGTCACACTGATCTTTCAGTTTCTCTCTTCTTTGTTGCTTGATCTTTGGTCATACACTTTTCTGTACGTATTTTTTCTAGCTACAGTTTGCTACCTCTTTTGTTAGCCTTGCTGAATTGGTAAGACCTTCCTTACCTATCTCTGACTGGCAGCACTGTGTTAAACCGGAGACAGACATTTCCCACACATCTCTCCCTGCCCAATCTTGTTTCCTGGAGTTTTTAATTCCGTTACAAATGTCATTGGACACAGGCAATCTTTTCAGTGGTATTTACCAATGTTATGCCATAAAATAAACTAAGAAGTTTGTGTATTTCTAGCTTTTTTATGTATCTTGAACTCAACTTTTCAGTGTTGACTAAAAGAATGTTTGCACATTTGACTTGGAAACAACATTCCCCCATCCTAGATATTCACTAGTAGGGCTCAAACTGAAAGAGTGCATTTCCTCCATGGCTGAAACTGCAGAAAGGTAATGAGCACACATTTAACTACTTGGAGTGCAAAGGCTGCCTTACATCAGGGATCTGATTCACATTTGAGGCATTCTTCGCTGAAGGAATCAGGATGTTATCCTGTCTCTTGGAAGCTGAATACATTTAATTGAATAATGGAATAGTTGAGGATGGAAGGGACCTCTGGGGGTCATCTGAATCAAACCTCCTGCTCAAGCAAGGTCACCTAGACCAGGTTCCTCAGCGCCTTGTCCTCCTGGGTTTAGAGTATCTCCAAGAATATAAACTCCATATACTCCCAAGTGCTCAATCTCCTTTCCAGTAAAAAAGTTTATCATATGTTTAAACCAAATTTCCTGTGTTTCAGTGTTGATTAGAGAGTCACAACCATTTAGAGTTATGCAATAATGTAATCTGTAGTCGTTAATAAACTAGGTTATAAAATACAGAAACTTAGAGCTGAATGAACTCCGTTCAGCACAATTCAGTTCCTTAAGCCTTAGCAGCAGGGAACTAATCTGGGTGACTTTGCCCTACAGCGAATAGAATTCACCTGATCTCTGTGCAGGGACTAAGCTGTGAGATGACTGAATCCTACAGATGAAGGACATGGCAAATAAGTGAAGGCAGTGTAGAGTTTTATTTCTTAAAAAAAAACTCCAACAACTTTAAAACTACACCAGACTTCTAAAACTCTGAGTATGTAGCTGAAAGATGAAAAATCAATTGCCTTAACCTCTCTAGAGCAAGCTCAATAAGCGTATCTTTGGCTGCAGGGCTGACACAGCAGGTTGAATCCCATACACTGAACGGAAAAGGGAATAGAGAGAGGCCTTGATCATATTCACAGCCTCACTGGGCATTCTCAGAAAATTAGATTGAAATTGGACCTCGTCCAAAAGAAGATGGTATTGGAATCATCATACTATATTTTGGTTAAAATCTTCAAGCTGGGATTATATCTCTGCTATCAAGAAGATAGGGAAAAAGATTTAATCCAAGCTACTTGTGTTTTATTGAATACTTTAGGACTTCTGTGTTTAAAAACTATTTCAGAAACTCTCTGTAAAGGTGGACATAGAAATATGTCACAATTCATAAAAAGTAAGATATACCTGCTATACAAATACCTCTAATAGAATGAAATGCAAATTAGAAATTTGCACAGGCAATTTCTAAAGGAAAATCAGCTATTGTAGAAGACACTCATCATGGTGACCTAAGAGAAGTTATGACCAGAAAGAAGAATCACCCCAGAAGTGTGTATCTGTGGGCTCATATCTTTCTGGAAGCTGACTCACATTAAGCCTTATCACTAAATCTTTCAACATAACCAACAGCAGCAGTATGCGACATTCTTTTCCCAGCAGTTACTGGAAATGATGAACAATAATACATTTTGCATATTGAAACTAATATATGCAGGAGTTGGTGCTCTGGGACTCAAATGAATTGCATAAAATCGCTCACTTGTTAGCTGAATGGCATTAATGCCTGACCTCCTTAATCCATATTCAGGAACTCACAGATCAGAAAGGTCATCTCTAACCCCACCACCTATTCACATGTATATTCTACATCACCCTTACAAATGGGGTTGTTGTCTTCAAATTACACAAAACCAACAACGACATCATTAATTCCATGAATACGCTATCTTGAGAATGATACGAATTTTTGCATAATAATAATAAGCATTTGAATATTCCTTGCAACAGCAGCTACAGCCTGCAAAGCCCACTCAGTGGAAAGCAGCACACGGAGTTTTGTATCACAGAATGTTCCCAATAAAAATACCGCCTTTCAAACACAGCATTTTACTAGAGGTTTAGGGGAAGAGACACCCATTAAAGCGTATCATTTGGATATGCAATATGAACCAACTCTTAATAAAACTGATCTTTTGGCTTTAATGTAACCTTCAGTTTAGTGAGTCATAGAATTTAAAGAATAACAAACAGACGTATCCTGAAGTTCTCTATATTACTTGATACCACTGATTATTTTACAGGTAAACTAAAACAAGTTGCAAAAATGAGGAAATAAAAAAAAAGATTTAAGTTATTTCATTAAGTGTCCTATATAAGTGCTCTAAATTAAAATTTTTCTCAGTAGCAAAAGGAAAAGCTGCACAATATTAACAAATTTGATAAAATCTGAACAGCTCTAATAGATACAGTGAGTCAAAAAATGATGGTATCGTTTAAACTATCATAGTGCAAAGGCAGATAAAAAGCAGATGTTTATGGGTGAAACAACCCTTCATAAGAAGTAGCTATTAGGTTACGAAATAAAATTGAATTTACCATGGCTGTAAACTTGGCAGAAGGGTTTTTTTTAGTATAGAAATGGGCTGTTATTTATTGATATTTAACCTGAGAATGATATACACTTTGTAAAGCATTAGCCCAAATTCTATAGTCTATGTACTAGAACAGTGACTAATGAAACAAGTACAGTTCAGACTGGAGAGAATATTTCAGACCTAAAAAATATATTATACAATTGAAAGAAGTGACCTTCAGCCTCCAGCATTCAGCCTCCTAAATGAATCTTCTGAGTGCCAGCCTTTCTCACAATGGTATTTGTCACAAGATGTATTAGAGAAGCTGGGATACATAGGTTGGTGGACAGGATTTGCTCTCCAAACAATGAATTTAAGCTTTAACTGTTATGTTACTATTTTGTTCTGTGAATTCAAGTGTTCTGTATTAAAACTGACTTATTAAACACAGAGTAAAACAAAAATAGATTTAAACTCAAGTTTGAGAATGGAGTCTCATCATTATTAGGACTTCAGTGTAGCACGGATGGTTAATATCTGTAGTAAGATAATATGTTGAAGAGCACACTATAAATATAGAATTCCTTATACTCTGCCATTAAATGCTTGGATGATATTCAGCACCTTCTATAATGATATCTAGCTATGTACGTAGTACTCTGCTGATGAAGAATTATCTGAATCAATATTTCCAGACATAATTCTTCCTTTACTTAGCTGTGCCTTCAAAATAATTGTTATATTACATAGTTGTATGATGAGACATACTTATCATGGACCAGACCTTCTGGTTGATAAGTAATAAGTAAGGACAGCATGAAAAACCAGTCTCCATTTGACTTTTGCATCAAAGACAACACTAAGTGGGTTCTAGAACTGCCCCTACCCAATCCCTTCTTCCAGTGTCTATGCCCAGGTGTCTTCCAATAGTGGAAGCTCTCTGTGGAAAGCTTTTTATCCTACTGGGGTCTATTATCTTTCTTCAATAGACTTTTTAATATAAGGAAAAAAATTTATTCCTCTTTTACAACTAGAAAAGAAACTCAAACTGTGAATATAAGTTGGCCAACACTACCTAAAGGATTTCTAAAAGACAGGGGAGAGATATTTGCTACAGCTGCAGGATATTTATAGTGTTAATTTGGCATACTACAAGATTGCGGAATGTGAGGATAATTTCAGTAAGATTCAACCAGGTATATAAATAAATTAATATAAACAAATATTTAAAAGTATTATGGACATGATAAAAGGAGGGGGGGAAAAGAGAGCATAAAAAATGATGTTCATAGGAATTTGAGCATCTCCAGGAGACTGCAACTGTTCTGTCCCCGCCCTTTTGCCTGCATTCAGTGACAGCTGGCACTGGGCACAGTCTGTCCCTGCAAAAGATTTCCCTTTCAGTGCAGAAAGAGAATAACAATCTGTAGTGTCATAATAAGTTTGGCAGAGTCTCATTGTTCCAGGCTCTGCTACTTCCTACGAGAGAAATGAAGTAAGTGCAAAGGAGCATGACTATATTTTGCAGTGCTAAACAAATGATTCAGATATCAAATCACTGTCAAATGCTTCTACTTTTTTTTCAGCTCTCTGAGCACCCCTACACAGCTTTCAGAAACTGAGAGATTTTCAAAAATATCAAGCTCCAAATTTTATTTTAGAGTTTACTTTACTCTGAGTCCCTTGACACTTTATAACTGAAAATCAAGAGGAAACAAAGGTATGCATTGGTTTTCTTCACTGCTTTTGTAAGCAAAGTGTTAAGGAATTAACACTTAATTAATGTTACCAACATTTATTTTAAATAAAAGACTTTGTCTAAAAAGTTTGGTGTGTCAATAGGAATTTTACAGAAACACAGATGACTTCGAATAAATCTTACTGGAAGTTTGAGATTACTTACTTAAAAAATTTTGAAATTTTAAACAAACATCTGATCAAGCTATGTTAACTGTATTTTTTTTTTAGTGTTCAGGCAACCAGCACTGCCCAGCCCATTAGAGTAAAGCAGTAAACAAGAAAATATGATTCCTGGTTTCTACTATAATATCTATCACTCAGGCAGGTAATTGCAGTTCCCTGCACTTCTGCTGTACATTATTAATGTTGCTTATTTAAATTGAGATCATCTGGACAAGAGCTGCCTTTCATCAGATGTGTCTGTGCTATCCAGCACAAGAAGGTAACAGAGTGAGCAGAGTTAGGACACCTGCTGATCTAAATAAACTTTCAATGAAAAAGTGAAAATATAAAACACAGACAAATTTCTCCAAACTGTTCATTTATCTAAGAACAACATTCCAATAAAGATAAAACTTAATATCTTACCATTTAACTACAGAAATATGCATCTAACACTACGGTTTGAGAGTTTAAAGTATACTCCAAGGATGAAGTTCATGGAGACAAATAAAATATCCAGTCTTAGAGCTGACTGAGTTACTTGCTGTAATTACTTCTTTTTCGAACAATTTTTCTTCCATTTATTTTTATTTCATGACTATATCACTATATAGTTTAATATTTTCCAGTGAAAAATGTATTCAGCTATTTCACTCATTACCCAATCAATTGTTAAATAAATTATTCATGAAGGGGAATTAGTATCTTTGACCTTTGGAAGATGGAAGATACATAATGACCCCAAATAATTAGGAACTACAATTAGGAATATGGCTGAAATAGGGAACAGTGTGACTGTACTTTGTAGGCAATAAACTGTTCAGAAAAAAAGTTTACATTTGATTTCCTTTCTGCCACAGGCCCATTTAAATATTTACAGGACAGTAATATTTCACTCTTTGGTGACAATTTGTAATTTCAGTACACCTTTAATTCAGAAAAACAAATCAATAATCAGCTATAATTTTTTACTTTACCAGCCAAAGTTTAAACAAATAACTTTACTTCCTTTCCAGAGTTAATTGCCAAAAGAAATAGGACTAAAGTGAAGAAGGGCAGAGTGCCAAAAGTCAAACAGGTATTTGTGCTCGAAAGTTTTGTACACATTTCTCTTTTCTTATTTTTTATATATCTACCTCTGAAAGAGCAAGGGTGTTAAAATGGTGATTTCTCCAATTCAACACTAATTATGTGGCAAATTTTATAAAATGCATATAATGGAGAAGGTAATGGGCTTTCTCAGAGATCACCTCTAACAGGCACGTTTACCAAAGACAAATCCATGCTGCTGTTCCTTCTCCCTTTTGCTAACTGTCCCAAATGGGAAATATACTCAGCTTCTTTTGCAAAGCTTTCTGAAGCATTACAATATTAAAAAATCAACCCCTCATGGCTTGTGGGGCTGGATGGCAAATAGAAGTGTGTCAGTCCAAATGTGCTGGAACACGAAGGCCAGTGAAAGTCTCCTGAAGGAAATGTCATCAGCATTAGAAGTTAATTTATGGGCTCTTTTTCTTGAAGTGTAGAATCTTAATCTCAACTCACTGACAGGCTGGTGGTTTTAACATGGATTTGGGTATCAAAGTTCTTGACTGAGAGGCAGGAGAGCATCTTCCTTGATTGCCTGGTCATTATTCCACTTGAGCTAAGATACTTGCTGCTGGTTATTGTACCTTCTGACTAGATTTTGCTGCTTCCTGCTTAACATTTAAACTGTGCACCTATCTAATGTAAAACCAGACACAAAAAGATATGGGCACTCTTTTATTCACAGATTCTAAAGCATTTTGACTGCTGTGTCTATGAAAAGACTTTCCTTATAAAAAAGTAAAAAGGACTGAATTCATCCATGGAGTAATTCAGAAAGAAAAGAACAGTGAAATTCACTTAGGTCAGAGTTTTCAGGTGTTCTTTTTTTTGTTGTTGCAACGTATTGGAAGATAGAAAGATGACCTCAAAGCCCACAGCTGGGTTTCAGAGGGTCAGGAGCTAATCTGGCCCTCATTTGGACTAATTCTGCTAAAACTCCATTGAGGGACTAAAATGACAACAACTGAGCTGCTGGGTTCCAGTTCTGACAGGGCCTTAATTTTCCAGTGTCACTTTGGGCACTTTTTAAAAGTGACTCTTGCCTCCAAGTGCTATTCTTTAAAACAGAGATATGAGTCATCACCGGCCCAAGGTACAGAACAATGTTTACTTACCTAAGGACTCCCTGCTCCAAGAGTAGAAACTTAGTGTATGGGTAAGACTAAGGCAAGGTCTATCACCAAGATGAGCCAGCAGCAGCAATGTTGGCTTATCATATTGCCAAAATGATAAGAAGCCCCTTTTGCAGAATCAGAATTTAATGAAGAAACTCATACCAGTATCACAGAGACCAGTGCTTTCCTACCACTCACTGTGTAAACTGGGAGAAATGTTAATGGGATTGCTTGAAGATGGGGGCTGAATCAGGAAGGTAGACTGGGAGATACCTGAGTAAGCTACCTTGTTTTGTAGTCAATTATATGAGATACAAGATTAACAGGAGAGTTTTGTACCATGCTTAAAACAAACAGGAAACTTGTGGTTGTGTCATCACTCTGCTGACACCAATGACTCTCACTGTGTGAGGAGCCTGCAGGAGACTAAGGAAAATGCCAAGAGTAGAATAACGAGTGGAAAAGAGAAATATTAAAAACAAGTGGTTGGTGGGGTTAGGGTGATATTCAGAAGCACTAAGAAAAGCAGATAATTGCTTTATCAGGAGAGCTAACCAATTCCAAAATGTTCTGTGCTCAAAGCCTGCCACATGGCCAGCCACAGATTCCAAAAAGCTTTTTGCTACAAGTCAGCAGCATTACCAAATGAATCAATAGATGCTGGGACTCCATTGGACAGATTATCTGTCTGCTCTAATAAGCATGCTTGATTTTCAGGGCCTGCCATTCCAGAGGCGAAATCAAAGATATGATATTAACTTCTTTCAATGATGCAGCATCCAAGGCAATAGAAGAATGCAAATAAATCAATTCTGCATGCTTAAGCCCATCTTCCTTTCATGCGTGCCTGGTGATGGAAAATGATTTTTTTTTCCACCCTGCCTTATCATTCTGAGGTATGAAAAAAAGAGATTTTGTCGCAGTAATGAAGCACAGGAAAAGAGAGATTGTTATAAACTGGTTACAGTTTAGATTGAAGGTCAGGTTTTCATTAGCTTTGTTACATTGAGCATCATCTTCAGACTGGAGGAATTATGACAAAAAACTCCGTAAGAGAAGGTGGGTCCAATGTACAATTCATGAAAGTAAAAAGCAGAGATCTAATGATCAAAAAAGAAAAATAGAAATTCTTCCGTGATGCAAAGCTCAAGCTACATCAATAACAAATGTTAAACTGCTCTGTTAAGACACTCAGCAAGGAAGTCAATGTCTTATTTGAGTAATAAAGAATTTCTTTGGTTGTTTGTTGCTGCAGTTAGTTATTCAGTCTTTCTTTCTCCTAAATATCAGGCACATACATCTATTTTTCCATCCACGATTACTCAAGCATTAGCAGCAGGGATACAAGCTACACTGGTGACTATGTGGTTTACTCAGTCAAAAGCACAGTGCATACAGCTAAACTTGGCCTTAGTGAAACCTCATGTATTTACTTGCTTCCACAGAGAAAACTAAACAAACTCTTACAGATTTCATTTCTTTCCTTGTGAAAAGACCAAACAAAAGATCTTTATTTTAAACACTTGGAAGGAAACTTCAAAAAATGTGCTTACTCAGAAATATTAGAGTATTTTCTAAAGGACAAAGTATTCATAAAAGGAGAAGCAGTCTTCTATAAAATAGATTAAAGGCTGTAATGATGGTATCATTAATTCTCTTACAATTCAATCTCATCTTTACAGAAAGCACCGACCCTCTCCACTCTATTATGTTTTAGGGCCTGATTTATGAAATAATCCCAGGATATTAATGATGCCACAGGTAACAGTTGTAATATTTCAGGTAGTTTACAGCATTGCTCTAACAATGGAGTACATTTAGTTTGAACTCCATTGCACTTTATTGTGCAATACTTGCTTTGGGGACCACTGAGAATACATACATAGTTTCAGTCACAATACTGCATAAATCCCTCTCTTCCACGATTTATCCTTTTGCCCTGCTCTCCAGTGGTTGCCCTGTAGTCTTCCCTCAGTCTCCTTTCTACACACACACCTTTGTCTTGCTGTATATCTGGAACAGAGCCCATATGCACATATACCAGAAGCCTTTCTCTACATTCTATACCATATCTCCCAAATTTCTCTCCTCTTTAACAATCCTCCACAGCTTCTTGGCAAGTCTGGTCTTGTATGTGCAGATTTTCTACTCCACATAAATAAATTTCCAAATGGTGTTTTATCCTCACTCATCATGAAAAGCTCTAATCTTAAAGTGCAGCACAGGTAAGTCCAGAACAGCTAAAGGGATGCTCTTGGTTATGTCTTGTGCTTAAATGCCCTTAGTACAACCTAAATATTCCTTCCCATGTTCTTCCCACCTCTCTCTCACAGAATGATGGGACAATCTGTTCACTTCAGAGGCTGTTGAACAAAATGATACCCATTTTCTCAGTACGTGCATGTAGCTGACGGACCTCTGTGCTGGATAATGCACTTAGGTTAGGCTGCAGTCTGAATCCTTCAGAACAGAAGTTATAAAAGTTAAGATGTACAGTCATTAAGAAGTCAGACAACTTTAAAACTTCATAAAATTCTTTTTCTTCCTTTTTTTTTAAAGTGTACCTGTCCAAACAATTTTTTCTACTTTTGCCTCAAGACCTCTTCCAACTGTGTATATTCTTGTATGATACAAATACCCAATAATCAACTTTTTTTTACAGGAAGAACATGAATTTTCACCAACACCACTATTGTTCAATACTTTTTGCCTGGTGAGGTAAGAACGTTATATATTTAATTAATCTTCAATCACTCCCATAGTTTTGAGAAACAGCTTTATAATCGTGATTTGTAATTTAGATCACCTACAGTGAATTTAGCAAAAGAAAGGACCTTGATCCTGAGTTTCTCAAGTGTGATTTGGGTACTCACTGTCCAGCACAGAGGAATTTCTATCAGCTGTTGCACCCATTGAGGACTAAGTAGGACAGAATAGCACCCGCTGCAAAGTGCAGTTATGCATGTGTTTATTCCTATCTGTTTCCACTCGATTAACAACACACTGCTTATAAGACAAGAATTTGAACTAATTTTGGGAAGGATTATCAGTAAGAGAGTAATACCCTGTTTCTCACTAATATTAAAATTTGCATAAAAGTATTTTCAAAAGACATTCTAAAATAGTTAATGCAAATGATCACACACGGTCCCCTCATTTTCCTTGAAAAAAATTGAGAGAAAAAGTGTTGCCTATTATTCTATTGCAAGTTTGTATGACACAATCACTGTACTGATTGCCACAGACATCCTGTTTCTTCCTGCTGCTGAAGAATCAAGTTTTCAAATGTTGCTGGAAGAATTTAACCCCAATAGATCCTGCCATCAAACTTCACTTTTTCCTGGTTTGTTATTTCTACTGTGCTTGACACTGTGAAAGTAGAGGTCAGGGCCCTATTAAGACGGGTTATCAAAAGCTGGAGGAAAGTGAATTCATATCACCATCACTGTTATGTGTGGTGGCTGAACTCACCTCTCACTGCTTATTGTTTAAGTCAAACCTTGACCCAACAGCACAAAAAAATAAGAAATTTTACTGTTTTCTTATTCCCTCTCATGAAAAAGACAGCCATGCCCTCTATTTACAGTGTCATAAACCTCATATCCATTACAAAGAATATTTTGCAAAACAGAGACCCTTATATTTAGGCCAGGATTTATCATATTGAGCAAAAGTACTCACAACCGTGACAACATATCTGAGAAACAGACTCAGTATCCACCTGCATCTTAAAAAGAAAAGGCTAAAGACTAGAATCTCTTCATCAAGGTATCTAGGACTGCAAAACTTGCCATTGAGTGTGAAACTGGGCAGCAGTTGCATATAAGGTTTTTAATTTTCTTTGTTTCAATAAGTATTCTATTAACCAGTCACATGATTATCTACTGCTCCCTATCCACAGCACTGACTCCTGCACCAAAGAAGGCAGATTACTTGGGCCTTCTCCTTTCTTAAGCAAAAGAAAAGCCACAAAGAGGCAGAGAACAGGCAAACCAAGACACTTCAGCAAACAGGCAGGCTGGGGATCAGCTGCTGGGCCAGTATTAGGGCAGAAGAGGAATATCCATCCTTACAAGCATAAGGAGCAGGGTGAGGAATCGTAATTAAGAGAATAACTCAGATATAACCAGATCTTTAGTAACCGCCACAACCAGCTTCAGGGCATGGAAAACACACAAAGAATTTACTGTGAATTCTGAGGAAAAGAAAACAAAACAGAAAACACAGTGGATGTAGGCTGCAAGAAGCTTGAGGTAATGAGAAGAATTATTAGAATAATGGAAGACTCAGTCTTCCTTCTGCTTCCTTTGCATAAGATCTCACTGAGATCCTTGTACAACGCTCAGACTGTAAAGCTCGAGAACCCAGGCTGTACATTAAGTGTAAGGAGCAGGGATCCATTAGGAAAAGAGAAAAGGGAGGAAAACTGGATTGGTCAAGACAAGACTGAGAAAAGGAAGTGTCAAAGGAGATGGTATGTTCTTCTTGTTCTCCTGTATTACTTGAAATAAATCAGCCTTTTTATTTTTTTGGGCGGTGTGATCTATGGCACAGAGATGCAAAGTTTGGATGCAAATCTGGCAAAACTGCAGACGGATGTCTTCTATTTGCAGAACTACCATTCCAGTTAAAAAACAGTCATTGCCATCAGTTTGAAATCAGCCCTCTAAGATTAAGCAGAGTCCCAGTTAAGCATGTCTTGATCAAGTGTAGGGCACTGTGCAAGTGTTTTACTATTATACACCAGTAGGTGTTTTGAATTGCTCAATTAAACAATTCCTAAATTGAAAAAGAAATTAAGAAAGAAAACTCTATGAGGATCAAAAATATTGTAACAACTTGATGCCATTTCATTTGAGAAAAAGGGCATTGGAAAAGCCTGGCTGATCAAGATGTACATCCGTGAAAGATTTACCATATACAGAATGATGTTCTGACAGTGGCAGTATTGGCAGATTGCACTAAAAAATTAGTGCTTAACATGTTGATTTAATAGATATTACTTATAGCTCTCAATATTTTTCAAGCATGAAAGATTTGAAAAGACTCTGGACAACAAAACCTCCATCATTTTATAAAGATATTATGATTTTATTATTATGTCAATGCAAGATATCGTCTCTCTCATTTTCATATACTACATCATAATATTTTCCTCTTGTTTTCTCTGCTGACATTGATTACTTTAATTTATTTTCACAGCCAGATCTCTAGGAGAAGCAATAGTATTTTTTGGTCTTTGTTATGGTACAGAGATTAAGAGATTTGAACCCATCCCCTCTACCAATCACTGAGTAAGGAAAACAGATATTTCACCTGATGCACTGATTATAACCTGGTTTTCATAAACCAGCAAGAAATGTAATGACCTTTCAGCTGTCTTTCACTGCAGGAGAAACCAACAAGGTCTTAAGTCTCCAGCAGACCTTTTATAAACAGTAATGTTCATTTCAGATAACTCAAAAGGCAATACAGAGAATAATCCTTAATAGATTGAGTAAATGGAAGCATATAAATCATGCTGTGTATATTTTAATTTCTAAATAGTTATTTAAGGCAATTTACGTGAGAATTTGGGCTACATCTCAATTCTCTAGTGCAACGCAAAATAAATTGCCATAACATTAGAGATATTGCTATTTTAAAACCAACATTCATATTGAATTGGGGCAATAATCCTGTAGTCATCCGCAACCTGATTAAAGATTCTTCAGTGCTCTAGTAATCCCCACAACTGGGATGCTCCAGTTTGGCACAGACCGTGCCATTGCTGTACCATCATTATGCTGCATTTCACCACTGCACCAAGTAAACAACTTGACATCCAGTCAGCAATTCCACTGAGAGAGACTTGCTCGTGTTTCTGACCACAGCATGCTTTTAGGAATGGCTACTTCCATTCTTAAACTAAAAGAACTCCCTAACTGATTTGCTGAACTGGACTCTACAGAAGCAAAATCACCATGCCATGCCCTTGATCTCATGGGCTGCATTTTCTTCCCCTTACACCAGCCTTTTCCCAGCATATTTGCAGAGTTTCTTTGAGTCATAATGGTGTAAATGTCAAAAAGTAGAGAAGTTCAAAGATATCTAGAATAGAATTTTAAGAATATTTACCTCTTCCATAAGAATTCATTCTAGAATAGAATTTTAAGAATATTTACCTCTTCCTCCCTACTAACTGCAGTTCTGAACCCAGTTCTTGAAACAAGAGAATGTTTTCAATTCCTCTGACAGCAAGAGAATGCTGACTAAACCTATTATCTTCTCTGTGTGCTTATTTTCACTTTGATGTACAATAAATAAAAAATGAACTGACAATTCTAAAATATGAAGACACCATATCATTGTCACTGTGTTCTTACAAATCTGATCCATTCGTGTTGTTTAAGCTGCCGAAACCTTTGAAGTTAGAAAATGCTGCCCTGAACTTCCAGCATTGGTAATTAAGACATAGTGTGGCAAATCAAAGGAGACGTGCTACCTTGCATCTACAGTTCCTTACTAAAAAAATGCAAGCTGAGAGTCACGATAATAAATCAATTGGTTCTGCTTTTCAGTAGGAAAAGACCTGTAACTTGTTATATTATAACTCAATCCCATCTTGTATCCAAGATCAATTCCTCTTTCTCTTCATGCTTTATGATCATTGAATTTCTTTTTCTTAAGGCTAATTTTTCTTACAGAAAGCAAGGGAAACATTGTGAGGTTTGAGGGGGAAAAAAAGAAAAAGAATAAGAAAAAGGTCTCTCATCATTTGTCTTCTCAGTGGAGAGAACAGGAACATTTCCTTTCCCCTCTACTACCACATTTTTCTCCTTCAAGCTGTTGTTGTTTTCCCATAAATTTCAGCAGGTTGAGCTTCTGAGGCTGTGTTAAGATTTGGGCTGGGAAAACATAGCCTATAAAGGTTTATTAGCACAACTGGGTTAAGCAATATGTGAGTGTGAGGGAGCCTTGTGTTCTGGGTAGCAGACTCCTTTCACATTTCATAACGTATTAAAAACACAAACTATGAAATATTTCAATAAAAATAAATTAATGTGCTCTCCAGTTGGAAATCTCACTGCCATATTAATTTTCTTACTACATAAACCAAGTTCCTACATATGATGTATGGAATTGGCTCAGTTTAAGTCATGGGTTTCATTAAAATGTTTATTTTTTCCTACCTCTATTCTATTTTATAGTTTAGTTTTTGCTTCAAAGTGGATAGCAGGATAAGGACTTATTAAAAATACATATATGCCTAAAGGGCACTGAATAGTTTGTTTGATTCTAAGAAGCAAAATAAGAAAACCTTCTGCATAAAGATAACATTATTCAACATTTTCAAACATGTGGGCTTTTACATGGCCTTTCCTGTCTAAGTTTTCATCACTGATCTAAAGTTCCTGATTCCTTCCCAGAACTGTGAGCTTCTCCAGCTTTTCCACATCTGTGCTGTCCAGCCCAACCCAGCAGTCCAGACAAATTTTCCAAACCTAATTGCATACGTAGGGATGAGCTCATGCTGGTCACTTCCCTTCTCTCCACCTGCTTGTGCTACAGTGGCAAAGCCTCGAGGGCAGATCGAAAAGGAATCAGACCAACTTTGACCATCTACAGCCACACATGCAAAAGGCAGATCTCAGATACATACATTCTACCCATTACCTTGGATACCTTCTCACATTTATTAGCAAATTACTGTGTAAATTGTTAGATTTTTCCTACAAAACCACAAAATTACAAGCTACAAATTCCTGCTGTCACTCATGGGTACTCTCTGAACAGTCCTGGACTTAGCTGTCATGGCTGTGACACTTCCTGCATGATCCTGAGTGAATCATTTGTCCACCACACCCAGGAAATCACCTTTATAGAAATCATGACACTCAGGGCAGACCAGGTTTCTTGTTACACATTTATACAGTGTCTTTTGCAATAGGACCTGACTTAAGGGTGTTATTAAAATAAGTATGGGACCTCTGTCCTCTAATGTTGTGTATTTTGTCAGTCTTCCACCACAAAATTTGTCTTCCAGTACCATCAACGTTCTTATTTTTATTTTTCCACACTACTTGAATTGAAATTCTCCCAAAATGGCAGAAGATCCCCATTTCTCTTGACATCAGAACATAAGTACACAAGGTTTCATAGCTTCCAGTGCCCAAATGCCTCCTTATATCTTGTGTGGGAAATACATCAAGCAGCTACAACAGGAGTCTGCCGCTAAAAATCCTAAGGGGCAATAGCTGTCATCCTGATTTTAAAACATAAACATGATTTTGAACTCTAGTGGTATTTTTAAAAAAAAATGTTACACTACTATCATATATTTATATATATAGAAAGATTTAAGTATAAACTAAACAAAGAGAAAGAAAAAAAGCCTTCTTTTTTTCCCTTAAACCTATTCTATTTCTGACAAGACTTTGCTGCGGAGACAGTGAGACGCTGCAGTGAAGTGAGCCACACAATCAAACCCCACTCACTGCACAGAAATAGCCACAGTGTCCATCCAAGCGAGGGTGTCTATAACAACACAGACTCACTTTGCTGGTCCAGGCACCTCTTTCAGCCCACGAGATTATTCCTGCTGCTCCCAGAGGGGGAAGTGCATGGGACTCACTCCTCAGATGTTCCTGGATGAGATACTTGATCATCCTCCACAGCTACTCTTGGGCAGACAAATTTAGAATGACATTTCTCAACATAAACAAGACACTTTCCCACTGGTTTAACTAGATTTGAGAAAAAAAAAATCACATTAACTTGAAGAGACATTTTGAATTGATATTTGGAACAGAAAACTTCATCCCTTGTGCTTTTCGGGCAACTTCCCAGCCCAGAATTAAAGACTTTTGTTTAGCTGTGAGCCTTATTCAAATAAAAACAAAACAATGATTCATAACTAATCAGGGAAACTCACAAAACAAATGAAAGAACCTATTTAAAATGCAGCAAAGAGACTGTAGTGATGTAAATGGTCCCAATTTCTGATTGCATAATGGTAACAGCAAGCTGGTCAGTGAAGCTTCCTAAGCTGCATCCTGTTTTCCTCTAAGTCTTAAAAAACCTGGTAAGGAAAATCATAGAAGCACTTTTCTGTAAATACAACAAATACAAATAATTTTCAGCAAAAACCAGAAATAAATCCACTAAGGCCTTGTGATACTCATTCAACTAAAACAGCATTTAATAAATAAATACAGACTTACAAGACATATGTATTTTGCTTTGAGAATTACTTATTCCAGCTAATTTTATCCTGTTAAAAAACCAAACTAAAAGGGTTACGTTGTGTCTGAAGGTGAATATATGCACACATGCACACATGATTGACTACACATCCCTGCCATTCATTCACCAAGTCCTGTGATTTTATGAGTTAGAGATTAAAACCTATAGATAGAAATAATAAAATACTTTTAGTTTATCTTCCCGCAGTAATGCCAAAATCTAAGATTATGTTTGTGAGATACATTTGAACTCAATTTGGTTAATAGGATCACAAAAACCCAAAGATTTTGAAGGCCATATTTTTCTCCAATTCTCCTCAAAAAAAGACATGTAAGTACATTTCAATACCTTGAAAATTTTAGGGCTTTTGTTATGAGAAAATCCTTCTAACACAAAGTCTTATTAGGGTTAATTTGCATTAAGATGAAAACTTTGGTCAGATCTCTTGCTCTCTGGTTTTCAGCCATGGTGGAATAAGCCCAATCCTAAAATCACCATGATGTAAAACTGTGCCATGTTTGAGTGAATTGCTCCAGCCACAAGCCTGATTCACTCATCGCTTGGGAACAGCTGAGAGGTGGCTGCTCTTGATACTCATTTTTAAGGTTTTCTAAAAAGAAATTTCATTTTCCTGATTTTCATAAGTAGTTTTGGCGCAAGCCTTATGTATACAAAAATATATCAAAATGTTGAAAAAGAATGCCCCTTTTTTCTTTTCAGGTAATCTATTTCCCTCCCACTTCTAGAAAAGTATTTTTCTTTGTTTTTAAAGATATTGCTACAAAATACACATGTAAGCGTGGTTATAACATGTCACAGATAATAGAGCCTCATCATAGTGAAACTGTATTCAGCACAGTAAGAGAAAAATCCTTAGAGAAATGACTCACTAAGAAAAAGCCCAGTGAAAGCCAAATAGGTCTCTGGAAGATAATATTCAGTCACAGCATGCCTTGAGAGCTGATAGCACTTGTGAATTAAAAAAAAAAAATCAAGGCTACAAGCAAGAGGAAAGAGAAGAAAGAATAAGTCAGATTTAAATACATTTTAAAAATCCCCTAAACCACACAACTGTTCTCATGAAATTATGTGTAATATACTATATGGAAAAAAATACCTAATTTTTTCCAAAAAGATTTTCTGTGACCTCAAACCAAAAAAGGAAAGAAACCCAAAAACAAACCAAACAAAGTTGAGTTGTTTAATTGCTACCATCAATTTATCTCAGGACTTGTGGAAAAAATCCATTCAGAAATCGCACAAAAGGTCTTGCAGAAACATGTGTTTATGCTTCCTTCCTCTCTGGTTGTGAGCAGAGTTATGTATGTGCTGAGACACTTGCAAAATCAGATTCTAAAATTAGAAACCTTCGATGCACCAAACTAAATTCCTGTTCTGTGCCTCGTCAGCTCTTACCCTCCCGAGCAGCCACCATTTCACCTTTCACATGCCATGGGGCTTATATTTTACATAAAGGGACTCTCTAAAATGAAAAAGAAAGAGAAAAGAACATCCTCAAGATTTTCTGATCCCCTGAAGGGTTTATCTCTTCTCTTCCTTACTTATAAGCAAAGAAATTGGTTGATATGGATATTAACAAAAATCCCCATTTTCCACTCAGCCTACCAATATTCTCTCAAAATCACAAGGCGGGATGTGTATCTCTTGCAAGTAAGTGACATGACAGACGTTTAATCTCACAAAACTCTTTTGTTTCCCCCAAAATACTCATAAGTATTCCCTGCTCCAGTGATTCACTACAATCATTGGCATCTATGCAAAATCTGGAGAGCTAGAGATATAGGAAGTCCCTAAGTTTTGTCCAGGAGTTCAACACTGCCAAGCACAGCATCATAAAAATATTTCTATTCTATTAACATCACTTAAATTTTCTAAAATACCAGTGACTTTGTGGAGACAGGCTTTTTCTAAACTCAAAATTATGTTTTTCTACTGAAGAGAATAAGGCTCAAGTGTGCTGAGCTGCTTCCCTAAATAAAATTAAATAAGAAAATGCTCTATGTGCTTCCCAAATCTAGAGCCTAATCAGAAGCATGATGTAGGAGGAAATCCTGCTTAACAAAACCAACCAAACAGAACAGCTTTTTTTAAAATCTTTTTTTCCTGCACTGGATATTGATATGGCTACGTTCAGGATGTGCAAACAGGAACAAGATCCTTTAAGTGGCTTCCTAGATACACAAGGAAAACTAAAACAGGTAAAATCAGAAACGAGATTAGGAGCAGTGAGGATTTCTTTAAGTCTGAGGAGATACGAGAGAAAAAGAGAGAAAAAAAATAATAAAAATGTTTGGGGAGATTAGGAAGTGGTGTCTCTGTAACAACAATTCAAAGAGGTTGGGATTTTTTATCATTATTATTTTTATTTTGGAGAAGGAGCTTGTTTGTAAGATGTGGCCATGAAGGTCCCACAGTTCTAGCAATTAATGCTCTGCTAATTAAATTGCCACATCAAAGAGACAGACATTGTAGGGTAGCAGGATTAAAAGACACCTATAGCAGTGGGCTCTTTTTTAGAGTCTGCCAAGGTTGGAGCATCTATTGATTAACTGCTGCAAACACCCCTGGTAAATACTTCTCTCTACTTCCTCTCAGTGGCACAAAAGCAGCAAGCAGAAGCTCATGTCTGAAAAACTATAAATGGTTTGGTAAGAATCTAATATTGTAAGGTTGCAGTATGGTACTGAACATTATCTTGTAAATACAGCCTCTAATCTTCCAAGTCCTCAGTTGTTACCAGCTTGGATGAGCTCTGAAGTCTACTTTTCTTCCAGTGTTAAGGACTATTAAGCATATGAAATATAAATAACAAAGTTTTTGCAACCACAGGGACATTTTCCTAATTTCAGAGACTGAGCATTGATACATAATCCCATACAGTTATTTTTATGGGCTCTGATACTTCTAGAACGGACTGCAAATTTATAATTTGCATCTCATTTTCATACGACACAACAAAAATTTCACAGTGGGAAATTCAGACAAGGTAAGATAGGATAAGGGAGAAGGAAAAGGGAGAGAGAAATAAGTAGGAGGAAAAGAGAGAGCAAGAGCATGTGAGAGGGAAAAAGCAAGTGTGTGACAGCAGGTGTGAGCGCATGAGCAAGAGGACACAAGTGGGGACAGAAAAGAGCAAAGAGAAATAGAGAGGGCCGAGAGAGATGGGGGAGAGAGAACGAGAAAACAACTCTCTTTTTGCCAAATCTTGAAATGTGGCCAAGTGAAAAAGCTGGTGAAATGGACTTAATGAAGCAAACACCTGCTTCTAATATATGAAGTAGGATGATTTTTGTACAGTTGATTCCTTGTGTCAGAATTGCTGGTAGGAAATTGTGATTAAGAGCAGATCAAAAGTGAGGGGTTGTTATTTCCTCCATTCTTCCTCCAAAGGATTATGTATTTTAAATAGATTTTAATCGCCCTAAGATAAACATGTCAGAAATGTTTAGCTCTAGTGAGGTCTCAGAGCTTCTTCATGTGGTCTGTGGCGTGAGGAGCTCCACTGAGCGTGGCTGCAGCTGAAAAGCTCTGTGCACCCAAACCCTCACTTTTCCACACTAGACACAATCTCCTGTACCAGAATTGCCAGCTGATGTGCATGTACATGTGTCAGAGTTTTCAGTTAGCTGTTCAGATAATTGGCCCAAAATTAACTTCACTTTGAAAAAGTCATTCACAACTCTCTATAAATAATATTTTTCCCTCTCATCTCTTTATATAGAACCAAAATTCAATCTCTTTTTGCTAAAACCTAGTTTGACACTTTTAGAAGACTACACACCATGATTTTGTTAAGTCTTTACCTAGGAAAAGCAGGTACTCTGACATATTTCTGCCTCTGGCAGGGAAGGGTTTAGCCCTCAGAACAACCTTCAGGGGCTCCCATTTACATAATGAAACTAATATGCTGCAACACACTCCAGCAATTCTTCTGGATCAGATACTTTGCATTTATTATGGTATTTTGGTGTACTTTTAGCAGGGCAATTTAATTAGAATTATCCATGGATAGTTTAAAAACTGAATCTGCAGATCATTTATTACTGGCCTGTATTTACTGATGCAGCAACAAACCCATCTGGTTAGGGCTTATTCTTTAATTAGTTCATTTAACATTTTTGTCCAAAGTGAATTGACTACAACTTTATACACGGCACAGGGCATAAATCAGTCTCTCTCTATCCTATAACCGAGTGACTTAATGGGGACTATTTCTTGTTGAGGGCAATTTTTATACATTTCATTCATTGTGCCAGAATTGTCAGTGTGAAATTGTGACAACAGCTGGCTAAAAGTGAGGGATTATGACCTTCTCACAGTGATTACATGCTAAAAATTAATTGTGTTCCCCCCCCCAGCACTGTGGCATTGTGATTACTTGAAGCCAAGAGCGTGGGTGGGTGTGGGTGAGATGCGTGCAAGAACAAATAGATTACAAGGCACACAAATCAATGCTTGTTATTGCTAAGTCATAAAAAATGGTTTCTAGCTAACCAATACTGAAAGAAAGAAAGAAACAACAAGTTTAATTTAATTACCAGTATATCTGTTTTGTACTCTGGAGCAACAGAGCTAAGATAAATTGTGAGACTAACGTTCATCTGTATGTTATATTAAGATGCTGGTACAGCCCTATCTTTCAAAGCCCTGAGTTTACTCCACCAATCATTTTTAAAAAATACCTCAGTCCTTTTCTATGTCATAAGTAATATAGTAAATCTTGTTTCTTTCAATGTTACAGCATCTTTCTTCTTGATGCTACTTTTTTTGCCAGGATTTGCTGCAGGAAATATTGATCTCTGTTTCTTCAAAATGAGTTTTCCTTGTACCCTTTTTTATTCAGTGGACCCTACAGTTTGTATGCTTGATATTGCACATTCTCTCTCTGGGGAAAACTGTTCTGCCACTTTGCAGTTTCTTTAAGCAGAATTCTTTTCACACTTTAAATAGCATAACACTGTGCCAATTGTGAAAAACAAAACAAAAAACAGAACCAAGCCCAGATGAAGTCTGTTTGGTTTATTGTATACATTTAGTTACACTCAAAACCATTAGCTGGGAGCCTGAAGGCCAAATCCAGCATTAAACCATCTCTGACTTAGTCATATCCTTTTCCAGAGCAGCATGGTAGGCTAATACAGGAGCTTCAAAGAAGCTTCACATATTTTTGCGATGATCAAAAGCCTATGAAACATCTTAATTTGCAAGCTTGCTCTCAGTCACAAGGTAGTAGAATTAATATGGGGAAAAAAAGGACTTTTGGGACAAAATTCAACACAGTATATAAGCACATTCCTAGCAAAAGTATTTAGCTACATCTCTGCACTTTTACACGTATATTTCTTTATTACTTTAGGCACATCCTTCATTGTTGGGTTCAGATCTCTAAGAGCTGTGAGTAATCTCCATCCATTACTCACAGATGGTGCAGCTCAGCAACACTGTTACTTCCTAGAGACCGAAAGTTGTCCTTTTGTTCAGTACAGGAGTAGCAAAGAAAAAGAACTGTAAATGATACAGATGCATTTTTTCATCTGACCACCGATGCTGGTGGTTGGAAATATGGCTGTGAACACTGGGTTTGGCTGAGGAGAGAGAAATTTTCTCCAGCTGCCACATCCTATTAAACAATTGTCTTTATTTTCCAATGCCTGTGCATTTATTTTCTTTGCTCCCAGCATTACATGAGCTGCTTTCCAACATGTGACTTGCTTTTAAAAAATGCCCAGTCAACACATTTTCCATGACATCAGTGAGAGCTGCTGCTCTCTGAACTTTTCCATATTTGTTTACTTTTCTTTAACCAAATTAATTAAACCTTTAGGTCCCCATTTTAGGAATGTTAGTAATAGTACTATCTGTTGGATCTTTTTCCAGCAGAATGAAACAATAACAACTTTCAGAGCTCTCTTTTGAAGAGGTGTGGTCTCAGTGCCTCATCCAGCTGTATTTCCACTGGCTGTGAGCACGTCAGTCTATCCAGGCAGACCAGAGACAGATTCTTTCTTTCTTTCCAACTCCGAGAGCTCTCTATTTTGCCTTCTATGATAATTTAAGTTAAAACTCCAGTTAGACAGAATGTTTTTATAAAAGCTATTACATTTTTTTTTCTACCAGGCCACTGGGGCAGGGAGTAGGGAACCTGAGTTTGTGATAAAAAAAATAAAAAGCCATTTTTAAAAATTATAATTGAAAATAAACTAGAAAAAACTCTATGAAATATTGAAAAAAATATTTGGGCTTACTCACAATGTTCTTGAATTTTCTATTTCAAGAAATAATCATTTAAATAGAAAGTTTTTATCAGATCAATATTCTGACATAATGCAATACAAGTAGCTTTATAAGCAAGCTCTGCAATGGCATAAAATTACTCACAACGGTTACTTTTTCTGCTCTAAGAAAAGATAGTGTACTTTAAATGACTATTCCCATCACCCAAATCTCAAACTAGATTTTTAGCAAAACATATTTCCAATTGCCAGCTGGCAAACTAATTCTACTAGTGAGAGAATAAGACCCCATGATGATTATATAAGGTGACATATTTGCACTTTAACTCATTATTTATTTTGTTGGTTATTTGCTCTTTCTTTACAATTGGTTGAATGAATGAATATTATCAATTTGAAATATTGATGTGTTTTAATGTGGAGGTACCTTTACTTTTTAAAATAAAATTAAAAGTTTTAGATACTACCCCTATACCTGCATTTAATGTCTGTTTTTATAGTTCTAAAGTAATTATATTTTTATATCTAGTATATTACATTCTGAGATTATTCCATGTTTAATCTTTGCTGGATTTTGCTAAGCTAAGCAGATAAAGGCATACGTACATTCCACTGTACCTCAGTGAGTCTACTCAGGGTACAGGGGAAGAAATGAAAATACAAGACCCACAGCACAGATACAAGCAGTCCTGTGCTCTAAGTAAGATGATCCCTGATCTATTATTAGCAAGGTGGTGTCCATCTAAAAATTAACTTTTTTCCCCACTCTAAGAAAATACTGAGTTTAAGCATTAAACCTTGCAGGGGGGAAGAAAAAAGAAAGAAAAGAAGGATTTCCTGAAAAAGCAGACTTCTTTTGGTTTATATAAAATTGCAAACAATGCAATTAAAAAGTTGTCTTAACACACATCCACATAACTACCCACATTTGTGATACAGGAAAACAGATACACGCCGTTGATTTTTGCAAGAGCCTGCAGATATCCATGAGCATGCATGGTCCTCCTGCAGTCAGCGCCAGACAGATCCCTCTGGGACAGGATCTGCATGCATCCAGGTACCAAGGCCACGGCTTTTCCAGTGGGACTGTCCCCAAGCCTGGCTGGGGCTGGGGCTGGGGCCGGGCCAGCTCCCCCAGACTGTGCTGGCTCCGCAGGGCTGGGCTGCCCTGAGCCGTGGCAGAGCCAGCAGGCTCTGCCTGCCTGGAGTGCAGGCTGGTGTCTGCCTTATCTCCCATCTCCCCGAGTATAAATGGATGTGTGCTGGGCTCTAAGACCACACAAATCACCCCGGGCGGAATAATAATTGTACTTGTAGCTGCAGCCAAGCTATTTCATGGACATGTGGGGTTGGCAGAAAAGTGAATCAATTTATAAAAGAGTGTGCAGCGTTAGATAAAGCCCAAGCCCTGACAGCTTTATCTGATAGGTTCAGTTTGTTTTTTTAGAAGTGAGTAGCCCTGAGGCTTTTTGCTGAGTTTTATCGAATAGTCACTTTATTTTAAGCAACAACAGAGGTTTAATAGGAAAGGGGAACATGCTGAAAGGTCACCTGTAGCCAGGTATTATCATCTGAGCAAATGCAAACTGCACATCATGGAAACCTCTCTACAAACTGACAATAAACATTCATCTCCTAGGAGCTGTTTCATCCCCATGCTCACACTTAAAACACTGCTGAATTTTCTTGGTTACTTAAATATGATTTTGATATAACTGACATGGACACGGTAAGAAGATATATTGTAATCAAAAAGAGAATAAAAGAAAGTGGAATTCAGTTCATTCAGCAAAGTTCTTTTATAGAGCAATACATTTTAAGATAATTTCCAGAGCAGCAAATTAAACAGACACAGAAACAAACTTCTATACAACTCAAAATTATTATGATCACTCAAAGTAATTACCACTAGATACTAATTTCATATACTGCCAGAAAAACCTTAATTAAACATTGGAGATGATAGAAAAAAAAAGAAATGAAAAATGAAAGGAAATCTCAAAAGTTTTAAGGACTATTTTCCTCAGTTTTCCTTATCCATGTAAATGGCAAGAGGTTCAGAGTTAAAGCAAATGTATTTTGCATTTAACTAATCTAACTACAGAAGCAGAGATCCTTAGTCCATTGAGCCAATCCGCAGATTATGTGAGGAAAGCTTGCAAGACAAACAACTGCAAGAGCATTCAAAGACCCTTTCATTGCTGTTAATTTCAGTTACCCTTTTATTACAACAACAAACGTAAAAAACTCTACACAGAAATGGTGGTATGGGGAAGATGCATTTAAAGAACAAGACCATGATTTTTCCTGAATGCCATCACAGCACTGCTCACTCTATTACTTGCAGAAATAAGTCAATCAATAATTATAAGATAATCAAAGACAGTATGTTTACAAGGTTTAAGTTAGTAAACCCACCTCCCAGACCAGAAAGAATTCCTAGCACATGATAAAAATATCCTGTAAATTATAGCTGAAGGCCAGTGTTTTAAAACTTTAAACACTGGGGCTTGCATCTCAAATCCCTATTCATGAATCAACATGAAAATGAACTTATTTTAAGAGGCCACAAAAACCCTAAGCAACTAAATGGGAGTTTCTAAGATTGATGAAAATGAGTGATCAGTACTTAGGAAACTACAGTTTTAGGGTTAGGTCCCAATAATTGTTACATTTGTTTCATTCTTCTTCAGAAAGTTTGAGTAAATATTCGACACTGATAAGTAGCTTCTGTTTACTTGTGTTCAAGTGCCTGGGATCCCCAGAGACCAGTCAGTGGCAAAGCCCTCTGCTACATCTCCTTACATATCCTTCTTTAAAAGCTGTGATTTTGCTGGAATAGTCCAGATTTGTCCAGGTAACACCCAGATCTTGTCCATATGAGGACCGTATCTCCACTTCAGTGAGTTAATAAAACTCTTATTAAGTGTTGGTTCAGACTCTACAAGAATATGGGGACCTTGTCACCCAAGTTGTCAATAAACACTTCAGCTATTACAATTGAAATTAAAGATCTAAAAAAATGTCAAAAATGTAAGACAGCTGTGCTTTCTACTCCTCCCAAACAGTATAACTGCATTATACACATACAGAAACTAAGAAACAGAGCAGATGGAGAGGATGTCAGCAGTGCTGCCAGAGCAGACAAAGTCCTGCTCTCCTCATTTTAAAGATGCAATCTTTGCACCCCAAATTTCAGGAAACTTGAAATTTGAGCTTTGCAGTCTTCCAAATATTCCCTGTACTGAAGAATTTTGAGCTGTGCTGTCAGCAAAGACACACAGGATCTGTACCACAGACATGTGCAAGGAGCAGCAGACAGAGTTCTGAGTCTCTTTTGTCATTCACAACAAAATGAGCTTAGAATATTTTGTTTACTCGGTATCATTGTGCACCGGATTACATTTTTTACAAATGACAGATGTGTTTTATTTTATTCATAGACAACCACACATTTATTTTCAGGTGTCTTAATAAAACTTTGAAGTATTACATTCAGGTTGATTACTATACTCAAGAACCTAAAGAGGATAGGGAGGGTTGGATTTTTAAAATCTGATTGAATACATCATTTATTCAGAAGAATTAATTTAAATATTCATAGAAACTCTTTATCTTTAAAAATCAAATCTCTAGTTGGGTGTGGGGGCTGGGCACAGAGCAGTAGGAAACAACAAATCTCAGAAAGTCAAAATTCAATTTGTCAATATTTTTATTTCTTCACAACAAATATGTCAGGTCCCATGAATTATTTAGGTTATGCGTTTTGGCCCCCACCTCACACTTTCTCTCGGATGCATATGTTGGTTATTCACTAGCTCTGAAACACTGCAGCACCTCTCCCTCTCCAGGACCTGCCAGCTACCTCCATCTGGCACCGCGTCCCCCAGAGAAAGGGGCTCTATTGCTGCCCTGCCTGGGCCCTGCGTTCCAACAATCCCCACTACGAGCTCTTTCTTCCGCAGTCTTTAGGCACTGCTGTGTGCCACGACAGGATTCTGTGCCTCAGCACAGCCGATGCACAAACCCGGTGTCACTGTGTGTCCTGTCTGCAGCTGAAAAAGGCAGGCAGCTGAAAAAGGCTGGTACCCGAGGGCTCCGTGAGCGTGTGTGAGTGTGTGCGCGCTTTCACCAGCGCCCTTCTGTCTCAGCTGAAGAGGGGGAAGGAGCCCTGACTGCCTCTGTTGGTGTTTTGTGCGAGTCCTACCCACAGGAGCTGTGGAAAGCCACACCTCACCCGCGGCACGCTGCGCACGCCGTGCCAGCATCCCCCGCGGGCTGCGCCCCTGTCTCCGGGGCGCGCTGGGATGCTCAGCTTTGCTGCTGCTCGAGCGGGCACACAGCAAAGCGGCAGCAGCGCCCCTTGGCCGGGACAGACACTCCAGGTCCCCAAGCTGACTCCAGGCAGGGGGGAGTCCTGCTCCTAGAGTCACTTCACATGAGCCACACTCATGACCCAGTGACAGTCTGAGAAACTCTCTGTTCATTTACAGCCCCAGTGGGTTCAGTATCAATGCTGGTGCTGTAAAGCAAATATCCAGTATGAACCAGGTCATCAAATTTGTCTCAAAACGTGTTTGATCCATTAATTGCCCAGATCTGACTCACCAAGTTGTCTGCATTATATATGTATTTAGATGACTAAGTGGCCCTGTTGGTTTGGAGTAGAGTACAGGATTTTGTGATATGCCAGTGCAGTAGAGTGGAAAATAAACAGCATCCTCAACTGCTGAATAATTAATTCTTTTACTGAATTAAATATGAAAATAGTACGGGTCATTTAGAATTTCTTATGCTTTTTAATAATAGTCTCTTCAAAACCTGTCACATTACTCAAATTCATATCAACATCTATTTTATTTACTCTCCATTTTTAGTATGCAGCACGCTGCAGTATTTTGTACTAACAGCCATATAAAAACATCAGATGCTGTCAAGTGGGAAGGGAAGGTTTTGATACTACTGGGGTCTTGGCTCAGAGGCAGCTTGGGATTGTGGGTTAGGCTTCATAGCTCAATTTCCAAAAGTGAAGATAAAAAAATAATGAATAAGAATATTTATGTAGTAAAAGGGGGTTTCCTGGGAAAAAATTTAAGTATATGCATCTGTCCATACTTCTCAGCACTAACAACAGGGTCCTGCTGCCTGTATAATGAAAAGTGGAAGTAACCTCACAACACCCCTCATCACAACCAGAGCCAGACAAATGTTGATTTTATTTTTTTTAAGGAAAAAGTAAGCTTATTTAAGTCTGAGTCTCCTATGCATATCCTCATTAGTCTAACAGCACAAAAATCACTTTCCCTGAATGATGAACTCTATCTGCCCCTAGTCCCTAAGCTTTGCTCTGGGAAGAGCTGCTTCATCCATGAATGTGGCAGCGTTACCAACGATAGGAGGTCCTGCTTCTCTAAGCACAACAACAGAACTACCAGGACCCACAGGAAGTGATTTGCTACAAAACATCCTAGAAATCTGGGCCTGTATCTGCCCACCACCCCAGTTTACATTTTTGGCCAATATTTGGATTTTTACAGGATAAACTGAGCACCACATTGTCCCACAAATGCACTCATCCAGGACCACAGGGAGTCTGCTGGAGAAGACTTAGTTAACAGAACTCTATCAGAAAATCCAAGATGAGATAAATTTCATCTCTCATTCCTGGAAATATTAAAGAGGATAATGCCAAAAAATAACAGAAATGCTGAGATTTGATAGTACAACAAGGCCCGCTATAGGCATGCAAGTGCCAAATTTAAGATTTGAACAATAGCCCATTTTCATTTGTGAGAAACAATTATTAAATATTTGCATTGGGGCAAAGATATAAAACATCTAGACAGAATCTGTTACAGGCAGGAGGGGAAAAGTGCCTGCCTAGAACTTAAAAACTCTTTTCTTTATGAAAACTTGAACACTGTAACTTGTTATAAACTGTCTTCAAACACATTCTGTTTTCTTCCTGTTCATCTACTCACATTTCCTTTGTAAGTTTTGAGCTTCTTGATGATGATCAGTTAAACAACTATTATAATATAGTTGTTTATGCAAATAACAAACACCAGAACAGCATGTATTTGATGGAATTCATATTATTTTCCATTACAATCAAAATCACTTTTTCCTTAAAAACAAGCAAAATATCTGGAAAACAAAACAGATGATGTTCAAGTGATCTTTAAAGGGTGAAGGTCACACTTTAACAAAAAAACAGCAATCCAACCAACCCTTCTTCAGCTTTTACAATTAAACTGAAAGCAACAAAAATGTTAGCAATGCAATCCAATCAATTCAGGCTCTCTCTGCTTGAAGTTGAGAATCTGCCAACTCATATAAAAAATTTGCATTTCAAAATGAAACATAAAATCCTTCTTTACCTGTTTGAAATGAAAAGAAATCCCAGTGAAGCTTGCAAAGTATATGCCCATTGTTTAATGACCTTCTAATAACAGTGAGAGAACATCCAAGAACATTGCAGATAATTCTGGTCTAATCAGGTTAATGATGGAAGCCAAGGCCAGGACTACAGCAAGCTGTTCGTTAGCATTTGATATTTCTGGCAAATAAACTCACTGCTGTTCATCCATTAAGTTCACATCCAACAAATGGTAACAACTGCTCCTGACATTCAGTACAGAATATTCTGCTCCCGTATCGAATCCTGCTGCTCTAAAGAAGCCGTCACTGACATGAAAGAGGAGTCCAAGCTTCTTCCAATGGCTTCTGTTAAATCAGCACAGCAATGAAGTTCCAGCTGAACAGGGCAAAAACTGGTCATAATTTTTTACTTTTTCCCAGTGTGTGAAGAAGTGTCTGGGGAAATTTTGTTTTTCATTGCAATGCAGGACAGGGAAAATAAAACAGAACCACATATTATTATGTTCTCAGCCTTCATACTGAGATCATGGTTCACTGATCACATACTAAACATGATATTTTTCATAAGTACTGTTCAATCTACCATGTGCAAATTCCAGATTTCTACTGGCCTTTAAATCCCAACTTTATGTATCTCTCGCAATCAGTATTCACTGGTGAGCTACATGGACATAATCAAGCTTGCTCCAGCTGATTACTGACCAGCTTTAAAAGACCCAGAAGAGCTGTTTGCTCCAGCTGGAATGTTGATTAAAGCTATCTCAGCAAACATGGAATATATGAGCACTCAGTTTCCAGCCATTCACCTAGAGACTATCAGAAATGCAAGATTTGCTGAGGTCAGGCTGAGATGTGTATAAAACTGATAACTTCTTTGGCCAGAAGGCATCATTTCCCTGTTCACTAAAGGGGTTCCTGCTCTGCAGGCCAGCAGTCCTTGTTACGGTTTGGAGTCGTGAAATGCCTCAGATTCCTTCAGAGTCCCAAATCCTTCTGCAGCCACCAGAGTCCTGAATGACATCTGTCACCAGCTGCCTTGAGGAGTTGCTCAAGTAACTCCTAATTCCTCAGGCAGGGATGAAGCTCTGAACTGCCTTTCCCCCTCTGGAGTTACTCCCCACTGTAACATTCATCCTACTGACATGTCCTCATGTATTTTTCTGCTGTCCTGAAAAATATACTGGAGGTAAGCACATACACATATCCAGAAATTCAGACAAAGGAACATTTCTAAGGAGAGTCTTAAATATTACTCAAGAGTCTGCTTGATTTTTCAGAAGAACCTGGATTCTTATTTCCAGGCCAGGTGAAGGCTGGACTTGGAATTCAGTTAAGCATGTCAAGCTATATCTGAAGTTCAGTGGAAGTTAACAAGACTCATAGAAGAGATCAAGACTTTCAGGGCAGCTAAACCATAAGCAAAGCTATAAAAACTTCAAAAGACGAAGACAGCCATCAGCCAATAGTAGATATCCAAAAGTGACAGTTCCTGTGGTAGGAAAGGAATCCACCTCCTTACAGTTCATTTCTCCCCAAAAATCTCTATCTGAAGCCTCAATTTTCCAGGAATGAGCACTTACTAGAAGGTGGGGTACAACATTCTCATTCTCCTAAATCTTATCTATTTCCAAATCACTGAAATGTTCTGTCTGTCTCGTGCAGTTGCCTTGGAAATTGGCTGGTAAATACTAACTCAAGCTGGTCTACCAAAGCAGGTGATCAACTTTTTGCCCTTCCATTTCAATGATCCAAATAAAGTCTGGATGCAACACAGGCTATGTCTGCACTGTTCAGAGAAGCACTTTGTGAGGACATCCACTAGATTCCCCTGGAGGTCTAGAATGAAACCTCTTTGGGATCCAAGCTATCACCTCTCTGGATCTAAATGCAACCTATTTTTCAGTTACACGATATAATTTTGACTAGTTAAAAAGACACATTCACTTTTTTCACTGACAGTTGCCCATCTGTACAGTCTTACAATATCCTTTGAGGACTCCTGAATAGTCTTTACTATACACTTTGGGAGGTTACAAATAGGAACTCTCTAAAACTGCAATGATAATGCAGCCAACACTGCATATAATATAGGCAGCTGAAAGACTGGGAATCTAGCAGAAGATAAAACACCACAGCAGCTCTAACTTTCTGCATGACAGCTGTAAAAAGATTAGGAATTATTTCATATCTACCTATACCATGCTTAGAGATACATGCTTAGATAGACTGCAAAGGTCATCTGATATTTACAGCTCCAGCTCTCAGTGAGAGCAACCTGGCTGCTCTGAATTCAACAGCCTGGCTTTGATCCTCAGGGAAATATGGTCTAGCCATCTCCTGCCTCCACTCCAAAGTGATTGATGTACTTCAGCAGTTGCTGAAGGAGAGATATGAAAAAAATTACCAATCTATTTTGAAGAGCCCATCAAGGGGTCTTTTATGTGTAAACACTTCCTGATTTGATGACAACTTATAGGATAAATGATTTGTCTCACTATGTTTTTAATTACTCAGTCTAGACAAGATTAATTGCAATTTATTTCAGTTGAGGTGAGCAAGAGTATCAACATCTCCTATTGAGTACACATGTCCTATGGAGACAAGTCTATATCCTTCTTGTCTTCTCTCCAAACTCCATGGAGATAAATTGCCTCCTGCTCAAGGTGCTCCTTGCTTATCATCCCCAACAGCTTCTTCTAACCAAGTCCCATCAGGGTTCTAAAAGCCCTGAGGCATAAAGAGCTCAGTCCCTGTGGGGCTCTGTTTCCACTGTTTCCAGTTTGCCACCACGCCCGCACTTTGATGAAGGAGGCACCTCAAAATCTGGAGAAGGGAAACAGCCTGTAGCTCTGAAAGACTGCTGCAGTTACCCATGCCAAGGTACTGACAGTGCAGGGGAAAGGGAGCAGCACAGAGGCAGAAAGCAGAAACAGTGGAGCTGGCACTGAAATCAGGTGAGAGTAACAAGACACAAGATCACACACCATTGCCATTTCAGAATGAGAGGCAGGAATCACGACTAGATTGTAAAATTAACTGATAGCAGTAAATAAAATAAGGTAGGAAAAGCAGATGGAAGTAGCAACATACTTGGGTACGTTATAAGACATTCATTACAAGACTGCCTGCAGCAGAGGCTGAAACCTCATTAGTCATATGTACTTCTCTGCACCGAATGTGTGATATTTACAGTTATGATTAGTTTATAGACTAGTTGAAGCTTGGACCAATGCCTGGTTTTGTTCTTTCAGAAGCACTTTAACTATTTTCAGGGTAAACAGTTATGACTGAGGAAAAAATATATAATGTAGAGTGGCTAAGCAGTAGCTCACAGAGCAAAGCCAAAAATAATGGGACATAAAGATAGAAAAAACGTATGAAAACAAGAGATGAATGTGGACTGATGGCAAACACTGCAGGTATATGGTACTCATTCATATCCAGTCAGACAGTTAATGAAATAGCCTATAGAAACAGGACTGTCTTTTAAAAACCAAAATTACTGCCTGATATCAGCTGAATGATTCATCCTCCAATTTGCTAGAGATTTGAGCAGAACTACAGTGTACACAAACAATAAGTCTCTTTCTCTTACTGTTGATTTTATGGATTATCATGAAGAAACTGGGAAATAGTGGGTCATATTGAACTCTAATCAGATTTTAGCATTAGGGGAAAAAAAAACCTTAATTTTTTAAAATAATATTTTCTTAATGTAGCTCAAAGCATTTGTTTGGTGAGGAATGGTTCTGAATTATAGTTGCTGGTAGAGCTTTGATGCTCTCACCAAACAATATGTGCATGGACTGGCAGAGAGCTTCTCAGTCGTAAATGGAAAAAGGATCAAGGTTGCAACGGTGGCAGGGAGAGAGAGCAAAGAAAAGGGTGTTGGAAAGGTGGAATAGAAGGGGTCAAAAAGGATCGTCTGGCTTCTCAGGGGAGGAATGAGACAAACTTACAAAAAGGTGAAGAATGATGAGTTTTGAGCAGGATGAATATTGGTCTCTCTCTGCCTCTCTCTCTTTCCCTGCCTATCCCAGCTTGTCTCCCTTGACTACCTAAGGTACAAACCTGCATTTGAAAACTGCTACATCAGGGCTCCTGCTTTACTTCTCTCCTTCAACCTTCTCTATTCTGTACCTGACTGTGGAAGAAGAGACCAAGTGGGCAGCCAGTCCCTACCCCAGCAGTGTAAAAGGCAAACACACCCAAACAGGAGGCAGGGATTAGCAGCTGAAGAATGTCTCAGAGAAGGGCTTTCTATTCTTCCTTCAAAGGAAGCTGAAGGAGACTGTTGCTGCTGGAAGAACATGACCCTTGGAGTACAGTTAGTTTTTCTCTGCTGATGTGGTGGACTGAAGAATCTCACCGTGAGGCCACATGAGTGCCAGAGTGGCACTGTAAGAGGGACCATGGCAAGATCAAGATTGAGCCTAACTACTGCTCTCAGCAGCAGTGAGTTGCTGGATCAGCTCATATTGTATCAAATGCTGTCTGCCTGCACCCTAAATTTGCCTGCTGCTCCCTTTCCAAAGCTTGTAAAAATGTAGATTTGGTCAAAGAAGGCTAAAACTGCTTAAGTGAGACCTGTGCTGAAAATCAGATCTCTTTTGACTTTCTGATTCGATACGTTCAGCCTTTTGAATTGCTACTTTTAGGAGCAATTGTCCCAAAGACTATTAACTAGAACTTCTCCTAAGTCTCAGTGAGTAGTTAGTTTCTGTCTAGAAAAATGAGTATCATATTTCTAGAATCTTGCCAACCCAACACAGAGCTCAGTGCATCCTGTGAGAACAACCATCAGTTCAGCTGGTTTTGAAAAAGATGCTCTGAATTACCCCAGGTTATCTGAGTTGAATTTTATTTTTCCAGATTTATGGCTGACCATTACTCCCATGCTTTGTGTTACATAAGCATGTGGCAAAAATTGACAGATTTTTGCTTTCTCTCTCTTATATTTTCCTTGGAATGCTTCATACAGCAAATCTAGTAAGGTATTTAGAAAGTCAGCCGATGTATGAAGACATTAACAATCTGAGGAATATCAAATTGCTTGGAGATTAGAGAGAAAAACAAAAAGAGGAAAACTTCTTGAGAAGAGATAAGCACAGAAGAAAATACATAATTTGCAGAGCTCTACAACAAATGACTTTAGCACATGTGTGCACATTTATGTTATTTCCAACAGAAAATGTCAAAGGAATTTTCCACGGCTCTGCTAAATGAACACAGACTTTTCTACAGGTGAATATTTCTTAAGAGTTCAGGAGTCTTAAGTAATTATGTACCCTGTTAAAAGAGATGACATGTTCCGTGCAATCCTGGCAGCCCTTAAGAGAACCATTACAAAGTTTATGTTATCTTTTTTTAGCTTATATTTGGTTTGTTTGTATTGGATATATTCTGGATTTATTCTCTTTAACAGTGAAGACAAAGGGGGTCTACATTGTACACAAGTAAACCAAATAAATCCGAAATATTTGAGCAAAGTAAATTGGTGTTTACTGTGTGTATAACAACAAATGGACACCTGAAAGAATTGATGGGGATGCTGAAAACAAAATGGAACAGCAAAGTCTACTGCAAGAAGCTACTGAAGACAAAACTTGAGATTCAAAACTATTACAAACATATATGTGCATGGCAGAATATTACCTACAGTTGCTATAACCGAGAATAATCTATATATTTTGGACTAAAGATTGAAACTTGATTAAGCCCTGAAGGAAAATAGCTGGTGAGGTCAGGATTTAGACATGTGTGAAGATGTGCCATAGTGTGTCTGCCTGTTATAGGCCCTTCTAAAGAATCTGGGCTGGGTCACTTCTAGAGACAGGATATTGGACTGCCTGCTTGTCTCCAGCATGAAATGTCTGTGTTCCTATGGAGTTCTAAACTAAATCAGAACTTTTACTTAAGGACAATATTTTCGAAGTTATTTACCACACTCTCTTTATATTACTGTTGAAATACTACTTAAACAATTGATACATGCTTATTTTTAACAGGGAGCCATTTATAAACTCAGATAAATATAATTCATGTCAAATATTTCTTATTTTATTAATTGAATTCAGTGGGTTTCAACTACACAAGTGCCTCAAGCAGGATTATAACCTGCAACTCTTAAGGAGTTTCTGATGTTCATTAATGCAATTAAAAAAATAATTGCTATAGTTTCCCTGTTTTATATTTCCTGATGTCTTGCATATTTTTCTCCTGAAATTCAGGTGTAAATCAGCTACATCTGATTCTGTCTTCTTTAAGACAGATAAGCAAACAATGATGTGATCTTAGAGATGTACCCTGTGTACAGGAAAAAAAACCCCAACCAACCAACTAACCAATTCCAAACACCACCACCAACAACAAAACCAACAACCAAAGAACCAAACAGAAAGCTGAGAAAAAAGTGACCAATCCAAAGCTGGGTTTAGGACAACCTAATTCTTAGAAATCTTGATCCTGAGCAACACAGGCTGTAATACTGTGAAAACCAACCTGCTCTTTCCACTTATTTACCAAAAAAATAAAGAGGACTTAATATCTTCTGACATCAATTCTATGTCCACCTATGCTACCTGTGCTCTGCTTCACATGGTACCTTTCACTGCAACTATTCCATCTCAGTTCACTAATGAACAATGCCTCTCACTGTGGAGCACAGAATTTCAGTTTTAGAAGTTCTTACATCAAACTTTTCTTTGCCTATTTTTTATTTAAATTAAAATCATTATACTGACACAATTAGCAGGAAGAGCAGTTTGATTGACATTATGATCAGGTTGTCTTTTTTGAGCCAGAGTAAAACAAGGGGACCAGAGCAGTACAGCACAGATATCATAACAATCCTCTGTCATACAAAACATGACAAAATGCAGGCTTTGAGGGAAAAAAACCCCACAAAAATACCACTCTGTGGAATACTCAGAATTTCACTGATCTTTTCTCGTAATCATATTATAATAGTTGTGTTATCATAATGCAAGAACACTACTGAATTTATTCTGTATTATTCTAGTGCCCAGACACATTTCCAAGTGACCTACAATCTCAGAAAAAAAAAAACTCAATCCTTACTTCCAAAAATTCTACAAGCCTGGTTTAATGTTGGTGGTCTAGTGAATACACAATCATCCACTACCTAGCATTAGGCTCTAGGACTAGAGAGAAAATAATTCGGATTAACATCAGCCAATGCTCTCACTTTACTGGAAGTTTAGTGTTTGACAAATACTTCTGAGAGGAGATGGATGTTTAAAGAATGGTTTGTAGAACTTTTTGGGGAGCAGCTCCCAAGTATGATGTACCAATGAGACAAAGCCAAAACACACTTATGAAGTTTTCAGTCATATTGACAAAGAAAGGATGATCAGATTCAAAAAGAAAATAGTTTGGTGTGAACAAATGAGGATAAATTGGGCGGGGTGACAATCTTGCAAGTGAAGACAAGTGACTTCTCTTTGATGCAATAGAAAAATCAGTGGAGAGATACTAAGCCTGAATGATGAGCTAGAAAAATGAATTTATACAGATATGCAGAAAGCAAGATTGCATTTCTCCAGGCAAGAGAAAACAGATTTACAGTAACCAAGATGTAACCTGATGAATGTAGACAGCACTTTCAGCTGTGTGAACTGACTGAAAAGGTACTTAGAGCTGTAGAGAAGAATGAGACAGCATGACCAAGGCATGGGGAGGATGTGAGGATCTGCAGGAATACCTAGAGATGATGACTGTGGTTTTTTGAACTACAGAAACAGAGTCCTGCTTTAAACTGAATGAATCTTAAACAGAACAAAACATATTGAGGAGGAAACTGAAGAAGGCTACTAGACCATAAAAGATATTAGATGTCAAATGGGATTCTGTGGTTCTCTCTTGGCACAGACAATGCTGACTTGACTTTCAATCAGTACTTATGGAAACATCTCTCTTCCTCCTCAAAAAAAGGATGCAAGAAGGTTTGATATAAACTATTTTTTAAAACACCAAATCATATTTAGTATGTGCTGATGACTTGCTGCCTTTTATGTACATATGTTTTTGCTATGACAAGCCCATGTTTTTCAATTAATTTGACGGTGTGATTCAATGTAATCCAATCGAGGTATATAAAGAGAGCTGTGTATAATCAGAAAAGTACTAAAACAGAACTCTTCTGAAAAGGCATTTGGTGTGATGGTGAAACTTCAGGAAACTGAATCAGAAATCTGAAGCAGGAAACAGAAATCTAAAACAGTGCTACAAATCCCAGTAGGACAGCCATTTGTAGATGTGAAGTATTCCCACCACAAATCTTGGTATTCGTGCATTATATAAAAGTAAGTGTTCTTCTGGGAACAAATAGAGGAGAAAAAAGAATCTTAGATTGTTCTAAAACATTAGAGCATTATTGTTCATTCCCATGCAGTTTAAAATCTCAGAGCATTCCTGTTTTGAACCTTTATTTTTAGGGATCCTACCACCAGGTTTTACCATGCACATTTAGCTGCAATTTGGAATGCAAGGTATAAGCCCAGAAGTGAAATTATTTTAGTTAATTGAAGGGGAGAATGTAATCAGTCAGATTCTTTTTCTAATTAAAAACTGCAAAAAAATAATTAATTCCAAATGCTTTCTTGCACAAAATAGCTCCAAATCAGATAGGGATTTAGGATGCATAATTCAAGCTTGAATACAGGGTTGAAATCCTCTCCAGAAATTTCCAGGGTATTTGCATCCAGATTTTGGACTGGGAACAGTTTTTTTGTTCAGACATTCTTTTAAAAGATGTAAAACAAGATGGCTATATAAACTATACACACTATACATATGTTCTGAGCTCTTCAGGGAATTTGAAATTACAGTCTGAGTAAGAGGCCCAGGGGCTTAGTTTGGATTTGAAAGACCCACGAAATTACGAACATATCAGTGTATAACTACTTCATCCACATAACAGAAATACAGACCATAGGTACAAGCAGCACTTTGAGAGGTAAAACAGTTTAGTCAAATGCTCCATAATGTTTTTCAGGAGGAAGTTTTCTTTTGTCTCACTTAAATCTTCCTTACTATATTTTAAGATCATGTTTGTTTATTTTACCCATCCTAGACAGGAAGAATAAGTTCCCTATGTCTCTGCATACTACACTGGAAAACATTTTCACGCCACTCCCTTTAGGCTAAACATTCCTATTTCCTTACTTCCTTTTTTCTGTGAAAATTATGTTGAGTTCCTTTTCAGTGTGTTCAGACAGTTTCTATTTACCTGCAGTGGAGTGCCCAGCACACAGTAGACACAGCAGACAGTATTTCCAATGTTATGTACAAGAGAGAACAATTTCATGGCTTTTCTGGGCTGCAAAATATACCATGGCTCTGGGCACTGCATGCATGACATTTTTGTGATATATTGTGGGAATATTTATTCCCTTGTGACAATATGATATTTGTCACTTGTGATTTATGTGTGACTTCTTATAATTGTCAGGTCCTGTTCTGAAGGATTTCCAATTTTACCTCTTTTGGTGAATGAACAGTTTATTCTTATCAAAATATAGTACACTGGCTTTCAGTGAGCACAAATACAATATATTTTTAATCAAGATTTTGACTTTGCCATTTTGAACTCAAAAATAAAGTAGTGCTTTCAGTGCTTTTACAGAAATTGAAGTTAATCCAACCCCTTTATAATTTTCCTTTCCTCTCCCATTTTTTTAAACTTAAAAATCTTTCTTAAATTTCCCCTGTATAACCTGTGTTCTACACATTCTCAAAGATTAGGTGTTCATCTATAAAGTTAATTTGTTCAAGTGATTAAAAAAAACCCCAAACAAACAAACAAACAGAAAAACCAAACAAAACCAGTCAATGACCTGTGAAGATATTTTGTTAAAGGTATTATAGGATTAGTTTGTTATTCTCAATCTGCTCATAGCAATGGGCTGTGATGTCTTAAGCTAATTTTTCTCCAGCTTATTATTGGTCCAGAAGTGACTTTACAGGCAAAAAGTCAGAGGTACTGCAATAATTCAGTCAGGAGTAGAGTTTCTGTCACCATGTGGTTTCATTGTACTTAACAGCGTGGTGCATGTGAGATCAGTCTCAGGACATCCTTCCAGAATTTTCCTGGCTGTGTACCCCTGAAGGAAGCAGGACATTGTTTACAATTGTTTTATGGCAGATTTTAAATGTCTCTAACACCAGTAGAACTGTGTTGTGCTGCACTGCCATACATTTGAGGCAAGATACGGCAGATATTCTTTGTAGATTGTTTTTTTAAATTGTTTTGAAAGATGACAGTTAATATGAGTATGTCTCCACAAAATTATAGATTGACACATTCTTCATATATCTTTCAACTGACATTTGCTTTCACCATTACTTTCGGCTCTACTCATCTGTGGAGGCGACTGCAATGCTCCCACAAGTAGGTACACCAAGATTTTTATTTTCATTACTCCAGTACCTTTAAGAGTTGCCATTTCAGAGTTAGCACTGTCACCTGAAAATCTGTCCAAGTGATAATGTTTCTTTGTAACTAAAGCACTGCTCAGAGCTCTGTTTTTGAGGCAGGCAAAACCGTTTTGGTTGTGAAATAGTATTGTTAAGCAAGTACACTGACAACCTTAGGTCAATGCACCGAGTCATCTGCTCACGTACCTACAGCACTCTCCAATTGCTTTACTCCTCCAGATTAGATTTGGTGGTATCATATTCACCATCATTCCCTAGATAATCCCAAATCTGCACAAAGAATACTGACTGAATATGACCCAGCAATTCTTGAAAGGAGTTCTAACAAAAAGCCTTGGTTATCATTCTCTGTGTTAGCTCAGAGAGGGAAGCACTGGGTAGGGCCATCCCAGGGGGTCAGTTAATTCACTAGCAAACTAGGTACAGATCTCCAGCAAGATGAAAATCTGACAATCCCAGACTAAAAGAAACATTGAATGAAAAGCATCCAATGCTGAAGGTCCAAACATTGAATATTTGAATTCTGAACAAAGTCCAGCAAAGGGATCTTCAAACGACCAGTTACTGTTTCAAACACAATCTTTGGAAGCATCTGCTGAGATTAAGGAATTTCCTTGCTTTGAACACTCAGGTGAATAAGGAATACTCACTTTAGCATTAGAGGTTCCTTTTGATACAGCCCCCAACAACAGTGTTCAAGGGGAATGTGCACCACCCTGGAAAATTAACTCCATGCCTAAATCAAGTGCTAGGGAAACACAGTAGTGAGAGATCTGTGTCTGAATTAGTGTGAAATACTTGAGTGTGGAGTTTCTTCCTGCTTTTCAAAGTAAAATTTTATCTGATGCTTTGCTTTTAAAGCTATTTGAAGTTTGAAGTCTTAAGCAGTTTGTGACTAAGGAAGTGTATCATCTTGATAGAATAAATTGTTTTCTTGCTGTTGAAAATTAATAGTAGGGTTATCACAGACCAGGGAGAAGGAGAAGAATATGGTTTGAGTTGACTTTCAATTAAATCCTACATTGATATATTAAGTAAATTCAGTACTGTGCTAACTTAAAAACACCTGCAGGGCTTTCCTAAAGCTCTGGCTGAGGCAGAGGATTTAATTCTATTTTCAATTCTAGAAGACTCAGGCACAATTTACATTTGCTCAAGGTTTTAGAGGTAAATAATAAAACATCCCTGACAGGTTATAATTAACGGTTGTTTAAGGTACATACACACTATCAGATGATAACACTGTAGTGACAGAAATGCAAGGCAGGATATCTTTTAAATAGATAGATTATGAATGAATATTAGCATAGGATATTTTTTCCAGTACAGGCAATAGTCCTGTAGAATTTGAAATTAGATTTTATAAATTGTAGCCCTTTGTGCCTTCTCAGAAGGTCCTTTCAGGTTTGCATGTCAGCTCGACTGCTAGAATAGAAAAAATTAAAAATTATCCATTCTACGATTTACATGAAAGTCTTATGCCCTCTCACATGCCATGTAGTAAGATTAAAATATTGTTCAGTACTCATGAACCCAATTCTTTAGGAGTACCAGCGAGAAAAATATAAGAACCACCATAGTGATTGTCAGGTCAGGATTTGGTTTGGTCCCACATCAAGAGGCATCTGAAGGCAGTTTGAATAAAATTGCCAAGCTTATGTAGTTGGTGGCTTTCTGTGTTCAGAAAACAGAGGTGTGTTCTGAGGAGCTGAAAGAGACTTTTCCCTTGTGCTGCTCTGAGCCACCATCCCACAAAGAGATGGTGGGAGATGGCTTGGGAGAGGAAAAGCTGCCTTGAGCTGTTTGAGGAGGGACCTCAGCAGCTCCTGCGAACATGATGAGCACAGCCCAGGCCCTCCTTTTGTTTAACTTTCTGTTCTTATATTTGTTGGCAGGAGAAGCTTGTTAAAACAGAATCATTTACCACATGGGATAAGGCAAAGCAAGGGTTTTCTTTTTCCTTTTCTTCACTCCACCCCTCCTTTTCTTTTTTCCTTCTCCCTCCAAAGGGAGACATTATTTAGCTTTGTAACTAAAAATCACATTGGTAATAAGCATGTTAAATATATTGCCTAATTATATTGTAGTTATTTTGTGAAGAATTCTGTGCTTTTGTTCAATTTTATCTTTTTTCTTCTCTTGCCTATGAAGAATGTTTATGAATTATGCATGCAAACATAATTAAGAATAACAATTGGTGAATTTTACCCTAGTGACATTGTTCTGTCTTTCAGTCTCCCACACGACTGTAACTGTACTGAGTTTATGCAAGTGGCAAAGGTTCTCTACTAAAACCATAAGTACTCTGTCTAGAGTTTCTTTGTGTGCCAACAGCACTAAATGTGTGAGAGTAGTTTTGCTATCTGATTCCTGCTTAATTCTAAGTGATTAAAGGTCTATCCTCTGACCTGGAGAAATACTGACCAGGTATATAACTGAGTTAAATTCTAATAGGGGTGCTGGAGGTGGGTATTTAAAAAAAAAAAAAAAAAAGCTGCTATGATTATAAATATTTGATCAGTATATCACAGACTGTTAACCTGAATTATGAACTTTTCAAACATGAATTGAATTATTCACAGTCCTCCCGTTTGATATATGGAAGGTAGATGCATTTTGAGATTCTGAATACGGAGTGTTTGTCTTTTGTCCTCTTTCGAATGGAATTTCTCTACTCACACACAGCCCAAGAAAAGACTCGGCCACAGCTGACCTGAGATCAGCCCCCTGAAGTTTATCAGAAATTATTCTGAAAATGACACATCTTAATTTATCTTCCAAGAACTCTTACAGTTCAGCTGTATCAGAACTATAGTTTTATTCTTTTATTATTGGAAGGTTGACATATTTCAAAGAAATCACTCCGAACAAAGGCTATGAACACTTTCTGGTAGCAGGCATGTATAATTCAAGAATAAAAGACTTGCCACCTATGCAAGATAGGCCACTAGGAGAACTAGATTGTTTTCCCACTCTGTGTATGAAAGAGTTCTAACATCTTGCCCTTTTTTTCCTATTATTTTAATATGAACTTGTTTTACACTATATAAAATACAAAAGGTTATTTTAGGCACTGTAGAAAATAAATTTATTTACTTGCAATGAATGGGATGGAAAAAAGCTGAAAGTAAGCTCTAAGTGCATGAAAAGGTCGCTAACACCATGCATAAAATGCAGACTTTAATTCTGAAAATGGGCCTGCATAAATGCCCTCCTCAGGTCTATGGGAGCAACAGCTCAGAGCAGGACTGGAACCTCATTTAGAAGATAACAGGAAATACTGACCCAAACAAGGTTGGGTTGAGAAATCTTTAGAAAAATACAGCCTTGAAAATAATCCAAGACATCCTTATACACAGTCTTCAGTGATGTGATGATACAGGGGGCTCTGCAGTGATCAGATCTGTATAAATCACAAGTCACCTTAAATCAATGTAGAAATTGCAAACTGACAGAATTTAATGGCTAGAGTGGTATTTTGTTTCACCATTGTATTAATCCAGCACCTCATTACTAGGGCTTTTTTCCTTACTCATTCAAGCTCAGCATTTTTGATTACAGGTTTGAGTCAGGACTTCAATAGAAATACAGAACATCTACCACACCCCACAAAATACACATATATTCTTTATATTGCCATTGCACTGACCAATAGTGGTTCAGTAGTGAAGCTGAAGATACAATGCTAATTAATTAAGAGTCTAGATTTTACTTCGTCCCCTGTTTCCTTTATGGCCTTCGTAATTTCATGATGTCTCACAGGTCTGTTTTCCTAAGCAAGTCCACTCTCTATTAGGAATCTACTCTAAAAGATGGTTTAAGAATTCACAGAAGCATAGGAGAAAAGTAATTAGCCTGAATTCTGGGTGTAAAGACACGGCTAGAATGTGTTAGACAGAGCTGTGCTGTAAGCAGCCTATGGCTTCCAGCTGCAAAGCAGTCTGCTCAAACTGACCATTTATGAAAACATCTCCTAATTTATTAACCTTCTGATAGAGTTTCTAACAGAAAGCTCAGCATAAAGTTTAGAAGAAGATCACTTCAGAAGCCCTGGATGGAAATAGGCTCTGATGAAGTAATTTTCAATGTAGTTTATTCTGTTATGTTTATTTGACTAGACAACTAACATTTTATTAGATGTATGCCTCCTCTTTTTCCCTTGTTTCCTTTATTTCCTCTTCACATTCATTTTTTTTGCCTCTGACACCCACTAGGAGTATTTAATGGTGAGAATAAGACAAGCAACTTTGAACCTGAAAACCCTTCAATCATTTCACCACTCCTTAACTTGTACAGGTTAATTGATTTTTCCTCCTAACACAGTGCTGATGCCAGGTCTACATTTCCTCACTTTCAATCTCCTGCTACACCTAACAGTGTTCTCCTATTCTTTTTTGCCTGTAAGAATTTCCTACATAAAATGTTTGAGGATGGAAGAGAACCTGTCTTTCTAACTCTCCCTTCAATTTCAGGACAGGTTGGTTTACAGTACTTCAGTGCTTCTTTATATAAAATGTACTGAACCAAGAAAGAAAATTATATTATGTGACTTTGGGGTTACTGGAAAACTATATTAAAAGGGAACACAATTGCTTCTAAATGATGTTCACATAAACATATACATACAAATGCAAACATATATAAAATAATCTAGAATTAACCATTTATAACACCTTCACTTTAGGGAAAATACTATGTTACTATACTGTAATACTATTATTGTTACATTAGAGGCAATAACTACTGTCTTTCAGACCAAGAAGGAAGGTAAAGAAAGAAGGCAGAAGATAGATTATTACATATCTGGATTTGAATTTTTTGGTATTGTTTTTTGCTTTGTAAAGGAAATGCTAGAGCACCAAGATTTCTCGAGCTGGAATTAAAATGGTTTGCAACCTCACCCTTCATGGCTTGAAAAACAATATTTTTATGAGACTTTAGACTGGGTAGCTGCATCAGCTTGCCATCTGCCTTCCCCTGTTTAGCCCTACTTCTTTCTCCCTATTAAAATTAGGGGGGTTTTTTTAAAGTGACACAAAGAGAACTTTCATTTGATTGAAGACTTCCTGTTGTCATTAAAGAGTGGCAGTGTATTATCTGAAAGAATTTCTGAAAATGTAATGCTATTCTGTCATAAACCACCAGCAGGAATCTATCACTCACAAAGTTGTAAAGTTTACTCTGAAGAGTTTGAATCTGTTAATTGACACACAGAATTAATATTAGAAAGAGGAAATCAGGCACTACTTAAAATCTTCATGTCACTGAATGATGGCATTGAGTTGGGAATCATGAAGTTTTGGGAAAGGGAAGGCAGTGTGACCTGTCTCCTTCAAAACCAGAGAACTTTGCATAGAATTGTAAGTGTTAAAAAAGCATAATAACTATTTATATTTAAATAGACACTTTTCTAATAGAACTCTTCATATGTTGTGTACATATATACCATACAGATTTTTATACCCAGAGGTAATATATAGAATTTGTTTCAGGCATAAAGAAGTTGAAAGGCCTTATATAAGATAAATCTCACTTTATGCTTACTGGCAAAACAGCATGACATCAAGATTTGGCATGGAAAAAGAATTTCAATGACCATCTGAGGTTTACTGCATATTGATCAACAAGGATAGCACTCGTATTGAGGTGAGAAGTGTGAGCCCCTCCTGACTTTTCTGATTTACATTAGATGAGGATACAGTTCATGAAGTGCTTCTTTCAGTATTTCACCTTGCTAAACAAAAGCTATTTAAAAACCCCGACAGGTAGCTCAGATATTTTTGCTTGAGAATGATCTCCCTGACACTCTAAAAGCACACACATCCAAAGGTAAAATTTATACATGGCTGGAATGAAGCAAAGAGTTTACAAGTAGAAAATAGAACCACAAATCTTTCTATACTTTCATGTAATCCTTCACCAGCATCAACCCACAAATCGTACATTAAACCTAAAGTCAGTCTTTCAGCTTTACAGGGACCCTGTGCTGGATGCACATAAGGATTATTTGGTTTAAGTGCTCGGGTACAAGAGGAAAACTCAAGAAGCAAGAACCCTGAAGGGTCCCTTCAGGAGCCAGAGAGGAAAAAATTAGTGCATGAAAGTCCCCTTGCTGTGTTTCCTGATGATGTTGTCAACAGTGTCCTCCATTAACAGAAGCATGACAGCAAAGCCCTAAAGCCTTGAGCCTTGTGAACCCAGCCTCAAACCAGAGCAGTAGAATGAATCCAGGTCCCTAATATCACATACCTCATATGCGATACCCACCCATTTTTAAGATTACACTCAAACCAGGATTTTTCTATCAATATTATACAAAGAGTTTATTGTTCTGTTTCTAAGAGGAACATGAGATTGTCCATGCTATGGCACATGATGGGGTCCATAAAATGTCTCTGTGTTTCTCTAATTTCTGCAGTCCCATTCTCGAATAGTACACCAGATTTGGGAGTTAAAGGCCTTTGAATGTTACCATATATTTAATTCAATTTCGTTGAATGTTTTTATTTCTGCCATATAGGGCATGAATTCATGACACTAACAATAATTATTTATCAGAGTGCTAGAGTAACTCACCAGTTCAGGAATTATGATAACAAAAACCTTGAAGTAGAAGTGATAGATCTCTAGTGGACACCACTACAGCAGGAATTAACAAGACCTTTCAAACTTTCAGTTTTCAGAGAGCTCTGGACACTTTCAGTATAGCATATATCTATTTTCTATTTCATATTTATATCTCTATTTAAAAGCAGAATATCAACTACATGAAACAATTCTTTTTCTCAAAGATGGGCACAGAAGCCTCAAACACTCTGTAGTTCAAATACAGTAAATCTTATGGAGCTCTTGCACAACCTAGAAAAACTTCCTAAGGTCCATTTAACACAGAAAAACCCACTATACCATTCATTTTATACAAATGCAGTATTATGAAGCATAATTATTGCAATTTTAATAATTACCTGTAAGAAAGGTAAGGAAAGATCAAGATAATAATTATTTTCTCCCTACATGTGTTATTTTAATAAAGTTCTTGATTATATAAGGAATCATGAATGATGGCTGAGAAAATAATACAAACAGAATAATCCATCAGGGAAGAAAAAAACCCATTAAAATCTGTGAAAACTCTTTAAAACCTCACTTTGACAACTCCAAAATGAATGGAATGGTTTTGGCACAAGATGTTGACAAGCTATCTGCCTCAAATTACAGTTTTACATACTATGATTCTTTAATCCAAAACTTTGAAACAGGACTTGCAGTAGACTGTTCCAAATAAGTTTAAAAAATTTTACAAAGAATAGAATTTATTATAATTCAGAAACTGCAGTATTGTTAATTTCTAAAATGCAAATCTTTTGGTACAACCTAGAAATGAAAAAACATGCAGTAAAGCTAATTTGACAATATATTTTTCCAAGTTATTTTCCCTTTTTCTCCCCAGCTTTCTCTAAACACAAAACTTCAGAGAATTCTTGATTCTCTCCCCTTTGCTATACACAAAACTATGCATTGTAAGTATTTGTCTTGCTCCAAGAAAATTAATATTTTCTCAACCAAGTGCCTCAACAGGTTGAGAAAACTACTGAGTGTCTTCTAATGTACAGGAAAGTCAGCAAACCTTGGTTATTTCAGACAAGAAGAATGAAATATTATCTCAGCACCCTCTGACCTGACTGAATGCTCTACCAACTAAGTGTGAGTTGAAGAAGATGGAGCAGAAGTTTCTCAAACAGAGAAGATACAAAATTCATTTTGGGTCTGTATAAGTCCTTATGGACCTATAACGACAAGTTCAGGTAAATTGGATTCTTTATTATGTTTTCTTGGCCTTACAAGCTTACATCTAAGAATTTTTTGCCCCAATCAACACGGAACCTGATCATCTGACAGCTTTCAATGTGGTCATCCCTCCAAAACCTTACTTTCACTCCCAATTTTTTGATGAGGGCTGAAGCACAAATGTAGCAAATAACATGCTCAGCCAAACCTCGAACACAGGTTTCTCAAGCCATAAACTTTGTCTAGTACTAAACAGATCTGAGAAAAAGGCAGACTTCTCCACCTCAAAATCCAAAATAATAGATAGGCATGCCATTATTCCTGAGTCAGTGTAAGCTTTCTTTTCTTAACTAAAAAATAATAAATAAATAGAAAATGCACAAGGCATATTCATTCCTCTACTGCAGAGAAGAGTCCAGTTCCTGACATCAGCACTGAGGAAGCCAACACAAACATATCTGCCATGGTTATCTGTGAAAGCTTGATTCGACCACAGGAATGGGTAGATAATTGCACAAAAAAGGGGAAGAAGAAAGACAGAACATGTGATTAGAAAAAGAGCAAAATAAAATAGACCCCCCAGCCCCCAAATCCTCCTGTAAATAGTTATTCGTATTTACTTGTTTAGGTGTTGTAGGGTTTTTGCTTGCTTGTTTGTTGCTGTGAAGTTTTTTTTGTTTGTGGGAGAGGGTTTGTATTGTTTTAGTTTGGGTGCTTTTGGGTTTTGTTTTTTTTTTTTTTTCATTGGGTTGGTTTTTTGTAGTGATTTTTTTTTTTTGAGGGAGGGTGTGTTTGGAATTTTTTTTCCAAATCCTTTGGTTAAGTTTTCCGTACTGATAAATAAAAAATAGCTGCACAGTCAGTTTAACAGACCAGGGTCTGTTAAATCTGAATCAGTTCTGCAGAGCAAGTGAACTGTCTTTTGGTTCCATGAGTATGGATCTGAATTTTTTCCACCTTGCGCTTTAAAAATTCAAGTCCAGTAAAATCAAGTGCATGAATTTTTAACTCCCTATCTCAAGCCAAAGCTCTCTATAGCCCGTGTTCTCTGAACTCTGACCAACATTAAGGTAGAGCCTGTTAAAAAGTAGAAAACACAAATCAGCGTTAACCCAACCCTGACAAATCCTGTAGTTACAGCACAGCTCTCAGAAAAATGAATATTCTAGAAGTAAATACATTACATAATAAAAATTCACATACCAAATGGTGAAAGATTAATTTAGACCCCTTAATAAATTCATTCTTCCCCAATTTATGTCAATGATTTGCATATAATAAAATTGTCCTTGAGCAAATATCTGGTAAAGTAATAAACCTGTCAACTGCATAAATTGACTGCTTGCTAAGGCTATCTGGCAGTTGGTTCATACAGAGGCAGATGCTCTGCTATGACACAGTAGCTGCAGGAAACATTTGTCTGTTATGTGATAAGAGGGGAAAACAGAGTAAAGATTAGCTTGGATTTTACTCAAGCTCAATATTCATCACAGAAGAAAGGAATATGCTCTTTACCCAAATCTGCATATGTTAAGTCCCTTGAATTAGACTTTTTCAACTCATCTAAAAAGGATAACATTTTTTCCCAAGTATGACAAGAGATTAATAAATGAGTATTTGCAACTGAGCATTTATTTTTTTTCAGAATGCTTCATGTTGATCACATTACTTAATGAATAACCAGCAAGTAACAAAGAACAAAAAAGGAATCTACACAGACAATATGTTATGCTATAAAAATCTGAATCTAAAATGTTAGTCAGGATAGGCCATTAAATACTCATGTTTTCAGAACACCTGTTTTAAACACCTGATTAAACTGACACATTTACCCCAAAACTCATGTTAAAACTGTTGTTGCAAGGTATTCAGCAGTCTTTTCTCTCGGCCAATAGCACATGTATATGAAGGATTTCTTGCTCAGAGGCAAGCCTTGAAAACAGCACAGCCCCTCCTAGTATTACATGAGACCTGCTTAAGGAAAAAACAGAATACTGGGGAAACACAGGTGTCAATTGCAAACTATTCTTCTGCCCCTTTCCTTCCCATCCTCTGTGACCACACAGAAACTTGGAAAAGTGTTCATACAAAGATTACAAAGTATGAGCATTTACTGGGTTAAATTATGCAGGAAAAAATGGTATTAATTTTGATACGTAGTTTCCAGTGATGATATCCCTGAAATAAGCTTCCTATAAATCATGTGGAGTAAAACTAATTTAAAGGAATGAAAGCAAAAATGCAGTGTTTTTGCAGCATTTGATCAAAAAAGAAGAGAAATAAAATCGTAGGTGTTCCTGCCTTCTCTTCTGTTCCTTTCTCTAAAAAACAGAACAAAACAAACCACAAACACACACACAAAATCCCACTCTAACTTTGCCTTTAAGATACTGCTGAAATTCAGACAAAATTCCATAAAGCAGATGGATTTCTTGCAGTTCAGTAGAGAGCACATTAAGAGAATGGCAGATCTTCACTTTTCAAACTCCTGGGAAGTGAGACTTTTCAAGGAGTTTGAAGTGATAATTGCCATGCACCATGCCAGCTATTTATATGGCTGTGTCCAGTTGGAAAAGCCAATTTTCAGCATGTCTGCTCCTGATATACTTTGAGAAAATATGCCTCACAAGCAGAAAAATCAAAGCTGTACGAGAATCTGCTCCTGGTAGAAGTGAGAAGCGGGTGCTTACACATAAGGAGCTGTCAGAGTCAACTGAAAAAAGTCACCTTATCAGCAACAAAACGACAGAGTCAAAACTGATCCTGTCCCAGGTCTATTACCAGCCTCGGATTCTCCCAGTAAAAGCTTAAGGCAGAATTTATATATAAATATATATCTATATATTTTTTTAAAAGGGCAAACACAAAACCTAAATCAACAAACTGCACTTTTCAAGAAATAATTATTGCAGAAGAAAGCTGCTAGTTATGTATATTGACCTCATGGTTATAACAAGATGTATAATATTTCCTATTACCTGTACTGTATAATATCTGTATTAATGAAAGTTGAACCCAAAGCTATCAGGTTTGTATATGTTACTATAATTTGTCACTTCCAGCAATAATGAAAAAATTGCTCTCAGTTCTCCAGAGTTTCTCTACTTTGTTGCACATCACTGGAGAGTTTAAACAGCCAGGTTTCAACACATCTCTGAGAAATAACAAGATTGTTGATATTGTCTTTTCTCTTCTAGTAATTTTTCCCTGAATGGGCAACGTATTCCCAGCAGCTGTGCTAAAGTTCTTACCCAAGTGACAGAAACCAAGTAACCTGGGGGAAGAACCAAGTACCAAGCTCCAGCACCCCAGGGCACGCATCAGCATTCTCTCCTCACAGAGCACCAGCTCAGACATTGCCAGGGAACAGGAAATACAAAGGCTCTAGCACAGCCCTGCAGAGGACACTCCCAGCGTCTTTAGGCTTTGTTCTGAAAACTGAATCTGTCTTTGCATCAGGCTCTATGATCAAACTTCATCAGCACTGGAATAGTGAACTTCTAGTCAACGTTGTACAGGCTGAATACATATTTTTTAAGACTTAAAAGCAGTATGGACCTCAAGCTAAGGGTATTTCAGCATATCTTTCCCATCATGCTTATACATCTTTGAGGATCTGGCCTTCATATTATGCTTGTGCTAGTTATAGAGACTGGATACCCCATAGGAGACTGGTTACTGCTCCTCAATTCCCTGCCAGACCCGAGAGGCAAATTACAAGTCTGCCTCAATCTGCAACAGCTGTCTGCAGTGCCTCTGGAGTCAGGCAGAAAATAGAGACTCCAGAGTCTATTTCAGTTTCCCTGCTTAACCCTTCTGTTTCCCACTATCCCCCAAGGGATCCTCATGTCTCAAAAGTCAGCAAAGCAACTGGGGTTTTTTGTTTGTTGGGTTTTTATTATTATTAATAATTTTCTTCCCACTGCAGAATTTATATGTACTCAGCACGTTCTTTCCCTGTGATTCCCGCTCTCCTCAGACACAGTTTCAGGTTGTGATTTTATTCTCTGTGCTGTCAGGGGAAGTGGGGTGACACCTGAAATTCCTAAAGTATGTTTGAACAAATTGGCACTGCAGTGAGCATAACTTACATAGCAGCAACAAGGACTTAGTTAAATAAAAGGGAACCGGGGCATTTCAAAAATCTTGCTAATGAAGGTGCACCCGGATATAATTTATCTAATAAAAACAATATATGATCTAGCTGAAAACTGCAGGGCATTTTCTAAGCAGAATGACAGAAAGTAGTTTCTTATCCCCATCTAGAAGAAGAAAATAAAAAATTTATTCAATTTGTGGAATTACCTAGGTATGTGAAAAATTAGATCCCAGTCTATTTCCTGAGGTGCCTAAAACCCAACACTGAAAATCCTCCTAACATAATTAAGCAACTCCTCTGTGAGCAAGTCTGCATTTGTGAGCGATTCCCTGGGTGTTGCAGTAGCTGCAAGTGAGCAGCTTATGCCAGGATTGACTATGGAGTACATATGGGAGGAGAGACTCAAAAGAGATATGAAGAAAATCAGAGGGACTGGTGGGAGTGGGGGATGCTTAAGAGTTACACCATTGTGCCTAGGCTATATTCATCTTCATAATAAAGTACTTAGAAAAAAAAGATAATGACTTGGAGTTCTTGTTTAATAGAAATGTCATACTTTCAGAGATCTGTCTTGATGCTTAAGCTGACAAAATTCCCTCTACCCTCTGGTACTGAGAAATCTCTCTTCCTCAAAACTTAGGAGTCCCACATATGTTTGCAATCATGTAATAGACAGCCACAAGTGATTAACTGTAAGTGATAAAAAATCCTATTCATCTGTCTGAAAAAACCAACAAAGCAAGCACAGGACCATTGAGTCTCCTTTCACAAATCGCCTTATTTAGGTGATGTCATTCCACCTCTGACAATAAGTCAAAATTCAGCATCAGATTATGAAGGTATGAAGTAGGAGCTTCTTCATAAAATGCAAAGAATTCTGAATTAGTTTTCTTTCAGAGTCTTCGCCTTTCCTCACTTATATTCTCTCATCTGGCATAGAATGGTCAGCCACACTGAACAGAGAAATCCTTGTATGTCATATTGCCCTGTGCTCAGAGAACACACTGGGGCAGGGTGAAGGGTCTGGGGAAGCTCTTCCAGGTGTCTTCCACCTCTCTGATGCTTGGCAGGGGATTTTCCTTCTGCTGGGTTTTAACATTCTCAAGCTCTCTGTCATGGACAGTCTAAGTCCATAGGTAAGTAATTACAGTGTGTAGAACTAAACTGCTTTTCTTTCAGGAGAGATTTCAGGCTTAGCAACCATTTACTTAATCGTCAATGAATTTAAAGGGAAGACCTGTTCCTCACAGATTATTCTATGGGTTTGGGGCTCCAAAGGGTCAAGTCCTGATCTTTAAATCCCTGGTCTAGCAGGTCACAATGTCTCCTGACTACATTGAAACTACTTATACAAATCAGGTTAAGTGAAGTATTCATAGCAGGTGACAATCCTGACAATATGCTGAAAAATCCAGAGAGGCACCATTATAGGAATATTTTATACACACAATAATGTTATGTGACCTTTTATCAGAAACCATTCAAATTTTTGGTAGTGAAAGCATACTAAAGTGGGGATGTTCATAGGGCCTGCAGAATTAGAAGCATAGAGCATGAGTCACTCAGACTTTTAGCAATGATGGTTTCTTTTGCTAAAGGTATGAATTACAATTCCAGCTTCATGCTCAGTGAAAATTTTGCACTGACTACAGAGGCCCAGTTCATACATTCTCAAAAGGTAATGAAAGGCAAAATGAAACCTTCCTTCCCATCCACAGACCCTGAAGTACAGCCACCGTATTTGAGGAATGCAGGAAAGAAAGGTGTATGGTTTACAAACTGCGTGTATTCCAGCTCCTTAAAAGGGAAACCTTGTTGCACTGGGCCAGTCAAAAGGTTTCAGTATCACAAGGTTTGTAACCTTGAAGTGAGAATAAGAATACAGGTTGCTAAACACTCACTGATCTCCTACTGTCTCTTTCATGTGCTTAGAAACAATGTACTCCAACCTCTGGCATTTCAGCAATGCTTCTTCCCAAGATTTTTGGAGAAAAAAACGAAGTCACACGTACTACCACTGAGATAATAGCACTTGGTTTGCTTCCATGTTTCAATTGTTCTCTGAGTCGTGAATACCACTCATCGTATCAAGCAGGTCTCAGAAACCAGAACAGCTTAATCAGACACGAAATGGTGCTTCAGTTTTGTGTTATGCTGTCCTATGTAAGAGCTGGTCCTGTACAAGCCCTTACTTGGCCCCATACACAGCCCCCTGGGTTGGACCTTTCCTTTAAGAGGCCTTAGCCTAGGTAGGAGGTTTGAGCTGAGCATTCCAGCAGCTGCTGGCTGTTTAATGCTTTCAGATTTACCATATAAGAGCAGAGAGAAAAAAGAAACCTCACCCAGAACAGTGACAACAAAAAACCCAAACCCACCCACGATCAGAAAATTCTCAACTTCAAACTTTTTGTAGCCTGGTAGACTGCTGAAAAAGGCCACTTTGTCCCTGTTGCTGCCCTCCCTCCAGCACCCTCCACTGGTCACTGTGACTGACAGGGCACAGGAGGGTTGGGATGCTCTGTCTGACCCAACTCAGCTGTTGCTGTGCTGTGATGGAAACACACAGTGAGTTAGCAAGATTTCAGAGCTGAACAGTAACAAATAAAGCACATGGGAGAGAACCTCAGCTGGATGGAAAATGATGCTGCAGTGTTTTACACCGCTCAGGTCTCACTCTCACACATTAGTGGCCTTTAATCAGTTCATCGAAATACTTTAATGTAAAAGTAGGGTTTGTCAGTAGAAAAGAGCAGCCTTGGGAACAACGACCACTTTTTCCTAATCAATATTTTAGATCTTCTATCAGCTCTCACAGTGAATCAGTATTACATGTCTTTGGTTTTATAACCCCTCAAGTAACCTGAGATGCAATTCTTAAAAATGTTGGAATGAAATAAGGATGGAATTGTGCCTACCCACTGCAGTCCAGCATCCCCACAGATCTACAGTATGTATTTCTTACTATAGACAGACTAACTTCTAATAACATGGGTAACCACTGTTTTAATGCTTATTCTACTATCTCTATATATACATAATGATGTCAGTGGTAAATAATGGTCAAATTGATATTGCGTCAATACATTTCCTCATCTGCTATTTTTAAGGACAGATGAATTAATGGTCGGGGTGGTTCTGTAAAGGAAATGGGATATCTGGGGAATATATTCTCCCATAACCTCTTTGACTTGGAATTTAATACACAGATGTAAACACACCTGGTTTCTGCTGGGAATAAAACCATGACCATCTCACAAGGAAGGCACGGGGCCAGGGGCAATAAAGGTCTGCACTGCCTACAATTCAGGCATTGCAAAGTCTGTACTTAAGGAAGTTGGCTCCAAAGTGAAATCCAAAACCATAAGAGCTTTCTAGGCTTTCTACACATTTGGTAAAGCACCTAAATCTCCCAATGCTGGTGCTGGTTAGAGCTATCCAGTATGAAATGCTGAGCACAGACATACCTCTGGATTCTAGACCATGATATCAGGACTATTTCACATTTTCCTCCAAGAATTGTCTAATGTAAGATACAGAAATCAGTCCTGCTGTCAGGGCTTGCCAGCAAGGACTTGCTGCTTTCACTTGGGTACTTTAAACTCAAAGATGTCCCTGCTGGTTGTTCCCCTTTTAAATATTGCATTGCTTGTTGCACAGTGACCTAGATTCAACAAGATAGAAGCAGAATTGTTTTGGATGCCAAAAGTGCTTTAAAAGAATGCCCTACTTGGACCCAAATAGCTGTTAAGTCTATGTCAGGTCTCTCCCCTGAGACATAACAGTGTGAATTTAAATGTCTCCAGCCTGAGGGCAACAGTGAACTGTACTGTTCAGCTTCTTGGGCAACCCATTTTAGATACCAGAGGATGCTTAAAGGAAGGTTAATGCTTTTTCTTCAATTTAAAGAAAGACACTACAACTGCTGGGTGAGATATATGTTTCTGTCAGTGGCTCTGCTGAGCTCAGAACCTCCTGTTAAATCAGACCTTTCACTAGAGAGAGGGTGGAGTTCAAGAAGGAGACAGATATTTGGTCTGAGGCAGATTTGGGCATATGAACATCGACATCTGCTAATTTTCATATGAAATGAGGCACACAGGACAGAAGGCACAGGGGAGAGCTCTCTTCTGGAATGATGCTTGGGCTTCCAGTTTTGGTCTTGGACACCTGAAGCCTGAATAAAAGCCATGGTTTAAACACAATGGAAGCGAGTGGAGTGGGGCGTGGTTTGGTTGTCATTTTCGCCCCTCCTTTTTAATATGCAGTTCTTGCCACATTAATAATCATTAATACTGAAACAAAATTTCCTCCTCTGAAGCTGTTTGCAGGCAGAGCCCGTTGTCAGTATCTTAGTCAGGAGCTCATCTCTTAGAGTTCTGCTTCTTCATCTCTCTGAATGCTTTGATTAGGGATTTTATTGTTTGAGAAAAAAATCAGCTGTCAATCTTCCACATCAGCGGCTCTATTTTATGTTCATCATCCATTCTTATTTAACAGCACACGTGATCTTAATAGGTACAAATGCAAGGCCCTTCACATTTTGAAGATTAGGTGTAGACCTATGCAAACAAAGGAAAAGCCCACAATATATCTACCTACTTCTCAGTCCATCAATAGCTAAGATAGAATATTGCCTAGCTAAGGACACAGAACAGATGCAGGACCAATATTATTGATCTGATGTATTTGATTATAGGATTGTGACCCGAAATTTGCTCATTCTTCTGATAACCTGATAGGATTGCTTTGTTTGTCTAATTGTTTCACTGAAATACATGGTTTTACAAAAGAAATTGGCATGAGAAACACTAATGATGGATCCTTAAGAATTCTTATTGATAGAATCAGAAAGAGGTATAATATGAAACTATGGATTGAAAGATATTAATATCAAATATGTATTTTAAAATTATTTAGGATTTTGGTCTTTATATTACAAGAGGGTAAATACTGGGCACCTTGATAACCACAGTTTTCCCAGTTAGCAAGATTCAAAAAACCTAAATTACAATACTGCCCTTCAAAAATGTATGTTTTGATCCATTTTTCCATGACAATGACTGTAATTCTGCTCTTACAGATCTATTCAGAACTTAATACTGGACTGGAATATTTGGTAAAAAAAAATTTCCTCAAGCAGCTACAAAATGTATTGTTAATGTTTTATGAGAAGTAATGCATGACTTTGGTATCTTTCAATTTAATACCACCAAGAATGTAAATACAAGTTTTTGCAAAACACACAGAAACACCAAGAGCTTATGGCTTATAATTAAAAATATTCAGGAAACTCAAAGACCAGTACCAGGTGTAACAGAACTGCCCTGATCAGATGTAGATGGGATCTGCCAGTTTAACACCAGGTACTTATCAGTACAATATATAGAGAAAACTTCAGCAAATTGCACACCTTAGATTCACTATTGTAAATGTTTTCATTCCAATTGTTATATCTTGCCTTTGACTAAGGGCACCTTTGTATCAGGGCCCTAAGACAGAGCTGAAAGTGTCTGTTCTAATGGTCAGCTTTGCCACCCTTTAAATCCTGCATTCAGGGAAATGGTCTTGAGACACTGAATGCTCATGGATATCAAAGGGTGAAACCCTCTCACAGTCTCTCCAGCCCACACCTTTCTGCATTTCCTCACCTCCATAATGGTAACAACATCTATCATAGTGCAGTTTGGGGGCAGAGCTCACATAGGATGCCTGGCTCTTAGGAGTTTTATTTACCAGCTGATCAACTTCAGTAGGGACATCAGCGAGACAGTGTCTAAGGAACCCCCACAGTGCAGGATTTATCCAAGTTATTTTTTAGGGGTATCCATGAAGGTTCTTTGTGCATATCTAGATTATTACCTCCACAGCGTCTGACAAAAGGACATAGCAAATAATCTGCAATGGAATACCTACTACGTTTTTAAACTCAGCAGCCTGTGGTTGCCATAGTTACTAAACATACTGTAAACATTGTTTGTTATTTTCAATATAACTTTCTGCCTTTAAGAGAAACAGAGCAATATATGTAGCATAGCTACACAGAAGACCCACAATGTTTGCAGGCGGAATTGATAACTTGTGTTGGCAACTTGCCCTGCCAACTTGTCTTTCCAGATGAGGGGATGGTGTTTCCTGCTGCGGAAGCAGTGCTCAAACACTTCAGGAGAAAGAGGCAAGCAGGCCCACAGGGTCAAACGGGATCATGATATCAACTAAGTAGAGAGTTTTCAAAAAAACTGTCATGGCAGGACTAAATTAGTAAAGCAGCATTACGTAAGTAAACCCACCAAACTGGTGTAAAGCACTCCAGTGTTCCCTGTTCTTTCTCGCTGAAGGACTCTGCATCTCTCTGTATTAGAGATATCCGTGCACTAGCTGGTGCTCAACCACCAAATTGTCTTGGCATCCTGATTAAACAGATGAGCAATTCTACTCTCCACTCTACAAATTTCAACTGAAGGCAGCTCTAGCAGTGTGGTAAATGCAGAAGACACATTCACAGCTGAAGACTGCACACAGATTGCAGCAGCCTTTTAAGCTTGCAACTATCGTAGTTATGAAAGTTTCATTTTATAGTAGACAGAAACAGACTTGTCAGGGTTCTTTCTTATTCTTTCAAAATCCTGATTCACATCTCTCCACCAGTCAGAGCCTACATGATTCTTGACTAGTTCCACCACATTGCATTTTTCCTTGTTAATGATCATGCAAGCTGATGTGGTCAGCCTTTGAAATATTTTTGCCTGATGATACAAGCCACAATTGGACTATCTCAGTTAAGCTGCTGGAAACCAGAGGAATTCACAGGCAGATAGAAGGCAGACAAAATGTCAGTTCATTTGCAAGCCACAGTTAGAAATCAGCACCTCAATAGAAAAAAGCCCAAATACTGCAAATCCAATTTTAGTCAAACTTCCTGTGCAATACTGTTCATTCCTATTCACCTCTTTACTGATTCAGTGGTTACAGCACAAGCTTACTCCTTACCAGGTATAGGATGATCCACACACATGGGATGTTATGAATAGCCCAGCTATGATAAATGATTCAGAGCCTGATCCTGAACAGAAATAAAAGAACATCTAAAAAGGCAAAAAGGATAGAGAGTTTCAAGCGGTTTCATCCCTCTTAAACTCGCTTTTCGACAAAGTCATCATTCAGAATAGAATCATCCTTGACAGTCCTTTCAATACTTAAAGGGTGCTTATCAGAAAGATGGAGACAGACTTATTTACATGAGAAACGTTGTGATTATGAAGGGTTATGATTTTAAAATGAAAGAGGGTAAATTCAGACTAGATATAAGGAAGAAGTTTTTTTCACTGGGGGCAATGAAACTCTGGCACAGGTGGCCCAGAGAGGTGGCAGATGCCCCATCCTGGACACAATCAAGGCCAGGTTGAACAGGGTTCTGAGCAACCTGATGGAGAGGAGAACGTCCCTGCTCAGTAAAGGGGGGTTACAGCAAATGGTCCCTTCCAACCCAAACCATTCTATGATTCAAGGCATTTTCTGGAAGTATATTTTATTTGAAATGGAATTTATAACTACTCAGATATACTGTTCACTTTTGGCCTTGTGGAAGCCTGTGAAAAAAACACCTTGGGCAAAGCTGACATATTTCAGCGTCCCAGCAAAGACAGCCTGCTCCAGGGCCCTAAGCCAAGAAAATACAGAGAAGCCAGGCTTATATTGCCAAGATGTGCCCAGGGCAATATTTCTTGTCAAAGGCCTTGGTGCATCAGGGCCAGAGCTTATTATGTGGTGTCAGACCAATCCATTAAGATTAAAAATTGGAGGAGCATTTCTCTTCTGGGGGAGCATACTGCTGAAACTGTCTTTGATGGGGAAAAAATTCAGAGAAAAACCTCTATGTTTTTCTTCCCAAAATTCTTTTTAGGTAGAGCTTTCTAAATGTCTGAATGGGGACTATACAGAGTTGTTATCTGTCCTAAAAGGAAAAGAGCATGACTTAGTGAATTATCTTCAAAAGTACACCCTCTGTTCCATTTTCACTCATGTATTTCTCTGTCCATTATGTTTCTAGCTTGGTGCTAGAGTGATTTCTCTGGGCCCAGGAGAGTCCCTTGTAACCTAAGGGTTGTGTAGGTGCAACAGGGTCCAGGATTTCTGACGGAGGTCACTTGGTACTGCTGCTACACAAGGACACCAAAATGAGTACAGCATAGTTTTCAACATCCTTACTGTCATTCTAATGCTGGCCGAGCATTTCCCATTCTAGACAGGGCATTTTGGCTCTATGACCAGTGAAATACAGAAATACAGAGAAGACTCAGAAAAAGTTTGACACATTTCAATAGAAAAAACCACAAAACCCCTTTTTTGATAGCAGTAAACTCGTCTATTTTTACCCAGTTTTTATGTCATGAATTTAACTGGTGTTTGACCAGACCTACTCATAAATAAACACTTATCTTTTGAAGAGGGAAAAAATAAAGAGCACAGATATGTCATTATAGCTGTAATTTTTGACTACCCAAACTACATAAACCCAGCACAGACCAGGCCAGTCTGGCACAGATGAAGTTAAACTATTATTTGTGTAAAAGGCTAGAGTTTCAAAGCTGAAATCCAGAGTCTTCAAAACATAATTGCAATCCCCTGGCATTGGAAACTATGCTATTGTTTTGAATATTCCAATTTGTGGAATTGTTTCAATGAAACACAAATGTAACTTCTCAAAGAGCTGAGGCTAAAGAGCCGCTATATTACTCTGGAATAAAGATATTAACTCTGGTGTCTAGGCCAAACTGCAATATGGATGTTATCCCCTGTCCCTGTAAAAATATCCCAGAATTTTCAGGTGGAAAGTCTTACTTTCTGGGTTATACTGCTAAGGATAGATCCTCCCTGATGATATCAGTTTTCTGATATGTAAATGAAAGGAGTGCCTACCAGGGGATTCGGACAGATTTTGAATAAAACCCAGTGTAGTTCAGATTATCTACCCTAAACTTTAGAAGTCAAAAAGAACTTTTTGATTAGGTATGAGAAATTAAACAACAGCCAAAGAAAACCTCTGAAGCATAACAACATATTTCTTTTGGGTTTTTTTCTGTATCCAAGTGCAAAAGAAGTGAAACAAGCATGAATAAACAAATAAACTAATAACGCAAACAGTCTCCTGAAGCTAAACTGCTTTCTAAAGTTTATATTACCTGAGATTTCCAAACATAAAATATATGGGATTTATTTGGCAATAATCCAACCGCAAGGCAAGGGAACAGGAAAGAAATAGTGTTTAAATCTCCAAACAATAAGATTAAGTATTCAAGTTAAAAACATATTCTTGCACTGGATTTGAAGTGTAAATAACCAGAATCAGTAGCAACTACCAACATGATTTTGTGAAAAGTTCTAATCAAGATTTCGGTCAAGTGGAATGCTTTCACATTAACAACACACATTTTTGAAATTATCAGTTCTTCATAATTTTTTTTTATTATTATTTGACTAGTCAGCCTAAAATGTGTCACAATCTGTCTTTGTTTCTGACAGTGTTGAGCTAATTTAACCCAGTGCCTGACAAGGTTCTGTGCCTGGAACATGAAAGGAAGGGGGTTGAAGTGGGAATAGAGTCAATTTCGGTCACTGGCTCCTGAGGACAGGGAATAATAGAAGCTGAAAGATCAATTAAATTATTTCTTGAATGACTGTTTAAAAATATTTCACCTCTAGAGAAGAGCAGCTTCAAAAATTGGTGTGGGATATGGAGCTTTTTGTTGCTTGATTATTGGTTAGAATCCCAAGCAGGTCAATAGTGAATTGCAGTCACCTGCACTCAGCTCTGTGAAAATGTGAAATGAGCAGGTGATCTGGGCAGCTCCTACAAGACACATCCATTTCAAAAAACACATGAGATGTAATGAATGTACTGTCATCCTTCTGGTAACAGGACTGAGGAGTTGTACAAACTGAACAGAAACTGCTCCATCAGAGCACATTAAATCACAATATGGGAGTAATGCCATTTAGATGTAGAAGTTTTATTCTCTAATTCTGCCAGTATGGCACTTTTTCAAAAACTGTTCAGGGTGCAAATCTCCAAAGAAATTAGAAAGGCATCAAAATCTCTAAAAGGTCCAATTAATGATGCTTTTATTTAGTATGTTTGATGTCACACAGTCAATCTCTTGCTTCCCTAACACATTTTCAGTTGTCTCATAAACCAGGATGCTTTGAAGGCAAGAACTTCTGCACAGAGAATCTCTTTATCTGCCAGAAGTTTCTTGTGTCAGTATGTTACAATGAAAAAACAAGTTTCTTTTTCATGCAATAGTCTAATGTCAGTCATTTGAAATAGGGTTATGTCCCTTGGCATTTATTAATTACACTGAAAATTCCCTTGACTATTTGAGCATACCACAATCACTGTTTCTTATGACATTCAGATAATTGAGGCTGCACTGTATTTTATATTGGAAAAATTGGATTTTTTTTTTTTTAACTACCTAAAAGCTGCTTCTCTCTTGCAAAATAGTTACCTTAGGCCATATTATACTGTTTCAGGACAGAATTAATCTAAGATTTTGATAAATAGTCTATCAAGCAATGAACAATGAAACTAGAGAAAGCTAGAGAAAAACCCTTAGGAAAAATATCTTCTCTAAGATGCCAGTGCAGCGCTACAAAAAGTTATTTAGGGTAGCTGAGGAATCTCCAAGCTTGGAAACCTTCCAGACTCAGGCAGGCAAAGCTGTAACTGACCTCACCTAGTGTTGGATACTGTCTTGCCTTGAGGGGTGGCTGGAGCACGTGAGCACTCCAAAGGTCTCTTCTGTCATCTTTCCTTCTCTGAGCTACTGCTGTGATTGTTTGGTTTGAGTTCGTGCACAGGGGCTGCAATTCAAGGAATCACCTAAGAGCAGGCAAGGGGACATGGTCATTAACAGAATGGATTAAAACCCTTGTTTAGGTAATTTTGTGAGACAAGGCCCCTGTACACAGACAGGAATGGCTTTGCTATCCCCTGTGGATAAAAAAAAAATAAAAACTCTAAAAAGGAAAAACCAAAAACCAGAAGCATGAAAGTGGGATGTTAATATACTATAAATATTAAAATAGAAGTTACAACCTAAAATAGAGTGAAAAGAGGATTAAAGGTTATAATGACCTCAAAAGGTCCATTTAGAAAGGGGCTGAGGTGAAGACAGACAGACAATGGACACGGGACAGGATACCAGCTCTGTACACCACAAGTAAAATACCAATATTAGGAGGAGAGAGAGATATAAATGCCTGAGAGGATGTAGAAGTAAACTCCATCAACAGTATTTATCCTCTCTAGTTGCAAAAGCAAATTCTACAGAAGTTGATAAAGGATGTTTGAATTACAACTGTAGGCAGCATCAGCAAGTTCATGGAGAAGAATTTTTTCCACTACTATGGCTACACTGGTAGCAGTGTCCTACCTAACTTTAAGATTAATTCACATGTTTGCACAAGTCTGCTCTATAAACAAACAAAAACAACAAAAAACACCTGAAACTAGCAGACAAAAAACCCAAACCAAACAAAGCCTCAGAGAGTTGTAAACAGCAAGGGAACTGAAGCTGTCACTTACTTCTTGACTGCACATTAAATAAAGCACAAAAGAAAAGACAAAAAGAGGAATGCTGCTTCATTTATGATTAAAATAACCCATCTTCCCTTTCTATCAGAAAGGCTCTATGGGGACAGTTCTGGTGTGCTACTTTTCTACCCATGGGTGGCTGCCTCCCATTTGGGAGACAGCTTCAGGTGTAAACATCTTAGCGCTCTTCTCACTCTCTGTTACTCTCAGCTGTGGAGATAATACCCAATTTTTGCCTACCAGGACCTTAGCTGCTGGGCTGCTCAGAAGGTTTCTTTGCCTGTCCTGAGTGAGGCCTTGTTCTGGCCATACTCCCCTGCTACTTTTCAGCCTCCATACACTCTTGCCCTTTCACTGCAGGGAAGGAAACTTAACTCTGATTTCTGTGACCCAAGTCCAGATTTACAGCTACACATTTGTACCTAGGAAACAAAGCCTCGGTTCTCTTTCAAGGCTTCTACGCAGTCCATACTGGAAGCTGTACAGTGCATTTTTTCCCAGTTCTAGTCTTTACGTGCCAGTCACAGAGCAACCATGTTCAATCTTTTGAGGGTGATATGCACAGAATAAAATATAAAAACCAGAGAATTCTCTCAGGATAAGGAGTCATAAAATGACTGCTGTTCTCAGTCTTGCAAAGTAGACTTCAGCCAGGTGGCTTCAAATTTTTATGTTTTAGTCAGTAGAAAACTGTTCACTGTATATGGTTAAATATTACCAAGTTACCAGGTGTGGCTCAGAGAACACAGCAACGATGTTCTTGTGTTGGACTCTTTTCTTCATCATTGTCCCAAGTTCCTTGGATGCATGCCCACTGTTTTTTGTTCCTCTGTTCTACAGGCATAAGGTTGTAGATTTAAAAAAAAGAAATACAGAAAAGCTGCTAAAATAATTACTGGTCCACTGAAACTACCCAAGGATCATTTTTGGATGGAAAAATATAGACATTCCAAGTCCCAAGCCTGCTCTGACCCTTGCTTGATTGAAAGTAACATCTGTTTTCCAGGTTTCCAGCTGTGCTTGGCTAGCCAGAAGTAGCCAATTGCAGACATGTGTGACATTTCCTCAGCACATTATGTTGACATCACTGACATGCACCTTATTAGAACAATGAACAGCAAAACTTCTCAACACCTTTTAAGTCTCAAGTAGTTCCATCCCAGGAAATTTAAACTTCTTTTTTTCTTTCTTTCTTTTTGTCCCACTCCCTTTGGGGATGTTCTGAGCTCCTAAAAAACAATCCCTCCTTACTCCTTCTTTGAGAGATTGATATTCAGTAAAGCTGGCATAAGTTAACTTGTACACACCAAAAGAACAAAGGAAACCCCACATGGATGGGCTTAGTGGGAACAATGCAAAATCCAACCACTGCACCAGATACTGTTTTATTTTTCCTTTTGTAAACTGAGACAGTATAATAGGAAGACATGAGTACACAAGAGAGAATGTTCATTCTGTAGCTGCAGAGAAACTACACCAAAAAAAAGGGGTGGGGGGTAGTATGTCAAACCTGCACTCCTGTCAAATTTGAAATTAGATCAGGAAAATAAAGATTGAAATATCAATATAATACAGACAGTTCTGAGGCCCTTAATAACAAGTAATTTTAAGATCAATACACTACTTTGTTTAACAGGCTGCCGAAACAGAGGTGTCTGAATAGAACAAATGTGTAAACAGCAACCTTTTCAGGAGAAGCTATTTGATAGCCCCACCTGGGACATGAGATACTATCAGGCGAGTCACAGAATGCATGGTGACAGTAACTTCATTCAGCAGTGAAAGAAAAATAAATGTATGAATACTTTAACATTAATGCCAGATGAGACCCAATTCACCTTGCTCTGTGTCTCCATAGCTGCAGCCCTTGAGAAGGCAGCAGGAGGTAGCAGCCCAGATCCTGGGATACTCGATATTGGTAGCCTGGATACTCCTCCTCCTCAGGAGTATTGACGAATACTCAGATTCATCTCCAAGAAAACATTCTGATTTACTTTATCCTGGAATCAGTAGTGTCACTTCAGCTCATTCTGCCTGAAATTCACTGTCAGACACAAAGCCCAATTTAGCTCTGCACCAGGAATTGCTCTGCTCTTTCTCCTGGAATACCAATTTCTGCCACCATTTATCCTCTGTTTTTAGTGGCAAATCTAGTGGCCATTTGCCCTGTTTTAGCCCTGTCTACCTGAACAATCCGGCTCCCCTGGCTAACATTATTCTGAACACCCAACTCCTTACAGTGTATGCAATCTGAAAGACAACACAGTTAATTGCATGAGCAACTTCCACACATGGCCAGACCAACAAAGAATGTGCTTTGTGCCTAAATTGCACACCTATGGCAAACACATAGGCAGAATCTGAAGAGTTTCTCTTTTAACGATAGTGCAGCTAAGGAGGGAAATTGCCAACATAAGCAGCTGATTCCTGCTTATTTAGACATTATATATTCTACTTGGTTTAATTGTGGTGAATGACCGATGTGGATACTTCTTCCAAGCCTTCATTGTTACTAAAGCACAAGATAATATATAAAAGAGAACTGGATACAAATAATTCTTGTCACTATGCTCTGTTTAGATCCAGTTGGGTCAGTTAAAGACAACCCAGCAGTTAAATATCAGAAAAAGGAAGCCTGAGTCAGAGTAGAGTTTCTTCTAAAAGTTTGGGCCTGGAATGAAAATAGTATTCTAAGAATTTTTGACACACAGAGTCTCACTAGATTCCATTTTAATTACTGTACTAAAAAGGTAAAAAAGATTAATTTTTTTGTAATTCTCAAAAGTAAACACATTCAGGTATATAGCATTTCCAAGTTATGGATATCTATATAGTTCAAGCTACAGGAAATGTGCCAGGTTTCAAAAACATAAAAAAAACCCCAAAACCAAAAACAAAAAAACCCCAAACCAAACAAAAACCCAACCAAAAAACCACAAAAAACCACTGCTGTCCAAATCTGTCTTTGCTTGTATTACATACATCACCTTTGATTACTGAACTTAAAAGAATGTTTTAAATTGACCTTCCATTTGATCAATAATTCTGCTTGCTTACTTTTCCCATTTGCATCAGAAGTGAAAATAAACTAGCCATTTATACATTTGTTTAGACTTTTGAATGAGTTTTGTTTTCTGCTTGTATTACAGTGTTTGACTTACATGCACCACATGGGAATGCTTGTTTAAAAGTTCATTTCAATTGGAAATTTTATATTCTGGAAGTTGTACGGGAAAATCTGTCTTGGTCTTCAATTAAACAAAACTGCAAGTCTAGCATGATACTGTCCATTTAAACTCCACTTTCTGAACTTTGTCTTATTGTTTATAAAGCATGATGCAGTTAATGAGCAGGAGAACCAGCTCAATTTGTCTTCATTACTGAGCACATCAGCAGTGGACCCAGTGGATGTCACCCAGTGCACTGGGGGTTGGAACAATCATCTGACATTTGTGTGCTCATCAGCATCCAGAAAACCCTTTGCTATTCACAGGTGGAGCTGGTTCATGTCATAAAACTTTCCTTTTTTGCAATGATGTTCAAAAACAAACAAACCGGCCAGGGGGATAAAGGCACAGGATATGAGTAAGGATATTTGTGACCCAGTCAGGGACTCCTTAATTGACCCTAAGGGCAAATCATTAATGTCCTTCAATTATTTATTTGCATATGTGAGAAACAATGTTGTGCAGAGTTCAAATATGTTATTGAGGTATGCTCTAGTTAGAGATTTATATTTTATTCTGAAAGAGAAGTTTGTTTAATAACATTTTCTTTCTGACAATAGAGTGATGGACAGGTACATTAGCCTTAAAGCAGCTCCACAAAGATACACATTGTGTTGCTTCAAAATAAAAATTAGAAAAAAGGTAATACCCTGTGCTAAGGAGCAGTAAGCAAACACTGCTGACAGGAAAAAAAAAAAAAAGAAAAGGAACAATCCAAGGGAAAGAGAGAAATTGCAACAGGCAGTGATCTTAACATGTTAGCCCTCCAACCATGGCCAAGTTATTTATGAGCATCAATTTATTTACAGGCAGCTCTGGGAGAGGCAGCCTTAGGATAAAGCTGTTAAGTTTCAAGAATGGTACATGGGTGACAAAGCCCAGCAGAATGCAGGCAGAGGAAGGTTACATTACCAGAATCTGAAATATGACCAAACCTTACTCATGTTTACTATAAAATAGTGAGGTTATGGATTTGGGCAGGAGATTCAACTGCACCAAGACTCAAAGTTGAACAAATACTGTGGGATGTTTTTCACAAGCATATTCACAAGGTTTTCCCAGTAATACATTCTCTGGAGGTCCACTATTTCTACTGCAGTTATTAAAAAAATAAAGAAGAAAGCAAAGCAAAGGAATGAAGCAAATGTCACAAGCACAGGTGCAAATAGAACCCACATGTCAAAGCTGTGATCTGGGCTCTCTATAGATACTCTGATGTCACACAGACACACCTGTGCTTATAGCAGAATAGTCACTACACAGCTCACGAACAGCAAACTGAATCTCCAGGGTTAAAAACACGAGTGCAACTTATTGTTTGCTGCCCCCGACTGTAACAGGCCTTTATATCCTGGTGAACATGCTCAGAAAAGGCCTTCCAAAACACACTGATCAGATGTAGTCACCATTTGAGTAGGAACCAGAAACAGCACCACACAGTTCTGCTGAACAATATTTATTCTCCAAACTGTTCAAATTATGACTACAAAGTATTCAGATAAAACTGTGCTCAGTCAGTGTAAGGAATTTAAGAGACTACTGAAATACTTGCAATCTGAACGCAGTCCAGGTTAAAGGAACAAGGATAAAAATCACTGAGCTATCTGCTGAGTAATAACACGGTTGAAGGCTTGCATCTATTTTGTGAGGTGAGAAACAAACACCATGTGCCAGCAAAATCTTGGCAGAATTTTTTGGATTAACCACTTTCCCTCAAAAAGGTTCATATATTCTGCCTCACATCAAACGTTTCGCTGTTGTTCTGACACCTTTGCACACCGGGTCATGGAACAGGTATTTTTGCAGACTGCACATCAATTTCCATTCTTAATGCATTACCTGAAAAAATTACTTGCATCTAAGAGCTGAAAGTGCTCAAAACAGGTGTCAAAGTTGTAGTGGAAATGCTATAACACATTTGAACAAATCAAAGGGCTGTGTGATCTAATTGTGCTAATACAAACACCGAAAATTTATTAAAACAATTTAACAAGAGACTATAATTTTCAGACAGCTAAACAGTAGTGCTGTCTAAAAAAAAATCCAGAGGGTAGAATTTATTAGAAAAATGCGTACCAAAGACAGATCTTTCCATAATGTCCTTTTAACAGACTAAGTACAGAATTTTCATCACTTGTATATATTGCAGTTCATTTGGGCAAGTATAAAGTCAATGAAATTAAAACTGTGACAACAGAAATGATCCCACAATAGCCCATTAACTCTGATATTTTACTGAAAAATTTAAACCAGGAAACATTTTCCCAAAAAAACAAGTTGGCACTGCACAGTTAAGTCTTTGAAAACTGCCCAAGAGATGAACCCTTCTGTTCCAAATTTCCCAATTTCAAATATGCTTAAAGGGAATTCTATCTTCCACTAATCTATTCAGTACAAATTGTGTGGCAATTTGCAGAGTCTACAGCCATCTGGAGACAAGTGGGCTCTCTTGAGCCACCAATTCTCTCCAATTATTGAGCAATCACTCTTAAGAATGACACCTTCAGTCCATAATCACTTCTTTCCTGATACATGCCTATGCAAATCCCAATATTCTGAAATGTCCAAGTCAAAGAGGTAAAAAGGAACTGTGTGTGTAGATACCCACATCTTTTGGTACTCTACAAAATAAGGAAAAACTTGTTCACCATAACCACATAAATACAAAGGGTTTGTTAGCAGAAGTACTCGTCAATTCACAAATCTTTAGCACCTTTTTTCATATGAAAAAACTGTTCGAGAAATAAAGTAATGATTTATTTTTGTATGATAAGCAAGAAATAACAACTTCCTGTGGCAAGGCAAAGCCATAGCCTATATCCACACATTTTTTTAACCAGAATTAGGTCCCTAAAGACAAAGCTTTCAAAATGGAAGGTTGTTTTCTGAAATCAGCCCATCCAGAGGACAGAAAAGAAGTTAAGAGAAAAACCCCAAAGCTTCCCTAATCTTTGAGTACATATTCTTCTCAAATAAAAATATCAGCTGAGCCTCTGCTACCTCCCAATCAATTATTATTTACAGAGGACATGCATCAAAGACATCTAAACTCAAATGCAGTAGACAAGGGAAGAGAACAAGGTGGGTTTGATGCAACCTTGCAAGCACCCTGCACTGGACTAAAGTTCCATGAACTGCTTTGGTTAAAAGGTAGCTCCTTGACATTTTCCGGAAAGATCTTATCATGGAACAAACACTAAATTTATGTACCTCAATAAGACACATTTTTCTGATATTTGCTGTATCAGGATTTACACATACACATCTGGTTCTACTGTCAATCAATAAAGCCCCAGCCTCAGCCATTACTGCTGGTGGGGGTTTGGCCATTCATGGGATTATTCCTAACATGCCTTGCTATTATAGTTGCATAGACTGGACAAAATTTCAGAGTTCTGCTCACGGGGCTGATAAAAACAGAAATATTCTTCAAGCAATAGAGTTAAAACATAAACTGAGCATCATACTCCATGGCAGTACCAGTCCTTTGGAGCTCAGAACGTTGTCCAAGAGCATTTCCATTTATAGAAAAAATACAGTGGGACTGTAAGAAATACTGAGCAGTCATACAGACATTAAGTAGGAAACTAATTGTAAAAGTTGCTGAGATGGAAATGAAAATTTGTCCTTTCTATCAAAGGAAAGGAAAAATAAATCTTTTTGGACCATACAAATTAAAGGAAGATGTTAGCATAACAACTTTACTTCATTCTCACTGCCAAGGGAGAAGCTGGAACCACTTTAATCCTGTGATTTTGTTCAAGTGCCAAATTCTTTGGATATAGCTAGCCTAGAAATGAATAAATAAGCTCTAGGATGAATTTTACAAATTATTCCATTACCTCTGATAGAAAAAAAAAAAAAAGGAAGGAAAACAAGTTTCTATTTTCTTGGAATACGATTTCTTAAATATTTTATTTCAGAGAAAAGATCCCTGTTATCCAACTTTAACTACCCAAACTAGTGAGCTGATGTCCTATGTCAGTAAAAGCCTTTTTCCATGTGGAACCTAGCTTACCTTGAAAGGAATGCTGTCCGCAGAACTGGACAGGAGCAGAACACTTAAAAAACCCTTCAGGAGGCAGGAGACCTAAGCCTTGTGAATCCCTACAAGCCAGACAGTTGAACTTACTAACAACTTTCTACCCTCTTCAGTACTGGTCTGAAGCTTGGAACATTGGGTTGACTATCAGGTAACTATAAGAAGAGAAGACAAAAAATAAAAATGAAAATACTGACATTTTGATCAAACTGTTGAATAAACACTACAGAAGATATTTGCATTTACTATGAGAATTTAACTGTTGCTACAACTAAGAGAGACAGTATTTATTTTAAGACTGGCCTATTCACATTTACATTGAACCTTTTTATCAGTTCAGGTTTTCCTCAGGTGCATATATACATATGAATAAAAACTGCCCCTTTTACGAAGGCTATCTGATTGAACAACATTGTTACTGGCGCTGTTCCCATTCCAGAGGATCCATTTAATCCCCCAGTGCACAGCATACATTAATGTAATTTTTTTCCCCCTACCCCTTTATACCTTTATGGAATTCCCGCAGGAGACATTCCAGCCCTGTTGTGCTGCTGCACTCCAGCTGCAAAGGGCCGGGACTGGGGCCAGCCTACGTGAATACTTGAAGGGTCATAGGGTCAGAAGGAATTGGCTGCTTCTGCTCTTTCACTCTCCTCTGAGAAACTGCTCCTCACCTCATCACTTCCAAATACACCTCCCACGACTGCTCTTGCCTAATGCAACCAAAACACACCAGGACAGAGCGCGAGGTTCTGGAAGGCTGAGGTCACATTCCAATCAAACAGATGTTGAAAAGGAAAGAAAGTACCTTTAGCAAGACCTTGGAAGAGTAAAAGCATTTCTATTCCTATTGCTCACATGGATGTGCTCTATTAGGCACAGAAGAAAAGCCACAGCAGAAAAGCTCTCTGACTGTGCTCAAACATTAAGTATTTCCTGCATGTAAATATTTTCCTGTTTGCTTACTTTTAATTGTTTGGAAATAATGACCCCAGAAACCGTGTTCCTTGACTTGATCATACCTGATGCGCAATAGCAGTGAGAGTAATGGATGTTTACTCAAATTCTCCTGTCTCTTTCTCCATTCCAATCCCCTGCCTTCATTATGTACTTCCTTAGAGGTAACCCACTAAGTATTTAAGCTGGTGGTTTCTCCCTTGGGAATTAGAACAGGATCCCCATGTTTATTCCTGTCATTTCATAAAAACAGTACCAATTGAGCTCAGCAGTAATCTGAGCAGGTTTATATCCAGCAATCAAGTGCATGTGGGTCTATTTATTCTTCTCTTCAGTGAAGGATAAATGAATCTGTACTAGATTAAGTAATATGGCACCTTTCATCTTGAAACTCTTGGAAGAATATTTATATTATTTCCACTGGCTCATTCTGTCGGCTTTTGCTTACGGCATTTAGATGGATGCATTTTAATCATACTGCCATATCCAAAAGACATTTTTCCCTATGTACTGGATCACGTATGATCCTCTCCAATGAGTTCACTGGTTTTCAATTCTAGAAAGCTTCCTGTATATAAACTTATTGGAAACTTTCTTCCAGCTTGTTTAGATGCTTAGTGACTTAACAGTCACTATCTGGGCTCGCTCTCGCAATCATTGCGGAAAGATCTGCCTTGACTTCAGCCTGTACCATCTCTCAAATAGCTGTCCTCAGTTTCCAGCTAGAAGTTACTAATGTCCAGATGTGCCAGCATCAATTCTTACAGTTTTCAGCAAAATCACCCTTTTGACTTTAGCTGGAGCTGAAGCCAGTTTACTCCACTGCAAATTTTGCCGTGTGATAGAGAGAGGAGTTCTTGTGACATGAACTACCCCGGTTCAAACACTGGCACAAAAACTTCCAGTTGTGAAGCAGTGCACCCTCAAACTGTCATAGCTGTTTTCACCCACATGTGATCTCACAGCTGGTGACAGGATAATGTCCTTAGTGAGACCATTAGACTGCTTCTAGTATGGCCAAGTCAAATTTTAAAGCCTAAAAGGCAAATCAAGAAAGGAATTTGAGGGAGTGTGTACTGGTTTGAAGGTATTGTTTTGAAAATGTATTGCATGCAAATCCAGATCCAGGTACATCACCTGAAAATAAAGTCCATTTAAATAAATTATGAAAAACAAGGCCTTCTTTCTACACTACCATGGTCAAAGTATATTAGCAACTGCTGGTTGACAGCAGATGATTTACGTTTACTCAAATCAGGTCTCTATACAGGACTTCTAGAAAGGCATAATTACATTTTCCCTCCTAGGTTTTAAAGGTATCTTCTGAAGATACATATTTTCTTCTGCAGAAAGCTTAGTTTAAATACTCCCTATCATTTTGAAATTATTCAGTGGAAAATAAGAGAGTGGAAAATATATAATTTTGAGCAGTTTAATTTTTTGTCACTTAAAAAGAGGGTTATGTAAGTTGCTCTATTAAAAAATATAATTAGAAAAGCAGACACATCCTATACTTCTCCCTGTATTTCAGGCAAGCTGGCAACTGCTCAAGAGTGATCAGAGACTGGCCTATTTCTCAAGGACCTCAAGAGATTATAAGACTTTAAATCATAATCTTAGGAAAATGCCTGAAGCAATTTTTAAAATTATCTTCTACTACAGAGGGGCTGGGGGGTGGGAAGAAAGAAAAAAGAAAGCTTTCTGCTCTCCAAACTGGCAGAGAGACTATAAACAGTGGTTTGAGGAAAGCTTGAGACGCCCTACACTGACATGGACTCAGACAAGTCTGAACATCTGCCAGAATAAACAGACTTTATCTGGAAGAGAACAGAGAATTTAAAACGATGTTTTTCATGAGCAAAAGTAAAGCAGTTCAATTGGTCAATAGTCCCAACCAGTCCTGGTCATTATGAGCAGGCTGGAGATGAGGTGTGGAGCTTTCCAAATTCCACATAACTGTAGGAACCCTGGAGAAAGCCTGGAGAGAGTAGCTCAGAGTGCTGTCCATACTACAGTGCAGGGCAGGATGGGAGCATTCACTCCAGGAGACTCCAGGAAGATTAGGGACTGGCACTGGCCCTACGTTTAAACATCAGCTTTAAGGATCTGCCCCGTTTAATTTAGCCCCTGCACGCAATAAGATGTATAAGGCCCAAATTTTCTCAATAACCCTGCAGCAAAAAGGATTTTCTATCTATCATGCAGTTTCACACCAAAATGCACCCATTAACATTTTTCGCAGAACCTACACCACTGGCGTGTTTAGGAACCAAGTAATTTATGAAATCTGGGTCTTAATTCCTCTGTGGTAATGCTTTCTCTAAATAAAACATAACCAAAAAAAATACTTGAAACCATTTATTCTCACAGTAGCTTTATGAGGTTTAATACTTTGAAGACCCTTCTAAGTCCTCATATAAAGATCTCACATGAAGTCTTTAAATGCTGTTCTTTTGAGACATTTTACCTTTAATTTCTTTTTGGGTTTGTTGTTACTAATTCTTTTAGCACAGAAGTTCTCAGCATGAGATACCCACATTATCTGTGGAATGTTAAAACAATTTATTTTAACAGCTAGAAAGATCTAGTTTGGCCTTTCATGTAAATGTCTAACACTAAGTAGTTTTAATTAGATCAGGATTGATAAACATGAATATTCATCTCTAGTTTTGTTAAAGTCATAACATATATACTTTATCCTCTGGAATGTAAATGTACAGATTCTCTCCTTATCTAGCTTTCACTGTGTGTGGCAGTCAAGCATTTTAGACTAGAGAAACACAATTTTGGTATCTGAATTTCAGTGTAGATTTGCAAGATAGAAAGAAACAAGCAAACAGAAGGTGAGGAGTAAACGCCTCTGCAGCATTACATTTCAATGAGATTTAGTGATGATGATAGATTTCAGATTGTCCTTTGGGTTAAAAGTACAAAAAACCCCAAGACAGTGGTATCCTTACATTATTTCAAAATTACTTAGTCTGTTCAAATCACTGCCTCCACTCAGGAGACCTCAGATTCTTGCAGGGTGGGAAGTGTGATATTGAAGGGAGAATGTAACTATTTTATAGTAAACACTTTAATGTCTGTATGCAAGCAGGGAGAGAAGGGTGAATTTTCCTCTCATTAACCCAACTCACAAACATCTTGTTTTACAACTTCAGTCCAAATTAGAGGCATCAAAGGATCCAAGATAGCCTCCTAAATAATTAGTTATATTCCTATATGGTTGCCCAATTATATGCTATTTTAATTTCTGAATATTTTTAAGAGGGTCTGATGCTGCATCAATTAGTTTAAGACTATTATTTTCCAGGGCAGACTTAAATAATTTATATAATTTGATGAGATGACAGAAATAAAGTATTCAACATATTTCCCTTCTTTTAAAATTTTTGATATTTAAAGTTCTTCAGAAACAGTAATAATGAAAGCAACCTGCAGAGGAGTTTAGGCCTTACATTGTTGAAACAGAGAAAGTTTATTATCTTTGTTTCTGACTGCTATTGTCCAAGCTGATAAACCAAATGTGTGTTGTTTTTCCTTGGTAAGCCCTTATATATTTTGTGTTCACATTTCATGGATTAGTATCAATATAGGCTAGGCTAGTAACAATCAGAATTTAAGATAATAAATATTTTGCCAAACAGTTTAAGATTAAGGTCTGAGGAGGTTAAAAATCCAGCAAAAAAAACACAAATAAAACTCTTTGCAAAAATTTTTCCTTCCCCACCCTGACTTCTCAGAGCATCACTAGGACTGACTGAGGTTAATGGTTTCAATACTATTTTCCATAACACCCACATCTGCTTTTTGCTATTCCTGTGACATTAAACACTACATTTTCCTATACATCTGTGCACACAGCCAAGTCAAACCAGGCTGTTCAGTCCTCCTGCAAAGGGAAATTATGTGTCTCTCACAGAATATTGTGCAGCCTCATTCGAATACCTGAGCAAACTGCTCATGACCAACAACAGCCCTGTAGATCTTAATAAGCATTTGAAGAACTATCTCAAGTTTATTTTATGTCCCCAGTTCTGATAGTTCTGACCATGAGCGAAATAACAGCCCATAGAGACAGATACATGAACCATGTTTTCCTGGGTCAGTCTCACACATATAACTCCACAGCTCAGTCATAGACAAATATTTGCTTTCATTCTGCCATCAAGAAAGGATTGAACATATTCTTTAGCCAAAATATTAATATATGCCTGAATATTTTATGTAATCTCAAATCTCTTCTTATGAAAACAATGCATTGTGTATTGGGGCACTAAAGCATGGCAATACTAGAAAAATAATCAGAGAGGTGCTCGTTATAACCAACTCCAGTTTCCTTGTCAGACAGAATTCCCTACAAATATGGCTCAGAATAAAGACAAGTACATGAAGAAAGAATTCCATGTGAAGTAAAATTACTGAGCTAAAGTATCAATAAGTGGCCAGCTCAGGACTTGGCTAAGCCTAATATGCCACAGTAAATCATATAATCCCCTCCTCTTTAATCTCTGCTTCCAGACAATTAGACAAAGTACCCCTGGGAGACCGTAGCCCAACAGAAGATCTTGACATGAGCTGACTATTTATAACTCAGGTAGGCAATATACTTTTAGATTCTTTTTTGCTGACACATGAAGTATGACTAAAGTGGGTTTAAGGAAACAACTCGTGCCCTCAACATTTAATTCATCTAGATTCTGTATGCAGCACAGATTATAGAGAAACACAGAGAAAGCATAGACAAACATGTTTTTAAAAGTATGATCTAGCCTCCTTTCAAATATAAGAAAAAAAGATAAATGGGGGGAGGGAAGCAGCAGCCAGGGTACAGTGATTTTCCAACCAAAACAACATTGAAAATGATACACATAAGAGAACATGTAATACTTTTCATTACTTCATTTACTATCTGTTAGGAGATCAGAGAGCCCAACACCAGTAACTGTGATCTGAAATTTATGATCCGGCAGTCATGTGGAAGTACTGGTCAAATGAATAGCTACCCACAGAGTAAATGGTAACTCCAAGGGTTGAATTGGCTCACTTAGGATGGACACTGCCAGAAATGCTGGCATTTGTGTTGGGCCCCTTGTGCAACTGTGGTTTAATCAATAATCAAATTGTCCGCTTTACTGTGAAAATACAGTTCATGACACCCTCTACCTGATGAGCTCTTGTGACTGAACCCCAAAGTCACTCAGTGAAACAACTACAAAGGAAATGGGGTACCTTGGGAGAAATTCAGTTATGCCCTTCCTCAGAAAAGATGCACAGACCACTGGTTCTGCCAGTACACACAGCTTAAAGGGAGGCATTTGTTCCTGTCTGATTTCTAGACTGTAGCAGAAGCACCTCAAAATAAAAACCTGTTGATTAACACAATTTAAACCTTAGAAGATAATAAATACTACTAAAAATAGACCACCTCTCCCCTCAGTGGGACCTGTAGTCAGTAGTACCATGCTGAGAACAGGATTTGAGAGTTCATCTTAAGGTTCACAGTCCTTTATAAAGTACAAACTTAGCAAATGATTTGACATCCCTTCCAATGTAGAGACTGTGACAGTGGCAATTATTGCCTTGCACACCTATTGTGTATCCCAAGTGTTTGTCTGAAGGCATAAATTCACAGAAATTCTTGTCCTTGAAAATCTGCTTATTAAATTTGGTGGGTAAGAAAAAAAATGGAAAGCAACAGATAGTGAATTATTTTTTAAGATTTTTCCAAGTTTACCATGTTGCAAAAAAGGAAACACAGGTGAACAGTTTTACTTAGAGAATGTATGTGCTAATTTGTCTATGAAAATGAAGGGATATCCTTCATAGATCGAGCAGCATTTTTCCTTGGAATGACCCAAATATCTACTGTATTGTCATACATAACCAATACCATTTTTGAAAAAGATTCATAACACACCAGACAGAAACAGACTAGTCTTAAAGTCAAATCAAATGAGGGATAAAGTGCTTACATAATAAACTGAAGGTACTCCAGATATTATTCATGAACCATGACAATTATGTTTTAATTAAGTTGAAAAATAATCAGTATTGATTATAATATTTTTTTCTGGCTTTCCATCTTTTTATAACAGAAGTGAACTCCAGAAAGAGGAAGACTTGAAGGACAGGATCATGATGTCATTTCGGCACTATTCTTACAAATATTTTACCCTTTTCATTTTGAAGTACAATCTATAAAATTGCTTAGAATAAAGAAAAGAAAAAAAAGAGATTGCTCTTCATCAGGCTAAGCATGGTTCTTTTTAGTGCTCTAAAAGCTTTCATTGCATCTCTTTTCTGATCTTAGTTAGCATTAAAAACTGCACAATAGAGAATAACAAAGAGGGTCAGCTCACCTCACCCACTCAAAGGGGACAAGTTGAAAAGAGCAGAAGCAATGCACATGTCTTTGAAGACCTGAGAATTTCTACTATACCCTCCAAAAGACTGAGCAAACACTGAGGTGTGCAAGGTGAGGTGACAGTGAGGTAATCACACAGTAAACCAAAGACTCATAATGTAGATGCTATAAATCTCATCATTTTAATTTCAGGTGCACTTATGATTATGTTTTTTAATTTATAGTTATTGAAGTTCCAGGATTGGTGTTACATGAATATTTTTCATTTGTGGCTCTCAAAAGAGGGCAAAAGCAAGACTACATTCATTTTGAAAAAATGAATTCAGGTAATTTACCCCTAGGCCTTGAATCATCACTAGTTCTAAAGCTCTCATTTGGGCTCCACCTGTTGATTTTAACACAACAGGTTCCTTTTGCCAGGAAAACCACTTTTGAGTACTACTTAGAGGAAAGCCATGTGTTTAACATTCAGTCCTTTCTTTTTAAATAATAGTGTACACTTGATTTCTCCATTGGAATCTGTAAGTTGAAATGTATTCTTCTCCCTCTTCTATCAAGATTCTATTCTCAGTGTGTGCTGCCCCTCTCCCAGATATTTGGGAAGTGGAATAGATATTTGCCTGTGGGATATGTTGGTATTCGCAGATATTCTTATTTTGCCATTCCATTTGCCAATTTTTTGCTGGAATTGAGTTCTGCCAATCTCCCTCTCAGTAATTCTTATCAACATCACTTATGGCACCTTCTCTAAGCAGTAAATTTACAATTCAGATATTCTTGTTATTGCCTAGGTAGTCTTTCCCCACTACCTTTTGAGCAGATAGACTGCTCAAAACACCACACACCTCTGAAACAGCTGTATATGGCTGTGGCAAAATGAACCCAGATGCCCTCCTTCAGAGGAAATCTGTGTTGCCAGGTTTCTCTCTTTAGTCTCAGCGAACAGGTAGTCAAATATCGATACCTGGTATAAGTAGAAAAAAGGATTTTCTGAGTTTTCCTTCTTTCACAGCAGGAGCCCTGCACTGGGGAAAGCATGCCCAGCTGAAATCATCATCACTAGAGGCTAGAGTGAATTTATTTTAAAGGTTGTTCCTACAGCCTACTGATACGGTTTATTTTACCCCTTTTTGTCTGACCATTCTTAGCAGACTGACAAAATGTGAGGGTATGAGAAAAAACCCTCAGAAGTCAGACCAGCCTGAAAGTAACTGCAGAACTCACACCAAAATTCTATTATTCTGTATATTTTGTTGGAGTAGATTGCAGGGTTAATTAATAATGCTGTATAGCTAATAATTAACCTCTTTCAGATTTGGCATTGCATTACTCAAACAAAGAGATTACTTTAGGGACCAAAAAATGTAGGTCACAGGAGTATTCTAAGGACATATTTTAAAGCATTCTTGTAGGCTTTCCATTCTCTGAAGTGAACAGTTCTATCACCTACACCAGCTGTAATAGCCTTTTTCTTATGATTCCCCCTCCCATCCCCTTTTACATCTAGTGGGTATCTTCAAAAAGGTAGGAAATAATTTGCTCCTTGTCTTTTTGGCCTTGAATCTTTTTCCACTGAAGCCATAGGCAAAACTCCCACTGAAGAGAATAACAATGAGTGAGTTTTACATCTCCATTATTAGACTGGCACATTTAACATTGCCTTTCCCACCTCTCATCTGCCACTGATTATCTGGGCCAACCAGTGCTCTTTTTCATAAAGAAAGGGGCTGCTTGCATGGGTCCAATTTTGGTGACACAGAAATGAAGTAAAGGACATGCCAGAGTCACAGATATCGCATGTAAATAGATCTCTACTACAAAAAAACTGAAATGGGAACTTTTGTTACATTTCATCACTGTTTCTCTATCCTTCAGGAGTATTAATGTTCAAGCTAAGAATCAGGTAATAATCCTGAAGAAATCATCCCATTATAAGTTAATGGCTGGATTTTCAGTTAATGGACCACGCTGAAGACAAGGGCAGTTAACACTATAACAAACTATAGTAATATAACCAATTTCAAGGGGATTATTGCTACCATAAACTGTATTAAATGGTTTATAAAAGGAATGGCTTGAACTTTTTTCTTTTTTTTTCTTTTGAATTATGTGAAGAAGAGTAAATGAGAGACTGCTTTGTTAGCTAAGTTGTTTCCAACCAATTTTCAAAGCGTTTTTGGACAACGGAAAAGCTGCTAATAGTGTCACATAATGAATATTCTAAATGCAACAGAGGTTGTTCTTCACTCTAATAGGTAGGGGAATCATGAACTCATTTTTGTGATGAGGTTTCAATGAAGCTGGTCTATAACTCAGTGTAGAAAAGAAGCACCAGGTTCAGTCCATGCTCAGTTCCAATGCCAGAGCCCATTGCTTCACCATTTGAAAATCTCATAATCTGTCAACCAATTACCTTACAAGGCCAAGAGAGGATTAAAATAAATATATTGAGACCCTTATTTTGCATTGAGTTCTACAAGTAAACCAGATAGTAACTGCTAGGGAAGAGTCAAGTTATATGTATATATGTATTTTTGCCCTTTGACCATACAGTGGAAATAGATTTTAGTGGGGTTTTTTTCAGACATGATGCATTTTTTCTTCAAGTATAAATTTATGCTCTGAAGAATTAACACAAGATATAAGTAATTTATTCAGATAGCAGTGCTAGGCATTTCACTAATTCTACTTCTAATTTCAATGACCAGATGGATTCTCAACTCCCATTCCATCCAAACATATGAACAGCAAAGCTTACACGAAAGAGGATGGAGGGGAAAGGGAAGGGATCTCTAAGGGATGGTTGAACAAAACAAAACAAAACAAAACAAAACAAAAGGATAAAAGGGAGGGGGGAAATAGCATAGCCCACTGTCTGTACTTCCCCTTATGCCTGATTCCTTGCTAGAACATGGCAGCAGTACACACACACAGAGCACTTCAAACCTCCATGCTTACATCAGGAGAGGTGTGATGGAATTTTTCACAAGAGTAACAAAATATTACTATTTTTTTCTTTGCCCACCGCCCCTTCTCAACACCAGAAGCAATCAGGGATGACGTTGCACCATCTGTACCAGAAGTGCACTGTCTCCCTGCAATGGCTGGAGTTTGCCATGGGTCTGCCTCTCTTCATTGCTCTAGTCCACCATAGATCATCTTCATTTAGATTACTGTAATTTAAATATTGTGAATTGCACATAATGATTTAGGTTAATATAGATTTAAATCTCTTTCCAATAAATAAGTCAGAGGCAGCATTCAACATACAAAAATACTTGCTCATTAAGAGGGTGGAATGATAATGTCTTGAGTTATTTAGGTAACAACTTGTACATAAAAAACCTTGGAATATTAAGGGTCCTGTGTCCATAGACCCTTTAAATAGAGTGCAGTTAATCAAGTTCTTTTATATTATCAGCAACCCAAATATTTTCTTGGAGTGTCTATTTGAGTAGCTGCATCAGGGACTAGAAGCAAATGTCACGCTGTTGCAAAAGGGCAGTCGCTGCAGTGGGGTGTATAAACATGAGCACGGCCTGCCAGATGCACAATGTCCTTTGGCTCTTCTCAAAGCTGATAAGGCCTCCACTGGAATATTGGCTGCCAAGGGAGATGTGGCCCAACAGCAGAGTCCAGAGCACAGAAATGAGAGTTTTCACTTGCTCAGAAGATGCAACCAGTAAGGAAAAACAATCAGACTTATTCAACCTTTAACTTTTCTTAGGCTAAATATTTAAAGTTCTACTCTAAATTTTTATCACTGTATTCCACTTAGCATCAAAACTATTTAATGGAATTTCAACTTAATAACAGGTTGGAATACTAAGCCAATTATACCAGACTCTCTGAGGCATAGGAGGAATTTATCAGTATTGTTTTAAAGGAGAATAAATAGCCTAAATATTTCTGGGGCTTATCAAAAATTATGGTATGAAATACTTTTGGTATGAAGGAAAAGCTTTTTGGCAGGTAGTGATTAGAATGAAAACCCTGGAAGCCTCAGGACCCTCTGTAACTTTCACTATGATTTGTCACATGACCTTAGACAATTCTGAGGCTATGTTTAATCAATCAGCCTCAAAAAATCCCCCAAACTGATCCATAAGATCTACAATTTAAGATACAACTTACATAAACCAACGCTGTCCATTGAAAATGAATTTTTGTTTCAAGTAGCAGCATCTTCTTATAGAGATAGTAACTGATCACTCAGGTATTGCTTCATCAGCCAGCTTTCTGCACACCTACTTTATTTGACATAAGCCTGTTATCAAAGAACCACTGATTTATGAATTTGCCACTACCACAGCAGGAGAGAAACATTTTTTCCTTCTTTTCAGAGCCTAAATAAAGATATATGGCTGGAAGAATATGTGCCTTGAGTTCTACCTTTTCATGTTCAGTAATAGATCAGGATAAATAAGGAGGGAAACCAAAACAAATGGTCACAGTATTGCATCTCATAAGCACTTGATTTCTTTATCAGATGGTGTTTTCTCATAATTTTAGTGAAGATAAACATTATTAAAGGATCAGTTTCAAAATTAGGATGACAATTCTCTACATACACTGTAGAAGTTAAACTTCATCAGTATTACAGATTTTTAGTCCTTCTATGGTCTTCCTCACACACTTGCATATATTGAAATGGGCTTTGTGCTAGTGTTACTTCATGTTAAAAGTCTTCAGAATAGGTTTCTTCCATCATGTTCCTCAAGCAGCTGGTCCATGTCCTTAGTAGTTTTCACATATTAATCTTCTGGTATCCATCTCAGGTTTCCTTTTATCTTCAATTTCTGTCCCTTTGATATTGTTTAAGCTTTATGCCTTCCAAATAGTTGTATAAAATTCATGTTCTCTCATATCTACAGTATAAGTAACAATTTTGAAAAGATTAGTTTAATCTGTTCTAGTTTCTTTATCATCTTATTTAAGAGTTACAGTCTTCAGTTTATTAAAACCTAGGTCCCATGGTGTCTCACTTTATGCTGGGCTAAGCAGGACATAAGGCAATCATTCCTCTTTCCCAGGATTTGAGAAGGATGAAGAGTGGTATTCACCACCAGCATTCCTCCTCCCAAAAATAAGGGGAGCCACAAGGATACCGTGCTCTTCCACATTCAGTGCACTCAGCTGCACGCTCTGGCACACTGCAAGATGAAATGCAAGGAATTGCTGCTCACACTGCTGATGATATTTCCTCCTGACAAAAGGTCTAACACGTATCACACACATTCACTAACAGCCCTCATTTTGGCCTTTGTTAGTAGTCAGCTTCCTTCTTCCCATGGAATATCCGTGCAAAAGATAATTTCCTCTCAAGCACAGGTCATCCTCCTCTTTCTCACAAATCCCATTTTGTTCTTTTGTGCTCATGTTCATAATTTCACTGTATGAGTTTGCTCTGTCCAAAGGGCTATTTGCAATTTCTTCAATTGGAAGTGTCATTACTATGCTGGTTACTTCTTTTTAATCACAAAAATGGATTTCACCCCATTACCAGCAGTACCCCTTTGAAATACCTCATCCCCCATGGAGGTGCCTTTCAATTACTGACTGTGAACAGGCACATCAAATTCCCTTTTTTTTGTACCATGATAGATCACTCACAGTCAGAAAGCTCCTTTGACTTTCCAAGTATTGATTAGGGGAGATTTGGACTGGTTTGGTGCTGCATGACATTCTGTATATCTAGCAGGCTCACAGGAGTGCATCCATACTTCACTGCAATCTGATTACAACAGACAACTGGCTTTTGAGTCTCTCTACTATCGTTTCAAGGCAACAAGCAGTGAGGACCATATGGCACCATTGCTACAGGACTAAGAGATTTAAGTTCCAAAGAACCAGCTGACCTCTGACTTGCAAATGGCAATTTTCTGATTTTTACAATCTCAGCAGCCTATACTGCATAAAAACTGTCAGTTAGCTTAACAACCTGTACACATACAGCATAATGTCTTCCAATAACACTGCCTGCCAGGAGTCACCATCTGCACTTCCTCTGCTGGGAACAGCCAAACTGTTACACACAGTTGGGCTAACAGAGGGATAACACACAAGATTCCTCAGCACAAATGTTGGTGGGCACGGAGAGGCTTCACCTTCATGGGAATGAGAGGCTGGACAGCAGCACCACAGAAAGGAACCTGGAGGTCCTGTTCCATGGCAAGTTGAATGTGAGTCAACAGTGCCCTGACAGCCAGGAGGGACATCCCTGTCCTGGGGGGCATCAGGCACAGCATCGGCAGCCAGGCCAGGGAGGGGGTTGTCCCGCTCTGCTCTGGGCTGGAGCGGCCTCACCTTGAGTGCTGGGGCAGTTTGGGGCACCACAATATAAGAAAGATATAAAGCTGTTAGAAGGGCTGTGAAGGTGCTGAAAGGCCTTGGGGGGAAGCCATATGAGGAGTGGTTGAGATCACTGGGTTTGTTCAGCCTGGAGAAGAGGACACTGAGAGGAAACCATTGCAGTCTGCAGCTTCCTCGTGAAGGGAAGTGGAGGGGCAGACTGATCTCTGCCCTCTGGTGACCAGTGACAGGACCCGAGGGAACAGCATGAGGCTGAGTCAGAGTTAGGTGGCATATTAGGAAAAGGCGTCTCACCCAGAGGGTGGTTGGGCCCTGAAAAGGCTCCCCAGGGAAGCAGTCACAGCACCAAGCCTGACAGAACTTGAGAAGCATGTGGACAACGCTCTCAGAGACCTGGTGTGACTCTTGGGGCTGTCCTGTGCTGGGCCAGGGTTGCACTTCAATAATCCTTGTGAGTTCTTTCCAACTTGGGATATTCTATCATTCTATGATTTTGTAGGTGAGTAAAAAGATTCCCATTTTTATGCTGTTTCCATCACGTTCCTACAGAGCCAGAGCAAGGAAACTAAGTTATGGAACAGACCAAGGTCTTTAGGAGTGAAAAGCTCTTCAAGACTGTGACAGCTGGTACTATCTTCATACGACATGTTCTGGGGGAGTGAAAAACAAGACTACCCTGTCCATCAGGCATGAAAACTCAGGCCTGATGGAGTAATTTAGACAGTGGGGCAAGCATATGGAAATTTAACTCTTGCTTTGGCTAATTCAGGAGCAGCTCCTTAACTGGTATAAACTGATTGGGTAGTGACAAAATACACAGCTAAGGATCTACCCACATTCTGTTTTCGTTGCTTCTGTAAATGAAAATGTCAGTGCTCCCTATGCATATGTTCCTCTACAGCAGCTATGCAACTGTAGCTAATAACAAACATTGCTTACCCAAAGCTGTCATTGGTCCTGCTCTGCCATGACTGTCTCCAAATGCTTGCCATGCTGACTGTCCTGCAGGCAGTTCCCTGAGCTGTACAGCTCTGGCAGCTGAGGAGGCCTCAGCTACCTCCCACTGAATGTTAAGCACTCATAATGCTCTGCTTCAGTCACTTGGACAGCTTTAATTCCTCCCAACAGTCTTTGGTGCAAAAAGATATCTCTTCTACCTTCTGCTGTCTCTGAGGAAGGATCCTATTGCACAGTTTTTAGCTCAAGCTTTGTTCCTTGGATAAGCTATTGCTTTATGTTGCCTCCCTGTTGCCCACTGAGTTACAGGATTCCCACATACAGCACACAGCTCTGTCTGGGTCTCGGGCTCTCAGCATTCTGAGAATTTTCTAATAACACCAGCCAACAAAGCATTATTACAAAACTTCAGATTGAACCCTAGAAGGAACACAGCCAAAAACAGAAAAATCCCTTGCTTCCTGAGTCTGCCTATGGCTATCCTAAAGAACCATGGCAAACAAAAGGAAACAAGAAGAAGGCAAGAATGATGGCTGAACTCACATGTACATGTGCTATTCTCAGTCAAAATCATCAGCTATTTTTTACTGGTGTGTACAATTGCTTATATAAAGGAACATGTAGGAACTTGCATCCTGCATTTCCACTGCTTTCTATGGAGGTGCTTTTCTGCAGATGATAGTTGCCTCTATGTGTGTGACAACATCATCTCTGCGTCTGTGATAACATGTGCACAAAGTTTCTCTACTGCTGTTAGTGAAGAAGGTCCTAGGAAGGAGAAAAAGCATAAAGGGCTGGCTCCAAAGATGTTAGACTCATTTGAGAAATAATACTGGGATACAGGGCTGTTATGGAGAAGTATTGCAAAAAAATATTTGAATGCCTTTCCTTCACCTGCAGTGCCATATTTGCTCAGTGGATCAGTGCACTGGAACACCAATCACTTACAGTGGTTACCTGTGCACCATGTCACAGTATTCAGCTAAATTAAGCTTCACTACAGCATTCAGGGAGTTTTGCAGCCCTGGGTTTCATCCAATTTTACAGTTGGGTTGAATGAAGCGCAAGTAGGTCAAGCAACTTGTTTAAAGTCACAGACTAAATATATTATTTACTTATAGAATCATAAATTCCGGGACGCTACTACCTTCAGTTCTCTTGCTTGAAAAGCTAAAACTTACTCAAAATATTCCAAAAAAAGAATGAGATTATGAAAAAAAATACAAAAAATTCTCTCTGTGATTTGTGAACAAGTGTTTCTATATAATAAATAGTTATGTTAGAAAACACTACTGTTACCGTGCTTACTCGTTGCCTTTGCTGTTTCATATGTTCATGAGTAACATACACGTAAGAAACATATGCTACAGAAACTAGCAACAGTTCAAACCTTAGATTTTAAGTTTTAGGTTAGGTCAGTAATGGAGTTATTCATCATTTCTCAAGAAAAGGTACCCTGATCCATCTGTGGGACTCCTGGTCCAGAGAATATTAATATCAGACTTCATCTTGAACCTAGTCATTCTAGAAAATTAGAAGTAATTAGGACTTCTTCAGTCCTGCAAGTTGCAGCATAAGATACCAACACATGGAAAAACAGAAAAAAAAATTCTACATTTACTACTGGTTAGAAAATTTTTGACAAAAAATGTTTTGAGTTTCAACATTTTATGCAAAAGTTTAACTTTTTAAACAACTATTGGCATAGTAAAGGAGGGAACACAAAGACAGCTGTTACTAAATAGAGAGCCAAGAGTTCCAAAAGTTAACAGAGCCAGAAAAGCCTCCCATGAGCAAACCACAACCAAGTCTCAGCACAACAGGCAGCAAACTCAAGTGCCAAGTCCACAGTTTCTTCTAAAACTTACACCTAAAAGAGCAACCTTCTTCTTAAAACAGAAATTGCTATCTAGCTACCATCAATTCCTTGCTTCTTAAGTGCAGTCAATTTCAAAGCTCTTAGTTTGCATCTGATCTTTTAGGAATCTTGTAGAGATTTTAAGGATTTCTAGAGGACCTCGTCTCCCTCAGGACACACAGTACAACACATTCTACTAATATTATAAACAGTCTGAATCATCAAGTTTACCTTTTGAAACTCCAGGCACTCTCAGGTATCTCAGCAACCACCACTTCTGCACTGCTACAGGTGCAACACGTTCAGCAGGACTTTTCCAGATCCTGTAGATGCCACCTTGTAAGCCTGCAAGAACAAGGTTCCTCTGAAACCAGGCCACGCTGCTTCCGTTCTTTCCAGTCTTGCTTCTCTAAGGAAAATTTACCTCACCTGTTCCTCGTCTTTTATCTTCTACAGCTGGGCCAATTTTCTACCACGTTAATTGCAACTTGCATTAACTCCTTCATTACTGGAAAGTGTTCATGGACACTGATAATACTTAGGAAAGTAAAAGCAGAAACTGGATTAATGTCCTAAAAAGTATTGCAAGTTACAGATCTGTTTGTGGCTGCTGCTTTATGGATCAGTCTCTGTATAAACCAGAAAAGAGTGGTCCTGTAGCTTTTGACTTTTATACTTAAATTATACAGTATTATTATACAGTCCTCACATAATTTCAGGGACTGGAGAAGAGACTGTAAGGTGTAAATATTGCATTTATCAAGATAGTTTTGCCAGCAGGCAACAAACTGAGGACTGATACTTAAGAAGTCAGATCCAGCAGTAACTTAGTGCAGACAGATTTTCACACTCTCTGATCATTTGCATAATGATCCCCAGAGCTGCATTCTGCTCCTCAGCAGTGCAAGGAGCCACTCATTCCCCCAGCAATATTCAGTGGGAATCTTTCAGAGCCCTAAACTTTCTAACTTCACGGAGCATGTGTGAGGTACTCTAAGTTACAACATATCCAAATTCAGATTTCTCTATCATATTAAGAAGACAGTTATTTTTTTGCCTTGTGTGAAGCTGCTTCTACAAACCAATGCATGCTTCTTATTACTCAGCCAACAGGTAGCAACATATGCTAACAGACTGTTTGCACCTGGAAGAGTGAAATTCCTAATCGCATATGGACAAATATATTATTTACATGCATATGTTTGGGATGAGATCTTTGTGAAAGAAGAATCAGAAAGATTACAGTGTTCTGAGATAAATTTAAAATTTTAGGAGGTTAACGTAAGCATTAAAACTGTAAGAGACTTTCCCAAACATTCAGGCTTGGAGAATCAGAGTGGAATTTATTTACATGAAATAAATTATTCTAGAAAAAAGGCAGGAATAGGAAAAACAAAGCACACTGGAGAACATCAGAGGGAACTCACAGAGAGTTCAAGGGGATAATGAAGCAGACCAAGGAGGAGAGCAGTTCCTATATTGATTAATTCCATAATCTAGTTTAATCCTACTGAATGATACTTACTCCAAGCAAACTGTAATCGAATCAGGTCTCTATCACCCAGTTATTAGGCTATAAATGTTAAGATGAACCACTCTTACAATAATTTCAATAATTTCCAGCCCTGACAAATAGTTACTGCTGGCTGACAGCATGAGCCACCATTTGCCTTGTTCCCCAGCTTATTCACACAACCTCCTCCATCTGTACTTCACGGACTGATTCCAACCTTTGAAGTGACTCTTTGTGGAAGTACTTTAAAGGAGAAAGTTCTGAAGGGTACCACAAATATGGAGATGAGATGGGAAGAATTGCTATGAATCAGAAAAGGTTCATTTCCTGACATTTTTCAAGGAACGGGATTCCTAAAGGCAGGGGCAGTATGAAGTCTGTACAAATGCTTAGATCCTTACTTCATTAAAAAATAAGGAAGAAAATAAAATGTTACATGCAAACATGACCTGTCAAAAAGAATGCCACACATGAAGACAGACAATTCACAGAATACTTATAAGCCTCTCACCTTCTGTGGCATCTCTGTTAACTTTTACACTATTTACAGTGAATATTTAAAATTAAATTAAATACATTAAATATAACAGAGTGCTAGAGAGTGTAAGAGAGTTGAGCTGATGTTCCTACCCTATGAAAGTTTTGTTTTATTGTTTAAGTTCTTGCCCAGGGCCACCTTACATGGAACAGCAATGCCTTTATGGTCACAGGGTGCCTTTTCCTTTTCATGGTTTGCCAGGGTTCCCTCGGGTGTCTGTGCTGAGCTTGCCGAATGCAGCTCACATTTGCTGATTCCACGTTTGCTGATTCCACATTTGCCGATTCCAGTGTTACTCTGCAACTCCCTAACTGGCACATGCTGCCTCAGTCACTGTCCAAAAGCTCTAATTAGCAGCCACAATATCCACAGGAAAGAGAGAGGAAGTATCTTCTGTTGCTTGTTTAGATAGCTCATTTCATATACAGGATTTATCTTCAGAAAAGCTTGTGATGCCTGACCTTGATACATATGGAAAATTCTGCCCGGGCGTTCTGCCAGACATTTTGTTTGATATCTATATTTTCTCCCTCTTGGCCATCTTCTTGTTGTATTTTTTTTCCCCTTCTGTCTCCTTGGCTTTTTTCATAACTTCTTCAGGGCTCGTTATCTTTACCCAAAGACATTGGCATTACATATCTTTCCAGCCATGGAAATTTAAATGCTGGTCCTAAGAATATTCTGTGAAAAGCAGAGAGAAAATTTCAGAACCGTCCAGCTGAGGAACTTAAATTTCACTGAGTTTCAATCAGGCACCTATGGCATAGCTGTAGACTCACAGAGACTGTAAAAATAATATTTTTTACACTTATAGTTATAAAAGTACCTATGTCCACATATTAAAACATTAAGTACAATATCAAGTTTGACTCTTAAGGTGTATTTTTTCAATGTTTTAACAAAAATTCCTGCAGAGTGTAAAAGGAAAGATATGCTCTCCCTGATCCTTCACTATTTTCCCTTGAGAATTATGCTTAGACTTAGGAACCTTGCGTGGTTTTAAAATATATTCGTTGTATTTACCAACTTACAGAATAATTACTGCTTTTATCCCCATTTAAACATTGTGATTACATCTATCTTAGATTGGTTGGTCCTGGCTTAACCTTAATTTTATGAGTTCTACTAATAACCTGTGGTAGTTTTCTGTATTAGTGACCAAAGACACATGTGAAGTACAAGGAAAAAAAAATCACAAATTAACAAACCAGGGCCTTAAAATTTGAGGAACTGGGAAATATCTGTCATCATCTTGCTAACATTTTTGTGTTGATGTGCTAAAGGTACCGTTTTATGCATCTCTAAGTCTGCCAAAAGGCAGACTGCATCCAAAGGAAGGCTGGAGGGAAAAAAGAGAGGGGGGCAGACACACAGAACCTTAACCAGATTTGGAAGTTTGGCAGGAAAAAGTTTTTGTCGTTTCTGTTCTGCAATTTAATTTGTCTAGGCAATTATATTAACAGAAATGCAAAGCACCTACTGAAGATTTGTGGAGATGCCAAAAAATGTTGAATTGCTTTCCAAAGAAAAAGGTGCTGACAAAATACTTTGCATCAAGTTCTAGCCCAAAGAACTTCTCAATCCCATCTACAGAGAAATAAATGCTATCCAAGATGACCCTGAATTTTATCTGAGGACAGGACATGCACACACCCAAATAAGGTGCTCAGAGGTCATTAGGAGAAGGTGTAACTTTCCAAGCTTTACACAGGGTTGTTGAATTTCAAGCAAGGTGAAGATTTACTCTTGAAAAAGGAGGAAGTCTGCCCAAAGCTAAAGCATGTTATTATTGTTGACCTTGGTCCTGACTGTGCTCCTGTCTAAGTTAACAGAAACACTCCTGTTAATTCCACTGAGATCTGGATCAAGCCTCCCGTTAAAGTAAAATGAAAAGCTTTACTTTAGAGAACTTTCAGGCAGTGCAGGAGGTTGTACTGAGGTACAACACGGTGTTCTAATACTGAAGATTTATTGTCTCATGTAGGCTGGGTGTATTTTTATTGATAAGAAAACTTGCACATGCATCCCAAAAAGACTGAAATCTAGGGCTAGCTAGAAGATTCACCCAGTGTCTCTGAGAAACCTCTTTTTTTTTTCTAGTGAAGTCTAAAGTTGTAGACTGCATTGCCATATTTCTGATGAGTTTATTTGAACCACAGAAGGTTTACTTGAGCCACTGCACATAGAACAGTCAGAACTGTGGTCATCTAGTGTCACTATTTAAAGTGAATTAAATTTTTTGAACTAGCATTTGCAGCATTTACCTTACAGATTTTCATATGAATAAAAAATAACACAATCCCTGCACATTTATAAACCTTGCTCATGGGCTTCAAATTATGATATATACTATTTAATGTTTACTCATTTTGCCTGCTAAAACGTGGGTGATTTTTAACAGTGTTCAAGGCTCTAATCCTGTAAAGGACCTTCTGCTTAGTGTGTTTTTGTATGAGGGACAAGCAGCCTCTCAACCCTTTTTAAATCTCAAGAATGATAGGTGTAAAGTTGTCTTCTGTCTGTGATGTGAGTGGGGGAAATGACCTGTTGTGTGCAAAAATAAATCATCTCCCTTAGAAAGGCAGAAACAGTGCCAAACACTGAAAGTTCCTGAGGGAATGGATTCTTCAGCTTACGTATCTTGATTATCCAGTAACTCAAGGCACAAAGTATAGCTGTGGTCAGGCAGTTTAGACAGAAAAAACAAATTTCTTATTCAGTTTTCAGCAGATTTGACTTCCTGTCTTGAGAGTATGTGGCTTATAAATTTAAGTAGATCACCTCAGTGGTTCACAATCCCCTACATGGTGGGGATATCACTTCAGGGATGTCATATTTCAAAGAAAGCAACTCTTTATTTCACTGCAGTACTTAAAGATATATTTTCATGGAGAATTTTTTCCTAAGGAATAGTATTGATGCCAGTATTGGGAAATATGAATTGATGGAAAACTGTTAAGACACTCAACACAGGAAGAGTCACTATAACTTGTGTAGGGAGGAGCTCAATACCAGTGAGTCTGGTTTTCCCCCACAACACCAAAAATTATGAATTCTTCCAAAGCTGCATGGATAAAGTGACTTCACTTTGTGTCTCTCTCCATATCAAAGCCTTGACAGTAGGTAAGGGACAGGGACCAGAGTTATGAAACCTTTTTTTTTCCAAAAGAAAAAATAAAAAAAAAGAAAAAAGAAAGCTTTATGTGACATATATGAAAACATTTCATTATGCAGAAATAAGAACTTCTATATCTGATTAGTATTATTAGAAACTTATGACTGAAAAATGAGCATGCAACAGCTGAGAATACATCGTCGCTAAAAGCTAGTTCTTGGAAGCTGGTAAATGCAGTGTTAAAGCCAAAAGTTCAATGTTAATTCTGCCCCAACTGCTTTGTACATTAAAATATGTCACATGGTTTGAGTTATTTTACATTTTGTTATTTATTTACATTATAAGGAAAATTCTAACTAGCACTTCTCACAGTCTGACACACATACATGTGAAAGGAACATATTCTATTTTTGGCTTAAAGTTTCAATCTCACTGAGATCTAATAAGGAAGTCCAGTTTGGAGGAATTTGATTTAATAACATTAGTCCTGTATACATTTGATATTAGCTGGTGGAAACTTAGCAGTGGCTCAACTTGACAGGATTAAAACATTTTTTACTGTTTTGAGTGTCTTCACTCTATGTAACCCTATAACAGAAAAATGCCAGGTGGTTCAAATGTGATAATAATGAAGATGGGAGAAGTGAAGAGACTGGAACCTGGTTTTCTGTGTCTTTTTCTGTGTCCTTCGCCTCATTAAGCCCGCCACTGTGGTGACTCCTGCATCCTCTACATTCCACAGCATTCCTGGTGAGCAAGAGAAGCTCCTTGTAGGCTAACGTTGTGCTACCAGCTGGGTTCTGTGTCTGCTGCTGGGCCGTGCACCTTCTGCCACACAGAGCACAGAATGTCTGAGCTCCCCTGAGCCTTTCCTCAGCAGGCGCTGGCTTGAATTGTCCTCTTGTTCCCCAGGAACTGATTCTCTCGAAATTGGAAGGTATAATCCTCCTCCTCCAAATCTGTTGTATTGGCTGAATGTGACTAACTGGCCAGAAATCAGTGCAGAAGACAGGCAAGCTCAATAGTTTACACTTATTAATTTAGGAATCATTCTGTTTGGGAAATCATCCTATAAATGATTTAATTAAGAAAAAAAAAAAAGAAGATGGAAGACAGAATGTCTGGATTATGTATAGATTGTCGTGGTATTTTAAATGGCTAGTGTCATACACTGCACATTTATTAGCCAATTACATTTTCAAAAGTACTGTAGCAATCTATGTAGGTAAAGGATTTCACCTACCAGAGAAGAAAAAAGCACACTGGTGTTTCCTAAATCATCTGCTATTTTACTAGCCCACGTGACAAACAAACTACAAGAAGTTTTAAACACTCATGGCTTCATTCAGCTTGTAATTTTTAAGTGGATTCTGAAGGTCAGGACTTAAACAGAGGGAGCTGTATTTTCTATTTTGGTCTGGTTTTAATTCGGGTAATCTTTCCATTAAATATAGCTATTTATGACATTTGTTAAAAGCCTATGCTGCTAATTTAGCTTTAAAAAAAATCTAATGGAGTTGTATTGGAACTTTTCCATAAAATTAATGTTCCAGACTTAATGGATGTCTAAGGTATCGTTATTAACGGGAATATTCCATAAACTAAAATCAGAGTCTTTGAATTGGTGATCTGATACAGTTAGATCGGAACTTATTGAAAGCTGGAATGATGCCAAAGTACCCAGGAATTCAATTTAAACACCTTATGGAGGTTAATGCTTTTATGGTATTTACTTTAATTAGTGTTTTATTAAATGCTCAATTTCACTCACATACTTGGGCAGGAGCAGCGGCCAGCCTGTGGGTAAAGCAAGTATGACAGAGGTAAGATCACTTTCCTCTCTCTACATCTGTCAGAAATACCAGTCTTTTCCATGATTTCTAGGGTTATATTGCTTTTGGCTGTATTACCACATTGCTGAAAAAGTCGTATAAATTCATACTGAGTATCGCAGGCTGTACCGTGGCCAAGCAAGAATACATCACAAACCATAGGTCTCTTGACAAAGTTTTGATCTACAGATTCACCCCATCAGTCCACACTCCTTGATAATGTAAATATGGACTACAACTATCTAAACTTCATGGGGTGAGTGCATGCTTTGCCTTCCATTCCATGCTGAATTTAAAAGCACCCATTTTATCTGGTTAATTACTCTCCGTGTTTTTATCCCACGGGGAGGGAACACATTGCCACTGAAGGTCGCTCCTACCACAAAAGAGGTTATTCTTTTGCTTTGGGGCTGGTCCTAGCCCAAGAAAGTCTGATTTTGTCCCTGTTGACTGCAATAAGCTTAGAAACAATTTCTCACTCCTTGTTTTGTTGACAGCAAAAGTACTGAAGTAAAAAATAAAATTTAAAAATATACAGAATTTATTTGTATTTTTATTTACAAAGCAGTCAGGAAAAAAATAAATTGTTAGGCTATGAGCAATTCTGGAGCCATGGTACATGTGGGGTGACTATATTTCCATATTCTTTGGACTTGTGTCTGATCCACATGCAAAAAAATGAACTTTATATATTTTACCTTCAAACTCGTATATCAGCTTTACAAGACCACCATATTTAGTTTTTTCAATTGAAGAAGATAGAATATATTTCTGTTATTTCTTCACCTCTGGAGTGGAATTTAATTTGTCAAAATACATCTACTTGTACCCAGTGACAATAATGATTCCAATAAGAACCAAAGTCAAATTTTCTACACAGAGAGAATTCAATGACTGGTGCAATTGGACCAGCCATGGCACTCTGGGGCTCAAAAAAGACATGTACCCTTGTATGAAAAGCAAATTCTGAGCTTTCAAATGTCACCTAACACAGATAGGTGCCATTATTTTCTATTGTCTTCTGCAGTGCCCCTGGACTCAGTAAGCACTTTTAGCAAAGCTTTGCAAGCAGGGAGGCAGATGTGTTAGCTTCATTCTCTTTTCAGGTTCACCTTCTTGTGTCCAAAGAGTGCACAGACCAGACCGTATGCACACACATGCACACACTAATAAATACAAGGGAGACAAGAGGAGCATCATTTATTTGTTCTCAGCACTGACACCCCGAATACAGGCACGTGCAAGCTGTGGGCCTCGCCACTGGAAGGCACATTTCACATGCACGTGGATGCTTTTCATGAGGGAAGCTGTCGAGTGACCTTCTAGCATTCCTGCTATTCCCTAGCAACAGCAAATGATGAAAGAAATGAAAAAGTATAAGCCCCCTGATATTTACAATACAATTCTGAAACAGAAGAATATGCATATAGGCAATAAAGCTGAGTAGTTAATGAAGTCAAGATAAAGTTCACACTCTACCTTATCCCCTACAAAATTAATCACGTGCTAGACTCCACATATACTCTGGAATTAATTCTTGTCTCCATAAATAACATTTCTAGTCTTGATCAAAACACTCTCTGTGCAGTACTCCTTACATCCAATGACTTGAGGCCAAACCTTTCAGAGAGGAACTGGAATGCCTTCATTCCAGTTTTGAAGTGACTATTTACTGAGACAATATTGCATAAATATTTAGATGCCTATCTGACTTTATATCCAAGAGATACCCACATACACTAGCAATGAAATGGACAAAAGATTAAAGGGATACAAAACTTAAGAAGGATACATCTGCAAATTAAAAGAAAGAGTAAAGAAGGAAGATTTTAGAAAGATATCAAGAAAACTGAACAGCACATCTTACTTAAAAAACTAAAAAAATAATATATGATATAATAGATAAGTAATGAGATCAGAAGAGTACAATAGATTATTAGGAATGGAAAATAATAAAAAAAAAGATAAAATAATTTCTACAGAGGAACTTTTGCACAAAGCAGGATTTTTTTTATCTGAAAGGCTGTACAATTAATTCAATACTACAAAAATACCCCCATCCAAAACCCAACCAACCAACCAACCAAAGAAACCCGAACACAAACACTGAAATAAACCTCACCTGCAATTACAGTCCACAAGAAGAACCTTACGGACATAAGGTTTTTTTCAGATTATTTTTATTTTCCAAGATCTGAGCACAGTGAGTCAGAAACATTTCTAAGTCACCGGGGGTAGCTTCAGGCTCAGACCATTTTAGTAGGAGTGCAATAATTTACATAATTCTGGAAGGAAAATGGCTAAGAAAAAATGTTAATAGTGGAGGAAACTAATCTGGATCAGATTTTTGGCTGCTGAAAATTAGCTTCTGTAAGTACATTGAAGTCTTATTTCTTTGTTGGCTCTGTGGGTACCACAGAAGGTGAAAGTATTATCCTATTGATAATATATTTGAGCTTAGAAATGATGCAACTGTTCCCAGGAAACGGGTATTTGGAGGGGATGGAGATAGGAAAATGAATCAGGCATGCATTCACTCAATGCTTTCAGGATGTGCCTGCACCCCTGCTCCAGGGTGTCCCTGCTGCCTTGCCCCAGAGAGCTCCAGCTGTCCTTAATAAGGGGACTGTGGAACAACAACTCTGTCACAGCCCCTGCTTCAGCTTGTGCTGCACATGGCCACGACCCGTTCCCAGCCTGTGCTGAGTTCCATGATGCTGAAACATTGCAGGGGCCATAAAGCATGTGAGCAGAAGCAAGAATGGCTATGAGAAAAACTAGAAAATTCTAGGGTAAAAATCAGGCTCATGCACCACTGCTGTCCCCTTCAATAAAGGTACACAACCCCCACAGTGTAAGGTACCTTCCCTTTAGTCATTCCTGCTGGTAATTTCTGATGCCTGAACAGCTCCCAGCCCAAGGATCTGACTAGAAGAATGTCAGGTACAATTTTGCTCTAAAGTCCATCTGGCTGCAAGGGGCAGTACACCTACAACACAATTTCAGTTGCAGGGATTAATCCCACAATTCCTTAAGTGACCCAAGGTTTTAAGTTATTTTCTCTGATCATTATTTAAAAGTACTGTAACATTTGCATTTCAATCCTCATGTTCACTAGCCCAGTGCTCTTACAAGATAGAAAGATGCCTTTGAGCCACACACGGGATCTTGCGGCTATAAATAAGCAGCAATCTGACAGCTCTGTGCCAGGATACAGAAATATTACATTTAAGAAGCAGGATACTGCACAAAGCAGGCAATTGCCACATCAGGGCCTTTAATTACAATGAGAACTGTCCTTGCCTGAAATACCTCAACTTTTATGGGACAGAGCAGCAGCTAAGTGCTTAGTCAAGGCTGTAATGTTTTCTTCTAGACACTGGCTGAGAGCCAATACTCTTATGGCAGAGAGTAGTAGTTTAGTGTGGTGATGTCTACCTATTGACCCAAAGGCTGGCTGCTCCAGCCATAACTTGAACAGTCTGATTACAACCTTCCTCCTCTGTGAAAATGGGGGACTATATAAAATTCTTATCAGGCTGATAAGAAGTAGATTAATATCCTTGCCAGGTTTCTTCAACCAGGAGGAGCAGACCAGTCCAGATGAGATTGGTCCAGGTCAGGGGCTCACTAAAAGGCTTGAAGCAAGCATGGAAAGGCCTGGATGTGAGCAGGTGTCCCAGATGGCATTGATATTGCCTGGGGCATGGCTGAGGAGCACCAGGGTAACAGAGAAAATAATAATAAGGTATCTCCTACTTGTATGGCTCCACCCTTCCAGGAAAGGCACAGGAATGTAATCAAGAGGCCAAGCAAGCGTAGCACATATCAGCACAGCACATGAAAGGCACACAGTGAGGCAGAAAAGGAACTTAAGGATGAGTGTTAATAGGATGCCTGCTATCCTGTGGCACTGTAAGGCTGGCAGCCCATACTCCAGCTCTTGGCTTCTTGGGTAGATGTTTAAAATATTCATCCCCCTAAAGCACACAAAAATTCATGCCCTGCTGGTGGCCTTCTTGTAGGTTTTGTTATTAGCAATGGTGATTTGGCCCTGGACAGGGTCTATTAAAGCAACACTTGTAAGCTGGATGCCAGGGAACAACAGAGACTGAAAAATCTTCCTCCAGTTAGACAAAATATATCTAATCCTATAATAGCTGGCGTGAGGTGTTTGGCAGATGTCCCAGAGTGAAGGACAGAGTTGATCAATATTAAACATTTGCAAGCAAGTGAAGCAAGCCAGCAAGAAAAAAATATAGGAGGTAGCCCTTATTTTGAGGGATGAGGGAGTGCTCAGGCTAAGGGAAGCAGAGTTTCTATACGGCCTGTCTCAGTTAAATGCAATTTTTTCATTTGGATGGTAAAACTGTTGAACATGATTAACTATAAGCACAGATTTCTACCTAACTGGCTTAGGCCTCTCTGGAATACAGCCTCTGCCAAAGCTCTTCAAATTCCACAGCTGAAATATGACATTCTTTTTAAGAAAGCAGCTCTACAGATATTCTTTTAGTAAGGTTACCGTATAGATTTTCTTCTATATCCTTTGTGCAGAAGAGAAGAAAAAAAAAAAAAGAAGGTAGAAACCCACCCCACAGAACTTTAAAACTTGATAAAGGAAGGAGAGTAAAATGAATCAATTAAAGAAAAATACATTGTTATCTTATACCAAAAATCTGTAGCTTTTCAAATGCTACTCCAAGAATTCCATTCAGAATAGGATCATTTCTTAATTCATTCACACAAGGATACTATATGGTCCATGCCATTCTAAATCCCCAGGACTGTTTATGACATCTGGCACAATCAAGTTCATCTGTACTTTGAATTAATTCTCTATTCCTTAGGCTTTTGAGCCTTTCATTCAAGCAAGCCCATTCAGAAATGTTCTGTAGGTCTTAAGTTAGAATTGTTTTGGCATGGAACTGTTTCAGATCTCACTGCTACACACGAGAGCTAAAAAGAGACTCAATATAAATAAATATTATATCAGGTGCTATAAAGTTGGTTTGTAAATCTCTTAACATTCCACCTGACTTTCTACACTTCATTTTTATATGCCCTCAATTTAAACTAGAATCTGAGGTTTTCTTACATTCTTGTAATCCCACTCTTTCTAGTGTTTTGGATGCCAGACACATATTTCAGATGTGTACCTTGCATGCAAAAGAAAGAATATTCAAATAACACTTCAGAATGTCAGCCAAGCATATTTCCCTTCAAACTCATCAGCTCATGCTGTTTCTTTTGTACTCTTCCTGACTAAAATGTACTCCACTCCTTATGAGCTTCTCAAAGAGTGACTGGAAAACCTGTAGTCTCCCTTACCTTGTGAGGACAGGAATAAGAGGCAAACCTGCAGTCATAGCCCCTGAATCAAACAGGGGATTTCAACCCTTCAGCAGGAATGAGACCAGTATTTCGAGTGAAGTTTTTCTTGACCAATGTGAAAAAACAGCGGATGAAGGAGATTCAGGAGTCTTGATGTGAGGAATGGGACACATCTCCACATTTGTTTTTACCAGCAAGAGATGACAATTAACTGTTCAGCACGTCAGAAAGGGCAGTGGTGTTGTGATGCTCATCTCCAGCTGCTTTTGCAAGGAACAGTCTCACAGTTTCCTCTCCATTAATGTTTTTCTCACTTTTTACATAACACCTTTGACTTCCCTGCTCACACTTGCCAAGTAAAGGGAACCAAATCAGAAGGCACAACCCAGACAATAGACAATTTTGTATGTACCTGTTCTTTGTAAATATAATCCTGTTTCTATTCACTTCACTTGAGCTAAATTCCCTTCCAGGGGGTAATGGCACTTTGTCCCTAATCACATAACTCCTGTGTTGAGGTAAGGTTCAGCAGAAGCCCTAAAAACCCTCTGCCATCTACTATGAAGGTCACTTTATAAGAGAAACAGTTTCTGTAGTAACTAGTAGCGCGTAAAAGACACTTCTCTAGATTTCCTGTGTGTTTCCTATCTCTACTTAATTCTATTATAGTAGGGAAAAAGTAGAAAACCAATCAATAAACCTTAAATCACATAAGAATGAAGGGAGATGAGTGAATGTAAATTAATAGATGCTGTACAATTCCAAAGAAAATTTAAAGAAACTAGGTGGAATCCTAATAAATTTTGTTGCTTTATGTCTTGGTGAATGATAGCTCTGGGAACAAAATTCCAGCAAGATTTGTCAGTTAGTCAAAATGGATGTTTATAATTATGAAACAAAGCGAGTTTTAATTCGATTGTCTCAAAATAGAAAAGGGAACATAAATACAAACTTGCTTGGGAGATACTGGAGACAGAAAACAAATCATGATTGTTTACCAGGACTCCAAAGAGAGCAGAGTATTTTAACATATGCTCGTTTTCAGGACTCAAGAAGCAAGAGATTTTTATTGACATTACTTGTAGAAATAATAGAGGGGAAGTTGGACACTTTAGTTAAAGACTCCTCTAATGCCCACATTCTTTTTTCACCTGAACAGACAAAATTCATGGCCTGATGTAATTGCTTTCATAGTGCTAATTGATGAAATAACTGTACAAATACTACATGGAAATTCTGAAATTAATCCAAAATAATTAACACTACCTAGAGACACCTTAAATAGCAGAACATAATCCTGCTACTCCAAGAGCCCAATTTTTTTCTGTTCCAGTGCTAACACAGTTACTCAGTTTGCTCTGTTAGGTTCCATGGCGTTCTATTCAGCTATGGAGAACTGTCACAATTCACAGATAAATTGTACGTGACCTCTATAAAACAAAACATCTGCTCTGCCACTTCAAACAATCCCTCATTGTGTGGCATATCTAATACTGACTGCAGATAGTACCTGAATGGCCTATTTATTCTACAGCGTTCCCACAACTTGCCTAGGTCCTTAAGGCTTCTGAATATCTAAGAAAGATTCTCTATCTCTCTTAGAGGATCTCTAGCTTCCAGTTGTGACTAATGTCATCAGTACTGAAGGTTTGTCTCACTGCTAAGGGCCGCTTTGGGAGCTAAACTTCCAGGTCCCAGCAAATAGCTTGAGCAGGACAAGGTACACACAGTCTCCTCAGCTCTTCCTTATAAGTCTTTCTGTGAAAGCCAAAAAGAATCTTAAAACTTGCTATGAGCATAGGCAAAAGCAGCAAAAGAGCTTGATGAAGGTGTGGCTACGGGATTTCCTAGCTCTTTTCGTGTCTGTTCTCTCAAAGTAAGGGGGACTGCATGTTTAAGAAGCACAAGATCATGGTAAGTATAGTTGGTAGGATTTGGGAACAAGAGCCTGGAGAATGCCTGTGGGAAATTCATACACTTAGCAGCTCCAAGCAATCTGATATGATACCTTTGAACATAAAATGGGTAAAGCTATAGTCAGCTGAGATCACCAGTCAGATCTCAGCCTCCTGGGATATTAATTACAGTCAAGGGGCCAAAAGCGGCTTGATTGCTCTTGTAGGGCTGATAAGACACCAGCAACATATTCTTCCCAGAGAGCTCCAGTTTTGTTGAATCTGTCTCTTCAGCACTAAACAGTTCTCTTGGGAACAATTTTAACCAGCTGTGTAGTTACACAGTGGCTTAGGAAGCAAAGAATTTTAGGCAGGAAACAGAAATTTGTCAATTTCTTCAGGAACTCATAGTAATTAACAACAACATCAAAACTTCAGAAATTATACAGCAGAAGACTTAAGCTGCTTAGGCAAATTCTGCATTAGAAATTTTAGTTTCAGTGTTCTTAAACGTGAAGACTTCTGACAAACTCTGTCAGAACCTTGAACTTTGTGATGAACAGCAGGATGATCCGTGCTTCATTTATCCTCCTGTCTCCATTCTCATTAGTATTCAGCACAGGAAAAATTAACTGCAATGGTAATGTCATATGCAAAAAAAAAGTTTTGCAAACAGAAAGAGAATCATACCCTTCAGAAAAGTTCTTTCAAGTAATGAAATCAGCAGAGATTACTATTTTAATCCCACAAAAAAGAAACAAAAAACCGGATTTATGCTTCTCCCTGCCACATATGGAAAATATCAGGGTGTTTTCTCCCCAGTAACACTCTCTTGAGATCCTAATCATTCTTGCAGAAAAACATTGTTTTTCATGTGCCTAGTAGACTTCTCTTTTCCTAGGAACCTCTCTTCCACCTGCATTCCTGATATTACACAGATTCCAGCTCCTGGAGCTGAAAGACAAAATTCTCTCCTTTCCTGAGAGACCACTGCATGCAGCCCTATCAGCCACTATCATTGGAAACACCTGCAGATCCCTTGGAGCACTTCAGAGCTGCATTTGGCAGCAGCATTTGAGGGTCTCCACACACTTCTGGGATGCACTGTCTTCAATCACAAAGCCATACACTTCGTAGTGTCTCTCCACAGCCTTAATTGTACTGCTTCATCTCACAGCAGACCTGAGTAGATTATTGTAGAAAAGGTGAAACTTGTTCTCAGCCAGTTACCAGGATGTTGGCCGCTGAAACATTGTTGCCTTTTTAGTTTCCATTAAGGAAGTTGTGTGGTTTCTCAGAAATCAAATTGATTACATTAGGTGAAATACATGGAACATTCCTACAGCTGTGTTATCAGGAAAATCTCATCTATATATTGCCCTTGAGAATTTACAACCAGTTATTTCTGAGACATATTGACTCTAAGTCGCTGATAACTAATTATTTAATTGACATTACATAAAAACGTGCAGCATGTGTCAGCTATGCACTAAATATACTCTTGCACTTGGGATATTTCATTAATAAGTTCCTTTTTTCTACTTAACACAGCTGATCATGATAGATGGATTGATGGTATATTTTGGACCTATCAATAACAGAACAGCTTAGAAATTCTGCCAAATTTTACCCACTAGTGTCTGACCATATCAGTCACTCTCCTCATTGCTTGAGCTTTAATATGTTAATAAAAGGAAGAAGTTGCTGGTTTACTCTGAATCTCTCTTCCATTGTAGAGCCACTTCTTGTTCCACCTGCTTTCCCAACAAAAAGAGTGAATGGTTTGCTTGTTTGCCATTTTAAACTGAACTACATAACTCAGGTGGTGCCTTTAGAGGGAACAGTTAATTCTTAAAAGAGAGAGAGAAAGAGGAAAAAGAGAGAGGAAAATGCAAGGCTAAAGGAGGGAGGACTCTGCTTTGCAAATGAGTGCACCATTGTGTGAAGACGAAGTTACCAGCTTGGACATGTTCTTAGACAAATAGACACCTAAATAGAATAAAAACTTAATTTTTCAAATACCAAATATAACTTGGGCATAATTTATCTTGCAGGATATGACTAGAGACATTGAAGAATGAACTGGTAGGTTCTGAATTTCTGATGAATATCTTATTAGCCAAGAACAGAAACCGGAAAAGAAGCATATTTAACACATCTGTAAATCAGGATGACATATGCAATCATTGAATCCATTCCAGTTCATTGAGTGTCAGCTTGGTTCCAGCTATTCTGTGTACTAATTGCTTATTTACTGTCTGATCTAATGCAATTTCTTTCCCTAAAACTCTGAAATGGTCAAACCACAGCAACTTATCCAGGCATTGAACAAAGTCCAAAATTATTACTGATCAAAAGATAGTTATAATACTTAATAATCTTCAATAATTAAACAACAGAGCCACATTATTTTCCAGTGTAATACTTTGATGGATAAATCAAATTAAAAAACCCAAGGTGAAAGAGTAGCACTTAAGCTAAATGTTACTGCATGATCATGCCATTTATTTTAAAAAAGGTCTTTCCTATTAGTCACCCTTTGTTCTGCAAACTCAGAAGCATCTGCTCTCCTACTCAGATGTGTCAAGCTGTCTAAAGCAGTAAGATAATACCTATTTTTAGGCACTTTGAAAATTAATGGAAGTTACTATTTACCTGATATTCTGAAAATATCATAAATACTTGTTCCAGAATAAAGAGACTTGTAGTTTATCCTACTTTAAATTAGTTTTTGCAGAGGATGAGAAGCAGATGAAACTGCTTTCATTGCATCTTCTAGATTTTATCTGAGTATTTCTAATTGTCGTGGTCTGTGGTTAACCAGACAAAATATGCTATATTTTGGGTCAAAATAAGGAAACATTGCTTGGGCCAAGTTAACCTTTAATGAGTCAGATCCTTAATATAGCTCACACAAATAAATAGAATTAAATTGATTTACACCCTATAAGAATCTGACCGGAGACTGAAATGGCAGCTCTGAGTCAGCACAGGTAAATGTACAGGGGTATGAAATACCCACCTAAGGAGAAAGGGATGGCAATTTCCATCTGCCTGAACTGGTCTCCAACAAAGCTGTTTTTGCAGTATTAGTTTCATGTTTCCTTCTCACTGCAGGCTGTACACTGATTATATGTTTCTTTCAAATATTGAATGAACTGCCAGAATTTGGTCAGATGCTTGATGTATTTGCTGGTCCAGCAAAATGAGTTGAATATGATCAACACAGAACTCTCTTTTGCTTTACATTTTCATTGCTCAAAGGTCCTTCAACTAGAAAGGTGGCTTGTCATCTATTTAGCTTTGATTTCTATTTTTAGGGTTGGACTAACATTTTTTTCTGCCTGACTGGAAAAGGATGCATCGAGGCATATTTCTGAAACCAGAGGATATGTAAAGCACTTAAGTACATAGCCAGCAAGAACATTCCAGGTGCAGAATAAAGAGCACAGTGGGAAGCAGCTGTAAGCGGATCTTACAGGATCATTTCTTTTCCTACACCATTTGGTGTCAAAAATTGTTCTCCTGGCAGTTTGTCAGAGGGCATGTTAGGATGATGTGTTCTCAAAAGAACCTAGAAAAATAAAATGTCTGCTTCACAACAATTTTATTTGGCAGATGTAATTTAAAATATTTACATGTGAGAGGCTTGGTCTAAGGACAAGAAAGAAATGCTCTCAATCAACTTAGTGCCTGGCAGACAATAATATTGCTCTGTTTCTTTTTTTGTTGCTTTTTTTTTTAATATATATAATAAACAAGAATCCAAACCACAGAAGTTAACTTTGATTTTCTCAAGGACATACTGCATTATGCACATTGCACTCATGAGTCCAGACATGTCCCCAAAGCCAGAAGGCATTACCAGGAGCATTCTTAGTTTTTCAGTTCTGGCTTTTCTGTGAGTAGGGCATAGTAGAGTATCCAATTCACATGCAAGGAAAATGTGATTCTACGGTATCTGAGACTAAGCCAAGAGTCAACTCTCCTTACAGCAAACTGTGCTTATTGTTTTGTTTGCCAGATGCAGGAAACTCATTTTTTGAAGTCTCCAGAGACAAAGAAAAGTGCTTAATTTGCCATCGTGGTTTAGCCCTACTTGACAAGTAAGCACCACTTGGTCACTCAGTCCCCACCCCCTCCCCCACAGCAGGATGGGGGAAAGAAACCAGAAGAGCAAAAGCACTGATGTCTTTGCAACATCATAATGCATAAAACCTAAGTAGATAAGGTGTTTACAGAGGTTATGTCATCCATTTTAGGAAAGTAAAAGTAATGGCCAATTCAGGAAACACTATTTTGGACAAATGCTGTTGAGCAAATAGAATTACAGTATCTTAGCAGCTAAGGGCAATTACCAAGTATTATGTTTTATTCATGTAATTTACTGATGCCTTTGACCAGTCTGACATTATGAAGATTGAGTCAGTCAGAATTTATAGACAACAAGCAGAGTCAATGACAACTTGCCTCGTTAAGAAGAAATGTTGGATCACTAAAGAAATATGTTTAGTCATTTGCCTGTCAAATCCTGGTTTTAAAAAATGCTCTGACCTGATTTCTCCTCCGAGTGAATGGGCTTGACATTTATTGTCACTGTCTTCCACCTCTGGCTGGAACTAGTGGCATGATGGAAATACCAGGTACTGTACTTTGGTATGGGGCCAGGATGATCCTAAGGATGTGCAACCACATGCAAGCACACAGACTCCGCTCTGAGCTAAAGCATCACGCCCTGATAGAGTAACTCACTGAAATTCGGTGTTTGAAATTAAATACCCTAAGGAGTTTCCTTTATACCCATTATTATAAAGGGGCTTTCAGGTCAAGAAAGCAATCAGGGATTCAGATATTTTAGATATAAAGAGGTCCAAGAAATGCCATCATGCCTTGAATATATTTGGAGATGTTGCACAGAACCCATTTTAAGTCAATACACAGATGTCAGAATAATTTTGTTTTATAGAACAAATACCTTATGAATAAGAATTGTAAGAACTAGGATCATCTCCTGTCACTCATTTCATACCTTCCTAACTCCCTAAAATGTGGGGGGTCTGGTGCTGGGAGAGAATTTTATGACATCACAAATTATTAGATAATATCAGTTCAGTGTATGGCTTATATTGGAAAACATTACAGATGGCGTGAAAAGAAATGGTTGCCAACACAAGTATCTGCAGATCTTGAGATAAGATAAATCTATAAACAAGAGATAATAGGTCAAATATACTGACTAAAAATAGAGCAAGCTTCTGCAGGGTAATAACAACCATATCATAGCTGTCTGTGTCATGTCCTATATCGGAACACCTCATCTGATAAATTTATCTTCACACTTTAGCTCCAGCTAAAATTGGAGATAAAGAAAACAAGTGATATATGATGACCATACAACAGCACATCTTGTCTGCCCACGTGGGAGGCTTTTTGTAGAATCAGGCTTCATTTTCCTTCACAACTGTAATAAGTGGCATTTAAAGGCATATACAGCATACAACTAATATAGATTAGATTTTTTTCTGCATATATATTGTGTGTGCTCATACATAATGAGCTATAATAATCAAGCACATATCTGCACAGGGTATTTTAATGGCTAAGAAACCCTGTTATAGTCAACAGTCAGTTTAGCTATGTGGATAATTTTAATAGACACATTACTTTAGAACAAGCCTTTACCATCTGTTCTGCCCTCTAATTACAAATGCAACAGGAATATAATTCACAATTGCATAATTAAAAAGACATAAGGAATTTATTGTATGTCTCTGATCCCCTTTAATGTAGCTTGCATCTGTTATGTTTTCCTTTTGCTTTATAGAACCCCTGAATAAGCCCAAGGAAAACTTTTTTCTCTTAAATTCTCTCACTTGCATTTGTTCCATAAAAGGCATTATTCATATAAGTAAGATTACTGAACATATGTGGAATGCATCTGAATACAAGTGCCTGCCTGTCCCCTATAAGCTATTCTTATATATAAACTTATAGAAAATGATAAACAATCCTTCTAGGTGTCTGGCCCTATGGACAAAGTGCTGTCAGACATCAGAAATCAAGAGCAATTGCATTTCTAAATCTGGGCCAGCTTCTAATAAAAATGTCCTTAATTGCTTCAAGAGAATTAATTGATTCAAGAGAATAAAAGTGAAAACAAGCAAGAAAGTGCAAAATAAGGAGATACAATCCAGGCATGGCAACTCAAAATAAACATGCAAAGTGTACTTTATACAGCACATCCAATGGAAAAAGTCAAAAAAAATCAAGCACACAATATAGGGAATTCTAAAGATAAGGGTGCTACTGCAACTCACCCACATCATAAATTCAGTGTTCTTCTTATGCTCCTTTGAAAATATAAATATTAATTTTACAAGGAAGAGAAGTAACAAAGAAATTAGAGGAGAGAAAACAGGGCAAATACAGGGTCATTAAGTTACAACCTGTATAGATCCCCTAAATTGCAGTTTTAATCTTAGAAGAACATTCACAAATTTTGAGATCAAAGTGTTTAGTTCATAAGTTCTAGTAATGTTTGTTGGTTTTTCCCTTCAATGTCAGTCTTGAATATTCCACTGGGACAGAGTATCGATCTGTGTTCCCTTACTTTTTCATTTTTTTATCTGTTTTTCATTCCTTCAAACAGCAGCAAAGCCCATCCAACAGAGACTACTTGCAATTGCTTGTACATCATCTTGTATACTTTTGGGAAAAAAACCTCATTCTTTTCTTTCTGGAAAGTAATAATTAATTTTATTAAAGGGTATTAATCCAGATCTATTCCTTTTAAGAATATTTCTTAAATAAAAAGATGATCTGTCTTAAGCTTCTGCATTTATTCTATGGAGTTTCAGTTTTCTTCCTTAATTTCCTGAGAATTTCACCATGAGAAACAAGTTAAATATACATTTCATATCAATATTGAATTTATAACAGTATGGAGGATCTTTCTTTGCTGTACTTCTGCAGTGGAACTAGTTAGGACCATATGCAACTTTATAGGACATTGAAACAGACGTTTCTGATAAAATTTTAAAAGGAACTGCAATACACAGTGTACAGATCTGTTTTCAGAATTTGGCTGTTTAACTAGATTCCTAAAAGTAAAACCAAAAAAGTATTGAGATCAACGTCCATAATTTTCCTACTGATAGTAGTTAATGACATGCAATACCACAGAGGCAAAGAACAGACTATTTCTACATGTCTCTGGTGAAATCAGTTTCCTTGTAAACGTTATGTGCTAAAATGTTTCAATGTAGTCAGAGAAAAAGAAAGAAAAAAAAAAAGAAAAAAAAAAAAGAAAAAAAAAAGCACACCTAGATTAAACAAAAGCTTAGACATTACAGGAAAGCCAAAATACCAGCAGGTGTTCCTCCTCACTTTGTACTTTAGCCCAAGAAAATAAACTACCACACTACATGGAGAAAGTGTGAGTCACTGAACATTGTAAATTTTCCTAATGTATCACAGCTACAGAAACACCTGTGCTAAACACAGTAACATTGTGCTAATCCTCTGTGAATATTTCAACAGCCCTCCAGTGTTTTCTTTCCTTACCAGCATGCTGGGGTGGTCAGTGTTTTTCTTTCTCTTCCTCTCCACATGCCTCCAACACTTCCAGGTTTGAACTCAGCCAGGGTGCCTGGCCACTGCCTGGCCCCTGCAGGTCCTGGGGCCAGCAGCTTCCCCACGCATGGTGGCCAGCCTCAAACATCCTTCCTGGGGAGCACGAGGCCAACACAAGAACTTTGCTACTTCTGCATCAGCCCAGCCAGGCACAGGGGTACCCTGCTGTCATTATTTTCTGTTGTCCTTTTCTTTCAACACATCAGAAAAAATGCTACAACTTGACTGGGTGACAGTCCTGTGCTTTAAAATGGCTGCATGTTCAAAACAGTGTTCTCATGCCATCGCTTGTGTTGATAAAGGCCAAAAGCAGATGGAGGATGATCCCATCTGACACCGCTCAAGAGTACCAAGTGAATCAGGGAGAAAAACCAGTTTAAAAACACAGGGGATAGCACCTCACTACCTCTGCTGGAGAGCAGCCATCCTGTACAGTCCTGCTCCAACCACACATGCCGTGTCCATCTGCCATGGGGTCCCCCAAGTGTGCCCACTGCCTCTGGGCTCCTCTGGGGACTGTCCCCTGGGGAAGAGAGGAGGGCTCAGGGAAAGCTGAAAACCTGCTGGAACACCTGACCCCACATATTTCCCTTCACCCACAGAGCTGAGGTCCAGGGGGGGTGACTGTGAACCTCATCTGTGTGTCACCATCCTTTCCAGAGAAAGCTAAGGGGGAAAAGCCTGCCTTGTACAAGCCCAGGAAGGAGGAGACAGCCCTTTGGTGCCCCACAGCCTCCCCAGCCCATCTACCATCAACACTTGTCTATTTGAAAACAAGCACAGGCTGGGATTGCCATAAGAGGTCATTTAAACTTTATGGTCAGGATTTAAGCAAGTTTCTAGTACTAGAGATTAGGCCAGGCTTTGGCCCATTTGGCCTGATGGGTGCTACACGGGCTGCACCAGGCCCACAAGGAAAACATGGCTCACCCCAGGGCAATAAACTGATGGAGGCTGAGAATCCTCACAGCCCAGCGTTAATCTGAGAGGGCTCAGTGGGGAGGCAGGAATTAAAAGGACACCCAGATCAAGGACTGTGATGCTGCTGTTTGTAAAGAGATTGCATGCAGCTAAGGTGCAGTTTATTGCACTGCTGACAGGCTGAGGGCTGAGAAGGAGCCAGGGAGCCAAAAGCAGCTTTCCCATAGCTCACAAACTTCACAATTTACATGGCAGCTCTCTTCTAAATGCAGGCTTTTCATCAGAGGTCACTATGGTTTGTATCAATCAAGAAAACCCCAAAAAAACCAAACCCAGAATACACCCATAGTTCAGCATTTGCAGAGTTGGTTACTCCTCATTTTTTTCAGGTTTAAAGACCATGAGCACTACTGTCTTGTCTCCCTGCCTGGAGCTCCTGGGATTCATTCCCCACCTTGCCAGCCCAGCCTTGTATACAGTCCGCACACAACAAGGAAGAGAATTCTGACCTACAAGAACACAGCTCAAATATATCACGAAAACTAACTGAGGAGTTGTTGAGTTTAAAAAAAAAAAGTGCCACAAACTAGTATCCATGTCCTTAATCATTTTTTCAGTTAATTTTTTAATCAAGTGGGACACTTGGAAGATGTTAACACAATTAATGATGCTAAGATAAAAATTCCAGTTGAAAAGAATGTTCTACATTGACAAATGTTTTCCTTTTGGCAAAATGGATAAATTTTGGTTTATAATAACTGCTATGTAGATAAAAAATGGTAATTTTTGCCAGTGAACTGAGAGGGAGATGTCAAGAGCTACCAAGTGTAAGATTAAATGAATGAGTCACAAATGCCCCTTTTATAATTGTCAAGTGTGTGCATTCCACTTTTTCATTAATAAGTTTTCTATAAGGTAGGAGAGTATAACCAGAAAGTAAATCTTATCTTATCAATTAAGTATATTTCTTCTTCACACAGAAAACTTTATTTTGTGGTGAAAACTGTCCTGTTGCTTTCTGTAAAATATACTTTCCATAAACCCCAGCTGACAGGTCTTGACCATATAAAACAAATGACACTAAAGCAAGGGAGCACATGATTCTATGGTGGCATTTTCAGAGTTGTCTGTATGATTTCTGAGCTTACCTTCATTGCATTCCAGGGTCTGCAGCTACTCTGAGCTCACCACAGACATTTGGGGGGTGGATTGAGGGTTGTAACACTGGTCTTGTCACCTAACTGGACTGGGAGCATCCCACCCTCCACCAGAGCTGACAATTTAGAATCTCTACAAGGGCACTCATCTCATTTTCCCAGTTTACAGACAGAAGCTGACTCCTTCTGTCATGTTCTGACAGACAGAAAAAGCTACAATGCCAAGAGTGGGTTCTGATTAAATAAGTAATTCTTTTATCTTCCACTGTAACTCTTACCAAGGCAAAGTGAACCTTTTAAAAGATGTTAATATGTGCCATAAATTAGGAAAAAATCCATTTTAACCTCTACCACAGTTGATATTTTAGTGGATTTACAAGACTCCATGATGTTACTCCTGAGAATTCTTTATTCCAAGTGGAACGCAACTATGTCCCAAAACCAGAGATGAAACCTGGTTTATCACCCATAGGTGTTTAATAATTCTGCTTCATTGTCTGCTTTCTATTCTTATCATGTCAACAGCACAAAAAATTACTCACTAATGGCAAAACCAGTTGAGAATTCAACTTCCTGCTGTCATCAGCGGCTTGATTTATCTTCTATCATCTCAGAGAAATCTCCAGTTAAAGTATACATTTTTATCCTTATTTTCTAGCCTAACCAGGTCTGTGAAATAAGCCTTGCAAGCAGTTTTCTCACTAGAGATTGAGAGAGTTAAGGGGCTCTTCAGAAAACTGGTGCCCTGAGTACAAACACTTCTGGTCTGTATGCAGCTCTAGAAGAAGGCAGTGCGGTAGAGTTATATTTTACTCAATCAAGTTTTTTGAATTCCTCAAGAATTTGGTGTGGTTGTATGAGTGGCCACATGCAAGTGTCCCCTTGATTGAGGAAATGATAAAATGCTTCTGCTTCTGAATGTTTCTGGTGCTTCAGAAGTTGTTCTGAGAGAACAATCCATATTCAAAGACTTCTTTCAAACGGCTCAGCTTCAGAATTAGTCCTTAGATTCATGTTTCAGACTGCAAGGTAAGAGTGGCAAATAATCAATCACACAATTGCCATTTGCAAAGGCTTTGTTTTCTAAGATAATTAGAGTTCTTCAGGAGTTGTCCAAAGGTATTGATAAAAGGCATCAATAAATCTACTACTGCTGTCGATTCAGATTTTACTCACAACTTACTTTGCTGAGGTTATATCTCAATGAACTAGAATCAGAAAAAATATGACAAGGTCAGGCTGTTTTATCAAAACCTGTGAAGTTTAACTAGGATGCCAATATTCTGTTGTGTCATGTACCTTTAATTACCTCTTCTGAAAAAAAAAAAGTAAAAAACCCAAAGAAATCATTATACTGAGTCAAACTTGATTTTGTTAAATCTCATGGCCTCTCTCCATTAATAACTTTATACCAGATGCTCCAGTAAGATGCCCAAGAACCTGGGTTAGCAACAGTCAAACCTTAGGAGACTGCTTAACCTCCTCAGTAGTGCACACAAACACATTCTCTAAATGGACTGGAGGCCCTGGAGGACAAATATAATTTGTCCCTTTGCATTGCTACCTTATGTAACCCTTTGATGCAATAAGGAGCATGAAAAAATAGATTTTAAGACTATCTTTTTAATATCTTTAAGTTACTACTACAATGAAAATAGCAATTTTTTCCTAAGTATTACACATTGACCAAATCATTAGTAAATTTTTTGGAAAGACACTAAATTATTTTGTTGTCATGTTGTGATTGTCTGAAAAAAATTAGAAAACAACATGTTAAACAAAGCTCCCTTCCTGTGTGGACTTGTGCTAGTCTCAACACTGATGACTGTATTTGAGGTCTTAATAAATGCAAAATATCAAGGCAGCTTAGGACCTTGAATTACAGCCACCTTCCTCAATACAGCTGCAAAGAAGACACTGAAGTGAGTGAAGTTCAGCATCCACAGGATGTCAGCTTCAATAAGATTGCTGCATGACTGGTATAAACCTTCTGCAAGATCTTTGTAGCACCTCGTGGACCTCTTTCCCCGGAAGAGGGTCTCCTCTGCATGTGGAACACAGTTCATCCCTGGTTCTGTCACTTCACTCTGAGTGACAAATCAATGGACCCATCCAAGCCTGCTCTCATTTTTACAGGAGCACATGGGTGAATGTGACTACTGCCAGCATTCTTCCAGCCAGCCAGCACATTTGTGATTGCTGCCATGTTGCACAGGAGTAAAATGTTGCTACCCACCTTTGGGAACATCTGAAATACCCCTACGTGTATGTGACTGAAGTGGTTTCAAGATCAACCACATGCCACTAGATAAATAAATCATTCAAATCGCTCAGCATCAAAGTAATGCACATGTTGAGCTCACAGGACAGTTTATTGCACTCTCAGTGACACACAGAACATCATTTTTCACCTTTGGCACTCAGCTCATAAATTCTCCAATATCTTGTAATTGAGTAACTGAAGCTGTCAAGTGCATACTTTGTATTTCAGTTTATGCTAATATCAAGTGCCCACAGTCTGAACCTGATTTTGCTCCAGCCTACACCAGAGTTCACTCAGGGTAACAGTCTGACCACCCCAGGTTCAGCTTGCATGGGAATCCACAAGAGGAGAGTTTGAGCACATGAGCGTGTTATTGCCCACCTTTATCAGAGAACTTTTCTTAGGTAACTTCCTTTGTCAGTCTGAGGGCTGTGTGTGTACTACCTGTATTCAGAGAGACAGGCATTTCCACCAGCTCCCTCAAGTCAGCATAAATACCAGAGTCGAGGATGTTGTTGCATGTAACTGTTGGGAATTATCATCCAGAACGGTCACAACAACGTGCCCTCCTCAAGGCAGTGACATAAAAAGCTGTAGTGGAACTCTACACAGTAAACAGTTCAAAGAAAGATAAGAAATGCTAAATAGATCATGGCAGTAAACTCCATTATTATTTATGGTATTGTAGACAAATAATTTAAATGAGGTAAAACCCAACACTTTGCTTAAAAGAATTACTGGGACTAATCTATGTTTATTATACAAAGCATTATTTTCCCATGCTTTAGTTATGTTTTAGAAACTGAATTTTATAGTACTTTGGCAATGGAAGACATATTTTATTCTACGTTATTATTCTTTACGTGTGTTTGTATGGACCACCTTATATATTACTTATGTAAATTTTATATCCCCACTTAAACATTGGAAGAAATTTAGTAGTGCTAAGACGGAGTAGGGCATTTTAGTGACACTATTCTAATTCTTTTCTTCAGTCCTTGCTGCAAAAATTCAGAGGGTATTTATTTCCTCTTTCTTCCCTCTATGGAGACATTGATGATTTGTCCTGGCTTTGGCAGTAATGACAGCAGAATTATACAACCCTTTCACCACTTCATTTTCCCTAGGCTTAAGGAATGTGATAGCATTGCAGCATTCCCAAAGTGGGTCAGTATTGAGAAGTTTTTTGGCTGTCACCAGTTCAGCAATGAAGCCCTGATGCCACAATGAAGAGGCTGTATTTTCAACAACAGTGACTGCCACATAAATGAGTTTAAAAATTGTGCTATGGTATCTTTCAAATCATCATTATCAGTGCCAAAAATCTTCTGGATTTAAATTGCATGTCACGTATTTAATCTACATAGCATGTGGAAACAAAAAAAAAATCTCTGATACCTTGATTTTTCCCTGGGGAAAAGCACAGAAATTCTACCATGGTAAAACTGCAGGTGGCCATATGTTGAACATTAGATTTCCAGAGCCGGAAAAGCTGAATCCACATTCCAGAATGCACTGAGAATCAATATACATATTAAAATTTTAGAGAGAACTGTTACATTCTTATTCTCGATGGATGTGTTAGTAGAACTTGTGACTTTAAGTACCATTCTAGTAAAAAGATTTCTTTGCAATTTGAAAGCACTGCAGACATGGCACATGTTGTGGATGCCAAGCCTGGCTTTTTTGAGATGTGGTACCACTCTTTTTATAAAAACTGTCCTCTCATTGAAGTTCTTTATCTTTAATACTTCTTATATATCACCGTAAATTTTAGTGTACAAAAGTAATGCAAATAGGATCTATGTGTGCAAAACTACTTGCAGAATTAGAGCCTATTTTCATTCTTTCTGTTTTGCTACTCATGATGAGATGCTCATCATGATAAATCATGTAATGAGCATTTTATACAGCAAAAAGGAGCACTTAAACTTTAGCACTTTAAATCCTGAAGAAAGGATAAATGGAAAGTTATTTACTCATTCTTGTGTTTCTCCTTTTCACTCTCTGGTCCCAGTTAGTATTTTAAGGGCAGATCATGAAGTACTCATTTCTTGGAAAATTTAAATGTTTTAAGAACCATTGTTTCTTAGTAATAATAACACAGAACATCAGCATCATTAAGTCTTTATTTCTCCTCAATTTAAAGTACGCATTATTTTATCTGAATTCCAACACAAATTCCAGATTAAGTCTTAGATGTCTCACACCTGTCAAGAGTTAATACATCGACATGTTCTAGTTCTACCTGTTCATGAGTTTTTCACACATTTTTCTCACCTTTCTGTCACAGAGTGATAATGGATTTCTGAGACACTTTAAATCCTTAAATATGCACAAAGTGAGGCAGGGGGGCAGTTAATGTGGCTCATTTACATCAACTACAGTACAAAAGAACAGAAATGAATCGTGGAGTCACAGTGAAACAAGGCATGTTATTTAGTGGAAATGATGCACTCCTGCCAACAGAGATAATGATAATTATACTATAACTTAAAATATCTATGTACATAACTCCTGCCACTACTCTGTGTCCTACAAATCACACTAAGATTTATAACAAGACAAAAATCTTAGTTATATCAAGCACATGAAGATGAATTAATTTTAATATGCTTGGCTTCCTTTATATGATTTTAAAAAATAGCCAAATGTTACACTTTTAAATATAGCCTGAGAACCACTTTGAATTTATCCACAACCAGTTTTTTAGCATACAACATAAGTTTGATTTTAATCAATTATACTCCAGCATTGCATATCTCCATGCAGTATAATTGCATAACATTAAGACTTTTGAATGGAATACATCAGGTAATGATTTACAAATTGGATCAAAACAGAAAAATTTCTGTGTTGATGACCTTAGTCATGTTTCTAGTCATGTTTCAAATCCAAATGTGCTTCCATTTTCAGTTCTAGGCTTGCCACAACAAATCAGAACGATCTATCCTGGAAAAATCATCTCCTCAGGTTGAACACATGTAGTATAATAGGAGAAATAAATATTTTTGCGAGCCAACTCTGTATATGATATTCCATTACATTAAGAGACTTCCTGATATAATCAGCAAACAGACAACAAAGATTGATTAATCAATAAGTAGGCATGGCCTTATTAGAGCGAACAAATTAGACACTCAAGATATATTGCTTTATAGGCAAGATTTCTCTTTTACAAATATTCTCCATAATTGATTGTAGTGACCTTTTGGCAATACTGAAAAACATCCTCAATTAATAGGCTTCTTTTGCAAAACAGATCACAGTGGGGAGAACTACATGGCTTGCACAGTAAGAGTTCAGAGAAAAGGAGGAAAATGGTTTTTAAACTCATTCAGTGGGAAGCAGATGAGAGCTTTACTTTCCAAAGCAATATTTGTTTAATAAAAGCAATGCAAAGACACTTTAGAAAATGTCTATCTTTGGTTTCACCTCGTCTTCCAAGGGCGTGACAAACACTAAACACAAGCAGATATTCAGTTCATGTGTACAATGGAAAGGTTACTTGAGCTCAATACATTGACTTTCGTGAAGTACTGCCAAAGCATATTGTGATATCTTGATTCACTGTATTAAGTACCACCTTGGAATTATACTGAAATTCAGCATTTCTAGAAAGTTGCCTGCAACATGAGGGTAAATACTTTATTTGATAAGCATGCTTGTTTTCCTTCATACAACAATTCACAGATATCCTGTCAGAGCAGTCATTCTCTGTGGCTGCCTCTGCACTCTTTGCCTTGGTATCTGAGCATCTACCAATATTACATGAATTCTGTTTAGAGTCTAAATGTAGACTTTGTGAAACTATGGACACCTGCCAGATCCATAAGAATTATTAATGACAAAAGTTGTGGTAAAGATGCAAATTGAACTTTTTGTCCTCGGGGAAAGATTTCCTTACTAGTAATTTATTAATAATATAGCTTCAGAGGAAGTAGTTTAAATTGAAGAAAAAGATGTATAATATCTTAATATTATCACACATCTTAATAAGGTCACACCTCATACATATTGCCTAATGTGATAAATAAAGATCGCTTCTCAAGACCAGTTCTAAAAAAACTTTAAACCAAGATAAAGAGGGTATTTGGACATGAACTACAAAAGTTTTAACTTATTTTTCAACAGGGCTTGCCTGATGCCCTACAGTACAGTGTTACAATTATCTGTCTTGCTTTATTAGATGTGTTTCTTCAAGGTGAAGTCTGGATATTTTTTGCAAGGCCATCATTTTCACGGCCAACTCATGTGCATCATGAATGCACAGGTCACCATGGCTGCATTTGCGTCTGCAAAGACAGGAAGAGACACACTGGTGACTGCTACACAAAAAATATTTTTAGCAGCTGCTAGTGAGCAGTTTTTGAGTTTCTGTAAGAAAAGGAGGAAGACCCGTGGGCAAGTATTTGTGTGGTGAAGACACTCTCCAAGATCAGAATGATGCAAAGCTCTGAGATGTCCTCTGCTCTGAGAAAACAATCCTCTGCCCTCTATCACAAACACAGCAAGACCTGCATCTGAGCATCTGCTCCTAGCTTCTTTTAAATTAAAACTACAAGCCCAGCGTTCGGTCCAAATACAGAATGTTTCACTGACATTTGTACAATGTTGCAAACTTTTTAATTCCTTTTTGATGCCTCATTTGAACAAAACAAAGCAGTCCCTCCAGTCATGGAGATTTGAAAGGCTCTTTAAAAGTGTGAGTTTATACAAGATTAAATTAATCTACTGCTATTACTGACATGTTTTCAGCTTGTTACAACATGGCTAACTTCCCTACCGACAGACTGGAAGGTTCTTTCTAGTTCAGATGTTTCCTTCCACAGCCACATGCTGAGGCATCGGTTTGGTGCTGACTCCAAAGGAAGAGTACCACCCACTGAATCAGCTCCTGTGGCATCCTGCATTTTCCTTAGAGAATCTCCTCAGCCTAAGTTCTGGATGTTTGATGTGAATATAACCCAAAAGCAAATGTAAAAAAAACATATATACATAACATACACATGTATACGTATACTAAACATATGGAAAATGCATTGCTGCCACATGAGACTGGAGGTTATTACAGCTCTCTTTAGAAAGAAACCCACATAATTTATAAAACATACGTGCTGCTTTCATGCTATTCCCTTTCCTTACCTCTAATAGAACACCCCAGAGAAAGCAATTTATGCTTACAAAAACCAGCAGCATCTCTTGTAAAAGATAAATGCTAAATTATATAGTGAACAGGAAAACATAGCACTGGTTGTGAGCCTACTGGAAACGTATACTTTTTTCTCTGTAGGTTTTCCTTTTTCTTTCTTTATTGTTTCTTTCTTTTTTAAATACTCTTATTTTTTTCCAAACCAGGAAAACCCTGGAAATGACTATGAAAAAAATCTTTATGCATAGACAGGAAGAAGAGATTTCAATTTGATGAAAATGTAAGTACATCTTTAAAACTCATGCCTAATGGGAGGCCTCATGAAGATATCTGCCAATGTCTTCTGTTGCCAGTTTAGAAGAATAAAATGACTATCAGGTATCTTGTTTAAATATCTAATAGCAGTTTGGTTTTGACAATTCAATATTGAAGGAAGCAACTTGTTTATTTAAACTGCCACCAGACTAACAGGGCAAACAGGTTTTCAGTGGAAGTCACACAAGAAATTCAAAAAGAAATAATTACAAGAAATATAATAGCTTTGAAAAGCCAAGTACTATGTCAGTTCTAATAATCCTTCTTTCTTCATAGCAGATGAGGAGCTTTGTAAGGTGACATTGATATTAGAAGAAATAGGGCTTCTCATAATACAGCTACACAATAATATTGGCTCCATCCATAAATATTTGTATAGATTTAAATAACATTCTTCTTCATTATTATACTCCTCAGGAGTCATTCATGATATACATAACAAATCAATAAATCAGTAGGAAGGCCTGGCAGTGATAATAGGCTTTTAAAAAGAACAAATACAAGGATTAAAATCCTAATTATAGGGGAAATAATGAAGGTGTATGATGGAACACTAGATTATAAATTGCTAAAACTGTCCCATTTAGCTACTAGACCTTCACTTTCATTCTCAGGAAGGAAATTTACCTCTAAAGCATCATATTTATCTGACAATACTGATTGCATTATAATCCCAGCTAGTGCATTTAGTGGTTTATACTCTTTTGACATTAAACTTGTTGGACAGATTTACCTCTTCCTGTTGTAGCCATTTCACATGTTCGTGACACAAAGCAGCCAAACTTGAATTTTCTTGACAGCAGAGTCCCCCAGATTCAGAAAGGGTCAAGTTTCTTTGTTCAAGCTCTTGTTCCAACTGCTCTTGGCTGTACAGTTTCCCAGATGCAGTCTGACAAGGAATTTGCTGCCTCTGTGGCGAGGCACTGTGATGTGTCTGGTGGCACTCCAGTGGGCAGAATGAGCTGGACACCTTGCAAGAAAGATAATGAAGAACAGGAGAGGGCTCAGGGGTAGCTTAAAGAGATGGTTTGCCAAAGAGATTCCCTTCGTTTCTGATCTCTCCTCATCTGAAACCATTGATCTTACTGACACACAGTCCATGGGGAAGAGTTTGGCCAGAGGGAAGAAAGAGAGAACACAAACCAAACCAAACCAAATCAACAAAACCCCAAATCAATAAAACCAAACCAACCAAATGAAAAAGATATGGATAAAAAAGATATAACCTAGTGTCTTCCACTAATTTATGTCCAACATTTAAAAAACAATTTGTCAAGCTCTTTGGAATGCTAAGAGTCCAAATACACGTAAAGCTCAGCATACAGCTGAGCTAGAGCTAAAGGTACCCCCCTTTCTGGGGGGTATGTGACATACTGGAGGTATCCTGGTTTTTGGAGGGCTCATGGAAGATTTTTTCTAGGAAAGCCAGATTAAATGAGCAGAAAGACTTTTCGTCTAATACAGAGGGATGATTTTCTTCTCATTTTTTTTATCCAGTAGTACTTCCAAGGAGGTGGTACTGCATTGTAGCACCTCCACGTCCCTGTCCTTAAAATAAGCGGATCAATTGAAAATGGCAGAGAGAACTTTAGCAGAATTAAGAACTGCGTAGAAAAATTGATCATACATTACAATTGAGCTGAAGCTTGAAAAAGGAAGTGAAAATCACAGTGCTTTAAAAAGAACTATTTTCCTCCTATTTTATATAAAAACATTTTAGTGTCTTTTTCTAAAGAGGCTTTCATTTCAACCTTTGCTTTTTGTTGAGGGTGTGGGGTGAGGAGGAGCAGAGATTATTTGACTTATCAAACTGCAACAATTATTTTTAAATTATTTTGAGGAGAATTATAGCATTTTTATGTCTCATTTAAGAAATTAAAACATATTTTAAAATTTCACAACCTCTCAAACAAATTTTAACCTCTGGTTTGGGATGATACACAAGGAACAAACAATACTGCAGTTTTACACATAAGATTCCGAATCTCAGATGTGTTGGGTTTTTTTCTCTAACTCATTACTATTTATATATGCTTCTATTTGTACATATTTCATTGAAATGCCACAATTAAATATTTAGTTTTAATGAGTTTAGGCTCTCATTTCCACAGACTTTTGACTAAACCTTGTATCTTAAGAGAACTCTTATTAAACCTTAAACTCACTAGTTGGTAAAGTATTCATACAGCTTAACTAATGACATAGAGAGAAAGAAATTTGGAGGCAGAGATCAAAGAGAGGAAAAAAACCTGCTACAGTTGAAAAGCGATGGCAAGTGAATGAGGCAAGTGAATGAGGCATGGAAAGTGTTTTAGACAAAGCAGCAGTATGAACAAAATTCTGTTAGACTCTGGACAGAGACAGCAGGAATGAATGAGAAACAGTAGGTAGGTGCTAAATGGAGCTGTTACAAATTCCCATCCTGCCAAAATGGATTTGCTGTACACAGTATTTTTCATTGATGTATGTTCTATTTTTATTTTCCCAGTTACTTATTCCAGGATATTATTAAATGAAAAGACAAACAGCAGACAATTCTACTTTGAACTTGACCTTGAGAAGAAAGCAAACCCATGGAAGTTACTAAAGAGGGGTATTTTCATTTTGCTTTTCTTTTAAAACGTCACATTTTTTTTCATGACTGGAAAAGCACGTGATACCACGTGAAATATGGTTGTTTAGCTCAAGATCATCTCACCAGTAGGGTTTTCAGTTATTCCCCTGAATTGAGGCCTTCAAATTTTCTCTTATGCAAACCAGCAGCCTTTATTCCTCCTCTATCCAGGTCCAGTGAGAACAACAAATAATTTTATTCAGCCCTTACTGCTCTCCATTTCAATTAGTAAATATCTCGTCAAAGTAATACAGCGTATACAGTCACAGCTCCTCTCCCCAGCTAGACAAAAGCTCATTAGGGTGGGGTTTTTGTTTAGTGTGGGTTTTTTTAAAGAAAAGCGTAGGTTCCAAAACCTGTTGCCTGTCTGGAGAACCCACATCAGTGATGCCCTGGTGCACTAAGCTCTCCAAGCCTGAGTACCTCAACCTGCCACAGCTATGATGAGCAGTTCCTGATCTTTCCCTGTATTACGCATAGGAGAGGAAGGAAATATTGTTCACATTCCTTGGATTAAAGGTTACACATAAGGTGAAAATGCTTTGGTTTCAAAGTGGACCCCGCATTGTACCTTCCCATAGCTGGGTCTAGACCCAAATTCATACAGCTGGAGTCCAGCAATTGCATGTCCAGGTGTTGTCTGATGCCTTGCTGCAGAGCACCGTGCAAGCTCTCACCACTGCTCACTTTAAACCTGTCCTATATCTTGTACTTTACACAGCCTGACTACAAACTGCACCTTGACTGCCAAACCAACTCTGACTGTTTATTTCTAACAGAAACTGTAATTCAGGGGGATTTGAACTGTCCCCTGCAGATTCCACAGAACTATGTTTGAATGTGGCTCACTGTGAGCAATCCCTTAGCAGGTAACTCCCCACTGCCACAGCAACTTCTCAAAATCCCTTACAGCTCCTCTTTGGAAGACATACCTTGGGCCATACAAGAGACTTTCTACTCCTAACATTTGTTTCTTGACTACCTCTTTGTGTCAAAGCTTTTATAAAACAAAATTTACCTGAAAATGTTTAGGAAGTGTGGTTTTTTCCTCTCAATTCCTGTGATGAGTTTCTAGGATCTCACTCTTGTTTACATCAACTCCTACTGTCCAGAGTTGGTAAGCCCAACAGGTATAAACTGATTTATATATATACTCTAAAATGTGCTTATAGACCCACAGACATCCTGGCAAATAACCTTACCCCCTCCCACCTTTCCTCCAGTTGTAAGTCTCTGCCTCAAGAGTGATTAAGCCCTGGATGACAGTGAGTGATTTTTGGCTCTTGAAGTGCGTGGGTGGAAGCGCAGGGACCTATAGGTTACACGAAGGTTCCTGTAGCTCCCTTAAGGTATCCCAAGACATACACAGGTGTCTCCTGCTTTGGGGAATAACCTGAGCCAGCAAACTGCACTGTGAGAATCCCAGGCTGCCTCTCCTTTATTTTGTAGAGGGACCAGCGCAGCTCTGCACATTCCTTGCTTCAGGAAATTATTAACTGTATTGTGCTTGTTTAAAATCAAGAGATCTCTAAGAAACTGTTTAGCAAATGCAGTCATTTCTCCATTTAACAATATTTTTATTTGTGTTTTTATAATTTGCTCAGGTATATTTCAGTCATCACGTTTTATTGAAATGTACTTGCTCAGCAGATCATATTTGTGGAGAATCACAATATGGACAGAATGTGTTATTTAGCTGGTGCTGCCTGCTCTCTCCTACTGTTACAGCTGGAGAAGCTGTTATTCCTGAAGGCTGCTGGGCTCCAGGCATAGACATAGGAAGTAGCTAACTTTTCTTTTTATAACCATATGAATAGTTACAGACCATTCAACAACATTTAAAACTCCAGTTACATTCATTGCTCCATTTGTTCCACAGTTTAAAGAATAACTTCAGTTCGTTTTCATTTAAAGGACAAAATATTTCATTTTTTGTTTGTTTTGGGCCATTTTAGTGAAACCAGCATGCCCCTCAGGGTGGTTATGTATCCCCAAACTATCCTGCTATTGAAGCTGACCACACTTTGATGGAAAGTATTCTTTGACTGCAAACTCCTTGTGGTCATATCCAGCCTAAATCTCCTTAGCTTTTTTCTTCAGGAAGCAAATATTATTGGTGAGAAATTATTGAACCTCAGTTATTCCAATTAGTTCCATCCTTATCAGTGTTATTAATTCAACAGTCAATGTAATTCAGTCAATAACCTGAAGAAGCAGGTGTTAAAAGATTTGAGAGATTACATTCAAATAACATATTTAAATACAGTTTCTTGTTACAAAACAGGATTTTTTTTGAATAACAGCATCTTGAAATAGCATTAATATTTCCAGAGAATAAAATTATTCTAATTTATAATGGACTGCAACCTTATTATTGTTACAGGCTCAATAAGCTGTTTATTTGATCAAGTAATCCTTTAGGCAGAACTATTAAAACTTTTAAATTTCTTTTTAATAGCTTCTGCTGTGGCAACACTTATGCTCACCCAGAATTTCTGAGGTTTTCTATTTATTCTACAGCTTTGACCATATTATCCTTCTTCTTCTTACAGTACATCAGAGCACCTTTGTCTCTCAGATTAATAGTGCTGCTCGTCGCTTTTGATGACTTGAAAAAAACATGAAAATGATCACTGGGTGTGGATCCCATTTTATCATTATCTGTAGAACATATCTTCAATACCTGTGAATTAATGAACTATTTTCAGCTGAGGATGGATATACAGGACTTCATTCTGAACAGCTGGGACATCTTTTCTTTTCAAGAAAAGCAATCTCATTCCCAGCCACGTGCTACCCCTTTCGGTCTTTTAACAAGGTAACCATATTCCATTCATGTAACCGTATTCCATTCCACACACAATTCCATAGCTTCAGAGCTAGTCTTTGTCAATAAGATCTGGATCTTTCTGCCCATAACACAAGAGGAGACAGTCTACAGTTTCCCCAAGAAGAATGAACTCGAAAGAAGTTCTTATTGCTGAGGCTGACTGATAATTGCAGTGTTATAAACTGACTGTGTAAACTTTGTAAGGACTTTTGCGAAGAGGTACTCAGTGCTAAAGTCAATTCTGAAAGAATATCCAGGCTTATCTGGGAGTCTTTCTGCTTGAATTAGGATGGAGAATACTTTAGAACATCTGAGTTTTTATGGAAAGTTTTTGAGTTCAGAGACAGGGACAAGAACTGCAGAGGAATCACTGATGCTGTTCTGTACAGGTTTATCAGTGTACAAGAGTCTAGTGTACAGCTTAGAGCACCCAGATGAGAACTGTATTATTGCCTACTCTTTTTCCCTCATCTATTTTGGGTAAACACTGGTTGTTAGCCAAGAAATAAAAAGGCATCCAACACTTGTGTGCCAGATGTGCCTTGGTATGGCAGGGCAATCTACCTGCGGAGTGTGCTTCATACCTTTTGCTTTACAGAGCATGGATGGAATAAATTATACAATGCTCGGTCTGATCTCAGAAAGTCATTAGTGTGAATAAATTTTTTTGCACAACATCAACACTTCAGAGTGGACCCTTGAGTCTCCTAACACAGGCATGACTAAAAACTTCTCAATGCCTTTAGTTTTTTGCCAGAGTATTGTGATAGAAAGGGAAATGTCTGTACCTAAAACACAGCTGGACCCTGAAGGCCTCTCAAACACTACTGGTCTGTAAGATTCTTAGGTAATCAATTAGACAATCCAGTATTTTTCTTGGAAGCTGTTTGGCGAGGAGGAATCAGGTGAGAGGAATTGTTTCACCTTTCCTGATGAAGGTCATTGACTATTGTCTGACAAGTCAGCATTAATTAGACAAAAGTGCATTGCAAGCCTTAATAAATAAAGCTGTTGCTCTGCTCTGCACAATTGTGTCTGGCACCCACAAGAAAACCGAGCTGAAATTAAGTCTCCATTCATTACAAAAATAGTCTAACAGTAATTCAGAGCTATGGACTGTCTGTTGTTTGTCAATGGTATTGAATGGTTTCTATCTACTATAACAAATCACTCAACAGTAAAATAAATGGTAGTTGATTGTATGCCAATGGTATATTTAACAGTACTCTATTGTATTGAATGCTGCTGGAAATGTAACAGGTCTTGATGGGGGAAAAATACATGCTATTTTTAAAAATAAAATATTGATGTAATTGGCTTTCCCACCCACAGTGCTTCACAAGCCTAGAAGCAAGATTAGTTTTAATAGTTCGTTAGAAAAGTTGGGGAGATTGGAGAAAAAGAATCTTGTTGACTCCAAGGCATTTTAAAAGTATGTAATTAAAAAGAACAACTATCACAGACCTCCTTACAATGAATTCTCAGATTTCCCTCTGCCTCACCAACAGTTACAAAAAAATCAAGTAGCATCCTACAGGGCTAAAAGAAAGAATGGAATAGTAATGTTCCTCCTAATGAACACTCTCCAGCAAAGAGGAGCAATCACGGAACTAAAGCTGTAATCATTCCTTACTGGCAGCCAGTTTTACTGCCTGACTGGCAGCAGGCAAGACCAAACAATGGTGGATGGTTTGCATTTAGTGCAAACTTACCCTCAGAGGGTAGATTTTTCCCTGCTGTCTTCTCTGTTTGCTGTTTTGCATTTAGGTCTCATTAGGTCACAAGAATACTTTCTCCTGCTTCACTTTTCTTTCCTTTTATCCTGTCATTCTGACTTTTTGTGAGCAGACAGGTTGATGGTTGCTGCAAGATCCCATCTGGTTCAGTCTGGACCAAAAAAGGGAACTTGAAACTGCTTTTATTTTTATGTCTATGAAAGAGTAAGACCATCAGTCTTTTCATTCTTACAGCAGATGAACAGCATAGCTCCAAAACCATGATAAAAAGTTTCCTTTGGGGATTCCCATTTACAAGATTCTATAGCAAACAGGAAATTTATGAGTATTTTCCTTGTAACTTTTTCTTGTTGGCCCATGAAGACACATGTATTCCTCTGTTCAAGGGATACAGCCTGGATGATGATGCAAAAAAAAAAGAAAACCAATGTCATGGATTACTATGCTACATTTAGAGAAAAAAAGGACAGCAAACCTTCCTTCTTTGAAATGTACTAATCAGTGTTAGCTACCATACATCATAAAAACCTCAAGAAGGAGAAAGTGGTTTTTTCCCAGCAGGAAAAATAATACAACCAAGCAGCATCAGCAACAATGGAAAGACCACCTATTGAAACAGTTTTAAAAATTGGCAGCCAGCTGATAAGTACTGCCCTTTCACCTGGCCCAGCTGGAGAACGGGGTAGCATTTAAAAGGTTCCTCTCTTCCCACAGTTTGCATTAATGAGATTTTTAGGACTTAGGTATCTAGGTAATTTTGAGCTAGAAAAACATAATTAAACGAACAAACAAATGACAAACAAATAAGCAAACACATATGTTTTCCTTTGTGTTTCCTTTTCAGGTGTGAAATAGCTTAAGTATTTCTAATATACTATTTACAGGGTGAGGAGAGAGGAGGGAAGAAAAGGAGACAAATTCTTACAGCCCACTAGGATCAGTGCCCTGGTTATACACATGAAAACTTTAAATCACACTCTACTTTCAAATCCACATCTGACTATCAAGTGTATACATTTTATTTATGCCACTAAAAGGCACTGAAAACACAGCACTGTGCAAAATATACGGGAACACATGCACACACAAATATTCTTTCCCCTCCTTTCTCTTTTCCAAGTCCCTTACAATAATGTAAAACCAGTCCAATTATTACCAGTCATCAACAGCCATCATCTCTTTCTCCTATCCCTGTAAAATGACTTTATTTCAATAGTTATTATGAAGTGGTTTAAGAAACCTCTAAGAGCAGGTTTGGCTCAGAATTGTTATGCTCAGGAGAACTGGCACATTCCATGATATCAAAAATGGTAGTGAGACCAAGATGCTCAGAAATGAAGTGATACAACGTACAAAATGAGTGCATGTTATAGGCCAAATCTAATTCATTGATTATACTGACAAAGCAAAATATACTCAAATATATATAAAATATATTCGTGCCCTCATAGTCTCCTTTTAATCTGTCCATGTGAATGGATCCAGGAAAAAGAAAACCTACATAAACACAGGTTTGCGGAACTAATCCTACATTCTTTGTATACATACCTGGGGAAGGAAGCAATTTTCTCTAAGGGTTCATCTTCATTTTACTGTTTTGTCTGACTAAAAATAATGCAACTTAAAATATGTTTTTATTAGGCTCAGGTACACAGCATAACAATTCACACACTTTCTCAGCAGATTCCTTTTTACACTATGAGAGGATTATTTCTATCAAAACTATTTTTAGATTCAGCATGAGTCATGTGAATGCCAACAACATAATTAGAATAGAATTAATACAACAACAACCCACACAGTGTCTGATTACATTTCAATAGCCTTTTTTTCCTCTTAAACAAGCTTCTATTAGTAACATGAAACTGGAACATGCCGAGGGAAGCAGGCACAGTGCTCTGCAGATGAGCTGGGGATTCTCAAAGTAATGCTTAAGTTTATAAACTGCAGAATGGAGAATCAATTTTTCTGCATGGAGAATACTTAATTACAGGAACATTTATGCCAAGAAAATGACATCCTGAAAACTCCATGAAAAACTGACACTGGCATCCCACTGAGAGGCTTTTTTTGCTTTCCATAAATAGTCTGCTGGGCCCAGCTATTTATTGTCTGTGATACTATGAAAGGAGGAGGGGAGTGAAGGTATGTGAGGATATTCTGTGGGCTGCGCTCATTGAGAAAGTAGAAAACACATATACAACACTTAAAACTGCTCAAAGTCAACAAAAAAGCATTTGCCAAGCATAGAGATATTTATGCATCTCTCTGTCTATCAGCTGGAGGAACAGTGAAAAGAAGGTGAGAGGATGAGGCACAAAGTAACAAAAATATTCAAGCTATTTTATTAACCTGTTTGTCAAAACTAGGGATCTCTGATATTATCATGGAAGGTAATTACAAAGGCAGGTTTTTCTGAGGTGATGACAGGAATGAACATCTGTAAAGATAGTCCTTTACAGGATGGATGCAAATTGATGCAAATCCATTTCTAAAACTCATCTGCCTCCCTGATAGCCCAAATAGCCCTCACACAGCCTGGCTATGGAAGGGTGTGTGGCTGCCACAGAGAAGCAACTCCTTGCCCAAACCCAGCTAAGGAGGCACAGTCCCTTTCTTATTCCTTCTCTATAAAGAATTTTGGAAAGCCTGGAGCCATCAGGCTGTCAGAGGTGGCATGACAAGGATGCCAGAAGATTTAAGTTAAATTACTGTAGTTTCTATGCCAGCTTCTGCTTCTGAGAGCATTGGTGTATGTAAGTATTGAGGGGGTTGGGAGATGAGGATGACAGAGGATGGAATTAAAAAAAAAATCCAAGTAACTCCCAAAACCAGGGGAGAGGGAAGAATCTAAATGGAAACCATGGTTTGGAACCACATCCTTCCAGGAAAAACTAGTAAAAGCAACAGCAAATAATAAGAGAATTGTCCTATAATTTCAAAGAATTTAATGGTTTTATTTGTCAAGTTTTTGTAATAACCTTCTGCAAAACCCTTCATATAATGTACTATGCTGAAGACCAGTATTAGAACAAAAATAGATCTTTTGAGAAATTTTATCTGTGACACCTTGACTCGTATACAAATTAGTCAAAGATTCATGAAAGTAAGCAAATATAAGCAATATATCAAGTACACCTAGCAACAGGTAAAAAAGTAATATGAAAGGGCAGACTTTACAATCAAAGATTATTAGACTAACTCAGCAGTTGAAAGATAAAAAGCACACTTTCTGTATGATTGTACTTTGGTAAAATATAAGTAGAGGGAAAATATGATCAGCCTCAGGGGTTTAAGAAAATAGTTAATAAAAATCTAGTTAATTTTTTTTATGATGAAAACAAACCTATCTTTCTTAATGGTAAAGACACAGTACTCTTTATAGTCAATTTTTATAAATCTTCTTTAAAAGAAAACTTATTGATGAAGATAAAATTTCCTGCTTCTTAGCGGGCTGAAATTGGCTGATGATGAAAGCTACAGAATTCATTGCTTCAATTAATAAGCAATAAGTTAAGAGCAAAACTCTGCAAAAATTATTTCTAATCGGATTTTTTGCTTTGCTTGTTGGACAATTTTCAGATCACATTTCAAAGGAGGCATTGTAATAAAAAACTGATTAAATTGAGATATTGTACAACTATTTAAACCTGCAGAGCTCTAGCTCCTCTTAAATAATACTGACACGATGAATGCTGATGCCAGTGTATGCTAATGTCAGCATTAAAACTTAAACTTTGCTTGCTTCTCAGCCCTACCATTGGAACACCACAGCTGTCAATCCCCAGCATATTAAATGCCCTGCCAGAAGAAAGAGCAAGTCCTGCTGTGGGTACAAACTGTGCCTGGAAAGGCTTGCAGGGGAACACACCAACGTCAGGGTCACCTCTGAGTGCTGCCTCAATGTAAAAAGGAAATAACACAACAGCATTCTTATTTACACAGCACAACCAAACTAGAAAAGTTTAAAAGATTAAAAGAACTCTTACTTTGTTAAGAAATTAATCTGAGAAAGATGAATCCAGAAGTTTCTTTGACAGTAATTATTCTCTTTTCAGCTTTGCATGCAGAAAGAATTACTGGAATTTCATTACAATCCCTGTTATTTAATCAGTTACATTGGTAGGGAGGTTAAATTTACTATCAAGTGAAAGTTAACAGGAACTTCAAAGGCTGTAGGAGGAACCACAATAATGAGATATTACAGCGCTCTTTATGCAAGCCTGAATTTGAAGAAACCATTCATGAAAACATTTTAGATTGCTACTAATTAATCAGATTGATACATATAGTCTCAAAACCACATCTGACAGCTAATGGTACTTCTCAAATAGCCTGATCCAAAGCCTATTGAAATCAAGGGAAAGACTGTCATTGACTTTGATTATGCCACACAAATGTAATTCCCATATGTATAGAGTGCCCAGTAAATGATCTGCATTACAACAATCATATTGTTATAACAATATTATTGGTTGTTTCTAATGACTGGTCTATTATTTATAAGATGTCAAGCATTTGTTGAGCAGTCTATACATTTAAGAGACCCATTTGTAGGGCACAATGCAAAGTTAATGAGAGCCTTCACAGAGATTTTAATAACTGATTCCACAGGACTAATTTCAGCACAGGATGCCAAGCATGAATGAGAATGACAGAAGGCATTGCTCTGAGGCAAAATTAAATTTTTCCTGTGTTTTTAAGAATGGTATTTAATTTTGTAGAAATATCAAATTCCTCCAGTTGCTTTTCCTAATTTTTCTAAACACAGCCCCACGAAATCAATACAGGCAGGTTCTGTCCAACTGAGAGAACACAAAGTGCTGGTAAAGGTTCAGGATATCCTTTGATTTGTCTTCTTTGTTCATTTCCTTCACCCACCCTCCTTTTCCTTAGTTTTGCACATGGAGACTTTTCCTTTCCTTATCTATAAATAATGATGTTTCCCAGCAGAAAGTCATTATCTTACATTAACCTATTGAGAAACTGTATATTACAATTTCTTTGCCTAAGGGCAAATTAGAGAGCATTTATGGAATCATGAATACAATTTAGATCAGCAGCAAAACCAAATCAACATACAGGATCCCTTTGTAATTCTATATTAGATATTGGTGGAAATTTTCTGTATGGTTTTTGGTGGTTGAATGCAACCAAGTATAAATTATTACAGGTCTTGGCAGCTATTTGTGATCAATAAGTCTCTTAGAAGTTACAGAGGATCTCACACTGATGGGATTTCAGGAAGAAACTGCTCGACTCTACCCATAAGTAGAGAGGACAGCTACTGACATTTCTATAAGATGAATATTGGATAAAGCACTTAAAATTACAGATAGTAATTAAAAAGATGTAAAAATTGACCATTCCTGTAGCACAAAAGGATTTTCAGGACTACATTGCATTTCAAAATCTCCTGTTTTCTAGCACCATGCAGAACATCCTACATGCCCCCAAAAACAATAAGGTAACTACAACGTCTTTAGATAACACTAACACTGTTAATGTCATCATATGAAAATGAACAAAATGAAAGAGACATTAAAAAGATAGTGAAACCTCAGAACAGAGTCAGTTAACAGATGTACACTTGGAACACTGAATCGACAACAAAATTATGGCTTAATATTTTCACTCTTCTACCGTTTCAATTTATTGCAGGCTCAGGTAGTTTTGCATATCTATAGACAAAATGTTTTATAAGTGTCAGTCAGGCAGAAAGGTTGTCACAAGGACAGAGGAAGAACTTCTTTTCTTTTAGTTTTTAATAATCAACAACCTCCCCAATGACCCAACACAATGGATTACTTAATTTACATATACAGTCAATGACTGTGGGACTGTCTCCTTTCTTTGTATGTTCGTGCTGTTAACAGTGGTTAACTGAAATTAAACTGTCATGGGCTTAACAGAAAATGTCATCTGACATGAAAAGAAATGTGCTGTTTCACTGGGGTGTGAAGTTGGAAACACAGTAGTGGTCGCCTGGTATTATTTTCCTAAGACAAAAAGAAAAAACAAGCAAACCTTTACCAATTTCTTTTTTTTTTTCCTAGGCTGACATAATCTTCCTAATCCCTTGGGGTTTTTTCTGCTGAGAAGGTTTCTTCAAACTTATCGCTAGAAAACAATTTGAAATGAAGCCATAATTCAGTCACTTAGTCTCTGTTTCCATGCTGTTGCCAAATGGTTCATGACTTTCCCAAATATCTCTGTTGTAAGCGATTTTTAATACAGCTTACCTAGTCAAACACTGCCAACTCCCAGCCACGCACTGTGAAACAGTAGCAATTAAGCTGCCTCCTGAAGGCTATTCCTACCTGGAAGTTCAAGCTGGAGCTGATTTGACATGCATGCTGGCATCCCCTAATTGAAGTGGTTTTGCTGAAGAAGCTTAGACTTACCAAAAAAAAAAATTAAAATCTCTTTTGTCTCTATTTCTTAACTATTAGTCAAAAAGAAGAGTAGCAATTTTCTCATAAAATAGTTTGTCCAGGGTAAAGGAAGATGGACCTATCTGAGCAGCAGTGTCTGAACAAAGCTCTACATTCCAATAGCACTAAGAATTTGACAAGAAACATGAACATGGCTCTGTATACGATGCAACACCCCACTATCATCTCCCACAGTTTTGTATGTCCATAAAACAGGATCTTTTGGAGTATTATATACTAACTACTATAAGTGGATACCCTTTCTGCATGTGTAAGACTGAGTCTCTTGAAACATTAAAATTTAAAGGAAATCAAGCAATACTTCTACCAGTCTTGAGGAAACATTAAATGTTACAGGAAAATTAAATGAAAGCATAATAATTTTTTCTGTACATAATTGACGTCAAAATACAATAAAATAAATAAAAACTCACACACCTTCATGGGGAAAGTTTATGCTGGAGGGGCTGAAGGCATCATTTCTCACATCGTTGTGAAAGAGTTCTGGCTCTGAGCCTCATTACCAGTGATACAGGCAGCTAAAATGCTGTGCTTCAGAGTGGAATTATGTTTTACCTGGAATTACGGAGGGGGCTTTAGTTGAACATTGCTACAATGTTAGTTTATTGTGTTCAGTCCTTACCCCCTTACTTCATTTTATTATTTCACTTTGACTGTTTCTTTCATTCTTTTTTTCTAGGAGTGTTTCTTTACTGTGTGTGCTTCTTTTGTTCTCACCACTGCTCTTTTATTCTACGACTTGCAGTGTTCAACAATTAAGACAGTTAAATCAACATTACAAACCTACTCAAATTTTCTTGGCACAGTAACTATCATTTAAGATTTGTGTGTCCTACACAGCTTTGAGCTTTTTTTATTCTGGAAGGTCACTTCAAAGTCATCTCAGAATTACTGAACTGTTTATTGATCTCCTAATCATTCTCTGTTTGCAATTCTTCAGCTGTCTCTCTTTGTGCTATTTTGTTATATTAGCTTAGCTATTTAATAAACAAAATAATATTTATAAAAATAGACGATTATAGAAAGGGGAATAAAATCCTTAAGTTATTCGAGTGAACAGAAGAACAGTTAATTTCCACTGAAATATGAGGATGGAGATAAAACTAAGAAGCTGAAGTTTGATCTACATGGCTGTGCTCTCCTGAACAAAAACAAAGCAAAGCAATAACAGATTTTGGTTTTGAGTAGTGTGGCTGCAAAAGTATGATTATAGTGCAGAAATCTCAAACAGGTTTGCTGACTATATGATCCAGAACTGTTTCAGACTTGAGTTTGTTTTGCTTTTTGGGGCTTTTATATATAATCCTTGTTCCCTATAAAACACCCCTGATAAAGAATTTAGAGACACCAAGAAAGAATAACATTTCTTTATTGAAGTACAATTTGGTACTGATTTTTAAAAGTATTTCTGTTGTGATAAAATACATTCAGCAAATTGAGTGAGACCAAGGTTAGGTTCACAATGCAAATATTTAAGTTTTTTAACTACAATTTACCATGTGGTTCAGACAGATCAACCCTGCATTTTAAGAAGCCAAGATTCTGTGCTGTACTACAGACAAGGTCTGAAGAGTAGATGTTATTTTAAAGATGCACCCAGTGACCCCACAAGTTAAAGTTAAAATAAATGTCCCTGACCTCATTTCTAGTCTCTAGCACACTGCTAGCTATAACTTTTGCCGGCTCAGCAATCGATAAATATCATCCAGATTTTCGATATTCCTCTAAAGGGAAGGAACATACCTTTCTGGTCCACCTGAGCAGCTTTACTTCATGCGAAAGATAAGATATTGTACTTTATTTTTGGTAACCGTTGTTGACTGCTGGGTTTGACTTCATTTGTACACACATTATTAAATACAAAGCTCACTGTAGGGCATGACCTAAAATTGCATCCAGACCTTTTCTCCTCAAAGGGTAATCAAAGAATCAAAAAGGACCTAAACAACCCATGGTGCATTTTCTCTGCACCAACACAGCAAATTGCATTCACTGCCTGCTTGGTGTCTATACAGATTTAGGAAACATAACCCATATATCTCTACTTGATCTACATCTTTACTGCAATTATCAAATAATTTTATAGGCAGAATAGAAATTGAACCATTGAAATGCTTCTCAGCACCTCCTTCTGTTTTAACATTGATAAATTATGATTTTCTAAGCAATTTTTCTTGACCCCATGCTGGTTTAATCTTGATAATTTGCCCAAACTTGCTTCAAATGTTACTGATCTCTTTGTGGTCTCAAATGTTTAGCTTGGTTATTTGCAGCATTTTCAATTTCTGTGGGTTATAAACTAACAGGCAGTCTTACAGAGCAGATTATGGGAAAAGAAAAAAACCTGAAGAATAAGATCCTGAGAAGTCAAAAAAAGCTGCAAAGAACTCCTTTGGGAACAGCAAAGAAGTAATTTAAGTAAGGAAAATTAAAAGTCTCCACATTTGTTTGGCAATGATTGGGAAAACCAATGGAAGTGTTTAATCATTAATGGACCCAGCTAAAAATAATTGTCTTCCCAGTAAATCAAGATAACTCTATTGTAAAAATTAAACTATGAACACACACTTGCAGTTATCTTGTGCTGAGTAACTGTTTCCACACTGCAATATTAAAAAGTGACAAACTAGAAGGTGTTGGTGTGGTATATAAAGTGCTGTGATTTTTTTAATTTTTGATTTCCCACCCTATGAGAGGAACATGGGCTTCACACACCGGCTTTGGCTTAGGGAACACTTGCTGGAGTCCCTGTAGAGTATCATTCACATCACCATCAAACAAAACCATTTTGTTTTTCTAATGAGCTCACTGAGCCAAGATGACTACCATGTGCAGATAGCAAAAGCACAGGGTTTTTTTTGGTGTTTTGGTTTTTTTTTAATGTTCATAATAATTGCTAATGGTCTTTCCTGTAGCTTTGGTGGTAGTTATGTGCACAGCCATACATTTTATAGTACAGTTGTTCATTATTGCTGGTAAAAAACCCTACAGAGTTACATGAAACAACCACCTGGGCTGCAGGGTAGTATAAAAATTTCTACATTTGTGTTTTATTTCTCCTTACTCTATGTTATTCACTGCTCATTCCCATTCTCCATTCTATTCCATATTTTTACCTTCATAATACTGTGCTCAGTTTATTGCATTAATACTCATTAGCCCTTCAAATTACCCAAAATGTGACTGATATTTCCTTTTGAAACAATGCAACAATTTATGCAAAAATTATTTCTTTTCATCATCATTTTTCTGAGGATTAGAGGGAACCAAATCTGCCTCAGGTAGCAGAAACCCCTTGTGTACCCAGAGCCCTTCCCTGTCAAGCTGGCTCAGAGCAGTAAATCCTCCTTCCTCTGCAAGGATCTGATTCCTTCAAGCCTGATTGAGAGCATCGACTCAGATGCACTTACTCGAGTGCTTAAGCATCAGCATTCATTTATTTTCTTTTGGATCTCAAGTAAGAGATTCTGTAGATACCACAAACAGGATGTACAGAAGGGATAAGAGAGCCCTGTTCTGGATCTGAAGCTGGCAGAATGAGCCAAAGCATTCTGAAAGACTGACAGAAAGTTTGCTGCGGTCAGTGGAAACACATTCTCTGCAATGGCTTTTGGATCATAGCACAAATACTGAAACAATAACACTCGATGTGAAGAAAACAAAATATCCCAACAGTACAACTGTAAACTGTTCTAAGTTGTGCAGCTTTTTGAAAGGCTCCCTAATTCTCACTGACAAAATGCAGTGATACAAGTAAGTGACTCTACAGAAACACATCTTATTTTAAATCAAAGCCGATGAGTCATCTGACAATCTAGCTGCTGTGAAACAAAAAGAGAAATGAGCAAATTGTGTCAGTTCATTTCTTGATGAGATTTTGTTTAATGTATTTTATTTTCAGTATCTGATTACCTCTGTTATTTATGTTTTTATAGAGTGCTTTCATTGGCTCACTTGCTGATTTTTAAAGATAAAAGTCTAAATTACAATTAAGTTGAAACTGGATTTGCTTAAAAACAAACAAGAGAAAGAGGAAGAATTTCCTGTGTGATGGCTGACAGCGAAATTGTTTGAAGTAATGGGGTCCCATTTAAATACCAAGAACTTGGCAGACCTAGGAGAACTGAATTTGCATATACTGTAAAATCTTAAGCGTACTTTGGAAGCTTGCTGGAGTGCTTCACAGAATATAAAACCTTTTGGCATTGCTACAAATCTTGATAAATTAATAGGAGAAAGCAGAGCACTTTTCACAACTCATTTTCTTTTCCAGGTATGAGGTTTTCTTCTTCCTCCATCTCCCCCTGCTCCACATTTGTGTGCCAAATCTTCCCTCTGTGCCCCTCTAAGCCTCACACTGAGCAATTCCCACTGATTCAGGAGATGCCTGCTGGTGAAGGCACAGCTGATCAACGTGGCGTTTTTTGCTGCCAAACTTCAGCCAATGAGCTTTTCATGGCTCCAGTCCCTGTTTCTGCTCATTAGGCCACTGGGAATTGCATGAATCATTTTCATTCCCTGCCAGGAAGCACCGCTAGTGTTTACTATTACTTATGCAAAATAATTTTCCAGAATCACTTTACAAATGCTGAATGCTCGGTTGACTTATAAAAACTGAAATGAATTAATAAGAAATAAATAAGCAGTCCCAACTGCGTGGGTTATCAGTTTTATGCACAAGATGAGTAAAAGCCTTACATATTTCCACTAAGCTGGAATTACAATAACCCCCTTTCTCTGGGGAGAAACAAAGGCTGAAGTACAAAATTAAGATGTGTGTTATTTTTCTTTCATAACAACGGGGAGTGGACTTGGTTGAATTGAATTATATGGGGTATGCAAATGATGCTAAGCTATAGGTTGCCTTTAACCTTCTCTTTTTTGCCTTCCTCCTGAATGGTTTCTCATTCCTTTTTCCTCACATAGGACGCAGCAGGGAAATAATACCCCTAAAATATACGACTGAATCTACCCTGAGATGGGGAAAGGAAAGGCTCTTGAAAACATTGGATTACGCAGCTAAAGAACAAAAAAATATTGACATAATTGAGATATATAAATAGGTATGTAACTTTAAATAAATGAATGTGTAAAAATATGAATCAGAATAATAACTGGTTTTAATAATTTTGTGTCAGTTAACTTGACTACGTTTGATCAGCTACAAAGACATTACTGTTAATCCAATAGAAAGGAAATTCTATTGAAAAACAGAAAGAAGCCTTTGTTGGAAAACCAGCAGAAAATTGTGCATAAAACCTGATGGGAGCCTCAAAATAATCTCATTAAAGCGGAACACACTTATTCAAGACAGACAAAAAGGGTTCACAGCAGTCTTAAAATCTGTTTTAAGAATGCCACTTTATCTTTTTCTTGAGCAGGGTTCTCTCCAATTACTCTATATTAAACTCTCTGACATTTTAATGTTCTCATCAAAGTAAGGATTTGTCCAGAGCAAGTCATTTTAATACTCAAGCTACAAACCAGATCTGCCTGATAAGGACAGACCCAACCCATAAATCTGCCTTTCTGTAACTCAGAAGGATACACTGGCCCTAACTTTTCCTTGGTGCTCAGCCTCTCCTCACAGCAGGATTTCTGCAGACTTGTTAGAAAGCCACTCTCTGTCAGGCTAAAAATATGGACAAAGAAAGGAGAGGTTTGTTCTGATTTCCTCACTACATTGCTACTCATAACTCATTGCATTATAGATGGAGACACTTTTTTTTCTTCTATGAAGATTTTAGTATTTGGATGTTATTATTTTTCACTCCCTTGGGCAACAAATCAGCCAGTTTTAGCTTCAAGACTTAAGGGTCACCTAACAGGTTCACATTCAAATACAGGAGTGTTGTTTCTGTGTTTATGCAACCATGTATTTGTATTTAACTTGTGAGACCTCAATTCTGTGGCCTGAAATCCCCACACTTCTCTACTTTAGCAGTAGGCTCTATTTACACCTAGGAATCCACCTTTCTTCCAGTCTTCAACAGGATCTCAATAGACACTCCAAAGCCTCTTCATATTCTCAGCTTCTTTCCTGTTTGTCCCTCTGCTTGCTCTGTAACAGGCCATGAGGAATACCTGAACTGAACTCACATCATAGTGAGATTTTAGCCTTTACTGTCTCTTTGTCCTCAAAGTAACTATTAATTTAAAATATTATACTGCTGTCAAACTTGGTTGTAACTTGTCAAAAAGCACAGGATGGACAAAAATTCACTATATTGATTTCTTTTACTAGGAAAATAGGGCTAAAATAAAATGCAAATATTTTTATTTAGTCTAAAATATTTGAAACGTGATTAGAACTGTATTTAAAAATTCCTTCAAGCTCCCTGAAACAAAAAAAATCTAGTGATTTTTATACAATCTGAAAATACATTAACATTGTTTTTAAGAAAGGCAGCTAGAGATTTAAGAGCTTCTAATCCACGATTTTATGCCCTCAATGCAATATTTTCAATGAACAGATTGCAATTTTCAGACTTCGAGCAAATTTTCCAATTATATAAATGCTCTCTTTCAATAGATACTTATGGTAATGCATTATTTGCTGTTCTGCAGTACATCAGTGACTGCTGCCAGCCTTGGCACTGCCAAATTGACCTCTGGTACACAGCAAAGAACAAGGAGCCACCTCCATCCTTCCTTGCCACCCACAGGTACGGCAGCTGTGAAGGCAAGACACAATTTTTGGTGTCTCAGCAATTGTTTGTTTCTGAGGTCATCTTTCACAGATTATCCCTCTTTTAGCAATGGAAACAGCTGGAAACGCTTCCCTCTTCCTTGTCTCTGTGGACATCTCCTTGCTTTCTACATTCCACATCTTCAGTCTTTCCCTCCAGGGCCCCCACTTTTTGTCTCCCCACTGATCAATTCAGGGATTAGCTCAGCAGACCCGATAACAAAAAAAGTACCTGTTTTACTAGCAAATATCTAAGACAAAAACATGGAGCCCACGACTGCTGTGCCATTTAGAGGAACATGAATGCACTCTACAACACTGCAAATTAAAGTTGGAGAGAAGAAAAAGAGAGAAAATCAACACTAAATCTCTTCAGTCAAATTATTCAAGTTTTAAGGAGGACTGGCTTTGCGAGCCTGCTTAATGTATCGTCTTGTTCAAGACAACATTTCCTCCCTTTACACTTCAAGTGACATTTTCTTCATGGTTGCAGACTACTACTGTAATGAAGCAGGAAGAAAAATCCTATAAGCCCTTTTTGAAGTTGCATTCGAGGGATGCCCTCCTATTTGAGCAAACAGAGCTTCTTAAATACTAAGTACAGTCAAAAATAATATGAGGTGCAGCTCTCTCTCTTAGAGGGGTCTTCTGGTGGCTACATTCAGGAATAATTTGTCCTAGGAAAGGTTTGCAAGGCACATAGCAGGAAGTACTACATAAAATCCTGTCATACAGATCCAAATTCAAAAGAACAAATTGTACTTCAAGAAGATGTCCCAAAACAATTTAAGAAACAGGAGAATACTTTCATACTTTGTTTTGCTTTTTATTTTATTTTTAAATTAACAATTAAATTAATAATTTTAATTAATAAATTAATAATTAATAATTAAAAATAGTTTTAATTAATTTTATTATATTTTTAAATGAAAAATTGTCCAATTGCAATTTGCAGGTTTTGAGCAAGTTTTCCACTCATACAACTGCTGTTTTTCAATAGATACTTATGGTAATACTTTATTTGCTGCTGTCTGATAGATGCGTGACTGCTAAAATAAGAATTCCCCTCTCCTTATTCACATCTTCCTGTAGTCATTCTTTCCAGCCCCTTCTAAGAGAATGTAAATCCAGTAACAGCTGAATCAACCAAACATCCCACAATGTTCAATCAAATTTTAAATGTGTAGAAATGAATATGTTGGTTCCTAGTGATCACCTGACTCAATAATGTTTTTTCCTGTCGGCTGGACAGGTGATAAAAATTGTGCAGAATTCAGGTCTTGTTTATAGCTCAGGTCAGTCTCAGTGCTTTTCAGTATTCACCTACAAGCTGGTATCCAATTGACATTGCAGACTAAAGGTTCTTTAGAAAACAAGGTCTATGTTAGCTCTTATTTAGCAATTGCTTCATATCCAACGTGTCTGTATTGATTATTGTGCAAAGAACTGAATGTCCTTTCTTACCAGTTCTTCCTATTTTTCTTCCTCTGAAAGCACGATGCCAGGGTGAGATACACAGAGCTGCCAACAGGTCTGCCTAGAATTTAAGAGGAACATGGGATATTTGTGCTCAAATATCATCCAAAGAGAAACAAGAAGCTTTATAAGAAGCAGAACAGGTGAGGGTTGACTGAATTTACTAAGAATGTGCAACCAATCAGTAAAAGCTCCAAAGAGATTTCCCCATTGTTTAGACATCAGTAAACGTTGTCTCAAGCTTAATAAGGACTGAACACATACTCTCACATTTTCCTAAATAGGATACACTGGAGATATTCCTATGTGCTAAATGTTTTCAGTCCACAACATTTGTTGCATTTCTGAGACCTGATTGTCTGGGTTCAGCTAAAGGGGCAATAGTTCTTAAGAAAAGACAAAAATATCTGAGACATCTCTTCTTATATTCACTCACACACAGCATAATGTCATAAATCTTCGTTTCTATGGAAAAAAAAATTCCATAAGACTGATTTTACTTATATTTATCATTTGTAAAAGAGTGTCACTTATGTAAATTAAAGTTCAGGTTTGGACCTCTAAGTACCAATCAGTGTGAAAAGTAATGCTCCATTTCTCTTTTTCAGTAGCATTTACTGGCAGAATTAAACTCTTCTGATACCCATTTTATTTATGTATGAGATATTCTACCCACTCCAACACAAATAATTGGAAAAAATAAATTATTTTTAAGGTCATTTTCAAATCTGAACTTAGTTATTGAATAGTGGTAATTGTTCACAGAAATTCCTTTGCAGTGAACTGCTCAAATAATGCCAAAATGAATTTGAACTCTAATTTCTAGTTCCCTGGTTTTTGTTGATTTTAATTTTTCTTTTTGGTCATATAAATGCATTCTAGGTTTGACATCTTAGCCCTGAAGAGCCTTTAGTTTGCAGAATATTGAATAATCCTTTGACTGTAAAAACCTTCCATAAAGTGTTAGAAGCTAATTTGGCTTTGTAAAGCATTACATGACAATCATCCTGACCCCCATGCGAACCTTCACACGCTAATTTCCATTCCCATAGTGAGATTTAACATTTCTAACACATTTCTACTAAAATCACACAAAGTATAACTTTCTAATACAGCTGACAAATCATGCTGCTACTAAGCAACGAAGGTCATTTCAGCAACTGATACTCAGCCAAACTATGGGCATTTCATCCAGGTTTCAGGGGGTCTAGAAAAGTAGAACTGGCGGTTCCCCGGAATCAAGTGACATTTCTGATGATTATTCAGAATCTCATACATTAGAAGTAGGTGGAAAGGAGAATCCTGGAAATCTAAAGGTAACTATCACTTATGACAACAAATTAGTGCAATTCCTCCTGGTTTTGGGGTTTTTTTCTGTTCATACTCTGCAAAACATGTTTGAGTCAGTCTTGATCTTTATATTAGCCAGCTGAGATTTCATATGCTACAAAGAGAAACAACCCAATATTTAAGCAATTGAGATACTATATTAGTACATAGGTATGTCACAGCCCTCAGCCTGTACCATTCATAAAGCCAGTTAAAGAAGTTCTTCTGAACACATTTTTTTATTCAAGGGTATACAAAAGTGTCAAAATTAATATTGTGATACACACCACTGCCCTCCACTGCAGTGCTGATATTTCTAAATGTATTGCTGTACCATGAAGAAAACACACAAAACTGCAGGGTCACATCCTTAATCCACCTGTGCCAAAATAATCAGAGAGGAGCACAGTTAGGAATAACAGTACAGGGCATGCACACAACGGGATGCTGAAAAACTCTGGGTAAGGATGCTTTTAATATTTTCATGAGTGTACCATACCCTCCCCAAGACTGATGATAAAACCACCGCCATCAGCAGGAGTTGAGTGGCAGGTTTGAGCTCTTGAGGTTGAGAAGCATCCAAAGCCAGAATCACAGTAAATTTCCAACAGACTTCTGTTCTATCCCAAACTCACCATAAGCTTTGTGTAGGATCTTAAAGAAGACATCTCCCATCTCTGTGCTTCATCTCCTCACCTCTCAGACAGGGATAATAGCACCTCTTTTCCTCCCAGAACATATGTGTGAAGTGTGTTAGAGATCATATGACAAGGCAGAAATGGTTGTGTATTATTATAGACACAGAGATCAGATAAAATCCAGGTGGTAAAAATCCAGGTGAATCTTCAATACAAGAAAGAGGAATAGATACATTTTGCCATCCCAAGTACTTAAAATCAGAACCAAAAAGGTAGCTGTAAACAAAGCAAGCAGCTTGTACTCTGGCGTATTTCCTTGTATCTGGAATTGGAAACAGCACAGCAAAAACTATTCATTCTTGGATGAAAAGCACATAAATATAACAGATGAGCCCTTTTAGTAACTCATTGACAACAACTGCCTACTGACTGGATGTGTTTGGAGTATTCAGAGCGGATTCAGGAGAAACAAAGGGCGCTACGACTCTGGGAATGTGTGCAAACATCTGGAGTACATACAACCTCTACCTGTAAACTTAACCAAACAAATCAGCTTGCTCTGCTCCTTATTTGAAACACTTTCCTTTTACAATGCATGGGAAAACCATAGCAATATCTGTTATACCATTTACGATTAAGAAAATCAGGAGGTAGACAGCTTAGATCTATAAAAGTGATTTGATATATTTGGCAATCCGACTTGGCCTGCTTGCAATGAGCTGTTAAATGAAATTTTGCACAGCCATGCCATCAGGCTTTATTCACTTGCCACATTTTATTCTGAAGGGTAAAACTGATGGCTAGTACTAATCACCTCATCATTGCCAGGATTGTGTCAAATTTTGGGATGAGATCAATCCCATCTTGCACAGGTATAGGGAGTAAGTGTGATTCATAAATAAATCAGAAATCACCAATCGCATTGAAGCGAGAGGCGGCCTAAAATACCAACAACTTCCCCTTTCTAGGGGTGCAGTAGATCAGCATTTTGAAGAATTCCAGGTGAGATATTTCATGGTTTTCTTTTAAAATAAATAATAAAGTAGATAAATACATAAAATAATGTAGGCTTTGGGGTTTTTTTAACTGCAAAAATTGCTGGACAAAACCTTAGTACCTCAGGGAAAAGTTTTTCAAACGATAGCGAGAAATGGCCACACAGGTCTCCCTGGGAAGAGCAAATTCACCAAGAGCACTGCTGGGGTGAAGGACATTAAAAGCTTTAAATCTATCGCAGGTTTTGCCCAAGACTTTCTTTACTTGGACAAGCTGCTCAATTTTTCTCATTTCTACTCCCCTACCAGTTTCATGGACAACAGATGAAATGTAACTCCTCCTCCAGTACTTACAGACAAGAATAGGCAGCAGAGTAGCAGTAATTCCAGCATCTTCAGCCGCATTTACGTATTTTTGTCACACGTTGACTGACGGAAGTGAACAAAATCAGTGCCATATATGTGACCATAGTACTACCTATTGTGTGTCCTCAAGTGCAAAGTAGAAAAACAATTTTAAAAATAAGTAAACTGTTAGTTATTAAAAGGGGAAAGCTGAAGAGATTTCTTGGTCTAAATGCTGTAGGGTTTTCCTCTGACAGAACCCAGAAAAGACATCAGTGCCAGAAAAGAGTCTGGTTCACCCAAACTCCTGGTGCTGTTTAAACAATTTATTTCATCATTTCTCTCAGCCAACACTTGGTTGCATTTCTGTTTACATACTCAGCAGGGGCCACCACCTTTGGGAAGAAAGATGAGAACATACTCACATTATGGTATCTGTAAGATTCATTGAGTCTTTAATGATTTTCATGAAGAGTCTTGCTGTGAAAGCGATGAACAAAGTCAACAAAAGGTCCAGATAAAGTATTTTTGTAATAAAATTAAAATTACTAAAGTAAACTTGTAGGTGTCTGACAAAGAATTGAAAAGCACAACATATTTTTATATAATGCATCAGCTGATACTAAATGCAGCACATGTGAACAAGGCTGGGCTCAGTGAGAACAGGCTGTGCAAACTGATCCAGACTCTGAGTCTGTGGCATGTGGATAGATCGTTCTTGTTTCATGAACAGATTTTCTTTTCCCAACTTGCTGTTTTAATGACAACAATGCTCAAGATCCAGGAATGAAAGAAGAAATATTGTCCTTAAAACCTCATGGGTTTAGCCACAGCAGTAACTAAAACATAGCAGTAAATTTTTTAAACAGAAATTTAGAGATAGTAAGAAATTCATTAAATTATATAAACACATACAACTAGGCCCCTGATAAGTAGCTAATTCAAAGTGACTTTTCAATGAATATTAGTATTTGGATGCTTTTACTTCACACTAAAACTTAACTTTTGTTTTAAGATTTATTACCTTTTGAATTTTTGGTTGACTTACATAAACCAAAACTGTGTGCACACGGATTTGTTTCTAAATAGTTCAAGTGTTTTTAAGCCAATTGGTTTGGTTTGATCTTGATAAAGTTACTGAAAAGAGAGAGAATGACACATAAAACCCTCTCCAAACTGTACTTGATAGTATTGTGATGATTTCTATTACAGTGGCAACTGCAGAATCAACCCATCTATCAATCAGCACCAGAAAACGGAAGGATAAAAGTAAAATGCTTTGCATTGTCAAGAAACAGCCTCTGGCAGTTCAATTAGGGATTACTTGCTGTTGTTCAGGTAAATGTTCTCCCAAGTGCACCATTTCAAAAGGACTCTTGAAAGGCATTTCTAGGTAAGTGGGCGGCTCTCCACTCCTCCTTCTCAGATGTTTGCAGCTGTATAGGCAGGAAGTTTCCCCTCATTTCTTTCCTGCTCCTTTGGCAGACAGCTCTCAATTCAGTCTCTTCTGCACCATAGAGTTGGCGGAGTGACCTTCCTCATGAAGCCAGATAATTCTGTTTCCTTCAGTAATCTCATCTTTTTTTCACTAGGCATGAACATTTTGGGGTTCTGGACGCCTTTAATCTATTGTATATTATTTTGTTTCCTTACTACATTTTTACCCTCTCACAGCAAAGTTCAATGATGCCTCTCAAGCCATCAGTGTCAAAATTAATTCTATGAAATCAGCAACAAAATGCAATAGCTTTATGCAGGGCCATTGTCAGGAACACAACAAATGGGCAGCTCTGCAATTAAAAAAGTGGCTGTCCTGGAGAGAGAAATAAACTTCTGAGCTGCGGGAGAAAAAAATCACACTCTCCTTTTACATGTTTACCCAGAAATCAGTGCTGTTCCCAAAACCTAGACTTTAACAGAATCTGATCTGCAGGGGGTATGGAAACTTTCTGGTATGGCAATATAGGCAAAAATACAGCAAGAATGGACATCTCTGTCCCTTTTCTCCACAAATTTTAAAACAAACATTTCTATGCATTTTCTCAGAATGTCACTTGTTGATACACCAATGAATTGATTCAAGTTTGACAATTCAATGAAAACATTAACAATTCAGCAATTAACAATCAAAAATAATGTTTTTAACTGAAATTTCCCATGCTGACTGTGAACCACTGCATACAGATCTAGATGACTGGATTAAAAAGACAAAAAAAGGGAGTTTTGTTTTCACTGGTAAAATCATCAGAGTGACAAGCAGAAAGCAGTCACAAGCCTTTCAGTTTCCAAAACACAGCAAAAGAAAAAGCAGGATGAATAGGGATATACAAATATCCTGACTAAAGAGGAAGCCATGTCTACACTTACATTTAGGCCATGATATCACAATATTACTGATGCAACAGGATTTACACACTCTCCCAATTTCTATCTTTGTAATAGGGTCAATTATTCCTAGACAGCACCTAGCTATTTTCTGTTATTAAAAATATAAATTGTCAAATACAAAAATATACTCTTTGGATATCTGAATTGGGAGAGAGTAATACAACCCTAAAACTGCTGGAACACAGGGACCACTAGGGTTTTTAGTCATTATTGGTGGCATTATTTTTTGTTTGGGAAAGAGAGGGAGGGGGTGTCTTTTCATTCTGGTGATTCCCTTTTTACTTCCTCATAGCTAATACCAAACCTTGGGTTTTTAACTTTAACCCACTCTTTTTTGTGTTCTACTTTTTTCCCCCATCCATCTTTGTCTGCCTTCAATTTTCTGTCATTATAGAGGGAGAGCTCTTGAGCACCACCACAGCTGAAAAACAGACATTTGTATAAGCCCAGAGCTTTTCTTTCACAAAACAGAAAGGAAAATATGTGACACTAATGTGATATTCAGAGACCAGCACTGCTTATTTTATTTGTCTCTTACTATCGATTCCTTTATCCTTGGTCTGATTTGGTTAAGCTCTTCAGGCCCATTGCTAAGCACAGCATAACCCACCTCCTTCCTGTCCTGACCCTACACAGAATAATAATGAGCATGTCCTTGAGGGAGCAGAGGCAGAGTTACTTGGGTCCTATTTTATGTTTGAAAAAGGAAAGAAAGAAATAAAAAATTCTTTGGTGCATCTTACCTGTTGTTGTCATACCCATGCTGATTTCCTGAGCAAGGTACTGACTCATTTCCCAAATCTGAGATTCCTGCTAACTCCCAAGCCGAGTAGGACGCATTTACTGTACCCTCATTTTCCAGCTGCAGACGTCTTCATCTTTCCAGGCACATCATATTGGTAGCTTGCGCTCCAGGTCACTTGGTGAACTATGAAAGAAGACTAAAGTAAATGTATTTTAGCTAAGGTGTTAAGGACACATTACTGCTTTAAACCTCCAAGGACACAGGAGGACGTCTGGTTTGTTTGCTTTTTTAAACAAAACTGCTGCTGGTTAAGAGAACTCTTTTGTGTATAAAGAAAACTGGCATAGACAACATTTAGTCCAGGCTACGACTAGAAACATCAATCACAGATTTAAGCTTTGAATCCCACCTGACTCCACCTCTTTCAGCTTTGAAACCCTGACCCCACCTGTTGGTCAGGAGGTGCAGCCACTGCAGTCCAAGGCTGCTCAGCTTCCCCATGGCAGCAGCCACAAAGAGATTCAAACATTTTCAGCTCTCCAGCACACTGACTTCACCCTGCTTAGGGGACTGAGTTCAGTTTTCTTGAGTACTGCAAGGGGACAATTCCCAGTGAAGGCACAGGATAATCTGAGCAAGGGAAAAGCACCTGGCTTCTGCATTCATTGCTTCATCAGTGAATTCCTGTTGCAGTGTTTAAAAAAGTACTCCAGCAACAAAAGGTTTAAAAACACCGACAAACTCATCACCAGTGGCTCTCCAGCTGTCAGATTCACCGAATTTCGGAAGGGTCCATTTGGTTTCAAAAAGGCAGAGTGAACACAGCAACTGCCATGTTAATGTTGTAACAGACCAAGAGGAAGATGGGAAAAACAACTTGGAGAAGGAAATTTTAATGCAGGCCAGTTTGGTCAAGGACTAAACTAGGAATTAAATTCAGAGCAAGTCTGAATTACTAAAAATTGAATCTATATTACTGGGACATAATGGCATGGCCTTTGAAAGCTGGCAGGGAACTGCAATTTTGATTCAGTTGTATGTAAATTATCGACATAAAAATTATTGTTTGGTTGATTAAGTCCCTGTATACCACAACTTTTAAAAAGTCAAGAGAAAAATTAGAAAAAAAGAAAATAATTTATCAAACTCAAAAAGGTTACTTTGAGGAAGACAATTCTGTGATGTCTATCAATGTCTATAAGTATGTTTGACTGAATAACAGAATACAAAATTATCTTAGGAAAAAAAAAGCTTTGGTAAAAAAAAAGTGCCCAAACTCTAATGTAAATGTTAGCAATCTAACCTTGATGCACACAATTCTCTGTGCCTACTGGCAGCTTCCTGAGACCAATTATTTTAACAAAGGTATCACTGCTTCCCCAGACCACCATTGCATGATCTGTATGAAACACACTTGCCCTCCTACAACTGGCATTTCCAAAGAGATAAAGTTATTCCACAACCAAAGGGAGAATGAGACACTTGGGCCAAGTAGTTGTTTCACTATTAAATGAAATAATATTATTGATAGCAAGGCAATTGTTCAGTACTTGGTCAGAAACACCCTTAAAATGGAAGCAGCTGCTTCACATAAGAGCAATGGTTATTTAGGTTGGAGAAGGGCAGAATAATGATTGCCTGTCCACAGGAAAAGGGCTTGTGCTGGGGTCTGCAGGATGGTTGCAATGTTGGCTAAAATTCTGAAAATTTAACTCTAGATTGAAAGGAAGAACTGCAACAGATGAAACTAAAATAAAAAATCAATCCTCCCAAACAAAATCAATTCTGCACACTGAAAACATCAGGAAAGGCTGTGTTTGAGACACACAGGAGTGTCAGGTTTGGTGCTTGGAAATGAATGTACCCTCTCCTACACACATTTAAAACACTTTTCCAGTTAAGCCTGTATTTTATTAGAAATCTTCATTCCTATTTCTATGGAAGACCTATCATATTTATACAGTTGCAATTTAAGCAGTTTTGCCTCTCAAAGGAAGTTTTATGTCCAACATTAATTCTGCTGAACCCATTTCACTAAGAAAATGAGTGATACAGCTGCCAACTTCCATCAGCCAAAGAATTACTTTTTTCATTCTCCTTCTTTAATATAATTTGTGGTAGTCAGTTATAGAGTTATGGGTCTTCAAATACTTCATAAGTATTTTCAGCAGATTTTTTAAGGATATTTTTCATAGCATATCCTACACCAAGTATTCGTAAGACATGAAATTACTTCATTTCCCAGCAACACAGGACGTCAGCAGCCACACCAAAGTAGCCCTTGTAAAAGCTTGTTTAGTGTGAGGATATGAGGATACAAATGTCTCATATTGTTATTCATATCATAATCAGCAAGAAAGGAAAGGCCACTTTCAAAAAGCGTGTGTAGATAGCAACATGATGAAGATAAACGGCATCTGACTCCTTAGTGCTCTCCCACTTCACACACTGGTATCAACAAGAGGTTTTGGCAAGAACAGGGATTTTTTTGAAACAAAAACACCAAAGTGAGCTGTGATAAAGTTACAGTATTATTCTATCCACCTTGTGTGAACATCATAAAAGTAACAAACAGGTACAGTTGAAATGAAAACAAAATGCAAAACAAAACTATTATTTGTTATACAGTATTCGATATGTTTCAAATAGTTTCCCAAGTTCTCTAGCTACCCACTTTTTTCAAAGGGAAAAGTATTGCTTGTATTTTCACTTGTAAAGAAGGTATTTTAGCTTCCATTCATTGAATGTGAATTATTCGTTGCTAGGTAAAACATCAGGATCTGCTGCATTTCATTTCCCCAGAAGATACTTTAGTTTTAAGGAAATGAGACACTCTCATTGAAGCAGACTTAGAAGAACCAGTCTCCTTACAGTATCTTCTCAATCCACAGAAGACAGAAGAAAAAAAGGATAATATTTTCACCTGCAATGTATGAGAGATGTAATACACACACATATATATATTCTTACTCAACATCAACAGCAATAATTCTGTATCTAACTTACATCCCAAGCAACATTCTTACCCCCTAACTACAAAGTAGTAAGGGATAAATATGAAGCAGAATAGATTTCAAGAGGAGCAATATATAGTTTTCCTCCTTTTATCAAAAGGCTTAGAAATGTAGAAAATCACCAAAAATATAAACAAACTTTTTTCAATTGATTTAATATTGCCATAATTTAAAACCAAAGCTACACGAATAGGTCCCAACAATTATAATACCAATCTGAGTACTGTCATAAAATATTCATTTGCTTTCCTTTTTTTTTTTTTTTAATGCCTTGTAAAACCATCAGCAATGTTAGATCTGGCAGCAGTTCTAAGCTTATTTGCTAGACCCATTTTTCCTGAAAGTCATTACAAGTCTTTCTCACATCCTCACTGAAATGCTCTGCTTCTCACGTCAGCCCTCTCATTCCACAACGGCCAATTTCCCATCCTCTGTCCTTCAACACGCTGCATTTGCTTGCACTTGACCATTAGCCTGCAAGAAACAGGGCTTTTTAGTGCCACTTTGGACATCAAACAATTACACAGGATGAACATTTATTTTATGCCTAGATATTACTTTCCTTAGAAAAATCACTCTAGTAAGACCATCCCTATTAACAGTATTTGTCAGAGGCCAGTGCTCACTGACCAGGCTCTTTTAGATCTTTTACAAATGCAGGGTGTACTGTTTAATAGAAAATTTACAGATTTGAAGATCGCTGACGTTACACCGGATTTCTGATTTAGTGGAGTGGTACAAAATATCTTGCATAAAGGTAGGTTGTACTTGAAGATATATCTCTATCTCAACTGCAGTACACAGTTTAATCACAATTCCAGTGTGATTCCCACACCTGTCTCCAGAACGTGTTATCTGTCAGGATGCTGGGCAGCCCTAACCACTGTGAAGGAGTTCATGGGTTGAAACTGCTCAAGCCTGTTGCTCTCTTCAGTTTTGATCCCCTGATGTTGGTTTCAGAGGTCTAATGGCAAATCACAATATATTAGCTGCTCTTTCATACTTGACAATCTTTAGTTTCTCATGCAGAGGAAGTGAAATCTTTTGTCCATCATTCCCAAGCAGCATTCCCTACCCATATATTCCTGTGTCAGATTGACAGGGGAGAAAGCAGAAGGCAAGCCACAGTAATTTTGATTTCTGACTACTTGAATTGTTTATATAGTTATCATTTCTAAGAGAAACATTTTGGTACATTCATTAAATACCAAAAATGTATGTCTAATATATGAGATGAAAGAGAGATTGAAACATATAGCAGAGCACATTATTTAGCAAAGAAAATTAACACAGTTCATTCAATGTTAACATGCAGAAAACTTTAAACTTCTCTGGCATCCAGCACAGTTTAACTCAGGGAACCAAGAAATAGCCTTTTCTTAAGAATGGTGAGAATAAGAGACTAAGAAACTTAATAGCAGGGAAAAAAAAAAATGTTGCTTTAAGAATTGCTTTACCTAAGAGCTATTAGCAAGAGTAAAATTATCCTGTCTCTCACTCCGCACTTTCCACTGCCTTGTGAAGTTGGGGTTAGTACCCCAGAGCTAACACGTGATTAATGAATTTCAGGGTCTGTATAGCAAATCTGGAGAAAAAATTTAGGGCCCAGTGAAAACAAATCAAGCTCTACAATCGGAAGCACAAGTAGTACGGCAATGTTTGCTTGAAATACTTTTGGAGCTCTGTACTTCCCATGTAAACACAGCCACCACCAGCTTTAATAATGACTAGATGCAGTTTGCATTGAAAGGAGATTTATAGCAGACAACCTCACCAAGTCAGAGAGCATACTCCTGAATACTTCTGTATTTGCAGGTAACGAGAGAAGAGAAATTAAACTTCACACGGCACGACTGAAAAACCAGACAAGAATTGTTTCTTCTTTTCAGGTGAACAACAAGGAGTTGGACTTGGACTTCTAACCATAAATCAGCTGCCCTGTGTGAGCGGCAGCAAACAACACATCCTGCACTCAGCTGGCCTCAGTCAGCTCAGGCTGGGTCTCGTCTTGACAGGAACTCTGCCCCTTTAGGAACATAAGAGTGTTCAACTCAGTGGGACAATTCACATCCAAGGTAGTACAATTTGGTTCACAATGAGACTTACAATTTTGAAGACGGCTGTACATTAGCTCCAGTTCACCACACTGCTATCTGAAATATCACCTAAAAGCACTGGAGAAGTGCATTCAAAGAATCACTTTCAATATTTAAAGTACGGTTTTCTAGAAGACACCAAAGATTTATTAGCTCTTTGGTCCTTTTATTTTGCTTTGGCTCTGTAACTGTTTTTAAATCAAGAGCAAATGACTTTAAACCTGAGACCTTCTCTGTATTGCCAGAAGGACATAAAGATGATAATGTTCAGGCAGGAGAAAAACAAACAAAAAGGTGGTCTTCGACATCACAGATATATTGAAACTACCCAATACACTTCCAAGTTTTTCCAATTATCCTGGTCCAACGTTTCTGTTATTCCATTAATTAAAGGTAATTTTTCTGTTTCTTTTCTTGTTTGCATTTACTAATTGTTAAAGGGGGAAGAGAAAGAAAAAGCAAACCTTATTTCTTATGGAAATAAGGCGTTTGCATGCTTTGTTACTCTTGTGATTTAACAATGTCTTTAGTGTAAAAAATACAGAAATTGTACATGAAAATCTATACATTCTAGTTCATATAGTTGTATTCATGTGACCTGTTTTGTACTTCACAAGTATATATTTTATGCCTCAGCTGCATGTCCACTGAAATTTTTTTATGTCTCTTGACTTTATGTAGCTAATCATCCAACAACCAAGCCTCCACATTCAGTTATGGAATTGTCACCTGCTTTTTTTTTTAGTACCAAATTTCAGAGGAAGAGAGATCTCTTTAGGACTTCCCTATGAGATGATTGCATTACTTACAATTCCATGCTGTTTAAAAGCCATCTTGTAGGTAAAAGCCACTTGTTCTGCTGCCTGTTCTTCACTAATTTTTTTAGACATTCAAAACATGCTGATCTCTTTACCCATGCAGATCACAGAGTATTAAGGTGATGATTTTCCACTCAATCTTCCTACTCCTGCTGTGAAACATATTTCCCATAAATGCTCTCTAGTGTCAGTTTAAAATTTGCTGTGTCAGTAACAACTCCTGCCAGTAATCTTCTGCTGCCAAATATTCAGAGAGTAAACAGCAAACAATCGATCTATACAAATGAACTTATTTTTTAAATTAGCATCAGGAGGAATTCTCATGGTTCTCCCCTAACAAAAAGAAATTAAAGTGTTATGTGTCATTCCTTACTCAACAATGAATAAATAAAATTCTAACACACCATTCTGAGCACTGAGGAAAGTCAGTGAAGAAGGAAATCCACACAGCAAAGTGGCCAGCGTAGACTTTTGTTGGATGTCCAGACACAAACAAACTTGGAACTTTTGAAGATCACAATATCTTATATTGAATAATTCACATGTCCCCAGTATACATTCAAGCAGGAGATTCAAAAGAGATATTTCTCATTAGAGAGAAGAAAAATTTCTGGGCAAAACAATTTTTAAAGTATAAAATTAGCTTGACAAGCTGAAGCATTGAGTAGTAAGTTTATCTAAATTTCATCTTTACATTTACATAATAATATATCTAAGAGTGTTAGTGATTTCTTTTTCCTCAGAATTAAATTCTTTGATCCATTTTGTTAAAGAGCCCATCAATATTATCTTAAAAAGATAAAATTAGTCATTGATAGTTGAATAAGTAATAAATTATTTAGTGACTCCATACATCAACCATATTTTACTCTCCCAAATTTAGGTGTTCTCTCCCATATCCAGTTAGCGTTTTTGAACCACCAAAATGAAAAGAGAGTGAAAGCAGAAAACTGTTTTGAAATCTTTTTTGGTAGTGGATCTAGTCTCTGTGAACAAATACCCACTTAACAAATTAGAATTCCTAATTATCAGCTTCATTCTGTGCTGCTATCAAAGTGATCAAGATCTGAATTGGCATTATCAGCCTAATTATCTAGTAATAAAATAATGTCATACTAATGAGCATCATCCTGCTGTTAATCAGGATCTGCAACTCTGAGAAACTCTCCTGAAACTCGGGTTTCAGTTCAGTGCCTTGCAGAGAGCATTAACTAAGTTAACCCCAAGAAGGAAATCAGTGTCAGGAAAAAAAAAGGGTTTAAAAATTTAGACTTTAGTTGTATTTGACAGCTTGAAGAGGTAATGAGTTTCATACCTTTATTGATTCTAGTTTTAGAGCAATACAGTTCAGTCCTGGCAGAATTAAGAGATGGCTCACTCGTTTGTCTGGATGAATTTTCCATTCCAATATGACTCTGTTGAAACAGCCCCACAAGAAGGCCAGCATGGATATAGAACTCCCAAAAGTGCTTTGCAGCATCCTCCTTCAGAGGGCAACGTGCATAATCAGACACAATGGAGCTTAATGGAGCAGCTCTTTGCCTTCTCCTAATTCCTAAACCTGCATGGCTATAAATCAAAACTTGCCAAGAGTTTGAACTTATCATCAGGGTGTGCAGTTCAAACCAGTGGCCACTTCAGCCCCCTGCTCTTAGAACAGCCTGCCAAGGCAGGAAGCAAGTTGCCATATCTCAGCTTGAGGTAGGTTTTCAAGAGACAATTCCATTACATTCTCAGGAATTATAGTCCATTCCTTAGCAAAAAATAATTTCCTTCCTCTCTTTAGAAATATTATACTATAACAGTTCTTCTAAAATGAAACTTATCATGAGTTTCCATGAGAAAAAGTAGAGAAGTAATTGATGCATTAGGTAATTTATATGACTACATCCCAGGATAGGACCTTCAGTTTCTGTGTTTGTTGAAATGGATTTATTATATGTTGTATACAGAGAGTAAAATTAATTTTCATCTCAGACCTCTTATTTTAAACCTTTTATAAAGTCCACCAAGGATACACACAGAAAAATAAGTATATAATTCAAGGAGTATTATATCTATAGGATAGCCAAAGTAAGGTAAATTCAGTTTTCAAACCTGAGTATTTACCCCAGAATATTCTAGTGCAACTCTCTTTGTGATTTCTGACTTTGGTAGAAAGGATTAACAGGATTTCTAATTTAATAAGGTCGTGTTGTACTTGCTAACACAACAACTAAGAAAAATTACTGTAGATCTAAGTACTGAGGCAAAACTGCTTAATTTTATAATGTAAAGATTAACACGTATCTAATACTACAAAACTATTTTCCTTACATGCTATGCATGATGACATGTGCAACATTCTCTCTCATGCTTTACTTATCCAAACAACATATTTCCCTGTTGAATATAGATCAGGTTTTTTAAGACATCATCCCTTAAGTAAGTATTAGATTTCAGAGAGTTGATTATAAGTGGAAGTATAACAAATTCTAAGTGGAAATACAAGAAATTCTACTTATATAATAAGTGATCATTTATAACCTACTGAGAGCTGAGATGTAAGATTGAGATCAACTCTCGCCTCTTCCCTCATACATGAAGGATAGCGACAGATTTGGTCTGGCAGAGTAGCCTAAAATATTGCAGCCTCACAAATGAAATTCCATAGAAGACTGCAAGTGTGGTTCAGAGCAAAACCTCAACTTAAACCTATTTTAATGGATTAAAAAAAATACTTATGTCTGTCTGTCTAAATAACCTTCTAACACCATGTCTCTTTACATACATCTGACACTCCAGAAAACACTAGTTTACACTAACAAGGCTGGCTGTGCACCAGGAGAGAGCAGGAGTGCTCACAGAGGAGCTGGTAAATGTTTGCAGTGGGGCAATGGACATCTACAACAATAGTTCTTTACAGTTATAGAACCAAAAAGAAAAAAAAAAAGGCATAATTTAAGAGACACCCATGCAACTGTCTTGGGAGCATTAAACTCTCTAACTATGATTCTAATTCTTAGAAATTACTCCTAGGATTAATATTTTGGCAAATGCATTCCAGGTGTTTTAGGGATTCCATCCCTCCCCAGCCCTCCACCAAATGCTGGCTATTCATTTTTTTTATGATTCTGAAGGCCATAAGGTGGTGTTCTTCCTCTGTGACTGAGTGTTTGAAACAAAGGAGAAAGACACACAGGATACAGGAGAGCACCATAAATCACACTCCTCTGCATATCTTTAGAGGATTGAGGGTTTGCAAAAGAATATTGGGCAGCCACCCAAATTTTTGTGAATAGCAATAGCTTCAGATAGAGTAGTAAACAAAATCTCAAATTTTTAATGAAAATTTTTCTTTTTGCTATGAGATGGACTTTATTAATTTGTAACCCTCAGAATGCTGAAGAGGAAGATATGTAATAGTATGCTAATTAATCCAGATCCACTTAAATTGAAACCAAATTTGCATCAATATTTATCTCTAGTAATGGAATGCATTGTTTAAGTTTACAATGTGCATATGAGCTTAAAGACATAAGTATCAAATGATGTATACTCAGATCCACAAACTGAAGATTCTGTGGAAAACCAATTCATTTTTGTGATCACAGACACAGAATATACAAGAGTTGAATCGCTGAGCAAAAGCAAGAGCACTCCTGAATGCAGTGAAATGAGAACCTTTTCATTTTGAAGAGCATCTCCAGGGAACACGTGGCTGAGCCCCACACCACACTGATTTAGAGACAATCAGTTCTACCGAGCACTCAAACACCAATTCTGAGTTTTAGAGTCCTGCCTCGCGTCCTCTCTGCTGCACAAGCACCTCTCTGGCAGCTCACCTCCCTGGGATGAGAGGCCAGCTAAGCACAGCTGGGTTGCTGCACACAGATTCACTGAACGCTTTCTCTTGGCTTTTCGCAAGTGAGTTTCAATCTCCAAGTTTTACTAGGGAGCCCCAGGTTGAAAAGAAAACCAAAAAAATTTAAAAAGAAATCCTATCAATTATACCGACTTTCTTTGCATGTTTATATAATGCCACAGAGTTTTCTTGATTTGTGCACAAAACCCTCCAACCCAGACAAGCTTTGAACTAAGGAAACACGCTTTATTTTTTTGTGAACATTGATTTACCAAAAAAATTCAATTAGCAGTGTATGTTTATACGTAGGAGAAACCAGGAAATGAGTTTGGTTTTGCATGTCCTCTTATTAAATATACATTCAGTTTAAAGAAGCGGGAGGGGGAGAGGTGATTTCTGAGGAGTTTGAAAGAACTAAGAGAGAAAATTAATTTCAGCACAGTTCTAAGACTGCAAGAAGCTTACCCAGGAGAATGAAATGACTGCAACACTTCCCTCTCCTTTTGGTTCTTTTTATTTTTCTTCCATGACCTTTCACAGTTAAGGTAGATTTTGTTGTTTTGTTTCCCATCTCACTCATACAAGTGAGTGAATTTCTGAGGACTGAGTCCTGTGTACCAAAGTACGACACGACATCATCAGCTAATGAAGGGGTGACATCCCTGAAACACCCAGCTGAAAAGTGCCCTAAACTCAGAAAACTATAAAAAAGTACAGCAGAAGGCAGCTCGGCAGGATCACACAGAAATCCAATCAATTCTTCTGCAGGATTCTAGCAATTTTTAGTAGGGGACATTAAAAACTCACTTTCTGAAATTTGCTTTGAATGAGAGAAGGATCCAAAGGTTTGATCTCAGAAGTGGCTGCCCTGCATTCCCTGCCTCCTAATCTGAGCCTGGAACAGTTTGAAACCCTCCACCAACAAGACAGAAATTTGCAGCTGACCGTTTATTGCGAGACTGAAGATAAATGACAACAGGCTTGCAGACTTTGATGGTTTTGTCATCCAGAGCAAAAGTTTCAAGCAAACACATCTGTGCAATGGTTCTAACGCAAATACTACCCAGTCCTCTCCAACTGAAGTGCCTATTGGCAATTCTCTGAGTATTTCTCCACAATCTTTTTATACACAGCCTAAGGACTCTGACAAACTCTCTCTTTCCCTTCAAAGGCTTGTTAAGTATGTGATGAATAAATCTGTCACTTCCAATTCTAAACTTACCTTCTGTTTTGATTGCTGCAGGATCTTGTATCCATGGCAACTTTTCAGCACTCAGAATCGATTAGAGAAGTGATCGGTTTATCTAAACAGCCGTGCTGACGGAGGCAAGTGGTTTTTTCTCAAATAGCAACCCTGACAGGTACTGTAAGTTTCCTTGACCGGTTAGTTTTCCAACAGAGCAAGTAATGAATTCTTTAAGAACACACTGTGGTCAGCTGAATGCTCAGTTCATTTCTCCTCTCTAAAACAGGTCTCTAACTGAATACCCAGTAAATAAGTATCTGCATTTCTGATTGATATGTACTGCATAGTTCTTAAGCAGAGCATCAGAGTGTATGGATCTCACTGGAGAAAAATGCAGTTCAGACCTTCAAATACTTTTTGTTTTAATTGCTTTGCAGTTTAGGACAATCAGATTTATTAATTAAAAGATGAAGCCATCAAAAATTTTCAATCGGACATAGATGAATGTTCAAATTAATTACACAGCATGGAAGCCCAATTTAACAAGAAAGTGTCAAAAGCACTGCTACAAATCGAGGAATGTGAAGCAGAGCAGCACTTACAAAGCACAAACCACTTCTTAAAGTGTTTCAAGTTCTACAGAATGTCTTTATTCTGCACATTTTTCAGTATTTAAAGAGCTCTTGATTCACATATTACATGTGAAGCCTCTTGGGACCAAACATTAAAGACCTTAAGCACAAACCGGAATTTATGGTGATTAATGTGGTAACACATCTTGTAAAGTCTACAAAGGCACACGTTCAAAAAATAAGGAAATGCTTGAGGGGGTGGCATAAATTCTTAAGGGCAATAAATGGGCATGAAGCAGCTAAGTGGGCTTTACATGACAATATATTCAGATGTGAAAATGGCACCGAGAGAAACACTACAACTTCAAAGTAAAATATTATAGATTAAAGTACAGAGGAGGATTTCAACCATAATTAAAATTATCTTGCTTTGAAGACAGAAGCCTAATCTGTGATCGATATTAATGATATCAATATTAGCATGAACCAAGCAGGATGTGAGCCATTTCATTAACATAGGGGGTCTACTCAGATTTCCTGGGCAAAAGCTCAGGATTCCAGGTGCAAGATCATTCACATGGCAGTGACTCCTGCCAGCTTCACCCAGGGAACAAATGAAACAAGCCTAAGCATGAAGTAGCTGTAATAGGATGACTGACACAAAGCCATCTTCATTCAGATGGTCTGACAGCTGAACAAAAGGTTTGCAATGCATCTAATAATCTCTACCTATGCCATTCTTCTGTGCTCCCAAGCTTGGTAGTATTTACAAGGCATGCACAGTGAATGCTGAGAGATCATTTAGGAAAGTGTTAATAGCGTAAATACTAGTTTTGCTCTGAAGAATAGAGAGGTTTTTGTTTCACCTACACAGAGAGCTCTTTTGGGTGATAGCACTTACTGCACCTCTACAGCCATGTTATAAGCATCAGGCTATTAAGATTATGCTGACAGGGTGCTGAAAATATGAAGTCTCCAATAGTGGCAAGGTTTCAAATCCTCTTCAAAATCCTGAAGTGCCAGGAGATGGGACAAAGAGAGGGTAGAACAAAAAAATTCAAAGAATTTATGGTGAAAGGTGAAGAAAAAGTGCTGAAGTGGTCTGAGTACCCTTTGCTCTCTGAGGTCTCCCACGGGAGGAAAGGCAGCTCAGAGGAATCAGATTCTTTAGTTTTGTGTTGTGCAGTATGAGATTCCCATATGAGTGTAATATGAGGTTACTTATTTGTGTTTATATTATTAAAATGTTATTAAACTGTGGCTGCAAGAGCTGGTACTGATGAGATTTACAAGGAAGTAAAGTACCTGAGTGACAATGAATTACCTTTCCTTCTGTCCCACATTGCCCCACCTTCTTAACACCTTTTTCTTTATATCACTGCTATAGGGTACTGGTCTTACTAAAAGACCATGTTGATCAGTAGATGAAAGTTATTTTGTTTTCTTTGCTCTTAATATGTGCCTGTAACTCAAACATCTCTGCATGGTCAAGTGCCAAAGTGTGATATTTTTCCCTCAAAATATAAAGATCATACATTTGGCCATCAAAACCACAAACTGAAAACTGCAGTCCTGATTAAGCAGACATAGCTGCTGACCAAAAACAAACCTGGGAACCACAGAGAAATAGAAGTAAAACTGTCAGACCTATCCTGTTCATAGTGCAAGATACAGTAATCTATAGATAGATATCTCTATTTCTCAATTATTTTTTCCGAACTTCAAATATACACTAACGACCACAAGGGTTCTGAGCACTGGTTTCTTTCTTTTATTTTTCTTCTTTTAAGAAACTTCCATTTGACTGTCTGAACTTGTAGCATTATTGACATCGCTGACATAAGAGCAGGACTATTTCAATGCTTCAGCAAGGAATAGGTTTATAGATTTTAGTTCAGCATGCAGAAAGTTCTCCACGTTTTAAAAAATCAAAGACACTGAAAAAGAAAAAAAAAGATAGTAGTATGATACGAAGCATATCAACTCTAAATTAGGCTTCAGAAAAATTAAAGGAAAATACTGATGTCTATGAATGCCTCCTGTGTTACTTAATGTCTAATTTTGTGCTGATAATTAGAAAGTAGGATTTAGATTGTTAATTTACACTCTTCAATATTTCAGGTTTTTTTCACACCTACTACTTTGCACTGAATATAGCCAAGCAAGCATGAACCCATTTTTAAACATTTCTGTAGAGAGAAAAAACCTTCTTTGCCAACAGAGGTTTGTCAGCATGGACATACCTTTCCCAATCATGTGGCACTGGTCCCCTCTCTGATTTGAAGTTTTTAGAGGCAGATGAACTAAATCCACCTGATTTAAGTTACATTTGGCACTGGTGTGCCTGTCCTTACAACAGGTGCCCAAGGCTCCCTCCAGTCAACACACAGAGGGGCCCTTCTGAGGCAGCCAGCCCTGGGAATTCACCAAGGGTTAACTGAACTCCTGATCTCTCCAATTCAATAGTGACCTGAGATTAAACTAAATTTTTGTAGAATGTGCTCATCATTCAGTCACTATACCTGTCTGACGTGTAACATCAGTGGTACTTTGTTCATCCTCAGAATGGCAAGACAACTGAATATTTTTCCAGCTTTTATTCTACTTGACCTGTGAAAAATAAAAAAAAAACCCAACAAACTCTTGTCCCTCAACCCCATAAAACCTTGAACACACATCAGCTCCACCTGAACTTTAAATAAAATGTTCTAATAGCCCCATATGAAACTTTTCACACCTTTGCTTTGATCTGCCAAATTTAATATTATTTTAAGTCTGGATATCAAAGTTTTTCCTCATGACAGGAGATATGAGAAAGAGAAGACCTAATTCTAATTGTATTTCCTATGTAATGTTATTTAGTTATTCTCCTCAACAAAACCTAAGGCACCTTTGGAGGTTATTAAACCAGTCTCACACACACAGCTGTTCAGAGATTTTGATGTGCACCAGAGAGCTAAACTTGAAAGCTGACACGCCCAGAGCTGGGGCTCCAAGATTACAATAAACTGGAAACCTTTAACTACCGAAAACACAGAGTGCGCATCATCATTGGGTAAATAAGACAGCCTGACATACTGCTGCACAGATGAGCAGGTAAAACAAATGTTGTCATCAACAACATCCTCTGCTAAACCTCTTGACTCTTGACAGATTTCCATTTTTCACATAAACAAAAACCACCAGCCAAATTACTCAGGAAAAGGCCTGCCCAAAATGAGGCATAATGTCTCCCTGGTACACATCAACATCCTTCAGTGAGTTTATTAAAGGAGGAGAAGACAGCAGAATTAAGGAGATGTCATTTCCCTGAGTCTCCTCTTTGCCCCTGGGTAAAAAAAGAGAACCAAGGTAGAACCTGAACTCATTTCCCTCGACCTGCATCAAAATGGTTAATCCAGAGAATCCAGTAACAAACAAACAGGAATTATATTCAGTAATCTCAGATTACCCATGCATGCCTGCAGCGAACCAAAAATAAGGGCAAGCAGGATTTCTCTGCATATGTGCATATGTATGTGTTTAGAAAAGGTTAAACCCACAAATTCATGCAGTTAGCACACGGGTGGCAGAGAGAAGTTGTGTTTTAAAACTGAGAACAAAAGCCATTCTACTAAATCCAAATGCTTTCCATATTCCAAGGATGTTAAGAGTAAGAAAAAGAATGAATGGCAGGAGGAAGCAAGAAACAGGCAACAAGAATCATTTGAATTTATAGGGCAATAGAATCTATTACTTGAAGGTGGAAAAATGTTGCTTGGCTTAGCTTGTATTATTCCAAATTTAGGTTGTTTTCATATCAGCTGCAGCCTTCACAGCTAAAAAAAAAAAGTCTCCAACTGTTTAATACCCAAGGTGTAAACCAGCTCATTAACAAAAAAAGATCAAAGCCTTGAAGTAATATCATTTCCCACCCCTCTCCCTCAATACTATGGATTAATGAAACTCTGCCTCCACCTGGCAAATGGACACCACAGCAAACTCTTGATGCAGCAAAACAATCTGCACATCTGACACATCACAAAGCTCTGGCACAAGCCATTGGCCTCAGTGAATGGAAGATTTTCAGTAAATGAGAGACTTCACACATGGAATTTGTTGCAGACTCATTGCTCCTACTTGATGGCTTCAGATTAAACGTGTGGTTTAGTACTTAGGAAACTCAGTGTGGTTAAGTGCTTAGAAAAATTACATATATCTATGGCTGCCTGTTTTTTTGAGGTAGAGATTAAAAGCTAGAGGTATTGGAAAAAAAATAGTATTAAAAGAAGGCACAGACCATTTTATGGGCTACTCAAAACCAAACCTGGCCCAGCAGGTTGGGACTGTGTTGGTATAATGTGAACTGCAAATATTCAGTTTTATTGAAAGTAATTGAAGAAGACAGTCCACACAATTATCTCAAGTAAATTTTTGTGCTGTTGTTCTGAGCTGAAAACCATGTTTTATGGACAGCTTCATATTCATAACTTTTTTTGTCTCAGACAGAACAGAGTTAATTTTATAAGACACTTTGAGCTGAACAAACACTAAAACCCTAGGTGACCTTTAGGGAGAAAATGACCCTTTGAATTTTATTTAACAGAACATGTTAGGGCCAGATTTAGGACTATTGGGAGAACAGAAGAACATTTCTCATGGCACTTCTTCAGTACTTTGCAGATAGAGGTGGCTTTTCCCCTTTCCACCTCAAGGGTTTCTGTCTCTGTTTCATCTCTGGGCAATGGAAGCTCCTCCAGCCCCATAACTCAAGAGATTTGGGGCCATCCAGCCCTGGGCTCTGCCCACTCAGCCCAAGGCCCTGCACAGCACCAGCTGCTGCTGCCTCATCAAGAAGTCCAGGTACTAAATTTCAATTTGCAAGCTTTTTGGGAGAATTGATCTAACCCAACAAGATGTGCTAGAACATGTCTAAATAGCTGTGAGAATAACCCTAATTACTCAAGACCTAATTGGGTTTAGTAGTGGCTATGCCCACTACTTAAATGCAAGTGTTTTCCTATTGTCGCTGCTCACAATCCTGTGGCCACAAAGATTTCAATTATTTACACCCATTTGGTGGTAAATTGGACCCAGAAGCTACTCCTAGGACTGGAAGATTAACCCTGAGCATTCATTCTTTCCTCACTCATAGCAATACAAGGCAGAAAACTAAAAATACATTTACTCCCACATGAGTAACAGCATAATATTCATATCTTTGATGTATATTATTTATATATTATATAAATACCTACATCTATATCTCTCTATATATCAATATTTTGCAGCTTCAATTGCCATTTTTCTGGGTTATTTCAATTTCTGTTACCTAAATACATGTACATATTGCACATCACAGATTTCTTAGAAGTAACAGCCAAAAGGTAAAATAGATACTGTCATCCTTGGAAAGCCTCAACAGTCAGTAATGAAAGTTCAAAGAAGTAGCTAAGTTATAATACTAATAAAACAGTGATCTGTAAATTCTCTCTAGTTTTACTGGGTAGTTAAAGACCTATAACCCTTTAAAGATTATAAGCCACATATAATTTTAAAGTTACTTACTGTAGTTTTAGCCATTATCCATTAATAATGTAACTAATTAACTATAAAAATATTTTCGTAACTCATGGGTCCTAAAAGATAATTAGACATCAACTGCAAATGGGTAGCTTCTAAAAAAACAAATCTAAAGAAATTTTAAAAATAGTTACCTGAAGTTAAAAAGGTCCCCAAACTGACAAATAAAAAGAAGGATAAATTAAGGTTATCCAGTTTTTGCTATGAGCAGCAGTAAATCTCGACGTGATCAAGGTTAGGATTAGGTGAATTGAAAAAGTTATTCTTTAGTAACAACATTTGACAGAGGGAATACTTGTGTTTAGGCATCTTACCAGGGATCCCCACATTAAATCCCAATATACAAAAGAGGGCTTGGATTGGCTTAAAAAGTTCACTACCAAGCGGTCTGCACAACACTGTGTTCATAGTCAAAATGAAAAACACACAAGGGTTCACCAAAAAAAGGTGCAAATAGAAGTTCTTGCAATATTTAGTTGGATTTACTGGAACCCATGCCTACCCTAATTCTCTAGGCTGTCCCTGTGGGCAGAAGTTAACACTGACCTTTGCATCTTGAGGGCGAGTGAACAGTTTCCACAAACTTCTGGCATCAGAACTGGGCAAACAAAAGGGATCAGACCCCTCCTGGTATAAACACACAGCAGATTCACACGGTCATACAAATGGAGCATGTATCCTACAGCAGGATTAGCTTTTTAAATTTTAACAGCCAGGACACTCACATTGGAATTGCAGTTATTCGTAGAGGACTGAAAAAAAATACAACCTTAAACAAAGCCCCCAAAATTATACCTGTAAACTACTCTTGCTTTACCTCTACAGGTAAATATATTCCTCTATTCATATTCATCCCTGTCAGTGTAATATGGTACCTAATATTTCTTTTTCCCATAGAGGAAAAAACCAACAAAATAACCCGGAACACAATTACAAGAAGTTTTCAACAACCACAATTCTATAAGAACATATTCCCAAAATTATTAGAGATATAAGCCATCATTCCCAAGAAAATACATAGCTACTTCTAAAAATGAAGGAAAAGATAACTCTGGAAATATGATACTACATGATAAAAAGTCTCCATCACATTAAGAAGTTTTCACTATGAACAACAGTCAAATAAAAAACCAGGGATATGGGCAGATGTTTTAAATCACTGTATTTAGCTACATAAAAGGCCTCTCATTCCACATCAGCTGGCACAGAATCACTCACTGGACAGCTGCTCATGTTCTGCTTTCTCTTAAAGGTGAGCTACAAAGCTGAAATGAAAATCAAGATAATTTTAGATGTGTGAGATGAATTCCCTTCTCCCCCATAACCAGACAAATGCTGGCCTCCTTCAGGTACCAGTTGCACATGCTCTGCAGCCTCTGATCCAGGGCAAGCATTTCTCAAAGGACGGAGAATTAGCATCCTCCTCCCCCCTCACAAATGTGGCTATAAACTAAGCTGGGAACATTGTCCACCTGAAGCTTCAAGTGGCTTCCAGTCCCTGTCTCTTCCTATTGATGCCCTAATAATCCCAAGGGCCCCTGATATGGGCTTTGATAATAATGTGCCACCTCACTGACCAGGGCCCTAAATCTCCTTGAAATAACTGCTATTACATGAGAGAACATCATCACATCAAAATCATAATTTTCCAGAGTATTTTCATCAAACCTAGTATCCCTAGACATTCTCTGAAATTTCTACTGATACAGGAAAACTTGTCTATTTTTAAGTTATTTCAAAAGTTTATGAACAAATCCTCCAAATTCAACTAATTATGCCTCTGTTGCTTTGCAATTCACATTAAGAAAAGGAAAAAAAAAAGAAAAACCTGAAAACCCCCACACACCTTCAAGACTTAAAAGCAATTAATTAGATAAATATCTTCTTAATGTCTTTTCAAGGACTTTCCAGGTCTCAAGTCATAAAAGGAAGCTCTAAATGAAGAAATGGGAACTCATATAATCTGCAGGCACAGGTCCACACTGCACACATTCTGCCATTTCAAGAGAAGCATTTCCTCTAATGATCTGTGTATAAATTGGGCTGATTGACACTTGCTTGGAGCACCAGCTTTTAATTATATTCACATTCATAAATATGCATCATATCACAGATTAGGGCATGCAGCTACCTACAGTGCATGCTCTATTTATCAGTACCTTTATTTACATTACGTGTGTAAAATTGCACCAAATCCATCTGTATTGGAACCAGACTCCCCACCCTCCAAAGCAGCACTTATGTTTTCTCCATTTTCTTCCAAGTGCAAAGCATAATGAGTTCCTTGTGGGAACTTAAGAAGACTTAAAATGTTTTAAAATAAAGACTTTGTAATTCATTAACAAGTAGGCTGCTGTGAATTTTGTCTTTGAGACTAATTCACACTCAAGGCAAAATCCTTCCCTTAGATCTACATGACTGATCTCAGATCAGATATTCTACTCCTTTTATAAATGAGCCCTTTTGGAGATTCACATATGTACCAAAGTTAGTGAGAACACAGATCTGGCATCTGGTCCCAAAGGAAAGGGCTGAATCTCAGCATCATATCTCAGCATGAAAGAACTGCTCCCACACAGCTCTGGTAGATTTTCCATATAATTCACATTCTACTTGAGAGGGGAAACCAGTATCTCTGGAGGATTTTCCCCAAAGTACAAGAGTCAGCCTCAAAAAAGACATTATCAAATTTAGGTCACTCCTTTGCAAAGGGAGAGGTTCAAATCTTTGAGTGAAATTTTGGAGCCTCAGCACCACACCACAGCCCAGCAGCCCAGCTGATGTTTCACTTACCAGGTAGGTTCAGGGTATTTCTTTTACCTTTCTCCATTTTAGAGAACATTTTCCACTGACCATGAGAAGCATTTGTCCTGATAAAAGACTCTCTGGAAGTGCCAGGTTGCACATCTGCAGTTTTACTTGGAAACCGCTCCCTCTGTTCAGGTTGATATAACTTAGAAGAGAGTTGACCACAAGAAATTCACGATTCCAGTACTGCTGCTGTAGAGCAGAGTGTATTTGAGAAAGAGTCTAAGGACAGTACTTTGGAACACACAACCACATGTCATCTCTGTGTTTTCAGTGAGAAACAAAAAGAAGGTACCCAGGCCTAACTGCTGCTATAAATACACGTGGCCCCATAGCTAGGAACAGACAGGGTGCATTGGTCCATGTATCCAGTGGTGGAGCTACTGCCAAAATTCTCACGGAATAGATGGCAGATGTCTGTGTTCTTGGCCAAAATTAACAATTTCTACCCTACAAACCACTCACAACTTTATATTCACATACTCATCAAATTATTTTTCCAGGTAGGTAACCTAAGGAGACCTTGAACAGAACAAAAATCTCCCTCTGCTCACCTTGTCAAAGGACACTTTTAGAACTATATCAATTAATGGATGATACCTTTGTGTTTCCCAAGTTTTAAGGGATCCAGTATCCACTGAATTGTGTTTATAAACTTACATATTTCGTTCTGTGTGTTTTGTTAGTTACTTCTGGTCTTGAAGGGAAGCAAAAGGAGGCCTTCAGCTTACTACTTATATTGGAATATATTAATTAAAACTGCATAGAGGTAGAAGTGAAAATTTACCCTGTTCAGAACCACGGAGTACATGGCTGCCCTTCCACTTCCAAGCACAGTCAAAAAACTCTGTGCCTCTATTTTATTACGCTTCTATTAGAGTAGGTTCTGGTATCTCCCACTCATGCAGTTTGAAGACAAAGGTCTACTTAATTAAATTTGTGAGAAATATCTTATAGATGGGGAAAAAAACACATCAAAGAAGAGGCAGAGGTGTTTGAAATTATGAAGAAACAGAAGGTGGACATCTACATAAGAAAGAACCAAGAATATAAGGTGAAATATAAAGGGAGGAAAAAAGGAAGATGAAACCTCTTCTGACTTCAAATATACTTCACAGAAATGCAGCTTCTTTTCATCAGAAGCACATCATTATCAAACATTTGGATACTTCTAGTAAGACACTGGGATTTATATTGCACTTGACATAGAAATATTTTGATTTTGACTGAAATAGTGTTTCGCTTGAGAAAATTTCCTTCAAATGTCTTCAAGAAAAACTTAAAATTGTTGTGATTTTCTTCTGAAGTGGCATTAAAATAAAATTTGAAATCACACAATTCTGTGTTTAAACAGAAATTGTACATCAAACAATTTCTATCTATCACAGAGTTTGATGGCAAAAAAAGTTCCCAGCTTCTACTTCTGTGACAAAAATATAGGACTATTCATCTGCCATAATTCCATTATTGCATGTTACAGATGGCAGAAGGAGGTGGAAGGGATTGGTTGTATGTCTATTACAAATTATGCTTTTAGATACACAAGCTCTTTTGTTGACAAGTTTTTACCTGACACTGAAAATGGTCAAACGTGAAAAACTGTTTGAAATAGAGTTTACCGACACCGAGCGAGTCATACATACATCTTCATCAGGAGACCTTCCCCAGAACGATCATGTTTAATTAATGATTCTGCAGCTCTTATTCTTCAGGAGATAACAGTTATTAAAGTGAATGGATGTGTCTTCCTTACGTGTTTTAACCTCGAGAGAGAATGCTGCCAGTGAGGCTAAACAGATAAGCAGATCAGTGTATCACACTTAAAAAAGATGAATGAAACACTTAGGATTTAGCAAGGTATTTATCAGATGAATTCCACTAAGAATGTAGGTTTTGGATTGCTTTTATGGTCCATTTTCCTGATGGTATCTGGCAGGCTCTCCAGGTATAGCAGTGTGCATCAGGGAATGGTCTCACGGGCTATTATTTTAAATGGCTCGCTGTAAACAGCGTATTGCACATAAAAACCATTCCACATAGAATTTGGTGGGTAAGCACAATGGAGTCTCAGAGGTTATTATTCTCACCAAAAGACAATAGTTGATTTTTCATTTCTTTCTTTTGCTTCAAAGCTTTGAATGAATTTTGTTGTGAGACTGTCAAAGCACTTCACACTTGGCATGTGAATGTAATTATGCCATTCACAGGAAAGTCATGTAATGTTGATTACACTTGGGTTTACAACTCCAAACTGCTTTATGAAAGCAAACAAAACAAACACAAACAAATCTAACATGTTTCCCTGTCTCCAGGAGCAGAATCTTCCAGGAAAGGCAAGAACTGATGTGTGTTTTAGCAACAGGAAGCTCCAGTCTGAGAGGTATGGCTGTTCCTCAATAGCACTGGGTCAGTGTTACCGCTAACAACAAAATCATTCGGGGTATTTTTGTTTGTATCCCTGCAATCATATAGTCTAATATAAAACAAACAAACTACCCCAAAAACAAACAAACAGAAACCTGAAACAAAACAAAGCAAAAAAATACCTAACCAAAAAACCCACCACAAAACCCTGCCAAGATCAAAGACTAAGACCTAGGAGAGTAAGACACGTATTTCTAAGAATATATGGAACTGTGCTATAACAATCATGATTGTTCTATCTGACCTTACATTTGGATTTTTCCAAAAAAAATCACCTAAATACAGAATATTTATTATCCTTCTCAGAATTACAATGCCTACCTCTTAAAAAGATGGAGCAAGCCTTCTTGAGAATGCAGTCCTGTTGTTTATGGTGACCCAGTGGATTTTGTCAGGGTTCCCTTGCAAACTTGCTGGTTATATCAACATTTCATATCAAATGGGAGTAGAATCAACAAGTCACACAATATCAGACAAAGGGTACCAATGGCAACAAAGACAGAGAATGTCACTTTGCATTTCTTCAAAGACAGCAAGTAGATGTAAAACCAACAGATCCCTTCATTTACTGCCCAGTCTTCCATCCACAAGTGTGAGAACATAGCAGCACTAAGCAGAACTTTTCAGAACAGAGGATGACCACCCAAGTTCTGGCTACTGGAAAGAATTTTATGAATACAACATCCCTTAATTCACCTAAATACTTATTGTCCTCTCCAGTGTTTTTATTACAAAGGAATTCACTTTTACTTCAAATGACAGGGGCAAAGTGTTAGGTTTTCCAAATCAGGAAATTGAGAGGAAGAGGGAATAGGCAGACTAAGGTGGGTCTCCTCCTTTAAGGTATAATCCAGAGCGCATTAAAGACCTCCTTTAAACTGAATGGATTTGGCATCAGGCCCCTGGGACTTTTTCAAACTATTGGGTAGATAATTGCATCTCCAATCTAAGCACATTTAAATTTTATATTTTTTTTACTTGTGAAGTCCTTTCTTGCTGCTTAAGTTATAGAGGAGTCCAATAGGCAATTATATAGGACACCAGGTCAAACAGCTTTCCCCTCCTCTTAAAAAATCCAAAACCAAAAAAAAATAAATCTTCAGCAGCTTTCTTCTCATGCAGGGTTCAAGGCTCAAAAGAAATTTTTATACTGGTCATCAGAGGACTCACAGATATTGGGACTCCTCTCTCTGATAGTTCTCTCTTTGCCCACATCCTTTAAGTGTTTTTCTCTCAGTGCATTTTAAACCCCACCTTTCTCACAGCCAGTGGTCCCTCTTGCTTTCATGTGCAGCATTTTTTCAGAGTTATGAGCTCTTTTTCAACTATTCGCATGTCTATCAGCTCCAAAGGCAGTATCCACAATAGAAAGGAAATCAGATGAAAGATGAAATTTTCTGGAGAAAAGCCCCTCAGTATTCAGGTTCTGCACCTACCCCTGACTTTCCACCAGGCTCTTCACATGCAGACTTTTGCTTTCAGAATGAGCTCCCCTGATACAGCAAACAACTCCCAGTGGTGTTTTTATGAATCATGCTCAATGATCCTCCAACCTTCCTCCCAAGAAATCTTACCACTGCCAAGGCTGGGCTGCCAACATTCAAAGCTACACTGATGAGAACAGGGCAGAAGCAGCACAATGTCTTCTCCATTCAAGGGACAGGTATCTACTCTTACACTTTAAAGAAATCTGAAACAATAACTATCTTTTGAACTTCTCCTCCCCATCAGTAGTTTTTTTGATGGAGTGACTCTGGGACAAATGGATTTTTTAAGCTGAATAGGAGCAGTTAATTGAAAAAAACTTTTTGTTGGAATACGTGAAAAGTAGTACACAACAATACCACAGCAGAAGTTTGCTTAAGTAGTCGGAGTATCTCTATATTATGAATCAGATCATGCAATGAAAATGCTTCTCAAGCTCTTTAAAGTCCTTCTCTAACAAAAATCCCCACAATGGTTATCTTTCAGCCCAAAATCTCAGTGCTACAGGAACGTTTTCCCTCTCACCAACTCCAGCTGCACCCCCTGGCACAAAAGCCTGACCTCAGCAGTGACAGGTTTTTAAAGCAGCAAATATCACCCAGGTCCAAACCTGAACCTGCCCTGTGTGACCTGGTAGCTCCCAGGAGACTGAGAGCCACTCACGTCCTACAGCACAGCAGAGCAGGAGATTCTGGATTCTCCCTCCTATCAACCCCTGCTACTGGAGTACTCTAGACCTTGCATAAGAGTTGAACATCAGTTCTTTGCCTCTAGACAGGCAATATCTACCAGATCCTGAAGAGTCTCTGATTTAGGAAAAGAAAAAAAGTGTGACACACAGATGTTAGAAGGTTACTGACGCTGTGGATAAGATTATTGTTGGGGACATTCCTGGATTAGTTCTGCAGACATATCCTTACACAAAGTGTTCATTTCACATTTCTGTAGTTCAGCTGGTATTTTTAAACAGTGTTTCAGGTCAGTGTATTATTACAAATTAATTTCTCATTATGCTCCATTGGAATTTCATTAGAACTTCTTGATATGAACACTCACAAAATTCTAACATGAAACTCAAGCAGATCCACAAAGTTTGTGTTTATAGATTGGCACAAACGCTAAGTTTAAATATATATTATTTAGCACACAACAACTTTGGTTTCATATAGATGCCCCACAGCTGAATTTTAACTCACAGACACTGACAGAGGTCTGTAACTTGCCTTTTAGTAAATCCATTGTTGGCCATTTGTTAAAATAACCTGTACAAAGTTTTTGAAAATCTGACTTCCCAGAGGCAGTCAGTGCCGACTGACTTCAATCTAGAATACATCCAAACAGCAAAAACAATACACAGTTAAGGTGAGATAACCAGATTTGATGCATCTTGTCTCAAGCTTCAAGATCTGGTTTTGAGGGACCAAACCACCACAACCACAAAAGTCAAAACTGTAGAATAATACTTCTAAAAAAAACTACCTGACTTTGGTTTTCATTCTCTTATTTCCACATGCCTCCCAAGATGAAAAAGCATGCAAAGATCTACATTTGTGAAACATTCCTTTAATTTCTTCCTAATTCCACTTGAAGAAGTGGTCTTTATTGCTAGAGTGAATTCTGCAATTCTGCATATCTTCAGTTTAAGACAAGGTAATTGGGCTTGAAGTAGTACTGCCATCACATTACTAATATACTTTAGGTTTCTTTTGGCATTTGTATGAGAAAGGGTACCAATTAATCTACAAATAGAACTCATTTTGTATTTTAAAGGTATAGGTGCACGCAAGATTTATAGAGAAACATTTATCCTTACAGACAATATGAAGATTAACTCACATAGGACTAGTATTACAAGAATTTAACAAAAAGCCCTCGCAAGTGAGCAGAGCAATATTCAACTCCAAAAAGGGAAAAAAGTCATACATAACTGATAGCTAAAAATAATCTCAGGAAACAGAGTCAAATAGAAAATTCGTATTTCCCCACTCCTACAGCTTTAAGAAAGTATTGAGTGGAGTTTTAACTTGAAAAAAAAAAGAAATCTAGCGTTCTGGTCTTATCTGTAAGTCTCAGTTGTCTATATGAAACTGATTTGATTTAGAAAAGACGTTACATATCATTTTCAAATGAATCAAGACTATGTGTTCTGCTAGCAGTTCACCAGCCCACAAAATAGAACTCATTTGAAAGACAAGGTCTGTACTCCATGAGTCATTAACACATTCAAGCATTCTGGATAAGATTCAACAGGAAAAAACAAATCAAATCAAAGCCTCATAGGAGCACGGTGCACACACACCAGAAATGAGTGATGCAGAGGACTGCAAATGGAAAACTTACTTTTTTTCTGAATCCACTGGTTTTGTACTCACAATAGATTTAAACTATACTATATAAGTGTCAGGCACACTTAGTTTGATAACACTGCAATCTTCTAATTTAAGTTTTATAACAATGCAGCACTATCTTCTATTCAGAATTATTTTCTATTAAATATTCTAATCTCACACAAGCACTCCTGTGCACTCAAGAATTGATGACCCTGCATTATCCATCCCCCAACCCACCCCACACAACTCCAGCCAATGAATTCAAATACCCCACACATGGAGTTCCTTCCACAGACTTAGAATATGCTTTGTAAAACTGTAGGAAAAGGAAGAACACACCATTTTTTTTCTCAGTAGTTTCAAGCCCTATAAAGTTGTATGAATGAGATTCAGCATGATGTATAGATTTATGGATTCTCTTAACATCTTAATGTACAGCAAGATATTTCATTATATTTATATTTATACTTAAAATAATCAGCAGAAATGTTAAGAATGGGCACAAAAAGCTCATTTTTTGTGACATCTTACCAAGGATATAGAGCCCTTCTTACAACTGCTTTCTCAAAGAAACTGGTGCTCAGAAAAGCAGGGAAGGTTTTCTGGGACACATTGTCATTTTACAGCAATTGGAAGTGTTGCTTTAGGATATTCCCCAGGGAAGAGGGAGAAGACAGTGATGCAAAGTCACAAATTGCAACTGAAATCTTTGGTCCACTTTACAGCCCATTTCTAAAAAAATGCAATTTTATTGTAAAGTAAAATAAGAGGAGTAAAAACACCCAGTACTTCCAAAAAAAGCAGTGCCACTCCTGTGTCTTGGCAAATAGACAGATGGCACCTACGTTTTCAAAGGAAGTGCTGTATAAATAAAGATGGTTTACTTACTCTTGATGGCCCAGGTTTAGAACTGGTGCCCTATAAAAATCACTTTCCTGGTGCAGCAAAGATCTGCCATATAACAGCAGACTACTCCCCAAGAAGTGAAGTGTTTAATATTCTCAACTGCTACAAAAGAGGGAAAATTTCTCTCTTCTACCTCCACGACACCAGCAAAGCCACACTGAGCCCAGCCCATGCTGCTCTCACATTCCAAGGAGTTTTAGTATTGAAACTTCAGAGACTGAAACCAAGCAATCACAGTTCCACATCCATAATGGAAATGCCACTAGGAAAACAGGGAAACATCACAGCAACACTGCAGCAGTGGAGCAGAAAGGCTTTGCTTGGCTCACACCTGCACCACGAGCTGGGCCGTGGACAACAAACACCTGCAGCTCACTCTCTCCCTTTTGAGGCAGAAATGCTTTTAGCAGCTGCAACTTGATCCCTGCTCACCACCTTTGGGGGAATGCCATTCCCAGCCAAAATGTTTCTGTTTGCATTACAGCAGATCCTATGAGCTACTGAGACCTCTTTGTGAACTTGCCCTGTCTTCAAAACCCTTGGCAAGCTCGTAAGGCACATGGCAATGTTCTTTGCTCCCACAGTTGAGCCCGAGTACAGAGATAGTTCTCTCCTTTAAAATTCAGACCACAAGGTAACAGAGTCCCAGGTATAGCCTGGAGGGCAGGGAACAGAGCTGTTATCCAGTAGTTAGGCAGTTACATTATTGTTGAGTTATTTGCATTATCCATTGTTTATTCACATGTAGGACATTCAGCCACCAGATGACTCTGCATTATGCTTGGGTGGGTGAAAAGCTGTGGTCTCTTTGCTGAAAGGAAGATGGAAGCCACATTCATCTCCTTGTACATCTCCTGTTTGAAAGATTGTGTTTTAAACAACTAGTCAAGCGATTCATAGCCTACCAAGAAATAGTAATGTTAGAATACTAAAATTAATTCACATTTCTTAAATCATACGAGAACAGCAGAATTCACTTTTCACTACATGTTTTGATAACTGCTAGAAATGCATGAAACAGCTTTGTTTAAAATGAAGTTACTGTCTTTAACATCTCTAGAAGTATATGATACATCTACAACATACCTAAAAATAGCCAGTGATAAGTGAACAGGATTGGTCCTTTCCCTAGCACCATCATTCATTTAAAACACAGAGATGTGTGCAGTTTCCTTCTCTGGGCCACTATGAAAACACTATATTTTCATTATGTTATTACAATATCATCATCATCTATATATGGTAGCATTTCATGATAGTAATAAAAATTATAGTGATGAAAAAAATCACCATCCACAATAATAGCTGAGATCAACATAAAGCACCAGCTGATGGCTGAGACTTTAAACACATCACCATTAACTGCCTATCAAATAAATAAAATATATAATTTCATTACAGTCTAATACAGAAAGCTTTAACAATTCACTTTCATAGTTCACTTAATAAGAAAATGGAACAAATATTAACACCCCTTCTTTGTGAAACATATATTTACCTAGGTGCTTTTCAACTAGCTACCTAGTTCTGATGGGAAGGAAGTGGAGCAACAAAACACCTCCTCAAATACTTTCTGTAGGGCTTTTATATCTTCTGCACATTCCCAAGCACTAACTAATTAATTACAACTCACTGATGCAGGCAATCACTCAAGCTTGCACATGAAGACCAGAATCAGGGCTGGAGCTTAGGAGCATCTGGTTCTCAATTATGGGGCTGCTCTGTGAGAGCACAACGCTCATCTGCCTGTTCCACACATGGCAACAGAGCTTATTTATAGTTGCTACTCAGGAAGCTGTAATTTGTATTAAAATATGTAATGACTGAATTACTCTTCAGTGCCTGTACTTGAGAATAACAAAGTGTTCCCACCAATCCCCATACTATCTAAAGCTGTAGCTAATACCAAGGATTTGTTTTAAAGGCAACCTAAATTGGAATGAAACCTGACCTTTCTACAGCAGAGAACAACTGTCACAGTTTTATTGGGCATATTTCACTAATACCACTAAGCAAAATTCTTGCTCATTCATACCAGCCTACAGGTGGCTGCTGAACAGTAACAGGCCACACAACATCAGGCAGTGGTCAAATGTAACACAGAAGCTCAGAGTCATGCTTGAAAACAAATCTGTAAAAACACAACCACCTTCTGTCACTGCTTGTTTGTCCTTCCCTCTCCTGCCCAAGCCATCTTAAGCAAAGTGCTAATCAGAGCTTTGCTCACTAGGAGCTTTCAAGTGCGTGTAAAATTCCTCCGTGCCTGCTCCCCACCAGCTACCCCTTCGCTCCACCCTGCTGTGCCTCTCGCACACCTGGCAGGCAATTGCTGGTTCGCATAATTAGTTTGTAATCTCCACCAGTTACATTATCACCTGCTCTGCCTACAAATCCGCGGCCCTCCCACCTCCTCCAATTAGCAAGTTCTTACTTAATCCTTTCTTGCATGGAGTTGGGAGACGTAATTTCTATAGAGAAATTAACTCTTTCCTGAAACACTTTTCGGTTTGTTACAACCAGGTCGTGCTTCCAAATGAAAGAATGCAAATCCACAGGGATCCTCCAAGCGTGAGATGAAATGCTTCTCTCTCCTTAGCAGCCGAGTGACTCTGGCTCCTTGGGCAGGGGTGCACCTTGTTCCACACATGCATTGCAATGCCTAGGCCTTAATAATCCAATTGTAAAAGGTTATCTAAATTAAAATTAGATTACATGAAATGTCCTTGTTAACTGGTTTGTAATAGATCTGTACAACACAGCATCCCAAGGACATTCCATTTCCACCAGTAAAATCCGTAAGTGATGTGATTGAATAAAGAAGGGATGATTCTGCTCATCATTTTAACACTTGGGAGTCTTGCAAAGATGTTTCTTCTACCTAAATCCCTGTAAAGAAAGAGTATGAGTCATAAACAAGTTCCATGGGTGCAATATCAGCAAGCAGAGTTATACAACACCCCAAAAAAAACCTGTAGTACAGATTGAGCAAACAGGCGTGTTTTGCCTAAGAAGAATGACAGTGGATGTAAGTCATCAAGTGTGTGACAGTCTGGTGAAAAGAGATAGGAACAGTCTGTCTCAGAGTGCACAGAGCAGAGGGCTTCAGATGCAGAAAATAAAGATTCATCTTCAGGAAAAAGCAAAGCAAAAAATCCCAGCTTTCCAATGGAAAAAGTAGTGAAAAACAGGTAAAGAAACTAGAAAGTTTCACAGGGTGTTTAAAGAAGTCTTATGTTTAAAGGAGTTGTCCATGTTGTTCATATATTTCCAGAATTCTGCTCTGAATACTTTGATCATGGCCAGAATAAAAGCTTGTGATGAAATCAAAACTTGAGCTGTTTCCCCAATTCTAGTCCAGGTTAAATAACTCTATCATTCCTCACAGGTGTGCACATCCACTTCTTGCTGAAATAATCCAAGTCCTGCACCTGACAGCCAAGCAGGACTGGAAACCATCTACTGAGATCACCAAGCCTAAATGCTTTTTTCCTTCTGGCTTATTCCCCATGCTATCATCTCAAATACCATTCTCTAAACTTACTTCAGATATCTTTATGGGCAATTTCCAAATTTTAAAAGTTCTTTACTTTCTGAATTATTCTCAGTATTGTTCATGTATCTCCTAGTTAAATGATTCTTTACCCCATGATTGCTGTTAGCTTCTCTTAAACATTGAGAATATGGATAATGAAAAGGAGAAGTCACAGGTCTGAATCCAAGAAAAGCATTGGCATGCAATTCATAATATGATTTATTGCCTCTAAGAGTTCTTTTTCATCTCAGTTTCTAAAATCCATGAAACTAAGACAAAAAACCCTTTTACTTCCCCGTACAACTCACAAGACATATCTTTAATATCTGCTTGTTCCTCTTCTACCCCCTCTCAAAACCACTTAGAGAAAACATGGGTAGAGAAAACTACATTCAAAAAACTGCCAGAATTTGCTGTTGAGCCTATTAACTTGTGAGTTTAAGGATACTTCCTCCTTTTCATATGGATTGTAGGGAAAGCAGATTCTGATATTGCAGAATCAGTAACAGAAATGTTGGGAAGTTATTGCCGTTGTATTTCAAGTGCAAAACATGAAGAACATGACAACAGTGACATCTTTGTTTTACTGTGCTACACCTATCAACTCTCAGGAAAATATGGGAAAACCTGATTGCAGCCTTGGATAGAAAATTCCTGAAACCTTTTCCACCCGCGGCTGGGAAGTGTTGACACTGACCTGGGGGCCAGTTCTGAAATCCAGTAGCACTTGTCCAAACAAACAGTGCATGCTCACTGGGGCTCCTGGGCACACCAACTGTAAATATTACACCCCTGACACTGATTTCTCATTTGTTCCTCTACTTAACCAAGCTCCTGATACTTGAGCTGAATCAGCTTTCAGCCATGCTGCAAACTTCCACCACAGTTTGTAGTTTTATGGGATAAAATACCACAACATTACTTGATGAATCAATAATATTAATACAAGATAGAAATTATTTTACTTCAAGAAGAGGACAAAAAGCACTGTGGATCACTACATCCATTTCACTTTCCTGAACTACACAACAATTCTGTCAACACAGCCTATGGTAACTTTATTTCAGTTTTTGTGATTTTATTTTTTTCTTGTTTCCATGTATTTAGGGCCTGAAAAAAAGGAACAGTACACACAATATTTACTTTTCTGCCTTTGGGCTTGTGCAGCTGAACCTGAACAGACCCAGATGACACAAGCTCTCCTTTGTGCTGGCCAGTACTCGGGCCCCAAGTTGGTCCACCAAAGAGCCAGTTAGTGGACTGGAAATTCAGAGTTAGGTCATAAGTACCTGTGAGGTACTGGATCAGGGATTTTAATTTAGAGAGAAGTGATCAATTGGACCAAGAACTGTATTTAACTGCATATTGATAGATTCAGAAATATTCCTAAAATCACAGTACCATAGCAAAAATATTGGTTTCTTTGCTTACATGTAAGTTGTAGAAACCTCTAAAAGGTACATAATTCTCTCATACATGTCAGAGAATTTTTCACAGTGACTATAGATGTATTACAATCTTTTCCTATTTTTATTTTATTCTAATACATTTTCCGTGTGGCTAAATTGTAATATTTTCTCATGCACAAGAGTCTAACATCCTATAAACCTATCTGTGGCAATTTTACAAACAATTTTCAATAAAAGCCTTCTCCTGCAAAAAGTTAAATTCATGCATACAAATGAGGGTGGGATATGGACCTGAAGGACTAACCCTGCCAGATGCTGATTTCAGCAGGGACTTTGCTGCTACAGTGCTGCTTTCAAGAGAAATTTAAGAGAAAAATTATTTTTAATGTTTCAAGTCTATTTGCCTAAAAGCCTTGGACACTTTTGTGATAAATTTCAGAATTAAGCCTTACTTCAACTTTTAAAGACAGATAAAAAATTCTTCAATTGCGACATATAACTCTCATCTGATCAGAGGCAATAAGAGAGAGACAGAAAATGAGTCAACTCTTTGTTATATGATTATTCTATGCAGATAAAGCTGCACGTCCTCCCTTCTGTACCTTCACTCTGGGAGCTTGAAGTACTCCTGCTTCTGCCACTCGTGTTTAGTTGTGTTTAGGTTTAATCTGAGTCAAACTATGCCATTCTTCAGTGATGCAAAACAAAACTGCCATTTCTCCATGCTTCTGGAAGATGTTACAAATAAGGAAGGAAAGGGGGATGAACATGACCTTATCCAAAAAGCCCTGCGGTTTTCCTTCTACCTTGGAAAAAGCTGGGTTTATGTTTTCTTAGGGTAGAGGTATGTTAGTTTAACATGATGCCGATCAAACTCTACAGGTTAAAAGGGCATAACTTGTTTATCTTCAGTTCTGATATTAGCCAGTAAAGGGATTGAAAAGCAGCTATCTGGACTTCACGGACAGTATTTGAGATAAAAAAATTACAATATTTGGATAATTGAAACACATTCCCTACAATTATTTATAATCTCCCATTTATTTTGAAAATATTGTTAAACTGCAAATGGATTAAATTACCCTAAAATTTAAAATTTCAGAAATCCATACCTTAACTCAGAGGGAGTTTAGTTTTAGCTCTCACATTTTATAATTTGAAAGATCATTGGAACTGGCATTGCTGACCACAAAATACAGTAGGGAAATTGTAGGTTACGCAAGAAAAGTCTGAATCTGATCTACAAAGGACCACTATTTTGTCACTTGTTTTTATTATAGTATCCATTTTAGACAAATAGTGCATTGACAAATTACTATGTTTTAGAAATACTGGGGGCTAACTTACGTCCCCTCTCTAGATCAAAAGCATGTGCAGGGAAAAAGAAATGAAATAAAATGCTTGTGTTGAGTTTGCCATTTCTTCTGATAGTTACCCAGGAAGCTTTCGGTTGGTTTTGTGGGTTTGATTTTTTTTTCTCACTCCTTTTTTCTTATGAAATTAAATATGATTTATTAACTCCTTTTACAAAGTTCTATGTAAAATCCCACCTTGGTTTTAATCAAGAGTTTACTGCCAAACTGACTAGGGACTGCTCACAAGCTCCTCAGCCCAGTCATCAACTTTAGAAGACTCAGAGACATGTTAAAGATGAAACCATACCAGAGTATGTTGGCACAGTTGCCATCTTTTATCACACACTGTTGATTAAACCATCAGATCCCCATGGAAGCTTTTTACATTTTCGAGAGCCCAGTATTAAGACAGGGTTTTTTTCAGGTGCCAAAAAGGATGGGACCTTACTGAGTTCTCCTAGTTTGTCCCAGCTTCCCAACTGGAAGAAAACTGAAGTATTTTTAACCACAATTAAAAAATGGCTTCTAAATTTGCTAACAAACAGTAGCAGTTGGAGAATTAATATATGTCAGAGAAGAGAATTATTTCATTATGCAAGACCCTATTATCAGTGCTGTAGATAGACATCTTCAGGCCCTAAAAGGACATCAAGGGCACAGCAAGTGTTTTGACCTCCCAGCTCTGGTGATTGCAACACAGTGTAGTTGAGGCTATCCTCTTGAATTTTAATAACATGTCACATGTGACTGAAAACGCAGCAGTTACCCTGACTGTTTTTAAAAGGAGAAAAATGCTCTTTATCCAAGTTTCAAGACTATATGCAGCTGGTGCAATGACTCCTGGCCAGCTTCAAAAGTTTCCAACCTTATCTTGCAAGTCTCCTAAGCTGCTTCAGAGACTGCCCCGCTGAGGTTTGCCAGGAGCAGCCAGGGTCTGGTGCATAGGGTTGGGTTGGCTGTAGTGCAAACCCCCCGGGGGTGAGGCAGCCTGCACCAAGCATGCCAGCAGCACATGCCAGCAGCTTCCCTCCTGGTGGCACCACGGCTGAAATGGCCTGCAAGGGCACTCTCTGGAGCACTCCATGTCACCTGTGTGTGTTTATCCATAGCCTGCCATTTACTCAGAACTTTTATAAGTGATCATTTCACCTCTGATCAAGTTTTGTGTTGACTCTGTTCGAAACCTAATCAGAGGACAAGTTTCTCAATGATAATAGCTCAAAATCCGAATGTCTTTTAAAGATAAAATTTGACATTTTCATAGCTTCAGCCTGTGTAGAGGGTGGCTACCATATTTTAAACACCCTGAAAATTCAGCCCTCTAGGTCTTGTTGAAAGTGGCCACATAGAATTTTATTCATCAGCTGTTATGATATTGATAACCACTGGGATAAGGGATTTGAAGTCCAAAGGAAAAAGTAAGAGTTATTGACAAAAGCTAAAGTAAAATCCCCCCTGCTTCCTTTCAGATTCAGAGCATTTGATAATTAAGAATTAACTCGTAACTGCATATGACTTTCAGTTGTGTTGTACAGGTTTTCTGATATTTAGAAGCTATAAAGAAAAAGAGCAAACATTTCAAAAAGCAAGCAGAATGGAAATCATAGGATTCTTCAGACAAATGTATTGTACACAGCACACTTTGGAAAATCACGTACCTGGCAAAACCAGAACCCATAACTGAGTGGGATGTATGGACTGATGAAGGAGGTGGAAGGCTGGGTCTTAGGCTTCAGGCCAGGGCAGCTTCCAGAAATATAAAACAAAGTTCCATTGGGGGAAAGACAAGAAATGAGTTAATAAAACCAGAAAAAATTTAAAACTTGGTCATCCTTCTTCCTCTACAAAGAAATTAAAGAGGTTCATATATGGACTGGAGTAACTATTTCTGACCAAAGTCGCTGCTTTGAACAGCATACAGCCATAACTTCACTTGTCCCTTATTTTAAATGATTGACCCACAAAGCCTGTGTCAGGTCTGACACTGGTCCAAGGCCTCAGGCCATGGTATGATCTGCTGTGCCCTACCATGTGGGGAACAGCCCATTCCTTTCTCTCCAGTCTCTGATCAAGGCTGATCCTCACAAGGAGGCTGCCATGGTTCATCAGCTGCCCCATGTGCACTCTCCTTCTCTCAGTCTTGAGTGAGTCTCACAGCCCTTTTTTAACACCAACATCTGCATTCTCCTTGCCTGACTTGTTCATGATTCCTTAGCTACTGTGATGCTCGGTACCCTGGAATGGAAATGTTACCTCTCTAAATTCATAGCACTGAAAGGATGAAAGTTTCAGATCAAGAAAACCTTTTCATCATTGACACTACTTCATTAGCAAAGCCAAATAACCAGTCTATGTTAACCATAACAGTTTGAAAACTGAGGGCCAGGCACCTTCAGAGGAAAAGGAGTTCGCTGACCTGACTAGTTCATTGAAGCATTTCCCCCTTCATTATGAGTATTAGTTTATTAGTGCCTGGGTTTAGTTGAAACCAGATGTTTCTGTTTTTTTGAAGACAACCTCACTGTGATGGCTCTGAAGCCAGTGTTACCCTCCAGCCCTAGGTGTATGTGCAGTTTGGGAGTCAAACTACGGATCAGCTGTAAAATTGCTTGTAATTCCTGATCTACACTATTTGCTGAGCATGAGATTACCTCACTCATTTGAGACACTGGAAATCACAATTTCTTACATTTCTATCAAACCCCAATTCCCTCCCAGCTCAGGAGCTTTTCACTTGTCTCTAGCAGAGAGACTGTTCCCTAACAGAGGGGGCACATTTCTTACCTAGGAGAGCAACTCTCAAGTCAGTTAAAACAGCACAAAACTTCCACAGCTCCTTGATATTAACAGAACCTTCACATTTATGCTATTGCAGCAGAGAAAGAGAAATAAGTTAATGACACCTCAAAGCTAAACAAATCAATCACACAGCTCTCATTCCAAAATCCTGGACTGCATCACATCATGAGAGCCTCTCCAGCTCTGACTGGATGCTGTTGGACCTTTTGATGCTGCAGGACAAGACATGAGATAAATAAAATGCACATTTTTTTCCTTCTTGCTTGCCTCATGCTGACCAGAGAGGAAATGACAACCAGATGCCCCTGTGACCCACCGTTCCCCTGAGGTGACCGATCCAAGTGTAACATGTGGTCGCCTCATTTGGGAAGGAGCCAAAGCCCGCTCTGTTTAATTGGCCGAATGGTCCCCTACAGCTGCAACAGATTAGGGACAAATTCTCTTCAAATAAAGCTGTGCTTTTTCTCCCCATCCCCCCTTTAATTTGGGGGGTGTTGGGGAGAAATCATGCCTAGAGAAACATGTGCACATACACACACGACTGAAGTTAATAAAAGTGTCAGGTAGGCAAACAAAATACCATTTATTATTAAGCAGCAATAAAAGACCACATTGATGTGTATAAAGAATCAGGCAACTGGGGAGCTCCAGAGAGAGGGAGGGTAGTGGTGTCTCATGAATCATTACAAAACTTTTCTCTGATCTTTAATACCAGACTCAGTGACTTTGGGAAGGGGGGCAGGGTGCAAACATTTGCAATGCCAAGTCTTAAGCCCCCTCTTTCCAATTCTACAGCAACTCATGTGTGAGGGGATGAAAGCAGCCTGGCTGGAGCAATCTGCTGCAAAGGGCAGTCTAAGCTGTGAGAGCCATCTTGGAGGGCACTTTCAGGCCTGGCCTGGCCTGTCAGTGAGCTCTGTGGTTATTTCAAAGAATAAAAAGAATATTTTAAAGACTGGAATTTTAAAGATAAAGACATTTTTAGGGCAGAAGCAGGATGTTCATTTACCTAGAGATCCACTATCTAAGAAACTTCTGATGGAAATGCTATATTTAGCAGCCATTCAGCTGGCAAAGAAGCGCTCTGCTATTCGTTATAATCTCAAATTTTCATGCAAAAAGCTCATTTTCTTAGACTTTGCAGAGGCTGAGTTTTAATGTCCTACATTACAGGCTTTTGTTCCCTCTCGGACAATTCTTGCTGTGGTTTTCTTTCATTGCTTGGTCTTCATCTTGGGTGTGGAAATGAACTCTTTAAGGGACACATGTGGAACAGACTACGGACATACCTTGGGGGAAAGAGGTGCCAAAAGTTCTCTTCCAGCAGTCCTGAAAAACAAGTAGACGCCAAACTGTTCTTCCTGTGTAGATTCCTCTGGATCCTCACAAAAAGCTTGTAAGTTTTTGGAGATCCATTCATCAAGTCCAATATAATATAAAGATTAATGTTCCTACTCAAGCCGAAGGAAATGTTATCTTCCTTTACCAATGATCCATTAGGAAATGAAGTGCAACAGAAATGCAGAGTGGGAAAATGACTATATATCAAATATTCATTCTGCACATTTTGGGGAAAAAAGGAAAGAGTAAAATACATTACTTTCGGGGGAAAAAAGAATGCCACGTGCTGTTATACTTAGTCAATACAAAAATGATTGTTCTTTTATTTAGACAGTGATTTGATAGCCCAATGCCATCCACTTGATTATAATCATTACATTAAACATATCCACATACCATACAGTCAGAGCAGTTATACAATTATAGTAAATGTTCCAACTCAATTTTTCTATGTGCCTTCCATGCCAACATCATGGATTAGAAATGCTGAAGACAGCAACAGTCATTTGTAAGAAATAATTCAACTGGAGCTGTTGCTGCACCTTAAATGGTCATTTATTTTTCAAAAATAAAATATAAAAATCTGGAGATAGATTTGTTGTTCATTTAACTGAAAGGAGGAATCTTAGTAAGAAGCTGAAAACTCTGAAGTTAAGAACAAATACCTGTATGTAGGTCAGCAGTGTGTGTTCGGCTCCCAGTAAGATCTGAACACACTCAGAGCCACAGTCTTCGGTTGAAGAATTTTTCTACCCTCAAAAGATTAGACAGAATGAGAAAGCTCCTCTCACTTTGGGGTATCAAAATGTTTAATTCTCACAATTCTTACTTATTGTCTGATTTGTTTACTTCCCCAAAAATATCTTCTGAACAGGGAGGGACTCAAAGAACAATGAAAGATAAAATGAGTAATTGTGGAGATATTTTAGAATATTTGAAACACTTTGAAGAAACCCCTCTAGTTCTCTCTGTCCACATGCAGAGGTATTTTATTCCCCTTCACTGCATACATTAGCATTAACTGGTTTTGCATGTGTCCATCATAAAGACAAATACATCTGTAGTAATAAACATGTTGAATTGTAGTGGTGGGCTTGGCAGTGCTGGGTTTATGGTCAGACTCCATAATCTTAAAGGTCTTTTCCAACATAAATGATGCTATGACTCTATGATTTACTTCAGCACAACACAGCTCCGTCAGCATGAGAACCCATAAGTATTTGCTATGTACTTATCTCATAAAAAAACAAATGTAATTTCTTGTATCACTAAATACAGCCTTTTCCTCAGGCAGCAAAATGGTTTTACAGCACTTCTTAAATAGGATGCCAAAGGGGTGGGAGTGGGCCGAGCCCAGCACATGCACACATTGTTCTCCAGTGCTATCATCCCACAGGCAGGCGGAGGAGGAAAAAGGGCCCTCAGTGCCAGAAACATCTGCCTCAGTGGCTCAAACGTGATGGCACACTTTGGGCAGAGCTCAAGGATGCTGCCTTCTTGCACTCAGCTAAACTTGAAGTGTTTTACATTGGGAACAAAGACACTGAGAAATTCTTATCTGGACACCTGCTTATTCAATCTACCACCTTTCTCCCACTGTTACCTCTTTAAAATATTAATTATATTCATTCTATATTCCTGTCAGGACTTTGTCAGATACAGGACTGCATTCTCCAGAAAACCACCAAAGGCAAAACCAAAATTCACAAATGGTACAGTGCAGAGAATACTTCAGGCTTTTCCCTTTCCTACTCCTGGTTTACAACTGTTTTCAAAATCCGATTTAAAACACGGGCAATTGAAAACCTGGCTTTGAGGCTGCTGTGGCAAATCTGTTTCATACTGGTGTATAATCACAGTTTTCACAAAAGGTTCTGTGATAACCCAGTGTCAGTTTATGGTCTCCTTACACACCATAAATAGTTATCTGGAGTTTTTCTCATGTTGATATCCAGATTGAATAACAATAAATAGCATGGCTCTGTGCTATCCCCTGTCTTTTTTTTTTTTTTTCTCCTCTCCTACAGCCCTGGCCAAAAAATTCCCACTCTTCTGCTGCGATATTGTTTGGATGAATTTGGTCAAATGAGAGGAGCACAGGAGTCCAGAAGAGTAATGAGTTTTTCCAAGTGGTTGTCTTGGACACATATGATTCTTGACCCATTTTTTATTACAAATAAAATCAATTTTATGGAAATGCACTATCACATTGAAAACATACTACGTTTATATTTTTGGAATCCTTGAATGTGAAAATAGTCAACTTTTTGCCGACATTTTTGCATAAAATACACTTTTGGAAGCAATTAATTTTGAGTAATTCAGAGTGTATGAAAACTGGCCTGTATTTGTGGACTAGACTCTAGTTCTAACTATTTTAAAAATATATTTTTGTGAAACTGACATTTTTTCATATTGGACACAAGTGTGGTTCAGAGACTGTTTAGTGATGGCTTTTTGCTGGTAAAATCCAAACTTAAAATTTAGTCTCCGCAGAGGTGGATATGAAGGTGCCTGTTTCAGTAAATTGATAAATGTGCCACCACAGTCATAACTGAGGCTAACAAGTGCTTTGTAGAAAAGTACAGGAAAACCGAGAAAATCCAATAAACCAAATCGTACACCAGAACCAGTACAGTTCTTTCATGCCTTCTCAAAAACCTAGGGAATTCTGCCCAGTTCTGCTGGCTCTGACCGGTGTCATGTGCCATAATACCCTCCTTCAAGCAGGTTGTTGTATAAATAGGTTTTCTTGTGGAAAACGTGACAAAAATCTCTGTATAGAATCCATCACTTCCTGCAGAATTCACCAGTCTATAACTCTGCATGGCCATGAAGTTTTGCAGTGAGCTCCAGATCAGTTGCAGCTCTTGGCATTTGTCTAACTTGAACGCTGGAGAACATACTTTTTGGTTTGATTCCTATCTGTTACCAGCTAAATGGATCAATAAGGCTTTTTTTTTCTTTTTCAGTGAGACAGGGTCTACACTTGACATCTTCTTTTAAAGTTGGGCAGACAGTTTCATTCAAACTGCAATGCTCAGCAACCTCTGATATTCTAGCAGCACCCAGCTGCTCTTCTATTGTTAAGACATAGTTCAAATCTCTATTATAAACCCTTTTTTTTTTTTAATTAGTTAAAAATGCAGCTGTAAAAATTGCTTTGGGATGAACCTTGGCATGCTGAGCAGACTGCTAGCCTCTCTTTCTCTTGTCTGCCCTCCCCCACTCCACTTTAAAATTTGAATTTAGATTTATTCTGCCTGGAGATAGAGGAAGGAAAGCAAGTAATAAAAATAACTTATTCCAAAAGTAATAGGCAGACACCAAACCATCAGATATCAGGTATGTGGCTTGGCTGTGCATTAAAAGAAACATATTAGATAACGCATATTTTCAAGTGCCAGACACCAAAATCTTCACAGCATTAAACTAAAAGTTGTAACAGGTAGGTCGGTGTTAAAGGTCAGACATCTGAAAAAGATCCTCCATCACCAAGTCAGGATTCTCCTTCAGGCCAATTCAGCAGTCCTTGGAGCCACTCTGGGGACTGAGGAGGTAATCAGGACTGAAAGTACTGTAGCAGTGTCCTTTAATACCCTGCTTTCATCATCAGCAGGTCAACACAATTGTGTATACTGTACATGGAATATTTTAACAGGTCAGAACATACCACCTCGTGACTGTTTCGGTGCCCCTGCTTCCTCAACCGGGAGTTCGCTCTCCACAGTAATGCAAAACAGAGCTATTAAGAGGCAGACAGTTAATTGTCATGAAAAAAGGTAATAATATGTGCTGTCTATGTGATGCATTCTCAGTGACTACCACACTGATGTAATCAGCAAACTACACAAGGTTGAGAGTTAGCCTCTGCTTGTGCTGGAAGTAATTAGCCATCAAATTGATCTCCAACTATTAGAGCCCATGGAGAGGATGCCTTCTGTCAAGTCTACAACTAGCTGTTCCAGCAGCCTTCCATTATGCCTGAAGCAGTAGGATGCACTGCAGAGGACCCTCAAATTTCACCCAGAATTTCCATGCTTTTGTAGATTTAATTAAGATTGTGCTAAGTCAGTAGAGAAATGCTATGTTCTGTTCTTGAATTCATGCCCATATTTGCTAGCAGCTATTAGGATTATAGTATCAAATAACAGAATGCTAAATGGTGCTAAAGTCTTAAAAATTAGTAGGAAAAAAAGTTTTGTTTCTGAAAGAAAATTCCAGAAGTTGTATTTGACAATGTTAGAAACCTCCAAAAACGTTCTGAATTCTCAGCACAAGTAGCTGTTTTCACCTGACACACACACATTACACACCTCAGGAAAAGAAGCTATTAGTGAAACTTCCTTAGGACCCAGTGACATGGTGCTCCTCACTCTGACAGCAGCAGCAGAGTTTAACCAGGGTGATGCAGGTAACAACTGGAAAATAGTCTGTCAAACAACAAATTCAATCATAATCAGCATGTGTGTTGTCACAGGCAGATCTCCAGCACTTGGTCTCACCTATCACATCTCTGTTCACTGATAAAAGTGATTTGGCCTTCTACAAACTATTACTATGTTCTGCCTTGAACAATATCTTGCAGCAATGAGGCTCGCAAGGTAATTAAGAGGACATGCTTCATTTTACGTATCACCATTTTAAATACATTAAAGAAAACCAGAAGCATTCTCAGTAATATTCACTTCACACTTCCACATAAACAGATAGATAAATAATCCCGTTCATATAATTTGTGTTTACCAGAATTAATCATTCTCTTCCATCTCTGTATGGGAGAGACTTCATAACTTGTCATATCTTTCATCATTATTTACTCCTAAACTTCAAAGTTATATTTTTAGAACATATTTTCTGCCTCAGAAAACTCTCTTGTAACTTGTTTTTATGTGATGGAAATATTAGTATTTTTCTAATAGCAGTTAAATGCTAAATCATTATCAAAGCTAATGATAATGACAATTCTACATGGAGTAACTCCTTAATTGTTTTTTAACTGGTTTTGTGCTCTTTATTATACCTTACATCAAGGGCCCACAGAACTATGACATTGTGGTTCTTTTGCCATGAAATTCTTATCCCAGAATTTTTATGGCCCTGAAAGGATAGAAACAAATTCCCAGTCCTTTTCATTTCAGGGAGCCGATCTAGGACAAATTCTAGGGCTTTCATCTTCTATGTAAAATATATAAACTGTGGAATCCAGGAAATAGGGTTCTTTATGTTCTGTGCAAAGGAAAAAGTCCCCAGTGCTGCAGCAGGGAAGCACCAGAGCTGCATGCACTGCATACCAAAGACAGCTCCAAGGGCATCTCTGCTTTTCCCTTTGCACTAGAATGTATGAACAGTGCACTCTATTGCTGAGCCCCAGCATGCAAGTTAGAGTTAAAGAGAGGCAGAAACTGTTACTTCAGCCTTGGCCAAAATATATATGCGTGTATATTTAGTTATAAAGTAATAATGTGAAAGCTTATAAATGAGCACAGTTGATTTATTTAAAACTTAGCAGCCTTTGAGCCAGAGCTTTGCAGAGCAGGTATTCCTCAGGGCAGTGGTACAGCACGGCAAGAAACACAACAAGCTCAAGCTGCTAATTAAGTTCACTTTAACTTTCCATTAAGAAGCTTGGATCAGTCACTCACAATCTAAAGGCTCGCCACTATTTGGGTTAAATGAAGTGTTCCTTACAGCTGTAATCACGATGTACAACACAGTTTTGGCTGTGGCCATTTCCTCTCTGTCAGAAATCCATCCATAGCTCCAGTTGGAACCCATGTGCATGCGAGGATTGATTTCTTGACGTTTTGTCAGTGCCACTTCTCTCTGCATGACTGCAGCTCTGATTAGAGGCAGAAATGTGCCTGGGTGGAAGGCATGTGTTCCATTTCCTGCCCCTGGCAGCAACCCGCTCCACAGGGTTCCACCAGCAGCTCGTGTGCAGCAAGTCCCTCCTCTGCCTTGCCCTCACCCAGAGTGGGGAAAGAGGAAGAAAAACTTGTTAGAAAACAAAGAGAGAGAGGAAAATTCGAGTAAACAGCATAGGAAATTTAATAGAGACTGAGAATAAATCTCCATCCCTAATCCCTTTTCACCTTTTTTAGAGCAGATCAGATTAGATTAGTGTGATTTTACTTTTTGGTGCAGAACAGCATAAAACAAAATTTAAATGGCAGGAGAGAGAAGAAGGGAGAGAGACAATGAACTCCCATGCTAGAATTTTAGCAGTATTGTGAATAGAAAGCAATGTTTTCTCAGGTTTTGGTTATTGTGCATTATAAATGATGCCATCTCAATTTCACTTGCTGAGTGGCTGTAGAACAGACTGCACAAAACTGGAACGAGCCTCCAATCAACTGCCCCAATGACAGCCATCACAAAACTGGGAAAGCTACTTCCAAGCTAGTTCTCATTAATTGTTCCCACACCATCTTTGCTGCTTAACACAAGCTGTTGCACCCAGCAGCTGATTCCATTAGGTTCTGAGAGTACAAATTAACCCTGAAAGACACTGAGAACAGTAAAAGATGAAAGAGGAAGAGGGAAAGAGAAGAAGAGAACAGGGGCTGAGAGATGAGGGGGCTCCTGAATAAGCTGGATTCACCATTCAGCCCTATATTCTCCCAAATAAGTATCCACAGTCATGGAGAAAGTAAAAAAGGAGGGGGTGGCACACAGACATCACCTCATTTCTTCATGGGTTTGGGTTTTTTTGGGAACTATTTTTAATTAAAATTTTGAAAAGCAGCAATTTTGTTACAATCACACATTCATATGTTTAAAATCTGCTTTTAATTAAGACAGATGATTTAATCAGCCGCAGTTAAAAGTATTTTATAAATGTAGACATTGCACAGAAATCTGAAAACTTGTAGGATTTTTGATGTTATGAGGACACAGCACATGACCCTAAAATGTTCTCCCAGTCCAAAGATGTAACTTGTTCAAAGCCAACCTGCAGGTTTCTGAAACAAAGGCCTGTTGGGCTGGTTTCTGGTATATTGGACACCTCTTTCATGGGATCTAGGCTTTGTAACTAGAGATATACCATCCTGGAGAGCATCCACAGGCAGCTGTCTGAGGCTGAGTGAAAGACAGCATCTGGAGCTATAAAGGTCTACTTCAAATCTTGGAAAGAGAGGCAGGGTTTACTACCTACGGGTTTATTTGGCCTTTGGACATTATTGGAGCATTCTGTGACTGCACTAAATATATCAACTGTACCTGAGATCAAGGCTAGATCACTTTGTTCACTCAGAGAACGAACAACAATGACAAAACCAGCAGTAAGCACAACTAAGGGTTTCAAATCACATCATCGGCTTTCAAGTACTAACTACAATCATGGAAGTGAGAGGGGAACTTCTCTCCATCATCTCCAGCTCACAAACCAAATTACAAAATCATAAATTAATAAGCACTAGCACACAAAGTTAAGAGAGAATATGGTTTTGAGTTTATCCCCAAGAAGCAATTCCATCATGAGTCTCAATCTCCCATTACAGTTTTCCTCAGATGTGGCAAATTGGATGGGGGCCACAAGAGCCAAATTCAAAGCTGAGAATGCCAATCCTCCCATCTAAAAATGAAAATATTTTACTTAAAGTCGAGTCTGAACTGAATGCAAAAGGTGGAAGCTTTCATACCTCATTTCCAATGCAATGAGCCTTATAAATCCATCTTTGGCATGGTAAGAAAAGAGGGGGAGAAAAAGGGGGGAAAAATATTGTTCATTTAGTGAAGGTTGGAGAAATACAGCATTAATAAAGAAAAAGAAATGCATTTTTGAGCTGCAAACTGAACAAAAGAAGATTACAAGGAGGTTACATTACATTACCTCACAACTCAATGACTTGTGTGCATTTTCTTACTGGTTTCATTTCATTCATTTCCTAGAAGAGAGCTGTTCTGCTTGGTGGACACACTGCAACTGGCAACATCAGGAGTCTTGAGTGGATGGAAAGACAATACTTCATTTCAGAGATGGTCCTTTTCATGACATTTGAAGGACACAGAGTATTTCAAATAAACTTTTATGTTTATTTATTCTACCGATGTAATCAATGTTAGTAGCTTCTGATACTTTTCATGAATATTAAACCACTTTGAGAAAAAGACTGTTTATATAAAATTATATATGAAAATTAAGAGAACCACTGATGAGTTACTGAAACAAGATTACATGTCCATAATGTGGAAGCAATGATTGTGCTGAAGTAAAATAATTCTAATTGGCTTAAAGGCTTTCAGAACAAATGGCAAATTGATAATAAGCAATTTCGCTTTGATAACATTACAATGTCAGGGATTCTCCCAAATCAATTCCTATTTCCTCCACAAAAGAGGTCTGCAAATAGTAATTGCAGAAAAAACATCTCTACTGTCAGAACAGACCAGCTTTTCTCTCTGAAATTGGATCAGCTCACCTTCTTCAACTGCTATTTTCCACTGAACCCTAGAGCAGTGCAAGTGTCAAACAGCTGCACGGTGGGATGAGACAATGGGGAAGAGACACCAGGACAGAGGGGCTGCTCACACAAAGTGCCCAATATGTTATCTGGAACCCTGGTGTGTCTAAGGACAATGCTGACTGAACCAGGCGTTTTAGAAGGGCCTGGAAAATAAACCAAAATATACTAACTTTGATCTGTGGAGGTCAAAAGCTTAAGAGACAGCGTTACCCTTCAACATGAAGGTAGCTTACTTCTCACTAAAGAAGACTGTACAATATTGGTCTCAGTCTGTCAGGCAACTCATTCCTTTCCAAACTATACTTAAGAGTGAAGTTTTCCAGGAGTGAATCCTTTACAAGCTCTGATGCAGCCCTTCATGCACTAACACAAACCATGTGATACCACCAGCTCTGTCTGTGGGCAACGGTGGCAATGGAGCATTTGTGACTTAAGAAGCTGTGACATGTTAGAGAGGAGGCAACACCACGAAGTCCTGTCATGTGAGAAGGCAAAATTATCAGCTAAACAAGAGAAAAAGTAAATAGCAAAAGGCATCAAGAAGGAAAGAATAACCAATAGTAAGCACCAAGGAGGAAAAAGCACAGCCAGAATGTTTCTGGTGACTACATGGGAACATGAATATTTTGAAGATTACGTCAAGAATCCTCCTACATTTGCTAAAAATCTACAACAGATATTTTTCCCGTATCCCACCCTGCATTTGCAAGAAATCAAAATGCTTACAATGATGTACTTCACAATCTTCCAAATCCCCGGGAGTTTGCATGATCCAAGATCATGGCAAGTTCAATGTACAAAATAGGAAATGGAGAGAAGTCATTACTTCATTATCCCTTAAAGATAAGGCTCAGTCAGTTTCTCAGTGCACAGTGACTGCACCAGCTGCTGCCTTGAAAGGGTGCTGGCTTTCCAGAAGAGAAAACACTGATTGCACATAATGCATGGGGATTCTGACTGAAAGACAGGATGCCAACAAAGCTTTTGGAACATATTGTGATATGGCTGTGAATGTGAACCTCTCATGTCCAACCTTGGCACTGAATGTTTCATGGCACTGTGGAAGCTGATCTATCCCACCCAGACAATTAGGGGTTTCTTCTCATAACAGCTATGCAGCTCGGCCATGACTAAAGCTCTCCCCAGATACTCCTCACACACAGTTCTCTGTTTACAGCACTTACAAAAAGACTCATTGCACCTATAATCCTCTGAATTCTTGCTTCTTAGAGATTTCCATAAAGATTGTGGCAAAGGAAGTTTCCTTTAAGTTGGACTTCATGAATGACCCAGACAAGCCTTCAGAGTCACTGTGCTGTGCCATTTGCAGGCAGTTCTAGTCCAGCCAGTCTGCTCAGGGGCATCTTCCTTTTGCACTGCAGTTTCAGCAGCTTCACTACAGCATAAACAACTCATCCCCAGTGGCTACTCTTCAATAAAGGAAAGACACTTGCTTTGAACAATGTAGTAAATATTATTCTGGGTGTCAAAGATGAGGAGAACTTCCTGAATCCTATCAAAGTGAGGTATATGGTCTGCTAAGGGGAATCACAGCTATCCAAGTTTATATGTTTCTAAATCATCACCTAATACAAACTGTAAATATTGTCCCAGCATAACAGGTGATTGAGGAGGCAGAGTGGCTGCCCAGACAACTCTTCAGCACTCTGCTATCTGCTCCCTGCTCAATTCCTGAGCTTGCTCCTTTTGTGGCTTGTCTACCAACACTACCCAGGCTGAGCTCTTCTGCTACAAGCTAAACAAGGAACATCATCTGCAAAACCCACTTTTTATTCATTTAAAATTGAAAAGAGATCTATGAAGGGCAGTGTGATAGAATAGGAGGCATGTATGTGTAGGGATGGATACTGTGCACTCCCACTCAACAGCCACACAGGAAAAGTTTCTGGCTGGTGAGTTCAGGGGGGATAAGAAGTTGTTTTTCAATGAGTTCCATTTGCCTTGAAGGGAGAAAATAAACCTCATACATTACAGACTAGCACAACTTAAATAACAGCACTACATAGGGGAGAATGTTTTGTCTTAGTAATATAAGTATTTTTCTGGCTGTACAAAAAAATCCCAAAACCTGGAAGATTCTGGCCAGCTCTGCTCATGACTTTCATTCCTTCCATATAAATTTTAGGCTAAGCAAAATATTAAAGTTGTGTTTCACTGCTGAAATGAATGACATTCATTAAATTCATGCTTTCCCACTGTTGGGTTTGGCAAGAGCAGAGAGGCAGACTGGAGATTGCTACACGGCTTATGTGCAGAGTGAAGGTTTGTTGAAGTGAGAAGAGAATGAGGTTCCCAAAGTACAGCACCTCAGAGGCAGTGAGATAACTGCAGTTATCTGCAGATCACTGACCTGCTGCACACCTCTGAGCTGGGCTGCTTTACACCGTCCTGTTTTCTGTCTTGTCACTTTATATTGTCATGCTTTGGGCCACCAATTCCTGCATTCTGGCATGGAATAACCACAGACAAGATCAGTCAGAGGCTGTTGGTGCTACTGGAATAGCTACAATAGATGAAAATGACTTTGCAGTCTACAGGTAAGCACAAATGGTACAGAAAAGGGTAGATAAATGATCTACACAAACAGAAATGCTCTTCCTAGAAGTCTGTCTGATCGATATATCTGAAAATAGAGGACAGATTTTGAGTTTCATAGAATTCCATTAGTCCTGTGGCTCAGAAATCCACAAAGCATGTTACTGGGGTATCATGCCACCACAAGCAAAAAGTACTGCCAGTGAAGTAAATGGCATTAGAGTGGACCAAAATGGCAATTTTTACTGGATGCCATTGAAAGGAGGTAACATTTTTATCAAGATACAATCACAATTCCTAATGGTGCAGGCATATTTCAATAAAATGAGGCTTTGACATCATATTTTGCAGAACAAAAATGCATATGCTGTTGAGAGCGAAACACAACATTTCTTCTCTCCCCCTGCAGAAAGCAGTTTAGGAAGTTCTACAACAGGCTCCAGGGAGAGTGGATGGTAAAGGCAGAAGTGCCATGGTTTAAACTTACCCTTTTTTGATCCTTGCAATCACTTCCTAAATCTTGATTTCCAAGTCATCTTCCCTAGCAAAAGCTCACCTGACCCATTATTAGGGAACCGTTCCTTCCACAGTATGGGTCTGCTAAAGTGCTGGGCAGGCTGAGTGACAACTTCAGCAGAAAAGAGAATTCTAAGGGTGAAACATGGTAAAGGAGAACACCTGGGATGTTATATTGAAGGGCTTGTGGAAGAGAGGGAGATAAAGAAGTGTTATGTGACAAATTTAAAAGCTAACAATACAGAGAGATCTGTTAGTCTCTCAGTAAACAAGAAATTAATGTGCAGTATTCTTACTGGAGCTCAAAAAACGACAGACAGAAAGAGAATACAGCAGAATTCGCAGTGCTGCCAATTACTACTGTTTCTTCCCAGGCTCTGTAAATTAGTTGTGCTTAGAAAGTTAAAGATAAATGGTATTGATTTAAGCACATTACTAATAGTACCTTCACTGTAGCAATTGGATTTCACCCAAATTTCTGCTGCACCTAAATTATTCTGTCATTCTAGCTGCTCCTGTAAAAATGCAAATTTGTCTTCTGAAAGTAGGATATATTGTGCCAAATTTCCCCATAGCATTTATGACCAAAAATATTTTATTAAAAATGTCTGGATATTTTCAAATAGTATTCCAATGGGCTGTCAAATTAATAGTGAAAAAAAACCCCATAATTCAGAGCTGTAAGGTAATAAGAAGTTGTGCTATGGCATGGACAGCTGGAACCTACCAGCAGATAAGAACACAAATTTGGACAAAATACAGTGCTTTCAGAGGTCTGTTTTCTACCACTGAAATGTGAAATATGTATTATTTAAACCAAGAAACCGAATGCCTACATGGGGCAGGGGTAGGAATTTCGCTGAGAAGTTATTTCAATTATCCATCTGTGTAATCAGAGCACTGCCACTCTGCTGGAGCAGCAGCAGTACAGACAGACACACCACAGACCCGTTCCCCTGTGCTGGGGTAAATGCAGAGCATTCCACTCCTCTGAGTACACCTACTCTGCCAGTGATGCACTGGCAGAATTCTGAGTGTTCAATAGAAGGATCAAGCAAAGCAGCTACCAAAATCTCTATGGGACCTTTAGGACAGGATGAGGCTGAAACTGCCATAACAGTTCAGAAGGATTCAAAATCATGTTTAAAATTGACAGTAACAGAGCACAGATGGAAAAGTACTTCTCCCATAAGCTGCATGTGGTTAAGACAAAGAGGTGATATATCAAGATCATGTGGAATAAGCAGTGACTAACTACTATGCTTATCTTACTTCAACAAGCTTCCCTTCCTAGAGGTTTAGGTTCTCTTAATCAGAGATCAGAGTAGTTGTGGCTGCCTCATCACTTTAGTGTTTATACCACCTTAGCAGCTTTAAACATATTCTGGGCACCTAGAACTGCCTGAGCTGTGCTGTTGTCATCCTGCCTCCAGCTTCAGCTCTTCAGGCCTTCTGCTTCCTGCAGCTCACTGCAGTACTGGTGACAGTGGCACAATGGTGGGATGTGCAGCTGTTGAGAAGAAAGCAAGAGCCCTGGGCATGCCAGGGCTTGTACCTATCATTTCATAAGACATTTTTCTAACAAAGGAATCCTTCCTTGCAATGGGGCATCACACAGCTGCCCTACTGAAGGAATAAAAGCCTCCGGGGTCTTGCATCCCACCCTCCCCTTTGGGTAGCTCAGCACCCCCTGACTCTCACTGCAGTCACACACGAGATCCCAGTCAGGAGCCAATCCCTCAGCCAAGGGTCCTTGGAGACAGCAGCGCTCCAGAAAAGCAGCATGGGGGATCCCAATTTAGGCAGGAAAACATAACAAGGTTGTTGCAGAAGATAGCAGGAAGTTAGGTGAAGCAGGACTTGGAGAAGGCATTAGAAAAGCAAAGGATCCAATATCAAAGTGGGGTCGGTGGCCACAAGGATCCTACAATGAGGCCTGACAGGTGAGAGGAGCAGAGCTAAGCTGATGGGTGACAAGTAAAGCAAAGAGACCGCATGACATGTGGCACTGAGCCACTGCTGTCAGTGATGGGGCTGTAAGGAGCTCTCTGGAAAGATATCCTAACAGGTGCCTGCACTGAACACAGGCTGGCTGGGCTGCAGGTAAACAGACCCCTGGCTAAGCAGCACAGAAGGCAGCGCTGTGTGCCAGAGCTGGAACAGGAGACCAGCAGTGGACAAAGTAAGGGAATTACAGAACCTGAAAGGAACAGAAGGCAGAGAGTATTCATAGTTCTGGAGGAGTGATGCTCTAGTGGGTAATAAGAACAGATACAGAAAACAGCATTAAATAAATATTAATCAGGAATAGTTTGTCATTGCATACATCACAGAGAAGGGAGGAGGAAAGAAAGAAATTGTCATGAGCTACTTCAGCAACTTAAGGGAAACTCATATACATCACTTTCATATTCCTCTGAAAAAGTACTGTAAAGAGGAAAAGTGAAATACCCTGTGCCAGAGCCTCACTCATAATAGTGGATCAGCAGCGTTTTTGTGGTAAGTCTTTCAAATCTAGTTTTACTTGTCTCTAAAGGATCCTTAAAAGGACTTTTTAAGTTAGCTCTGCTGGCTTTGGCTAACCATACAGAGCAAAGAATTGATTGCATTCCTACAGAAATGCCCCTAATAACTCCTTAGAATGAGCTGTGGCACTTTTCCACTAATTGTAGACATAACTAATGAGCACCTTGAGCATGTGTTATTAATCTGTCTGCCAATTTTGAGAGATTTCAGTTGTGAAAAACTACAAGGCAGTATTTACTCTAGAGCACACATTTTGCACCAGTAAAAATAAAATGCACATTGTGAACCAGAAAAATAAAAAGGAATTTTTATCATGTGACTGTATTATCACTGAAGATGCAAAATCCTTTGTCAGCTCCCGAAAGAACAGGGGTTTTACCCGAGTTTCCTTGCACAAGTTCTCCGAAAAGTGATAAGAGCCATCAGACATTGTATTCCAAGGTCCATAACTCTCCAAGGGAGAGATATTACCCAAGTGGATTTGGGTTGTAGTTATACTTGTCATTCATTTCAATGACCAAAAGAGAAGGAACAGCTGAAATAATGCTTTTCTGCTGAGTCACCCCCCAGCAAAAATATTCTACTCTACCTCATTTCAATTTTTCCTAAAGTGGCAAGATTCAGAACATCAAATCAAAGTAAAGCACAAGACCTTGAACAAAATTATAAATCCCAGGTGGAAATGCAGCTCTTCTGTGACTATGCTTTTCTGAAAAAACTCCATCATATCTCACACCTTTATTCTTCATTTTCCCTACCCAGTTCTTGGCTCCCCACATTCTCATTGTAAGGAGTTTTCCTACAATGAGTAAATTTGGTATTTCAAAAGTGTTGTCAACCACCTGGAACAAAACAAAGACAATTCCTGTTTTTCACAGGTGTTATAAATTCCTTTTCTCCACATAGCTTGATGGCTGGGACATCCAGTATAGGTGTGACAGAACAGCTTCAGCTTCCTGCTCTCAGCCATTTGCCCACATTCCAGATTCACTGTCTTTATTGCCAGGATGTGTTGAGATGACCAGCTTCCAAACTTTATTACTGGAATCCTTCCATTATGTATAAATAAATGTGGAAGAACCAGACCGTGAACCTAGATACGCTTTCTGTGAAGTTAATGACTGAAAAATTGAGCAGTGGGTAGCAAAAGTTTTATCTAAACTGAAGTGTTCTCAACACAAGTCCAATTTTACCAAACCGGCATTGCATAATTAAAAAATGCTATTCTCAAATTTTAGCGAGGCTTTCTCCATCACATTACCCTCACTCATCTCTAAGTTCTGCTGGAGCTGAGTCAGGTCCAGAATCAGCCTAAGAATGGCTGGGATTGATATGAAGGCTAGGAGAAAAAAAGAGAAATGAAAAAGGAAAAGAAAAGCAGAAAACCCTACTACTGTATTTATAACCCCTCCACAGGTTCCATGCCAACATCAACTGGGCCCCCAGGAAAAACAGTTATTTTTCAATCTGGGAAAATGCCTTTCCATAGGGAAGAATATCCCCATACTGTCTTCTTGTAAAATTTCTGTAAGAAAAAAAAAAAAATCCAAAAGAATATAAAATAAAATAAACGTCCCCAAAACTGGGGGAGTGGGGCTGAATGGGGGACTGTGCTTCTGCGTGATTGATGTTCAGGTACCATATTTCTTCCTCCCCTTTCCTGAGTGCAGTTCCATAATGGGTGTTAACAGGCCAGCTTTAAACACTAAGGAGTGCATTTGCAGTGTAATGTGCGGAGATTTGTCCGGACAATTTCCCATTAACACTAATGTGCACTGCACGGTTAAATCCCTAAACACCACGTGGAAAACTTAGTTTCAAAAGTGCCCATTACGTTTGGGTGTTGAATTCTTTTGAAACAGTTGCTAGTCTGTTAAACACTGATTGCTCTCACACTAGGCAGACAGAACTTTGCATTTCAGTTTAGACAGTTAATCAGAAGACACATTTTTGCAAGAAGTTCACATACTAAACGAAATTTTTAAAATTACTCTTCAGAGCTGACAATGATTAACGTCTTCAGAATGCCTCATCTAAAGATTACTCAGAAATACTAGAAGGTTCGCTTAAATCTATGATATAACTACAAATTTTGTTCACAAAGGGCGATGCTCACTTGTTTACAAGCACAGTAGGGACCACATCAAACAATTTTTGTCACAATTCTTTCTATCATTAAGACAAAATGAATGTATGCATATTTGTCTTGGTTTTGTTTTTGTTCTTTTTCTAGCTAGGCATATAAAGAATTGACAAGAAAAAAGGAATTTTACACTCAATTTCAAGATGTGAATGCACATAAAATCAGGTAGAATACCGGGGGGAAATGGAAGCAACAAGAAAGATTGTGATTATAACAAAGTTCTGAGTGACAACAAAGTGAGCATTAAAAAATAAAGTATGAAAACACGTTGGTCCCCACCTTTCCTACTGCCCAATTTAAGCATGAGTCTGGTTTGTAAATCATGAGATGTTAAAGGAAATGTCTATGCATGAAAGGGATAATCTAATTTTATTGTGAAAAGGCACACATCATTGGCCCAGGCTTTCTGCTAATTACATTTGTTAAGGAAGAGTTATCTAGGTGTTTGCTGGGGGAGGGGAGATGAGTGACAGAAATATATATTTTACAGAGGAAACTGACGTGAAATGCCACATAAAATCAGCAGATGAGTTTGGATTTATAGGTACATATGCTGGCTGGGATTTATGAGTGGACACGAACACATGAAGCCCACTACATTTAAAACAATTTGCTTGTTCTTTTCAGTGACTTTCAGAAGTGGAAGCTTGCCATTACACACAAGCATTTAATTCTTCAAAAAGCCCAGTTCCTTCTTACGAGACAATAAAGTACTTCCCCTCGTAACAGCAGGTAAGCACTGAAGGCATCCTTAAAAATCTAACCCCAATGTGCTAAAGAAACTTAATAATCTTTAAACTACACACAATACCACTTCCTCCCTGGTACCAGGACGTCATAAAACGTCTGATTAGTCCTTATAATAGTGCTGACACCTCCACAGCACATAAAAGAGGACTTTTAATTTACAAAAGACAACCCTGGTTGTCCTGATTTTTACCTTTAATTAGACTGTAAGACATAGCTCCATTTGGCTGTTAACCAACGTATGAGGTATAGGCTTAGTGTATAAGGTAGATTTGTGAGGCTTTTTGAAAAGCAATATTGTAATATTTTGAATAGATTTTTAATACATACTATCTCATGGATTATTTAACTCTCTAATGAGGTAGAAAGAAATATTAAAGACAATATTTTAAATGTCAGGTAAATGACTCAGTTTAAGGCAAAAAAAAGAGGATTTTCTTGTTGATTTTCTTGCAATGGTTCCAACAACTGCCTGGATTTTGGAAATGATTTTGTGATGCTTAGATTTTATATTGGTGCAATAATTGCACGCAGTAGGGTACTGCACCTAGTCATGAAATTCATTTAAAAATGAAATAAGAGACATGATGAAAAATACAGAAAAGTCAGCTGCCCCAAAGGAATTATAAATAATTTTGAAAAGAAAAGTGTTTCTGTGGCAACATGAACTTTAATACGTCTAAATTTGCAACACTGGTAAGCTGTGCCCCAGTGACAGGTAAGTACATGTGTCTGAGTAAGGACACCAGTGAAGCTTATAGCCATAGAGCTGTCAGAGGAAATCAGAGGAAGTCAGCAATACGTGTCTGAGCACTTAATAAAAATCACCATCCAGCTCACAACATGTGACACAAACCCTAAAATAAGGGGAAATCTGCACTGTGATACGTAAGGGACTTAGCATGTGGTTTGACACGTGCACTTGCCTCGACTGTCATCCACTTTGAGCAGGACAAAGAGGGACAGCCCAACAGGTACTTCTTTTGTTTCAGCACATCTTGAAGAGGAAACTAGCTGGCTGTTCCCTCCCTGTAATTCTCTTACCAAACAGAAGCTTCAAGAAAGCTCTGTATGCATCCCCCTGTAATGAACACAACAAAACACACAAGGCAGCCAAACTTCTGGTGAAGCTGTACACCATAGGAGAAATATAAACACATCCATCAAACAACATCCATTGAATAACACATCCATCAAAAGCTACCTGAGTACACGTTCAGCCGCAGAAGTAAAATGAGCTGCCTGTTTTGTAGGAAGGGGATATGTTTAGGAAACAGAATGTCTGCCCTGCAAGTGGAAAGAAAAACAAAAACATCCATAAATTTAGATTCAAAAATTTCAGATGGAATAAATAACAGGATGCTGCATAGCTGGGGATCATGGGCAACTCTGCCTCAGTCACAGCCATCTCCCCTTGAGTATTGCCATCTTGATCTTCAGGATTTCAAAGGGAAGTTTAGGTTCATAGCAGTGACTAGTCCCTTTACCATCGATACAGGCAGAGCAGTTCAGCTCCAGCTATGGCCCGACACAGCCCAGTCTGGGCTAGGGAGGCTACTGAAAACTGAGTGTACCTGGCCTTGTATTTCAGTGTGCATAGTACTGCATAGTGTGCATATTGCGCTCCTGTGCAACTGTTGCTCCAGAAGTCAAGAAAAGATGTCATGTTTTTAATAATTGAAAAACACACTTATCTAGTCTAAAAGGACTATTTAAAAATTTAGAAACTCATCAGGATCACCTATTCATTTCAAGGGAGAATGCTGGAAAAGACACAGGGGAGAATCAGATATAAATAAATTAAAATTACAACAAAAACCCTATTTGAAGCATGAAGATTATTTGGAGCATGGTGTTTGCAGCTAACACCAGAATTTCAGTACGTATCATAACCTACGAGGATAAACATAAAACATTCTTCACCCTATTACCAGACACGTGCTGCATTCTAGTGCTAATCTGTGCTTAGGTTCCATCTGGAGACACCTTCACAGTGGTGGTAAGCCTAGTTTTAAAGTTCATGGCCAGACTAAGGGGCTCAAGAAGAAAAATGGAAGTAATCCAAGAGAAAGCTTCAAATATGAGACTGACAATCACTGAGTGATTTCTTTGGACATGAGAGGACTCAACAAGGCCTAAAAGAAGTACAGAAAGGTAAAGTATGGTACAGAAAAGATTTGTGGGGAATGGCTGTGTTGCCTACATCATTACAGAATAGTGTTAAGTGAAAATAGAAAGGTGAGAAACTTGGTTAATAAGCTTTCCTTTTCATTGCACAATGTTACAGAGGTCACCAATATCAAAACCTAAAGATTAAAAGTATATTCCCAAAAGCATTCACAAGACATCATCAAATATGTTGAGTAATGATTAATGACAGTTATTAATGACAGTTCACACTTATGAAGTAAACAAGTTCTCCAACTGTTGAACACCAGAATGAGAATCACGTAAAGACAAACCATTCTATTAAAAAACAAGAGGCTCCTACAGATGATTTGACATTTGACATATTTAAGACATATGAAGAAAAGCTTTAGAATGGGCCATTCATGATTCATAGCTGGGAGTAGTGGGTCAGGCTTTGGCAATTCAGATGGACCAGCAAAAATGTTCCCAGAAGGACAAAATAAAATAACTAATGCTCTTAAAAAACAGGTTCTATCAAAAAAGAATTGAGGTTGTTTGAGCTGCGGTAAAGTAGCCCTGAAGACACAACCATATTCCTCAACACATAAGTTATTGTAAAGGGGATACTGTTTATCTTTGGGAGACAGGATGAGCAAAAATGGGTTTGAATTGCTGCAAGAAATAAGAAAATCCTAGACTATATAAAAAGTTAGATGCTGGAATAAATTTCCAAGGAAGTTGTAGTGTCTCTTTCATCACAAGTCTTAAAAATTACTTGAGAAGTATTTACGAAAGATGAGATAGTTGGAGTTATCTCAGGAAAATCTCAAAACTTCTCTTATTTTCTCTGATTTTATATAGTCTGAATTTAAACAATAAAGACGGTGATTTGTTTTAGAAATGTCAGTATTCAGCTCACGTGACTAAACCCCTTAAAGCCAGTCTGTGCCTAGGCTTCTAACCCACTTAGTAAGTCCTGAGGCAAATAACTAGCACCCCTTCTACTTCTGCTACTTCAATTTACAATGTGATTGTCTCTGAGTAATGGAAATACTTATTCCAAACAGTTGTCACACCAGACAGACTCTTCTTTTCAGAGAGAGGAACATGGCCATTTAGTTTTCTTCTGTAAAGCTGCCTTTTCCACAGAGATGTGGTCTTAAATTGGCTACAGCTACCCAGCTTTTACTTTTAAATAGATTGTTAACAGATGTTCTAGAGAAAAATATCTAACAAAAGATGACCCCCCTCCTTCTGCCTGGCTGTCAGCCCAGCAAGGCCAGGAACAGGAAGAACGGAAGAGCCTTGCCCAAGGCATTCTGCATGGGGCAAAACGGACAGGGCGGATGGCAGAGCATCCCAGCCCAGGCACAACTCTGATCAGAGCTAAATGTCTGCCAGTCTGTACAGAAGAATGGGTTCCGTGAAAATCTCATTGCAATTCACCTGGAACAGAAGTGCCAGCCCTGAGCCAATTTGAAATGAGAATCACATTTCATCTTCCTTGTCTCAGCCATGGCATGCAGAATCCAATAACCAGCTTGCCTTCACACTCCTCTTTCTTCTCTCACACTTAAATTTGGAGTCACAGGCTGTCCCAAACCATAAACAAATTGTTTAGTAAAAGGTGGAAGTAAAATGAATTTCATGAGGACTCTATAATTATGACTGAATCATTCAAACAGCCACTAGGCCCAGAATACAGGTTTTGTTCAATGGAGTTATATAAACCATAAGCTCTGTTTTTCTCTTCCCCATCCTTTTAGATGTGGATGAACCAGTTTGTGTCATCAGTGAAAGGATACAGGCATTGTTTGCTCTCATGCCTTGACAGTATTCCCTGAGGGATTGGCCTTTTTCACTCTTCTTCCTCCTCAAGAACTGAAGTCTCATTTCTCATAAGAGAGATCAAGAGGGCACAAACACTTGGCTCCCAGGTGCCACAGCTCATCATCATACAGTTCTCTGCAGAGACTTAAGGTTAGTTACCACATCCAAAAAGAAACAGGGAGACATTTCTCTCAGAGCAAAGTGACAAACCCAAAACAAACTGTTTTCTGTAGAAGTTTCTATGTGGTCTCACATTTCATTCAGCTTGCCAGCCAGAGCACAAAATTTTTAACAGTTCAATTCAATGTACTGGTGATATATTAAAGAATTTATTTGATTTTGGTGCTGTTAATATTTTTGTTTCACTTTTCATTTATATCTGGGCAATGCTGTTAACTCCTTCAGCCAGGGATTTTATTCTTACTACTTAAATAAAAAGACAACAAAAAAAATTTCAATCTCTTTTTACAGTCAGGGACTACATCCAGAATTTTTGAAGAGATTTAAAGGAGGAAGAGGGCAAAAGGGCCAGAGCTATTCTCTTTTATTGTTTGTTTGTTTTTAAATTAGTTGGGTAAGTACTGTATTTCCTAGGCCCTTACATAAAAAATTATTCACATTCCCATCCATAACAGCCATGAGCATTTTTTTTGAGCTCATTTAAATCAACATGTACATTAGCCATGGTCTGAGTGGAGTCTCCTGCTGGAGCAATCCTGCCATGCAGTCATTTCTGAATTGTGTTGCTGCAGCAAGACTTCTTAGACTAGGATGTTATCAAATATGCCAAAAATCAGAACAAGCAGCACTGATGGGGTTTTTAAGACAGAAAAAAAATAACTGAAAAATGAGTAAAAGGTCTTCCAAGGTCTCCCCCAGTAAAGGGCAATTTTAATTCATTGCTTTTTTGAGGTTTGGTTTGGGATTTTTTTGGACCAGCCAATTTATATTAGGAAGTTATCCCCTAATTTATGAAGGAGGCCTTTAAACTCCCAGCTTCATGATTTAGTTGTTCATTACAGAGGGGTGATTTCAATATCCTTATGTTTCTCATTGTTTTGCATGCGGCCATCCATTACAGCAGAAGAAATTACAAAAATCCTAAAAGATATTATAATTTTCATATCTAGTAAGCCTGATGAGTTTTCTATGAGCAGGATGCATGACACAATGAATAAGGAAACTGGATTACAAGAAAGAAATAAAAATATGGAGAAAGAGGAGAGGACAAAGAAAGGTGAGGCTATTTTATGCACTGATATAAAAATGAGAGTAGAAGTGCTGTTTTTATTTATGAAGGTTACAGCTCTCCTCTGAACTCATTAATGATTCACTGCATATGACAGGACTGAAAACAAGGAATGAGTACATCAGCAAGCCTAAGCAGGTAGCCAGATTTCTGACTCTAACAGCCAGCGTTTGCAGAAGCCTCCTCTCTTGGAAAAGTCCCTGTTCTTTCCTCAGAACAAAAATCCACAACTGCTTTCCTCCCATGTGTTCACTCCCAGCTGTGAATAGGAGGTAGCACAGAGCCCTCACCTGACTGCACAGGCACCCTCTGGCTGCCTTGGCTCTGCCAGGCTGAGGGAAAGGTGCTGGAGCCTGGCCGTGGCTCCTGGGGACAGGCAATCCCCTCCCACCACCGCAGCTGATGACAATGGGGGCAGAATGGGAACTGAGTGCTCATAGTTGAAAGTACTTTGTTTTAAAGAATGGGCCTTTACTCATAATTTAAATGCTTCAAATTAGAGGTCTACACCTCACTAATGTTCCCACTAGCATCAAGAGGGCATATGTCAAAGGCTTCACTGGGAACAAAAATTATCCCTTAATGATTTTGCCATAACAAGACTTACCTATTTTGCTGTTGCAAATCATAACTCAGGGTCAAATCAACAAAACGTTACAGAATCAAGGCGCAGGAACTCAGGAAGTCTTGGAAATCACCACTTTTGTCTGCCGGAAATGAAATGCCCTTCTCCAGTTTCAGTTTCTGCTGTTGCAAGCCAGATTGTGTTGCAGGACACACTGTTAAACCAATCACACTGTAAAATACATTAACACTGTTCACCCCCAAAATGGGGGTGGGGTTATGAATTTTAGAATAGCAGTGACACAAAACAATCAAAGCAGGACCATTCAATACAGAGCTAACACTCCACCTCCATCTCATCACATCCTCCTTCAGCATTCCAGCCCAAAAGGCACTCACATGTTCCACTGTGTTTTGCCTCTTACACTACACCCAGAAAAAGGGCACCAGTGATGTACAGCCCACCCTGAACAGGATCTGTCACAGGCAGGTCAAAGCTTTCTCAGAGCAGCAAACCTGCATATTTTATATTTAATTTCTACTTGCTGTGTTGTGAAACTGCTGTCACATGTCCTTCTGTGCCAATTGCAAACTCAAAGAAAGCGTGTTTTGTTCTTCCAGTAAAAACAGTGAGCATGGTGTTCAGAGATTTCTTCTTCAGAAAAGGGAGGTGTCCCTCAGAAAAGCTTCAGTCGAGTCCAGGACAAGAAGTGGAAGCTGGTACTCAAGATTTCAGCTCTCCAGTGTTTGGATCAGATCCCACCTGCATTCTAGAAAAGAGATATATAAAATTTCAATAGATCTCATGGGGTCTCTCCACCCCACCGAAAAACAAGCTGCTCAGAGCTTATTTCTCTATAGAGTCGTCCAGGTACAGCTAAATGATTGATCATGTACCTGTTCTGTTAATTAACTACTCAGTGCTGTACAAAACATTTATTATATATTGCTAGATACTTGTTATTAGATGTGATTACAAAGTAGCAAAAAAAGACAGATAACTTCTATTTTTTTAAGTGAAATAAAAAGTTGATATACTCAAAAGTTGTGCCTACGTGTCTGGAAACTCAGTAAAACACAGACAGATTAAAGGGAAAAAAAAGCCAAAAGCAAACTTACATGAACAAATGGAAAATCTAATTTAAAACAGGATAAAGATGGATTCTGTGCATTTTTCAGGATCAAGTGACCTGGAGAAAGACAGAGAAAACTTTGAGCAGATAAAAAGTGTTTACTTTGAGAACAAATGAGAAAAAAATAAAGTTCAGTAACAAATGTAAGCAATTAAAAATGGAAAAGGAACTTCAAAATAGATTTTAAAAGAGAAGCTTTGGAAATTATATACCAAATCATGTTTGACACTTTATACACAGACACACAATTTTCCCCTTATAAGTGCATATTTTTTCCTCTTCTACAGTCACCCAGCTGCTGCTGTATCTCAGACATGATCATTGCCTTTTCTACTTCTGGTCAGTAGTGTTTGCATGGCAGTGGCCTGTATTTGAGATGGAATACCTGCGAAAGACATGAAGATACTCCTGGTTCAGAGAGGCAGCAGGCAGTAAACCCTTTACCCAGCAAAGACACTCTCTTTTCACAGGAACAGGACAGTCACTGAGTAAGGGCACTCACTGCCAAAGCTACAGGACTTTAGTTTGTAGCGGCATTACAGACCTTCCCCTGCCTGTTTTGAGTAACTCTTTCAAGCATAGACTCCATGCATGTCAGTAAAGACCTTCCTCCCTCAGGTAACCCTGTTTTCGGTCTAGCATGCATGTTTCCACATGAAAAGTTTTCCTTGTTTTCATCCTCATGCCATTCTGATATTACTTGGAGTGGTTCCCACACCAATTCAAGAATCTCTGAATTTTGCCTGAGATTCTGAAAACTTTGGACTCCAAACTGTAGTACTGAAAGCAAGGGAATCAGCTCCTATTTCTTTCTCACAGCTACAGAGCAATGTTACTCACTTCAGTTTTCCCTGATTCTGGCAGAGCAGGGCACCATGAGTCACTCACTACACTCTCTTGCCAACTACTGTTTCGAAGCACAAATCTCCATAAGGGGAAATTAAATATTTCTATAAACTCACCCTTCAAGAGCCAGGACGACTGTGTGATTGAGAGTGCTTCTTGACATGGCATACTGAAAAAATCCCCATAATAATCACTGCAGAGCAATCAGAGAATTTAATCATATTCTAGACCTGTCACTTCCCGTGTTTCTGAGACAGGCAAGTACATTGTCACATTTGGGGCCTGTTTCTGCTGCCACTGAAGTCAAAGGCAAACTCTCCACTGGCTTGCACAGGCACAGAGCCACTATTATGTTATAGAGCAGAGCTGGAGCAGCAGAGTGAGGATCTTCCTCGGGAGGATAGCCGTGCACAGCTGAACTACTGATCTTCTCCAGCTATTCTACAAAATAACTTTGAGAGTTTCATAAAATACAGAGAGACAAGCAGTAACAGGATCAAGAGCCATTCTTCTTGTGAGAGGGACCAAATCAAATTTTCCTGATTAATTTACCTTCCCTTGTTCCCCTAAATAAATAAATAAATAAACAACAGCAGAACAAGACAGGCTTAATCTAGTGTTTAACTAATTAACAGTACTAATTAGTCTTTAATGGCAATGATAATTATAATCATATCCTTCTGAGTCTATTGAGGCTGCCACATCAGATGGATTGCAATGTTCTCCCTCCCTCTACAACTTTAAATCAATATCACTTCAAACCTGACAGGGTCATTTCATGAAAAGTGATTAGAGAATCACCTTTATTTTCTGTGTTAAACCGAGAAATTCAAAAGCCTCTTTAAATGGTGGGAGAAGAAAGGATAAAGCACCACTTTGAGTTAATGAAAGCAGTAATTGAAGCTCCTTGTTGTCCCACATAGGCATCATTCTTCAGGTTTTCATTTGAGCGAATCCCAAAGCCAATATTCACAGGCTCTGTGCCACTTGCCCATTGTGTACAACAGAATAACTTAGGTTAGGAAGGACCTTTGTAGTCCAATCCACTATTCAAAGCACTGCTACCCAGGCCAGTTTATGCACAGCTTTCTTGAACCAACCTTTGACTATCTCCACCTTCTGGCTACGTGTTCCAGTGTTTGATCACCTTCATGGCGAAAAATCTTTTTCCTAATATCAAACAGGAATCTCATTGCAACTTGTGCTGCTCAGTCAGGGAGAGGCATCAGATATCCCGTGTAGCTCTGGACCTGTACGGCAGCACCCTCTCATGGGAGTCCCATCTGGGTTCAGTCTTCTGATGTGCCAAATCGCTTCAGCTCGTGCTGGATCGTGGCCCTTGGCACACTGACACTACCACTGGACAGCTTTAAGCAGAATTTCTGGGCCACTCTGCAGCCACCCCTGCCAAGTGCTGCTGCAAGCAGGACCTCTGTGCTGGCTACAGGCTGGAGCTGGGCTCTTCCACAGCCTGTGGAGCAGTGCGTGACTTCCCCTGCACAGCTGTCAGCTGGAGGCAAGAGCCGCAGCAGTTCCTAACCAGGACACAGCCAGCAGAAGCTCTCTGTTAGAGCTGACAGAAGCAAAAGCCTCTGAAAGTTAAACCTCACCATCAGCAGTGAGCCAGGAGTTCCCAGCTGTTGCAGTTATCAGATGTTCCCTGAAGCACTCTCCAAGGGAAGGTTGGAAAGTGCTGCTTTTTCTGCTGCCCACCTCTGCTCACTCTTTCAACTCCCAAACCCTCATGGACAAATGATGTGCTTGTTCTCTAAAGAAAGGTCAATGTAGCCTTAGGGAAGTATCATAAAAAATACACAAATGCAAAGAAGTTGGAAGAAAACTCTTCTGAGTTTACAGCAAAATAAAATCAGAGGGGGCCAGTACAGAGTCTGGGAAGTTTCTGAATTGTGCTGGTTAATATCCAGGCTCAGCACCCAGCTAAGACAACCACAGGGGACACAGGACACAAAGCAGACAAGAAATTCTTCTAAGGAATGGCAGAAGAACACTGCAGCAATTTACTCTGTTTCACACAAGGCCACACATGACCACTGCATGAGAAGAGGGAAGAAATTCAGGACAGCTACGGAGCAGCTAAATACTGATATGAGCATGGCATGGTACTAAGATATACATTCAGATATAGGTCAGGGTTTTACACACATAACAAACATGCACTCTTATGAGCATTGTAATAATGAAAACAACATGCACGAACATAAAAATCCAAGTATACAGAATCTGGAGCATCCAGAGGTCAGCATTGAGAGTTATTTGGACTGTTTTTATCTCCAATGCCAAAAGCAGAAGCTCATTACAGCTGAGTCTCATGTGGCTTTTGTTGTTTTCATTAGCACTAAACATTCAGAGGAATCTCATAAGGGAGAGACAACTACCTGAGGAACACAAGCTTTCGATCTATCTTAGCCAGCCATTCTACCTTATTGTGAATTTTTTGTGCTTTCTTTTTTAGACTAACCATTAATACTATGAAAAAACTTCCTGAAGTTCAAGCCTCTCATTTTTCAAGAAAAATTGTCAGTTCAAACAAACACATGAGGGGCAGGGACTTGTCCCTGTTCCCTGATCACCACCCTCTCTCCATGTCTCCAGCTGGGAATATATCTTTCCCTATATGTTGTGCTAAGTCCAGGAGGAACTCAAATATACATTTCTACTAGTGACTAGAGCTCTGATCCTACTATTAGTTAAACACAAGCTTAATTTTATGCATGTGAGTCACCCCATCAACATCCCCATATGCCAGAGATTTTGTGGGATTGACGCCCAAAAATGAAACCATAATGAATGAATTCCACTTCTGAGTTGCAGAAGCAGGGTTGGAAAGCATATGAAGAACCAAGATACTGGAACATAAATCCACAGTATAACATGGGCCAAGGAAGTAAACACTTAAAAAAAAATGAAATAAAAAGAGAAAGAGATTAGCTAATTCCTGATTCTGAAAAAAAACTTGCAAGAGTTGATGTTATTAATTAAGAAGTTTCATTCTTGTTATCCAACAGTCAGTGCTTCTCCAACAAAAGCATGGCAAAATGCCTCATTTTAAAGAGCACATGGCAGACTTTGGAGCTAGCTCTGCCTGCTTTTGGCCACAGCATCATAAATTTGCTACATCTTTCATTCTGCCCCCATATGTTAAGATTGTGTCTAAACTCAACAATTCCTTTCTTTTCCACATAGGCAAAACAAAAAACTTCAGCGATTCATAGTACCAATGAAAGCCCCTAGGACATACTTACATTTGAAAAACTCTTTGAAACATTAACTAAATAGTTAGAACTAAAAATAAGTAATTGATACACTAATGAATTATTAATATGAGTACTGTGTATGCTGTTTAAAATGGCTGCAGCGCTTCAGTAATGAAAAGGCTCATTACAACAGAGGCAACTCTTTGGTCTACTGCAGGAGCATGTGCCAGAATAAGAGTTGTAGTGTGAAAGAAGAGGGTAGAACAGTATTTAACAGCTCAGAATGAAACCTCAGCTCTTACATAGCCGGCCATGCCAAAAAGCAACAGGCCCAGAATCTCCCGGCACTGGCATTTCTGTCACCTGCTACAAGACAAATGTATTGGGAGACTGGTACTCAGAAGCAAACATGACATTACTTCAAAGTTCATTAGAATCTTACACTATTAACAGAAGGAATCTTCTTCAGTCCTTTCACAAAGTATTTTATAGACTCATCTTTTCCTGTGTACTAACCCACTTTTTAAATATGTATTAAAGACTATTTCCTATAAACCCTGTGCATACTCAACATTTACTATCAGGTGTTATACAAAGAGTCACTGTCAGAAGTGAGCAAGTAATTTCTTCGCAAATATCAACACTTTGCATTTCCAAACTATCCAAGGCTTCCCTTCTTCTCCAGACAGTTTGTAAGTACACTGCTCACAGGCTATGGCAACAAGGGACTACTCCCATTTGAACTTGCATAGCAAAGCCTGCTTAATTCTCTTTCTCCTATTAAGCAGATTAGTTGAAAAAAAGATATATGTATATTAATTGATTTTAAGAGGGAAATTTCTAATACTAAAATATGAATTTAAAATTTAGAGTGTGCAAATATTTACCACGCTCTCTTCTCACAATGTTCCAGATCGCAGACTTATCCCTGACAATATTCATCTCCTGTAAACACTGGCAAAGCAATTTAAGAATTGTTATTTCATTGCATATTCACTAGCTGTTGCTGGAGGTATTTTGTTCAGCTCTAATTAGCACAGTTAATAAGATCAATATTTTCATTACTGAATGCTGCAGTAAGGCAAAACATGCTTAAAAACTTACATTTACAAAATCCCATGAAATGTATTTCTTGGGAAACCCTACTTGTCTATTTCAAAAGCAAAAAGCCCTCAAAAACTAGAGGAAAAACACTTTTGGTGCTTGTCATTTTGATGAGGACGGAAATTAAAGTTGAAACATCCATGTTAGTTAGGGGTGCTTTTAGAGGCAAGAGGAATCTTTGTTCTAATTGGTTTTTTGCTACTATTTCTATGTGTCCAATGGCTTTTTCAGGAGAAATAAGCACTGCAGTTTGCTTCACTTGCATAGACCTTGGTGTTGACACCATCACTCTCCTTGGACTCTCGCCTGACTTCAAAAAAAAACCACCACCACCAAAAACCCAGAAACCTGAAAGAAAAGCAGCTGCATTATAATCTAGCAGCAGTGTTTAAAATTTGGCTTCAACTCTGGCAAGTAGAGATTGAAGGAAATGAAAACAACACAACTGCAGCAGGCAAAATGAGCACTAGGTCTGAGGAAAGAGCCCAGTCCTCAGCACCTCTGCCCCAAAAATGGAAGCACTGGGCCTTGGGGTTCTTCCAGCTGCAGAGAACATCTTTTTCTGCCACAGAACACACAATGGTCTCAGCCTTCTCTGGACCTTGTGACTGCTACCACAGCACCGAGAAAAAGGGAATACAAACGTCAGATGACCTGTTTCTCAGATATCTGGGCTTTGTTTTTTAGCATTTGTCATACCTAACAATAATGGGTCAGAAAAGGATCCTGATTCTATAACTCTTTTTTTCTCCTCTGAAATGTCTGTCTTCTTTTTCAAAGAGAAGAGTTCAAATTTGTACTTGGAAAGCACTCTTCCATCCATTCACTGAACTTTTTAAATGAATTGACAATTCACTGTGACTCTACCTCGGCAGAGATGTCACTCAGGAAATTGTCAGTGTAAACTACCCTAAAATAATTCCATGCTCATGTTGAGTAATTATTTTAAAAACTGTTCCTGCAGAAAAATATTATCAAATATCAAACGGATACTGTATGATTAAGCAGCAAGACACATCAGGGAGTAGAATAAAGGTCTAGGTGCTTTATTAAGCATCAGGCTGAAGGCAGGGATTGTCAAAGCAGGAAGACGTGCATTATATGGCACAGCTTGTAACATAAAGCTGTTCCCTGGGGTAACACATCCTGCACCTGTTCAGGGTTTGCCACCCACTGTGTCCACTCAAATTGGTTTTCTTCATTTCCATGCCCATCTTTTCTACTCAGCTGGTTCTACTTTCCCTCCAACTAACCTGCTAAACTTGTAATTTACAGCATCAGAGCTGTTAAGATATTTACAAGGCAAAACCACAAAAGACAAGAAAAATTTGGCATAATACTTCTAGGAAAGGCAAGTGAAAACGCTGATGAAACACACTAGGCAGCTCCCCATGCATATTCAGTTTGCTATTAGCAATATGAGCTCTCATAAAAAACCTGTTCTTTTAAGATGACAATTATAGCAGCAAGGCCAGCTTGATCTACTGTCCAAATATGAAACGCTTAATTTAAGAAATGGAGAAAAGCTATTTAATAGGAGGAACATAAAGAGAAACCATTTGGGGACTTATCTGATTCCTAAGCTTCACATACTCATTTTCAAACAGACACAAATGCAAGCAGTAGCTTTAGAATTATAGGAGGTAGTACATGTGCTGCTCACACACTCAAATGAGAAAATATTTGAACTGTACTGCTGTTTCTGCACTAGCAAAGACCTGGGAGAACAGAGTGTCAGAAAACCTAAAACCAAACATGCAAATAAGGAAGGTCTCCAGTGGACACTAGATCAAGCCAATGTCACCCTGCTCATTTCTTAATTCTCCACTCTCACTTGATTGAAAAATTAGTTAGCTTCTTATCTGCAAGGAGAGGGGTTAGAAAATAATAAACATTTGATTCCTTGCCTGGACATATCACTCTGGCAAGATGCATTGTTTCTCAATATGATAGCAGAGATGAACAACATTTCCAGAGGTAGCCTTTTCTCTTTTCCTTTTCATGAAACAAGGCTGGATTTTGGTAAAGAACAAAGGCATTCATCATTAAACCAAGTCCCTTGAAACCATGTGCCAGGGGTCCTGAGAATCCATCACTTACTGATGTTACCCAGGGAATTGTCATACACTGCAAGTCAGTGGCCAGTTCAAATTAAGAAAAAGGAGAACACTGGGTCAGCCTATCAAGGAACCTCAATCCAAAGACTGTACTGAGAATAACTCAGGTTTATACAGTAACATTTCCCATTTTCATTATGTCACAAAACAGATTTAGAGACTGCTGTACTCCATTGTCTGCTCTTTTTACTGTCTCTGTCACCAGAATGAGACAACCAAAGCATAATGCCAAGTGCAGGCTGTGAAAGATAGTAATACACACTGAACTCCTTCATATTTTATAAGTTAATTCGCCAGGCACTTCAACATATTCTCACAGGCTGCTTCAGCTGGGAAAGAGAACAAAAGTAGTTGGTACCACATTCCAATCAGAGGGCAAACAGACCTTCCACAGCTCCAGTTCCTTACTGAGAACACCTCTGTGCCATGGGCTGTGCAAATCACAGAGCAAGAAAAGGCCCAACATAACACATGAGGGTCATCATTTAACACTGTATTTGTGAGACTTTTTGAAAATACAATATTTATGGGTGTGCATGTTTATGTACCTATGCATGCATGCATACATATAAATGTGTATTTCCATATCAGAAAGCCACAAATTCCTTGATATACTCAGGTAAGGACAAACCATATGCAGTGTTAATAGAGGAAACTCCTCTGCCAATGGACAGAGAGGGAAATTGAGGGCAAAATAAGGCTTTCTTGCGTGGGTCTGAAGTAAACAATTGCTGCTGTGGAGTAGTCTGGAGACTGTAGCTGTGGCTGAAAAGGGAATAGCATCAATCTCTTCTCACAGTGCTGCTACTCAGGGTCTCATTAAGTATGTTTTGCAAAGAAAAGCTGGAATTTATCTTATATACACAAAAACCACTGCAACTCTACTCCAAATCTTTGGCTACAGAAACCAAAACCAGAATTATGTTCTTATGTTCTTAGAGATATTAAAGAAAACTCAAAAAAACTCAAAACCAGAAACCTAAAATGTTCAGAAACAACTGCCAGGAAATTTGTCTTTATTTGTTTGATGGTGGTCTGTGCCTAATAAACAATGCATCCTCCTAAGCCATTCCATTAAAACAAGACCAAACAAAGAACCAAAATCCATCCATCTCTCTCCTCACCCCCATTCACAGGAAAACTTTGATCTGTCATGCTGGCAATAAAACCAAAAAACACCCGACCAAAACATTCCTATCACTCCACTGCGTGCCTTAGACTCTGCTAGTTAAACTCCACTCAAGTAATCAGTTACCATTTATTGGTTCATTTATCTCCTGGTCTCTGCAATCAAATAAGAAACTAAAATAATGCACCTCGGGAGCAGCAATGCAAACACTGTTAGGCAGGGGCTGTGCTATTTGAAGGTCAAGTAAAACAGCATTTGAAGTCAAGTGGCAGTCAAAACCCTGCCTTATTATGTTGCCATTACAGAGGTTTGTGCTCTCTATTACACTGAAATGCAACCAGACTTCCTCTGGAATTTCTGCTCATTTACACCAGAGTAAATCAGGAAAGGTTTTGGATCATAGGAATTTAGTTCATTGGTGACTGAGCTTAGTCACATCACAGGGGGATACCTGCTCAGTCTTTAATCAGAGAGAGCTTAGCTCTTTCTTTATGTAAAAATTCTAGATCTTCTATGATACAATTTTCTGTTCTGCCAGTGAATCATGGCTTAAAGTTTGCTTAATTCTACCACAGCGGGCATCTCATGTAATGGCCTCTCCTGCAGACAAAATTCCTACCCAAAGTACTAGGCTATTTCAGAAAGAAACCGCTCTTATTTGCCTGAATTGGTTGGTGCGGTACTTAAATACCCACATTCACCTAGTGATTTCTCTAAATGCGTGTTTTCAAACACTTGAGATTATTTTTGGTTCTGTTAAAGTTAGAAAAAGGTTAGGTGAGTACAGAACACAAGACTTAGAACAGATTCATATCAATCACATATTCAAATTGGGAGCATGGAAAGAAAGAGGTGTATTAGAGTCTGGACCACCAATTTCTATTCCTAGGACTGTGAGTAAGAGTAATGCTTCAGTTAGGCACAGAGAGATCCAAGTGAGAGGAAAAAAAAATAAGAAAGAAATAACCAAAGGGCAGAGAGACTGTGTAAATCCTCAGATGGTTTTGACATTTAAGTGTATCAGTTTTCAGATAAGCCATGGACTTTGGATGACACGTGATAGAAGGAGAGAACTCAGCAATGGAAGAGAAGAATTAGCAGTGCATTAAGCAGCTCTGTTCCAGTCTGATGGAACTGTGTGTTTTAAAGGCCACCTGGCATATCAGGCATATCCCTTTTCAGGCTGTCCAGGTTACAGGGCTGCAGACCTCAGACAGATCTCTGCAGTCTTTAGCCATTCGGGGAAGAAAGATTGAAGTGTCTCAAATCTTTCTCTTCTCCTCCGCCATGACCCATGGAGTAGAACCCAGCTGAAGGTTCAATTTTCTGTAAAAGGCGTGCTCACTAATGGTTAAAATACTTCACTACATTTTACCCTAAACGATCCTTAAAACTGAGTTTGTCTCGGGCTCTGAGGCCATCAGGGCATGCTTAAAGCATGTTACAGAAGCCCATGGATGCGTTTTCCTGGTCACTGAAACAGGACTTCCACCAGAATGGGACATGAGGTGAGGAGCAGTGGATCCTGAATCCTCCCTGTGGGAAGAGAGCCCCGCTGATGCCTGGCCTGTGCTGCGGGACCCATGGAGCAGCTGTGTCCTGGGCAGTCCTTGTCCCTGTGTCCCCCCTTGGGCTGTGGAGCACCATGGGGTGTGTCTGAGGACTTCCTGCAATTAGGATATTTAACAATGGGGCTGTTTGGGTGCAAACACTGATTACCTGGCCCCACATCCCTGGTCACAAACCGAAACAGCTCAAGTGACCTTCACACACGGCACAGCCCTGCCTGATGTCACGGTGAGAGCTGACAAGCTTTACTTAAACAGGAGCCAGGCCTGGTATTCCTAAAAGCAGGTCCCTGCCCTCTGACCTTGCTCCTTGCACTGGGAAAATTCAATCTGTTATTTTATGGGGAAAGAAAGCTCTCACCCACCTTTTTTCTTACATCACAGGCCTTTGAGCAACCTGGCCTAGTGAAAGGTGTCTCTGCCCATGGAGGGGGAGTGGACTAGAGGATCTTTAAAGCTCCCTTCCAACCCAGCCAGTCCTTGATTCCCTCAGCATTCAGCCTTCAAGTCTGCTGTGCAAAATCAAACATGAGAAGAATTTATCGAGTTTGCTAATGACACTGACCTGGTTTTCCTTCTGACCTTTTCTTTATTTTCCAGTGAATGCCTTTCTTCATAGCCCTTAATGACATTTAGAACCAGATTTTTAATTAATGGACCTAAGAAGCAGATAGTCAATTAGGATTTTAACAAATACCTCAAAGGCTAGGCATATCAACCCTACTGATGAGGTAGGCATATAAGTGCTTTTGAAAAGCAGTCAGACATCCATCTGCAGCTTAGAGCACCCAATGACCTTAAAAAATAATCTAACCTTCAAGTTCTAAATATTCTAAAAAGCTTTTGTTTTTTATGATGTATCATGCATAAATACAGAGGGAATATTTCTCAGTCTCTTTCAAGCAAGAATAGCAAACATTGAAAAAAAATACAAACCCCAATCCTTTGAGCCTCATAAACTTTCTAAGGAAATTAACTGTCCTGTAATCCTGCTGGTAGAAAATGAGTGCAAGTTGCAAGCAGTATTCCAAAGCACAGTAGCAAGAGTAATTGGCTTCCCCCTCCATCCCAAAGTCCTTGACCTTTTGCTCCTCATTAGGGACATAAAACATGGGGAAAACAGTTACATTTGTCATATTTCTTGTAAAATTATACAAGTAGAAATTGAAATAGTTTGGAGTCAATAAAGTGAATTTGAAAAGCTGCCTGTAGGAAATTGCTAAGAATAGAATTCCTCAAATCCCCTTTAAATGATTCTAGCAATACTTACGCCATGTGCACTTGTACGATGCACTTCAAAGCATTAAAACTTTAACAGAGTGAAATTATAAACAAAGCTGTAAAATTTAAAGATGCTAAGACATCTGCTACTGTTCTGGTATTTAAACCACAGATCCTGGTGAAACAGCAGCAATCATACAAACACCTGAATTTAGAGACTTTCTGATCCCTACTTTTCTCCATATAATTCATTACTGGCATTAAGGGTCTCATTGAGAGAACTGCAGAATTAAAACATACTGTCACCTACACATTGTTGCTGCTTCTGATTTTAGTGGTATTTTTTAATTTAAACCCCAGAACCCATGTAGGAAAATATCATCCCAGGCTAGTTCTACTACTATTGACAAAAGTTTGTAACTTGCTGCTAAGACAGAACAATTGCCTGAACTTCAGTCCCTAGGATTTAAGAAGTACATAACTTTAGGCAACATCTGACAGCACATTTCAGGCACGCATATTAATGTGTACATTAA